>CM077086.1:146325865-146925865 GCA_039513925.1 Platanthera zijinensis
CCGTTCTCACCTCCGATCGCCCGTCTTTACATCCGACCTTCAAATCCTCCAGTGCCTCGGTTCAGCCCTCTACGTTGTGAGCATTTGTGGTATTGTATTCTGTGACTTGACATTTTTCATTTGGTATTTTATCATATTGTGCTGAGATTATTGTTGCCTAGAAATTGATTCTCTTATACTAATAATTGCAGAAGGAATTATTCGCCACACGCTTGCTTAGGCACTCCGAGCGGAGGAAACCGTTGCCTAATTGCTAAAAATTAATTATTTGTTTCTTTATTTCAATTATTTGCGTGGCATTATTAATTTCATTGCTTATAGTAATTGTCGTTGCCGACCGACGACCACCTTGCATGTATCATTGCATTAGTGTGTCACCTATGCACCAACACTTAGAGTCGTAGTCTCCGAGCACCACTTGCCTACCGGAGATCAAATTGGTATCAAAGGTCAAGGTTAGGCCATTTGCATGCTTTGTAGCGGTAAGCCTGGATTGTGATCGGAGGAGGAAAGTCCGGCAAGGAGCCAGCATGACAAATGAAGGTGAACAAGGAGTCGCGGGAAACTCGCAGGGCCCAAGCGAGTTTGTTTCCCCGGTCGAGTATAGCTCGGAGCTTGGTGGGCTCGTGCAGCGCATCGTGGATACTGTGCACTCGCTATTGACTCCTCGCATGGAGGTCACAATGATGTTGCCTCTTTGCGAGACCCCGTCGGAGGACGTCGTACCGCCCATAAGGCCCAAAAAGGAGCACATGGCAAGGGAACAAGAGAGACTAGCACATTCGATGTACTACCCGCCGAGAAGCCAGGTGATGCGGAGCAGAGACGAGGACGTGCGGCGAAGGACGAGTTTTTGGCCCATTCGGGGCTGATTTGGCGACTTACCATATATGGCATGCCCGGATCGACGATCCGACTCCGTGGATGTGTCCGGACTCACATTGCGAATCAATTTCATATATAGCTTTGTAATTTTCGGGTTTTATTTAATGTAGTTTTGACCCCGAGACCAACGGCCAATCGTAGCCGTTGATTCCGGGTGCCCTAATATTTTAGTTTCTTATAAATAGGTATTAGGGTTGCTGATTTCAGCCATTGCTGAATGTTTGGAGAAGAAATCCCTTCATTCCGGTGATCTCCTCCGCGGTGCCGACGCCGTGGATCCCCTTGGTGACGACTCCTTGGGTAAGTTTTGTGTTTCTTGATTTTCCTTCCACCGCCACCCTTTCCTATTGCTGTCCAGCCACCCTCAACTGGCCGGCCAGCCACCCCTCATCAAACCGCCGGCCGGCAGCCCTCCTCCCACACAGCAACCCCAAATTTTGGGCTGTAACCAGCCACCTGCGGCCCTGTTCAGCCCAGGAACCAGCCAGCCGGCCTCCTCCCAGTGCCCCCAGCCCACTCCCCTCAGGCCGCCTCCCTCCTAGCTCCTCCGACCACCTCCAAAACAGGCCAGCCTCCCTGTTTTGGCCCAGATCCAGCCACCACCGCCCCTCCATAACCGCCTCCACCACCCGGCCTTGCCCCAACAGCCCCCTTGGCTGTTTTCTCCCTCAACCAGTCCAGATCTGGACTCCTCCAGCCAGATCCAGCCACCCCGCCAATTCCCCTTTGCTGCCATCACCCCCCATCATGTGGAACCACCCCTAAACAGCCTACCAATCACCAAATCTGTCCAGATCTGGGTATTCCAGCCCAGATCCAGCCACTACCCTCCCCGATCCAGCCCTCCCCACCCTCGACTCACCCCTCCCTTACCCGATCTAGTCCCTCCGGACACCGGAATCCCTTTTGAGCCCTCCAACGTTCAGATTTCGTTTATTTACAGCAACCCTAATATTCGTATGGTGTTTTGTATTGGTTAAGTGGTTGTAAACATTATATGGTTCGGATATTATGTGCTTGCTTGGGATTATAGTTTGTTAAAGTATCTGCTCTACGAAAATCTTTAACTGCAGGAAGGATCGATTCGCTGCACGCTCTAGCTTTGGCCCTCCACGCGGAGGAAAGCCTAAGCTTGCCTCGCTTCATTAAAATATTTTGTTTTGCTTTGAAATATCCGCTTGAGATTTAATTATTTATTAAATAAATGTGGCGTAATCGTCGGGCTTTGCATATCATGTTGGTTAGGTTATTAATTTTCCGCCGCCTATAGATTCGTCCTGCGTCAATTGGTATCAGAGGGAGGTTTCACGCTCTCTTGATACGCAGTCGTAGAGTCTATAGGATTTTTTTTTTCATTATGTCTATGTATTACAGTTGTTCCTCTCCTCAATTTGGAGGTTTCGAGTCCACTTCCACCCGCTCTCACAGAGCCACGTCAGGGATATCCTCACGTCACTACGACGATTATTCACGATTGCATCACACCACTTTTAGAGATCGAGTTGATCCACCGACACGAACCCACTACACTAGAGACGATCAGTATGAGGATTGTCGTCGTTCATATCCTCGCACGCGAGCGGATCGTGTTTATCCTTCGGCTCGATTCAGTTATCTTAGGGATGATTATTATGAGAATAGTCGTTCTGAGAGAGATCTCGAAAGTCAATTTCGCACCGTTGCCCCTTCTTTTGACGGTTCATCGAGTCACGAGTCTTTCAGTTATTGGCTCGTGGATATGGAGTATTATCTCGATTATTTTGAATTATTCGGTGAGCGTCGCATCAAGTTTGCGAAACTTAGGCTTTTAGATCAGGCGAGAGCATATTGGTCTAGCGTAGAGAGGACTCGCGAACGAGATCGTCTTCATCGTGTCACGAGTTGGGTGGGCATGAAACGTATTTTGTGCCAGAGGTATCTGCCTTCATCATATCGGAGTCGCTTGCTCGACGAATTATTTTCCCTTCAGCAAGGACCTATGTCTGTCGCTGAGTATAGAGATCGTTTTGATGAGTTGGTTGTGAGGAGTGATATCCGAGAGGACCCAGCCATGACCACCACCCGATTTCGGTCTGGGCTTCGATCTGATATACGTACTGAGGTGTCTTATCACAGTTCGAATTCCCTCGAGCAGACATATCAGCTTGCCCTCCGTTATGAACAGTACTTGAGATCCGCAAGAGCTGGTCAATGGGATTCTCTCCTTGACCTCCGCAGTACGAGTCCCTCCCCTATTGAGGACACCACGATGCCTGGTGCGGATTGCTCCCACCCCAGTGAGGTGCTTAGCCCAGTGAGTAACCTACCTTTGGTTTCTGACGCTCTAGTAGCACTGACTGAGAGTGAGCCCGAGCGACCTCTCGAGCCTATAGTGTTGTGCCCCTCACCCACACCACCACCTATGACATGTCATGGGTTGATTAGCACCCCTACCCTGGACTCACGTCTTAACACCGCACCCACAGATACATTCTTGAGTGTAGGCCTATGTCGCTCTCCCATTGTCCTTACCCCGAGTCACATCACGACTCAGAGCCCAGAGCCTGGTGTTGATCTCGTAGTGGTCATGTCATCCATTCACAGGGACACTGCCCCTTATGTTGGTACACATCTGGAGGACCTTGATCCTAGTGACGAGTTCCATGACGAGCCCCCAGTTGAGCCCCCTGATGATCCGCCACATCCTGGTGAAGAGGAGGTTCAGGTGAGGCGCTTGTTTATGAGTTTCGAGTTATTGACGCCTCTCTCATTATCATCTCTGGCCTTGCCCCAGCGGATGGGTCTTGAGTGGAGTATGACGTATATAGGGCCTACCTTGAGCACACTAGAGTCTACTCATATTTTACGGACCTACCTTATGACGCATCACACTCATGATGAGTTTTGGGACACACCACCCGCTGACCCACCCGATGAGCTCTTCCTTGTCGGAGACACTCACCACACTCGAGAGTCACGACTTTTAGTCGGTATACATGATTTTCATTCAGATGGTCGTCGCACTCGGGATGACTTTTCTTACACACCTCCCGCTGACCCCTTTGATGCGTTACGCCCCCTGAGAGACATTTCGCTCTTTACGAGCTTATATGTGAGTATAGATGCCTCACACAGCCACCTGAGCACTCGTCGTACGCGGGATGAGTTTTTCTACACTCCACCGAGAGAGCCTCCTGATAGGCCACCACCCTCGATAGATTTTCCGGTTATCATTAGATTTTCTCATAGAAGGCATGTTGTGCTTGTTATGCTTTATTTGCATCACTTACATTATTTGCATGAGTCTGTTGAGTCGTCTCGTCATCATTTGCTTGAGTTTGCTGTGTTGCCTGTTCATCGATTGCATGGGTGTCATGAGTCGGCCCGACGAAGAATCCATATTGGTAATAAATTCTATAAATCTAGTGCGGATATTCGTTGGCAAGTGCAGGTACTTCATGAAGGCGAGCAGGTGATGGTGGAAATCTGCGTTGTGAGGCTCCGTGCGAGGCTTGCTAAAAGTTTGAGCGTTCGACGAATGGATCCCTACTCAGTCCTGAGATGCATCGGGACAAATGCTTACGAACTGGACATCCCCGCGAGCATGGGTACCCATACTGTGTTCAATGTCGAGGACTTGATGCCATACTTTACACCTCACGAGTATTCGGGCCCATATCTTGGCGGCCCTCCCGAGCCTTTACTACCATTCTTGCCACCCACCACTCAGTCTATCCCCGAGCCTTTGCCACCACATTTATTGTTCCGTGCTCAGCCCATCCCTGACCCCCACTTACCCGGGATCCTGTCTCCAACGGCTTCACCATCGGCACCTCGGATCCCACCGGATCCTTCTACTAGTGTGTTGAGAGATGAGCTTATCACTGAGATCATTGTGCATGAGTTTGACCCCGCTACAGATAGTTTTGTATGCCGCTACCTGGTTTGCTGGTGCGGACGATTCTTCAGCGACGACACTTGGACGGCCCCTAGTGGACCCCTTCGAGTTTTACCCGGCATACGGCGAGAGAATTCTGATCCCTATTCATCGGGAGATGAATTCTTTCAAGCTGGGGAGATTGATGCGGAGCAGAGACGAGGACGTGCGGCGAAGGACGAGTTTTTGGCCCATTCGGGGCTGATTTGGCGACTTACCATATATGACATGCCCGGATCGACGATCCGACTCCGTGGATGTGTCCGGACTCACATTGCGAATCAATTTCATATATAGCTTTGTAATTTTCGGGTTTTATTTAATGTAGTTTTGACCCCGAGACCAACGGCCAATCGTACCCGTTGATTCCGGGTGCCCTAATATTTTAGTTTCTTATAAATAGGTATTAGGGTTGCTGATTTCAGCCATTGCTGAATGTTTGGAGAAGAAATCCCTTCATTCCGGTGATCTCCTCCGCGGTGCCGACGCCGTGGATCCCCTTGGTGACGACTCCTTGGGTAAGTTTTGTGTTTCTTGATTTTCCTTCCACCGCCACCCTTTCCTATTGCTGTCCAGCCACCCTCAACTGGCCGGCCAGCCACCCCTCATCAAACCGCCGGCCGGCAGCCCTCCTCCCACACAGCAGCCCCAAATTTTGGGCTGTAACCAGCCACCTGCGGCCCTGTTCAGCCCAGGAACCAGCCAGCCGGCCTCCTCCCAGTGCCCCCAGCCCACTCCCCTCAGGCCGCCTCCCTCCTAGCTCCTCCGACCACCTCCAAAACAGGCCAGCCTCCCTGTTTTGGCCCAGATCCAGCCACCACCGCCCCTCCATAACCGCCTCCACCACCCGGCCTTGCCCCAACAGCCCCCTTGGCTGTTTTCTCCCTCAACCAGTCCAGATCTGGACTCCTCCAGCCAGATCCAGCCACCCCGCCAATTCCCCTTTGCTGCCATCACCCCCCATCATGTGGAACCACCCCTAAACAGCCTACCAATCACCAAATCTGTCCAGATCTGGGTATTCCAGCCCAGATCCAGCCACTACCCTCCCCGATCCAGCCCTCCCCACCCTCGACTCACCCCTCCCTTACCCGATCTAGTCCCTCCGGACACCGGAATCCCTTTTGAGCCCTCCAACGTTCAGATTTCGTTTATTTACAGCAACCCTAATATTCGTATGGTGTTTTGTATTGGTTAAGTGGTTGTAAACATTATATGGTTCGGATATTATGTGCTTGCTTGGGATTATAGTTTGTTAAAGTATCTGCTCTACGAAAATCTTTAACTGCAGGAAGGATCGATTCGCTGCACGCTCTAGCTTTGGCCCTCCACGCGGAGGAAAGCCTAAGCTTGCCTCGCTTCATTAAAATATTTTGTTTTGCTTTGAAATATCCGCTTGAGATTTAATTATTTATTAAATAAATGTGGCGTAATCGTCGGGCTTTGCATATCATGTTGGTTAGGTTATTAATTTTCCGCCGCCTATAGATTCGTCCTGCGTCACCAGGGTATCAGGATTCGGGTATCAGGGGAGGACCCACGATACTCGTGCAGGCGAGTTTTGTGATTTTTGCCAACTCGCCATTCGCCACCAAAAAGGGAGGAGCCCGTTTAGCGAGGGGGTGTTGTCGGCTCCGGTCCCCAAAGGTTTTAGGGATCCGACCCTGTGCTACTACTCCAGAAAAGATGACCCGGTCAAACATCTTGATGTATACTAAAAATCTGAAATTGTATTTTAAATATAGAAAATGCGATTTTTTTAAAATTTGGATGTGAGCGAGATTTCAGGAGTAATATTACGCGATATTTAAACTATAGCTTGCAAACGTGCAAAAATATCTAACATTCAAGTATTGATTTAACACGATGTACTATGTCCCACAAGCTAGAATAATAACGGAGAAACCCTGTTTTGAAATTAACAACAAACACGATTTGAGTTAATTTAGGCAAGCAACTCTGATTTTACGGTCAAGTAAATATTAGCATAGATATTATAGTAACAATTTTAGAGCAGGTTGGGATAGGGAGGAACGCTACCAAAGTTGTGAAGAGAAGGCCTTAGAGCTGTGAAACAACAGAACTGGAGGAGTCCGCGAATCTGGAGGAGACTTGGCCTCAGCAAGGAAGAGGAAGTCCGGCCGGGAAGCTCCTGGCAGATCTGGCAGAGTCGCCGGCTGAAAAGGGATGCCTTGACTAGCTCGTCAGAACCGTCAAGTGCGGGAGGAGTGGCTGTTGAGCGCAAGGTAACCTCCGGCGAACGGCAACGCGGAGGAAGGAGGTAACGTTATGCCTCCGAATGAGAGTTGTGGATCGTCGGACTGGACTTACGAAAGAACAGAGTTAAAATCTCTGTTCTCTCATTTTCCCAGCCTCCTTGAAAAGAGAGGAGGCGTGCTTTTTAAAGTAGGCCATTTATGTTTCAGGTTTGGATTTCTTTAAATGAATAACAATAAGATTAATTGTTTTCATTAAATGAAATAAACTGTAGAAATTCCATTCGGCATTCAAACAATTGATTTGAGAAATCAACGGTCAAAACGTTTAGGCTCCTCCCTAATGTTTAATAATTCTGGAATAAAACATTTTATAAAGTGAAACATAATTTCAGATTATGTTTTTTTTAAAATAATAGTAATATCAAATATTTAATTGTTAACTTTAATTTATTTGCTTGCCCAATTTAATACTAGTTTTAATTTGACGAACCTATTTATTTAGGGACTTATTTGTCGGTCACGCCAACAAACCGAGTAATCATGCGCAAGTGACATGCGCGAAACAAGATACATGCGCTAGTGACAAGCGCATAAATTTAAGTGCGGAAAACATGCACTACCAAATACATATAATATTGCACAAAAATAAAAACAATATGTAGATGCGACTCAGGTTGCATCAAATCTCCCGGGGTTGAAAGAGCTCGACCCTGAAAAAATTGTGATGTGAGCTACTAGTAGAATGTCCAAGCATTGATATGACACAACTCTGCTACCATCATGTTGTTGCTGAATAACCAATATTTGGAGGCAAGGTCTCGTGCCTGAAATAGTAAGACAACCCATCTCCTTCAAAAAAATATGTTTCCCAGTGAGAAAATCAACTATGGAATTATATTTTTTTAAAGATGCTCGCAAATTGTTAGTCATAATTTTGTGCAAAATATTTAAATGACCAATAAAAATCAGAGCATCAAATAGGAGAGAATTACAAAGTGGAAGAGACGATGGATTGAAAAATTAAGGTAAGAAGCAAGGTAGGGAGAAAGCACGATCGACCTGTGGAGACAGTAAATCATATCGCATCATAAGCTTGTCTGCTAGACACTTAGGGTTCTTCTTTTATTATTTTGAGTTGTACTTGATAGTATTATGCTGGGGCTTCTGTTCCCAGGGAGCGTATTGTCATTTTGCTTCTATCATTATCTATTCTATTATTCTGTTATTGTGTTGTGTTATGTATGTTTGTGATGGTAACACATTTTTGGATGTGTAGTTTAGTTCTATTATGTGATAGTTTTGTTTTATTATATTTTGTGTTGCTTGGAGTTTTTCTTGCAGGTGCGGTTATAGTTGTACAGGCGGATATGTTTATGATTTTATCACAAATCTTTTGGTTTATGATCATTGGGTAACTCCTCCCCTAACTCCTACTTTAATTTTTATTGTTATATCATTTGCTAGTTTTGCATAGTTTAAGTCTTGGGGAGTGTCATTATGTTGCTACCCACTACACACGCACACGTTCAAAAACATGCTACAAGCATTTTTCAGTTAGTTTTTATAATTCTTGTTTTATTTTCACCGCACATCACAACACCTACTTGAGCACGCGCTTATCTGTTGATGCGTCGCGAGTCAAATTTGTCTCTTATGTGTGATTTCAGAAATTCAATGTGCTGGCTTAGTATTGTGAGACGAAGTAAAATGTTGACTTCTGCAATGCTCTTAGTCGAGTGCTTGCATCTCGTGTAGAAATCCGAGTAGATTTAATTTTTCTTTATGCACTTAGTTTTATATTTTTCTATTTGCGTAAACGCAATTTATTCTACTAATAATTGGTGAATCCGGCGTGAATCCGACGATAGCGTAGGGATGTGTGTAGATAATCATTAGAGTCGTATTGCTTGAGTCGGGAGGAAGGATAGTCTTTCTCGGTGGCTAAAAACTTGCCCCTAGCAACTCTTGAAGCATGGGCCAGGTTAGTTCAATTGCGCGAGCGTGATGTAGGCCATTAGTTTGGTCCGGTTGAGCTTTTGTACCACTCCTAATGCTTTATCCTCGCTAGCTCTTTTGTGCCTGCTCCGTCCTTTTGATTTAGCTCCACCTCTATATCACCGAAGCCAAATTGCTGATCCTATTCGCACACCAAACTTTGAGCTTAGTGTTTTATTCATTTATATGTTGGGTGTTGATGTGGTGTTGTTGATTGTGAATGCGTGGATGTGCTCCATCAAAAAAAATGATGAAATTTGTGTGTGAAAAAAAGTGAAAAAGATAAAAAAACAACACAACAACACTTGAGCCTTTATCCCACTATAGTGGGGTTAGAAAAAGAAAAAAAAAGATGAAAAAAATTGTTGTGAAGAAAATTGTGAAAAATAAAAGTTGAAATTGAAGAAAAATTGTGAAGTTAGTATTTTGGGAGTAAGCGGTGCACACACCCATGGTTTCAAGTTCAAGTCTGGGGGTGGGGTGCACCCGCATTGTGTTGTGCGTGGATAGTTTTATTTTTGCTAGCTCAGTTGGGTTAAGTGTGCCGAGCCACCGATTTTATCATTGTTTACCCTACCTAAACCCATGCCCCAATTCTAACCCTAAGGTGCTACTGTTTCGCGTGTTGAACCAATCCAGTGCCGTGGAGAGGGTGTGAACAGGTGAGCTTATGACCATCGTCATTGATAGATTTATTCGGAGGTTGTCCCGAGTCCCGGTCTTTAGCAATGCACTTTCTAGTGATTTAGTCTGCTTTCTCTCTACGCATGACCATATGATTCACCGTGATTCTAATTATGAGTAGTAATAATATGTAGACACGCTTCTAGAAAATTATAAATTATTTTGCCTAATTAAAAATTCTTTCTGCTGAGTTTCTATGCGCACGAGTATGCGACTTCCCATGGTACTCCACCTTTCAATTTCTATATCAGCTACTGTTTTGCTTGTCCGCATGAGGGATGGTTTGCTTGAAACGAGTAAATGGGTAAGTCTGGGGTGTGATGAGTCCGGATTTTATAGGATTTTTCAGACACATCTGAGCTCGATTTCACGCACTTGCACTTCATAATTAGCTCATAATCACTTATATTTCGCTTGGTATACGCTTTTACATGGAGCACACTTTTTAGCCCGCTGTGGTGTGTAATTGCGCACTCTTTCCTTGGGGGTAAGCACACGGTGCTCTCCATTTCTTTATTTTGTTGTTTGTGGCTATATCTGTGCTGTTGATGGCCCGTGGCCTCGGTTTGTTGGTTCAGATTGCTTGTGGGCAGATCCCATTTCCTTTAATTTCTTATTTTTGTATATTGCACGATCGTGCCATTTCTTTGCGCACGATTTCTGCGGTCGTGCGTGTTCTTCATTGACCAAGAATGGTGATCTGCCCCGACTCGTGCATTTTGTTTGTGCACGGTCGGTTTTGTCTGCGCGTGAGTAAAATCACACGTGAAGTCTCTTTTGTTTGAAAATTTTATGTTTTAATTGCCCGTGCGTTTCCTTCACACAGTGCGAGAAGGAAATCACACGAGTCTCTCTCTTTGACCTGATTAAACGTGATCTGTCGCGGCCCGTGCGATATGTTCTCGCACGGTCGGTTTTTCCTGTGCGTGAGCAAAATTGCACAGGACGAATGTTGGCCTGTTTGGGATTTCTTCCCGATTAATTTCGCATGTTTCGTACGTATGGTCGTGCATTCGACCATCCGTGCCCATTTTTTTAACCTGTTTACTATTTAAGCGCAAATTTTCGCCCTAATTGGGATCCTTTCACCATTTTCGCGCGAGTCCACCCATTTCGCCGTTCCATCACCGCCCACCTCCAGGAGGAGCTCCGACCATCATTCATTTGCAAATCTTCCACTAGGGCTTCGCCCTAGGATGCCTCCATCATCCCGCACCTTCAGGGTTCATTTTGAAGCATTTCTCACTGCATCCAAGCTTAGTTGTCAAGGCGCGCGCCTAGAGCCGCCGGCCGCAGCCCGCCGCGGCTCAGCACGGTTGAGGCGGGCGATGTGCCCCAGGCGTGCCTTACTGGCTCCCAGGCGCGCTTGGGCCTTTAATGGTTTTAAATTTTTTTTTTGATATGGGCAAAAACATGATCTTAGACACCCCCGAGGCACCCCTAGGCGCACGTGGGCGCCCAATTTGCTCAATTTTCTTTTTCCCCAATTTTTGCGCCTCACGTGCCTCAGGCGCGCGCCTGCGCCTTGCGCCTAGGCTTCAGGGGCCCTTTGCGCCTCGGTGCGCCTTGCGCCTTTGATAACTTAGCATCCAAGTGGAGTTCTAGCATGGGACGTGACCGAAGGTGATTAGCAAAGAAGATGGGTCCAGTGGGAGGTAGTGACAACCTCTTCTACTCTAGACGACAGTCGTGGACCCCGCACAGACGAGGATTGACCACCCTTCGATTCCGGTCGAGAACCCTCGACAAGTTTACGTTCTTTGGTTGTATCTCGCACACTCTGCCTCTTGTTGTGATATTTACTTCAATCTCTCATGTATTGGATGATGATTTAATCCTATATTGTTATAATGTTTACTTCCATGCTTTTGGATGTTGCGGGTCATGTGTATTGAGGTGCGCCCCCATTCCATCCACCATCCCACCGTTGCGTTGAGATTACCGCACTAGCAATTGCTAGTGGCGTGCATTGTGTCGAGGTGCTTGCGACCCTTCCACCAGTGTGTCCCCTCCATTCGCGTGCCTTCTCGGTTATCCGCCTATCGAAGCAGAGCATATCGGCCTGCAGTAGTTCCATTCGCTTGGCGACGCGGTGCTTGTGACCCGCATTAGTTTAGTTTCCTTTTATTTTTGCAAACCCAATCCAAAGCCATGTTCTCTTTTTAAATCTTTATAATTAGTTTTCTAAACAAGAGAATTATGCATCCTAACCCGCGTTCCTTTGAGATTCGATACTTGGGGAAATTCACCCATTTTATATTACTTTAGCGACCGGTGTACTTGCCGTTAGCGCATCAATGATGCAAACACTAGGAGCACAAAACTTAATTGTGAAGATAAGATGGCTTTATGGCCTTGGTGAATTTAGAGTGGTGGTAATTCAAAGGAAAAGTGTGTAGCCCAAACTTGTGTAAGCAATGGTGATTTGTAATGAAATGATACAATGGCTCAAACTATTCAAGGGAAGGTGATGCGGAGCAGAGACGAGGACGCGTTTTGGGCCCGTTCGGGGCTGATTTGGCAACTTTCCATATTTGGCGCGCCCAGATCGACGATCGGACTCCGCGATTGCGTCCGGAACGTCGCCGCGAGTCAAAACGCTATATTACTTTGTATTTTTGAGTTTATTTTGATGTATTTTAAAGGGCTAACCCATCGGCCAATCATAGCCGTTGATGGGGATGCCCTAGTTTGTGTTTTCTTATAAATAAGATGCTAGGGGGCTGATTTGAGGCCATTGCAGAATTTGGAGAAGAAGTATTCCCGGATTCCAGCGATCCCTCCCCGGTGCCGACGCCGTGGAACCCTAGGTGACGACTCCTAGGCCGCAAAACTCCTCCCCAAGGTACACCCTACCCCCACCATCGTTTTCCACCTCTCCTCCTCCATTTCCAGCCACTGAAATTCCCAAAAAATCCCATTCCCAAAGCTGTTTACTGTTCACGGAACTGTTCACCCGAAAACACTATTCACCCGCACTATTCATCCACCGTTCCTGTACGCAAACACTGTTCACCCGGCCCTACACTTCTTCTCCCCTTCGTGGATCCACCTCCCACCGCGCCGAAAAACCTAGATCTATTTTGATCTAGTGTCATCATCCTCCGATCCATCATATTCTTCCGTATCCCTCTCCACGTAACCCGGATCCGCCATTAAAACACTGGATCTATCCACCTTCGCCCGGATCTCTTTCCTAGCGGCCGGATCTTTTCATTTCCGGCCCGTTTCACCCCCTCTAGCCTTGGACAGCCACCTCGCCACCACCGCTCCACCGGATCCACTTCCGATCGCCGATCTATGCATCCAGACCCTCCGATTCTCCACCACCTCGGATCAGCCCACTGCATCGTGAGTATCTCGTGGTATTGTGTTTTGTATTTAACATTTGCACTTGGTTGTTTATCTATATTTGTGCTGTGATCATAGTTTGATAGTTATTGTACTCTTACGCTAATAGTTGTTTGTGGAATTAATCGCCGCCGCTTGCTTAGGCCCTCCGCGCGGAGGAAGCCATTGCCAAATTGCTAAAATTATTTAATTGCTTCTTTATTTTGATTAACTGTGTGGTGTTGTTAATTCTCATTGCTTAAATTAATTATCGTTGCTATCCGACTGTTTCATTCCATGTAGCATTGCATTCGCATATCCCCTCACACGTGCACGAAGAGTCCTAGCTCCCGAGCACCACTAGCCTACCCTACATCAAATTGGTATCAGAGGTCAAGGTTTGACCATTTGCATGTTTTGTAGTGGTAGGTCATATAGAGTCTCTAGGTTCATCCATGACTAATTATCGTCGTCGTTCGTCTCCTCCATCTGAGTATTCTGAGTCCGCCTATTTCCAATCTCAAAGAGCGACTTCAGAGAAATCCTCACGTTATCATGATGATTATTATCATCTGCGGCACACCACTTTCCGAGATCGTGTCAACCCACCGACACAACCTCACTATGCCAGAGACGATCAGTATGATGATTGTCGTCGTTCATATCTTTGCACGCGAGCGGATCGTGTTGATCCTTCGACTCGACCCGATTACCTTAGGGATGACTATTATGAGGATCGTCACTTTGAGAGAGATCTTGAGAGTCGGTTTCGTACAGTTTCCCCTTCCTTTGACGGCTCATCGAGTCCCGAGTTTTTCAGTTATTGGCTCGTGGATATTGAGTATTATCTCGATTATTTTGAATTATTCGGTGAGCGTCGCATCAAGTTTGCGAAACTTAGGCTTTTAGATCAGGCGAGAGCATATTGGTCTAGCGTAGAGAGGACTCGTGAGCGAGATCGTCTTCATCGTGTCACGAGTTGGGTGGGCATGAAGCGTATTTTGTGCCAGAGGTATCTGCCTTCATCATATCGGAGTCGCTTGCTTGACCAATTATTTTCCCTTCAGCAAGGACCTATGTCTGTCGCTGAGTATATGGATCGTTTTGATGAGTTGGTTGTGAGAAGTGATATCCGAGAGGACCCAGCCATGACCATCACCCGATTTCGGTCTGGACTTCGATCTGATATACGTACTGAGGTGGCTTATCACAGTTCGAAGTCCCTCGAGCAGACATATCAGCTCGCCCTCCGCTATGAACAGTCCTTGAGATCCGCAAGAGCTGGTCGATGGGATTCTCTCCTTGACCTCCGCAGTACGAGTCCCTCCCCTATTGAGGACACCACGATGCCTGGTGCGGATTGCTCCCACCCCAGTGAGGTGCTTAGCCCAGTGAGTGACCTACCTTTGCTTTCTGACGCTCCTCTAGTGGCACTGACTGAGAGTGAGCCTGAGCGACCTATTGAGTCTGTAGTGTTGTGCCCCTCACCCACACCTCCACTTTTGGCATGTCCGGGTTTGATTAACACTCATACCCTAGACTCATGTCTTGACACCGCACCCGCAGACCCAGTCTTGAGCGTAGGTTTATGTCACTTTTCCCTTGGCATTACCCTGAGCCACGTTACGATCGAGAGCTCAGAGTTTGGTGTTGATCTCGTAGTGGCTATGTCACCCATGCACAGGGGCACTACCCCTTTCGATGGTACTCATCGGGAGGACCTTGACCTTAGTGACGAGCCCTATGACGAGCCCCCTGTTGAGCCTCCTGATGATCCGCCACATTTTGGTGAGGTTGAGACTCGGGTGAGCCACTCAGGTATGACGCCTCTTTCATCATCATCTCTGGCCTTGCCCAAGAGAAGAGATCTTGAGTGGAGCATGACATATGTAGGGCCTACCTTGAGTCCATTTGAGCATACTCATATTGTGAGGACCTACCTTATGACACCTCACACATTGGATGAGTTTTGGGACACGCCACCCGCTGAGCCACCCGATGAGTTCTTTCTTGTCTGGGATGCTCACCACATTTTAGAGTCACGACTTCTAGTCAATGCACACGATTTTCACTCAGGTGGTCGTCTCCTTCGTGATGACTTTTCTTACACACCTCCTGGGGACCCCCCTGATGCGCCACGTTCCCTGAGAGACATTTGGCTCTTTACGAGCCCGTATTTGAGAATAGTTGTCTCTCACGGTCATCTGAGCACTCGTCACACACGGGATGAGTTTGTCTACACTCCACCGAAAGAACCTCCTGATAGGCCACCACATTTGAGAGACATCTCAGGCATTATTAGATTTTCCTATAATGAGTGTACCGTGTCTGTCATGTTGTCTTCGCATCATTTGCATTACCTGCATGAGTCTGCTGAGTCATTTACACAGCATTTGCATGATTTGCATGAGTCGGTCCGCCGACGAATATTAACAAGCAATGAAAATTACAAAACCCATGCAGATAAGCGAAAACGAGAGCAAATACTTAATGTAGGCGAGAAGGTAATGGTGCGAGTCCGCCCTGAGAGGCTCCCTTCGGGGCCTGCCAAGAAGTTAAGCGCGAGGCGAATGGGTCCGTACTCAATTATTGGTCGTATTGGGACCAACGCCTACCGACTTGACATCCCGGCCAATATGGGAATTCGCCCTGTGTTTAATGTTGAAGATCTGACTCCGTACTATGAACTTCATGAGTATGTGGACCTGAGCAGTGGAGATACCCAGCCACCCCCATCCCCACTGTCGTTACCATATCACCCTCATACGTCCTCACCCATTGTTGACCTCCACCCACCTGGGGACTCGTCTTCTTTGGTTTCACCACAGGCACCACCGATCGCACCGGGATCCACCACTCGTGAGTTGAGCGTTGAGAGCTTCATGGAGACCAGACTCCACCAGTGCATTCCCACTACAGACGTTGGTAACTCTTGGGTACTTGCAGCAGAGCTTGATCGATTCGCCCCTGGACTTCGACTTCAGCACGTCGTCTCCATTCACCGGAGATGACATCTTTTCAGTCAGGGGGGGTTGATCGGCGAGGACACTTTCCAGCGACGATACTTGGGCGACCTCTGGTGGACTTCTTCGAGTTTTACCCGACATGCAGCGAGAATTTTGATCCCTATTCATCGGGAGATGAATTCTTTCAAGCCGGGGAGATTGATGCGGAGCAGAGACGAGGACGCGTTTTGGGCCCGTTCGGGGCTGATTTGGCAACTTTCCATATTTGGCGCGCCCAGATCGACGATCGGACTCCGCGATTGCGTCCGGAACGTCGCCGCGAGTCAAAACGCTATATTACTTTATATTTTTGAGTTTATTTTGATGTATTTTAAAGGGCTAACCCATCGGCCAATCATAGCCGTTGATGGGGATGCCCTAGTTTGTGTTTTCTTATAAATAAGATGCTAGGGGGCTGATTTGAGGCCATTGCAGAATTTGGAGAAGAAGTATTCCCGGATTCCAGCGATCCCTCCCCGGTGCCGACGCCGTGGAACCCTAGGTGACGACTCCTAGGCCGCAAAACTCCTCCCCAAGGTACACCCTACCCCCACCATCGTTTTCCACCTCTCCTCCTCCATTTCCAGCCACCGAAATTCCCAAAAAATCCCATTCCCAAAGCTGTTTACTGTTCACGGAACTGTTCACCCGAAAACACTATTCACCCGCACTATTCATCCACCGTTCCTGTACGCAAACACTGTTCACCCGGCCCTACACTTCTTCTCCCCTTCGTGGATCCACCTCCCACCGCGCCGAAAAACCTAGATCTATTTTGATCTAGTGTCATCATCCTCCGATCCATCATATTCTTCCGTATCCCTCTCCACGTAACCCGGATCCGCCATTAAAACACTGGATCTATCCACCTTCGCCCGGATCTCTTTCCTAGCGGCCGGATCTTTTCATTTCCGGCCCGTTTCACCCCCTCTAGCCTTGGACAGCCACCTCGCCACCACCGCTCCACCGGATCCACTTCCGATCGCCGATCTACGCATCCGGACCCTCCGATTCTCCACCACCTCGGATCAGCCCACTGCATCGTGAGTATCTCGTGGTATTGTGTTTTGTATTTAACATTTGCACTTGGTTGTTTATCTATATTTGTGCTGTGATCATAGTTTGATAGTTATTGTACTCTTACGCTAATAGTTGTTTGTGGAATTAATCGCCGCCGCTTGCTTAGGCCCTCCGCGCGGAGGAAGCCGTTGCCAAATTGCTAAAATTATTTAATTGCTTCTTTATTTTGATTAACTGTGTGGTGTTGTTAATTCTCATTGCTTAAATTAATTATTGTTGCTATCCGACTGTTTCATTCCATGTAGCATTGCATTCGCATATCCCCTCACACGTGCACGAAGAGTCCTAGCTCCCGAGCACCACTAGCCTACCCTACATCAGAAGGCCTATATCATTTTCCAAACACACAAATGATCTATGCTAGCACCTCAACGGTCACATAGGCAATTGTAGATATTAAGTTAAACAACCCTTCCATACTCAAATAAGAATCGTTTTCTTTGATAATACACACATTACGACACGCAACTACTACCATCTTTATTTTGCAAAGAATAAACTATGTAATTTAGCTGCTTGCTCAATAAAAGAGAAGTCAATTCATTCTAATTAATCAAGATATATTGCAAATTATAAGTAAGAAAATGAGTCTACCTTTATAAGATAACATATTCTAAGGGCTTAAACAATGCATCACAAGAGGTGGATAGGTGGTGCTACTTGAAGTCAGTATTCTAAAAAAAATTGGGAGCAATGATGCAAAATTATGGATGCACAATTATGATTACATGTGCAAGATATGTGAAATTAAAACAATGAATAACAATGATTCGCCGAACTACCCCCCATACTTGAAATCAACATTGTCCCTAATGCAATAAGATTTCAAAATAGAGGGGGAGAAAGGAACGAGTGTACCCAATTCTAATGCTTCATGAACAACCTTGTCCTAGGTGCAAACAATTCCATAAATTCCACCGTAATGAATGCATGATCAGCACCCTTTAAAAACATAAAAGAAAGCGATAAACATAAAGATGATTAGCACAAAATAACTTGGGTACCTCCCAAGAAGCGTTTTGTTTTAACGTCCTTTACCTGGATAAAATATGTATATTTTTTTAAAACGAAACAATTCACGATGCAAAAAAAAATGCAGAAGTCCACAAAAGCACAAAATCCTACGATTACTACTTATGCATGCTTATAAAAATAATTAATATGCTGAAATATGGTATTCTAAAAAAATTTGGGTGCAGTGTTTCAAAATTATGGATGCACAAATACGATTACATTTGCAACATATGAGAAATAGAAACAATGAATAACAATCCCCCCCCAAGGCGCACACACACACTTAATATCAACATTTTCCCTAATGCAATTAGAATTTTAAATAGAGATGGAAAAATGAACGAGTGGACCCAATTCTTAGGCTTCATCAACAACCATGTCCTAGATGCAAACAATTCCATTGATTCCTCGGTGATGAATGTGTGATCAATACCTCGAATAAAAACAAAAAAGAAAATGACGAACATAAAGATGCATAACACAATAATTTGAGTCACCTCCCGAGAAGTATTTTGTTTAACGTCTTTGACCTGGACCAAATATCTATATTAAACTTAGTTTCAACTAAAAGAGTTCATGCAAAAAATATACTTAAATCTAGAAAAGCACAAAATCCTACAATTACTACTTATACATGCTTATAAAAATAATTAGCTATTTGTTGATTTATGGTATAGTTTGGAGATAAACTGATACGGAGCAGAAACAAGGACGAACTTTGGGTCCATTCGGGGCTGATTTGGAGACTTACCATATATGCCGTGCCCGGATCGACGATCTGACTCCGTGGATGCGTCCGGATTCGCGTTGCGAATCAATTTCATATATAGCTTTGTACTTTTCGGATTCTATTTAATGTAGTTTTGGCCCCGGGACCAACGACCAATCATAGCCGTTGATTCCGGGTGCCCTAAATTTTATTTCTTATAAATAGATGGTTTAGGGCTGCCGTCATTTCTCATTGCTGAATGTTTGGAGAAGAGAGTGTCTTCCTTCATTTCGGTGATCACCTCCGCGGTGCCGACTCCGTGAAGCCCCCTTGGTGACGACTCCTTGGGTAAATTTTGTTTCCATTTTAATTCCCCCTCTCCTCCACCCCTTTTCCCTTGCTGTCCAGCCATCGGCCTCCCTCAAAACCCTCCAAAACTCTCATCCGCAGTCCCTACAACCCCCAAATTCCAACCCACCATTGCTGGAGAGGAAAAGAACGTTACTGTTCACGGGCATTGTTCACACGGGTACTATTCACCGGCATACTGTTCATCCGAATACTATTCACCTCTGTACTGTTCATCCGTGACTGCTCACACCGTGACCTCCTCCTCCCCTCTTCCAGGCCCCCTACCCGCATAACCCCAAACAACCACCTTGTTGTTTTCAGCCCCAAACAGTCCAAATCTGCCCTCTTTCAAGCCATACCTAGCCACTAAGTCTTTCCTTATTTGCTTCCGATACTCCCCGTCACGTGGATCCACCTCCCAACAACCGGTCATCACCAAACCTGTCCAGATTTGGGCATTTCAGCCTAGATCCAGCCACTTACCTCTCCGATCCAGCCTTCCTATTTTCCCAACCAGCCTTCCCCTTACCCGATCCAGTCCACCAACCACCGGAATCCCTCTTTGAGCTCTCCAATATTCAGATTTGTTTTATATGCAGCAATCATATTATTCGTATTGTGTTTTGTATTGATTTTTGGTTGTAAACATTATCATGGTTTGGATATTAAGTGCTTGCGTGAGATTATAGTTTTTATGTTATTTGCTCTTTGATAAATCTCTATCTGCAGGAAGGGTCTATTTGCCGTGCGCTCTAGCTTTGGCCCTCCACGCGGAGGAAAGCCTAAGCTTGTTTTTGCCCAAATAAATTATTCTTGCTTGCTTTTGAATTATTTGCGTGAGATAATTTTATTTATTATCCAATTGTGATCTAACTATCGGACTTTTGCATAACATGTAGAGTTAGGTCACAGATTTCCCGTCGCCTATAGATTCGCCCTGCGTCAATTGGTATCAGTGGCGCAGATTGCGCGCACTTTTCGATACGCAGTCGTAGATTCTATAGGTTTTTCATAATGTCTAGGTATCACCACTTTTGCCCACCTCACTTTGGAGGTCTTGAGTCCACTTGTAGTAGCTCTCACAGAGCCTGCTCCCGGTCATTATTAGACTTTCCTGTAGCAGGTACGTTGTGTCGGTTATGTGTCATTTGCATCATTTGCATGAGTCTGTTGAGTCGTTTCGTCATCTTTTACATGAGTCTGTTGTGTTGTTTGTTCATCGTTTGCATGTGTGTCATGAGTCAGTCCGACGAATAATCCATATTGGTAATAAATCTTGTAAATCACATGCGGATGTTCATTGGCAAGTGCAGGTACTTCATGAAGGTGAGCAGGTGATGGTAAGAATCTGCGTTGTGAGGCTCCGTGCGAGGCTTGCTAAAAGCTTGAGCATTAGGCGAATGGGTCCCTACTCAGTCCTGAGACGCATCGGGACAAATGCTTATGAGCTGGACATCGCCGCGTGCATGGGTACCCATACTGTGTTCAATGTCGAGGACCTGATGCCATACTTTGCACCTCACGAGTATTCGGGCCCGCATCTTGGTGTCCCTCCCGAGCCTTTACCACCGTTTTTATCACCCACCACTCAGTCTACTCCCGAGCCCTTGCCACCACATTCATTGCCCCGTGCTCAGCCCATTTCTAATCCCCACTTACCCGGGATCCTGTCCCCAACGGTTCCACCATTGGCACCTCAGATCACACCGGATCCTTCTGTTACTATGTTGAGAGATGAGATTATCACTGAGATCTTCAAGCATGAGTCAGTCTCCTCTACAGCCGGTCTTGTGTGCCGCTACCTTGTATCCGGGCGCGGACGATCCTTCATTGACGACACCTGGATGCTACCAGCGGAGCTTGATCAACTCGCCCTGGACTTCAACTTCAGTACGACCGTCTCCATTCATTGGAGATGGAAGCTTTTCAGTCTGGAGTTGATTGGCGAGGACACTTTTCCAGCGACGACACTTGGGCGATCTCTAGTGGACCTCATCGAGCTTTACCTGGCATGCAGCGAGAGAATTCTGATCCTTATTCATCGAGAGATGAATTCTTTCAAGCCGGGGAGAGTGATACGGAGCAGAGACGAGGACGAGCTTTGGACCCATTCGGGGCTGATTTGGAGACTTACCATATATGGCATGTCCGGATCGACGATCCGACTCCGCGGATGCGTCCGGATTCGCGTTGCGAATCAATTTCATATATAGCTTTGCACTTTTCAGATTCTATTTCATGTAGTTTTGGCCCCGAGACCAACGACCAATCATAGTCGTTGATTCCGGGTGCCCTAAATTTTATTTCTTATAAATAGATGGTTTAGGGCTGCCATCATTTCTCATTGCTGAATGTTTGGAGAAGAGAGTGTCTTCCTTCATTCCGGTGATAACCTCCGCGGTGCCGACTCCGTGGAGCCCCCTTGGTGACGACTCCTTTGGTAAGTTTTGTTTCCTTTTTAATTCCCCCTCTCCTCCACCCCCTTTCCCTTGCTGTCCAGCCGCCGGCCTCCCTCAAAACCCTCCAAAACTCTCATCTGCAGCCCCTACAACCCCCAAATTCCAACCCACCATTGCTGGACAGGAAAAGGAAGGCACTGTTCACGGGCACTGTTCACCCGAGTACTATATACTGGCGTACTGTTCATCCGAACACTATTCACCTCCGTACTGTTCATCCGTGACTGTTCACACCGTGACCTCCTCCTCCCCTCTTCCAGACCGCCTACCCGCATAACCCCAAACAACCACCTTGTTGTTTTCAGCCCCATACAGTCCAAATCTGCCCTCTTTACAGCCATAACTAGCCACTAAGTCTTTCCTTATTTGCTTCGAATACTCCCCGTCATGTGGATCCACCTCCCAACAACCGGTCATCACCAAACCTATCCAGATTTGGGCATTTCAACCTAGATCCAGCCACTTACCTCCTTGATCCAGCCTTCCTAATTTCCCAACCAGCCTTCCCCTTTCCCGATCCAGTCCACCAACCACCGGAACCCCTCTTTGAGCTCTCCAATATTCAGATTTGTTTTATATGCAGCATCCATATTATTCGTATTGTGTTTTGTATTGGTTTTTGGTTGTAAACATTATCATGGTTTGGATATTAAGTGCTTGCGTGAGATTATAGTTTTTATGTTATTTGCTCTTTGATAAATCTCTAACTGCAGGAAGGGTCTATTCGCCGCGCGCTCTAGCTTTGGCCCTCCACGCGGAGGAAAGCCTAAACTTGTTTTTGCCCAAATAAATTATTCTTGCTTGCTTTTGAATTATTTGCGTGGGATGATTTTATTTATTATCCAATTGTGATCTAGCTGTCGGACTTTTGCATAACATGTAGGGTTAGGTCACAGATTTCCCGCCGCCTATAGATTCGCCCTACATCATAAACATTGAATGTTCAGGAGCTGAGCTAATGGATGGTCTGGAAGGGCGGTTAACCCTCTCCTGCACTTGCTCCTACTTTCATCAGTTACTCAATCGCTGGGCTGCCCAAAACCAATTTTGTTTTGATTTTCACAAGAGCTCTACAGTTTGTAATCGCCATCTCGACACCTCTTCAACTTTTTCTTTATTTTCATCAACTTCTCCCGACTTTTGCACACTAATCAAACTATTATTGTCACTATTTGTAAACCCCTCTCCCAATAATTAGGCACGGCCAAGGGGTGTTCTATGCCTAGAGTTGCCGCCCTACTGTAGTGCTATCACACACGCTAACTCCTACCACATGACGCCTATCCCATCGACAATCAAATCTTTACGTCATCACAACACAAAATATAATTATGAAGTAGCAAAAGTATATAGTTACTCATCTTCTTGAATGCTCGAGACTTGCACAATTTATAGGCCCTTGGGTATAGGGTACGACTATAGCCTGCACTCTTTTGGATTGACGATCTCTTAATAGCGACGTGCTCTGATTTAACTAACCGATGTGGACTAATGGAGTCTTACCCTAGGGAGCTACCCTGGTTCACCTACCAGTCTTCTGCACCCTTAATGATGTAGGGTAGGTTGTTGAGGCCAGGGCTCGATCCCCTGACCTCCTAGATAAGAGGCCCTCAAGCAACCTCTCATCACCAACTGATCCGCGGATCAGTTGATGATGAGAGGTTGCTTGAGGGCCTCTTATCTAGGAGGTCAGGGGATCGAGCCCTGGCCTCAACAACCTGCCGCGCGGTGCTGATGTCGTGGCGGAGAGCTGGTTGGGGTGTATGGCCCGCGGGCCTGATAAAGCCGTCTGGTGCTGACTCCAGGTGGGCCCCTTGGTGTGATGCCAAGGTGGCGGGGCAGGTGGACTCCTGTCCCCGCATCACTTAACCTATGGTCTAACTCTCAAACTCTCTGCTAGTCAGCGCTGCACAGAAGAGCTAGGAGACCCGCTGCTAACAACATTACACATTACTGCCAAGCTGTTAGTGGAACCCACACATGCATATGATCAAGTAGATGCTTGTGAACAAGTGCATGCAACTACTCAACATCCCATCATAACATTGATGTGTGTTAGAGCATATATATATGTGTGTGGTTAACCTTGTCTAATCGCGCCCTGCGATCATCACTGTTCGGTTTAAGTAACCGCAAACTGTGCTGATTGATAAATATGTGCGGTTACCCGTGTGTAACCGCACCCTGTGGTGATCGTGATTAAGATTGGTTAACTACAAGCTTTGCTAATAAAGTCTAGCAGATTCATTCTTTGGTACCTGCTCACTGCTGCTGTTGGTATGTGTGGTTACCCTTGTGTAACCGCGCATTCCTGTGTAGTCAACCCTTCTATGACCGCATTGACCGCGCTTTCGTGCATCTGTAGATTCCTATAATTAGTCCCACTTTGGCAAATTGTAAATTCTCCCTCCTCCTGGATTCTATCTAAAGGAGGGCGCACCTTTGTAATATTCAGATTTTTTGGGAAATAAAAATCCAGCAAGTTCTTGTCGATTACTTGCAAGTAATTTTCAAGTTCTCATTTGTTATCAGAGGCTCAGAGCTAACACCGATCCTTCAGTTGTGAACTCTATCTGTCTTGATCGCTGCCTACTTCTGTGGACATCGGTTTTTTAACTGCCCGCCTTTTGTGCCTCTTTGCGCAGTCTTTGGTTATATAACCGTTCGTCTCTCTGCTCAACACCGCCTTATCCTTTGCTTTTTGAGTGCTCTCCGATTTCTTAACCGGCCGACAATACGCTCTTCGTGGATTGTACGGTCTCTCGTTTCCCACTGCTTGACCACTTGCGCTTTGCGACTTGTGCCGTTCCTATTTCTGTTGTGCGGTTACGCCTCTCTGACCGCACTTTCTCCTGTTTCTTAATGGAGACTCTTGATACAATTCGTGTTGTTTCAAGTCCCTCAGGCAATCTTGGCACTGCGTCCAAGTTAATTGGGCCAAATTACCTAAATTGGAGTGTCTCTTTCACCTTTTATTGTTATCTCAGCGCAAAAGTGATCATTTGACTGACGCTCCTCCTAAGAAAGGATCTTCCACTTATAATGATTGGGATGGTAGCGACGTTCTTATTCGTACGTGGCTAGCCAACAATATATCTGATGAGTGTCTACCCATCATTTTGCCATGTTGAAACTGTTAAAGAGGCATGAGATCATTTTGCTGTTCTCTACTAAAAGGGAGATAAGATCTCTCGCATATACATGTTATATGCAAATCTCTTTGCCTGCCCAACCATGACTCCCATTGTAGCTTACCAGGAGTGCAGACTCTTGGCGCAGAGCTTCTTCAACATCGCCCTTTCTCTACCGATCTCCCTGAACAACCAAAACACTTGAATGAACTTCTAGTTATGTGTTACCTTCTTCGCCTACTATACTCTTACGACTTGATACGTCAGCAAATTCTGGGTGAGGTTGAATCTCTAACTCTAGATGTCACGGCTGCTCGCATCTCGGCAATTACGACCCTGCTTCAACAACCCGTCATTGCTTCCCCCACCATCTTCTGACTGCTTTGCTTACTCTGCTACCCGTAGTAACACTCATAGTCGTTGTGGCCATCTCAGTGGACGCGGATCTAGCAGGTACCTATGCTCCCATTGCGGCATGCAGAGCCATACTGTGGACCGTTGCTTTATCAAGCATCCTCACCTTTTCCGTCAAACTGTTGAAGTCCCTCCTGTTATCGTCAAGCAATCTTCTTCCCTTGCCACCTTGTCGGGTAATGCATATGTTGCCACTCATGGTAAGTGGTTCATTGACTCTGGTGCCACCAATCATATTACAAAAAATTCTTTTATCTTTTCTCAATTGGAAAAACATGATCGCTTACTATTGGTGTTGGATGCGAATGGCTCCCCATCTCCTGTGTGTTGGACTGGTATGGTCCAGGACACTCCATCTATCTGAATTGCGGATGCTCTGTACGTGCCTACTTTTTTTATGCAATTTATTATATGTTACTGCTCTCTCAAGACAACTACAATGCTCTGTCACGTTTACTTTTACTAATTGTTATTTTTAGAATCTTCGCTCCATTGAGACGTTTGCTACTGGTACTGAAATCGGCGGTCTCTACTTCCTTGATGATGTGTCTGCTCGATCTGTCTGCACCACCGCCGACTCTCTCCATGAATGGCATCTTCGCTTTGGTCATCCTCCTCCTCGATTACTCTACCAACTCTTGCCAAACCTCCAGAAGGACTCCTCTTATCTCAACTATGAAGCCTGTCAATACGGCAAACATCACCGCTCCTCCTATCCCGCCAAAACGGACGTAGTTCTGCTCGTCCGTTCGTTCTCATTTACTCATACTTCTGGGGTCTCTCTCCCACCAAACTTGTTGGTGGGGGAAGTCTTTACTTTGTAACTTTTGTTGATGATTATTCTCGATGTACTTGAGTGTATCTTTTAAAAGAATGCTATGAATTTTTCTTTGTATTTTGTTCATTTTATAATAAAATTTGCACACAGTTTAGTGCTTCCTTAAAGATACTTCACATTGATAATTCCAAGGTATATGTTAGTCATCAATTTTCTAATTTTTGTATTAATCACTATATCATACATCAAATCAGCTGTGCTTACACTTCTCAATAGAACGACGTCACGGAACACAAGAATCTCCACCTGCTGTGACGTTGCTCGTACCCTTCTCACTCAGATGAATGTTCCTCTCTCCTATTTTGGTGACACCATCCTCATCTCCTGCTACCTCATTAACTGTATTCCCTCTACCGTACTCTATGAACAAACTCCTTTCTCCATACTTTACCCGGGCGAAACACCCTTTGCTCCACCCCCACACATCTTTGGTTGTACGATCTTCATTTAATCTTCTTCCCCTGGTTGGGACAAAATTTCTCCGCGCGCGATTAAATGTATC
Organism: Platanthera zijinensis; assembly: GCA_039513925.1. Lineage (NCBI taxonomy): Eukaryota > Viridiplantae > Streptophyta > Magnoliopsida > Asparagales > Orchidaceae > Platanthera > Platanthera zijinensis. The sequence continues at coordinate 146,352,398 of CM077086.1, forward strand.
TTTGCTGGCTACTCTCCTACTCAGAAGTGTTACCGATGTTATAATCAAGTTCTCAGAAAATAATATGTCTCAGTTGACGTCACCTTCTTTGAGACCACTCCTTATTTCTCGGCCAACCCCATTCCTCCTTCCTTTACTACTGGTACTCTTACTTATCTTCTTATTATATATGCTCCCCAACTGGGAGTCCTACACCTCTCGTACCCTCCACACTGTCTCCGTCTCCGCCCACCCTGTATCCTCTAACTCCGGGACCGTCTCTGCAAGCTATCATGTTAGCACTCTCTTCTGTGGGCAAATTTATTGAGGATAACATATCGGACCTGGATATCCTTATTGCTCATTGTAAGCGAGTTCGCACATGTACTCAACATTTTATTCATGATATTGTCTTGTATGCTCGTCTTACTTCTTATGGCAGGGACTTTGCTCTTGCATTCTAGGCCACTGTCACACCGACCACTTACCAAGATGCTTTTACCATACAACACTGAAAAGCTGTCACGGATTAATAAATTTCCACTTAATTGAGAGCGGTACTTGGACTCTAGCCCCTACTCCTCCAGGAGCTGATATTGTTGGTTGTCGTTGGTAATTTGTGGTGAAATATCTTGCTGATGGCACTGTGAATCGCTATAAGACTCGGTTGTTTGCCAAAGAATTTAGTCAAACCTATGGTGTTGACTTCTTCAATACCTTCTCTTCGATTGTTCACCTTAGCACAATCCGAGTTCTTTTTTTTGTAGCTGTCAATAGGGATTAGTAGTTGTCTCAGTTGGATATCAAAAATGCCATTCTCTATGGTGATCTCCAAGAAAAAGTGTACACAGAGCAACCTCTTGGGTATCTGAGTAGTAATCTGATCAAAGAACACTGATCGTAGTTATCCGAGCAACATGAGAGAATGTGTCAAAGAAATCCACACCATAGGTTTGCGTAAACCCTTTGGCAACAAGCCGAGCTTTGTATCGATCAACAGTACTATCATGGAGAAATTTGATGACAAAAACCCAGCGACAGCCAACCATATCAGCTCCAGGAGGGGTAGGAACAAGAGTCCAAGTAACCCGTTCAGTAAGAGTTTTCATCTCTTTCATCCATAACAACTTTCCAATGAGGAACAACCAGAGCATCACTATAGCAAGCGGGAAGAACATTCACCGATAGAGCAAGAGCAAAGCTCTTAGACAGAGGAGAAAATTGCGCATAAGAGACCACATCCCGAAGAGGATGTTGTGTGCACGAACGAACACCTTTCCGAAGAGTAATCGGAAGATCAAGGTTTGTCCTGTCTACTGTATCAGTTCCATCTGAGGGAGAGACCACTGACCCAGGAGTTGTTGACAACGGCTTAGTAGAAGAATCAAAGACAGTAGGAGAATAAGAAATAGAAGGAGAAGAAGGAAGTGCAGGCTCTGAAAAAGGTGTCGAGACAAGGGGAAAAGAAGCAGAATCATTAGAAAAAGGGAGAATAAAGGAAGGAGAAAAGAACGGAGCATTTTCAAAGAAAGTGACATCTGCAGAAACATACTGTCTTCATAGAATAGGATCATAACACCTATATCCTTTCTGTGTTGTACAATAACTCAGAATGATGCACTTAACAGAACGAAGAGAGAGTTTGTTACGAGCAGAAGAAGGAGAGTGGACAAACGCTGTGTATCCAAAGACACGAGTAGGTAAAGGAAACAGAGTCGCATCATGATACATGACAGTAAAAGTTTTCTTTCCATTGAGAACCGAAAACGGAACTCGATTGATGAGAAAACAAGAGAGAAGAACAACATGACATCAATAATACTTGAGAACATGCATATAAGTGAGATGATTATGAGCCCATCCAGAAGATGACGATTCTTACGTTCAGCAATGCCATTCTGTTGAGACGTGTAAGGATAAGTAGTTTGATGGACAATGCCATAGTGCATACAAAATGATGTGAACTGATGACTAAGATACTCATTAACATTATCAGTGCGAAAAATTTTAATAGAGGTATCAAACTGTGTATGAATTTCATTATAAAACACAGTGAAAATAGAAAAAATTTCAGAGCGTTCGTGGAGCAACTATAACCACGTACACCGAGAGAAATCATCAATAAATATAACAAAATACAAGCCACCCCTACCAACAGTGTGAAGGGGAGCAGGACCCCATATATCTGAATGAATAAGTTCAAAAGGACGAGATGAATTACGTCCATGCTTAGCAGGAAAAGTAGACCGATGATGTTTGCCAAATTGACAAGCCTCACAATGAAGAGAAGAGTCTCCTCGAGGTAAATCAGGCAGAATCTGATAAAGAATCCGAGAAGGAGGATGACCAAGCCGAAGATGTCACTGAAGTAAATAAGAGGAGGCAGAAAAAGCAGAAGAAGTATCAAGGTAGAAAAAGCCGCCGCTTTCAGTCCCAGTAGCTATCGTCTCCTTGGAGTGAGGAACCTTAAAGGCACAAGTAGATGCAGTAAAAATAACTTCACAATTCAACTGTTTGCAAAAAGCAGTGACTGAAAGAAGATTGCATGGAAAATTCGGGACATAGAGATTATCTTGAAGCTGAAGAGAATGAGTAACATGCACGGTGCCAGACCCATGAACCGGGGACGAAGAACCATCACCAATAAGAACCAGAGGTAACCGGTTACTCTTGTCAAGAGAAGAGAAAAGACGAGAATTCTCCGTCATATGATTAGTAGCACCAGAATTAATGAGCCACATACCCGTAGTAGCCAGCTGAGCAGCACCAGAAGTAACAAAAGAAGTAGATTTCGTGGAGGAATCAGCCGAAGCAGGACGAAGATGAGGATGTTTGGCCCAGCAACAATCAACCAAGTGACCAACTCTGCCACAATGAGAGCAAAGAAACTTAGAGTAACCACGACTACCAGTACGTCCACCTCGATCACCAGAGTTGTCATGACGAGTTGGATGAGCAACAACATCAGGAGAAGGAGATGGAAGCAAAGGGCGCTGAAGAAGATTTATAACAACGAAAATGCGAGCATCAGTAGCATCTAGAGTCGGAGTATCCGCCTCTCGTAGAATTTGTTGTCGAATCATATTATACGAGTCAGGTAGACGAAGTATGTAGTAAACAATAAGAAGCTCCTGCAAGTGTTTATGTTACTCAGCGAGATCAACAGAAAAAGGTCAATGCTGAAGAAGTTCAGTACCAAGAGTTTGAACCTCTTGATAAGCAACAACAGGAGTCATGACGGGTCGAGCAAAAAGATCGGCATATAAAGTATAAATGCGCGAAGTTTGTGCTCCCTTGAAGTACAAAGCATCAAGATGATTACGAGCAGCCTTGACCGTCTGATCATGTCGAATGACAGGAATGCACTCATCAAACAAACTGTTTACCAACCAAGTACGCACCAAAGCATCAGTAGCATTCCAATCATCAAAAGAAGCAGAGCCAAAAGGAGGGAGATCATCGGTCAAATGATGACACTTACACTGAGACTGCAATAGGAAAATAAAAGACACACTCAAATCAGGGTAATTTGGGCCTATAAGCTTGGAAGCAGTACTCAAATTACCGGAAGTAGAGGTAGAAGAAAGAGAAATGAGTGGACAAAGTGGAAGAAGAAGATGGAGTGTCCATAGAAAACAACAACAAGCCGCACAGTTTAACTGAACAAACCGCGCGAACAAGAGAAAGAAAGAGACCGTGCGAGTAGAGATAACAATCCGCGCGGGAAGAAACATCAACCCGCAGAATAAAGCAAAGGAAAAAGACGCAGGAAAAATGGCAAGCAAGGGAGGGCAAGGCGGGAAGAAGACCGCGCGGTTAGAAAAACAAACCGCGAGCAAAAAAGGAGCAAAGGACCAGTTAGCTCTGATACCAAGTAAAAAGAGCTAAATAAAGACACATTTTTTTGCTCCAAAAAGATAATTATTACATAGGTATGCCCCTTTATTTATAGAAATGAGGGAGATAAGAGAATACAACAAGCGATGTAGGACTAAATACAAGCTGCATGGGCTGGGCGGTTTGACTCTGTCAAACCGCCAGACTATACAAATAATACTCTCTCCTGTGAAGCCTCTGAACACCTATTGCGGCCAATCGTCAGACCGCTGCTGCGGCAAAACTCCAGACCGCTGCTGCAGCTAACCAACAGACCGCTGCTGCTGCTAACCATCAGACCGCTGCTGCGGCAAACCTCCAGACCGCTGCTGCGGCTAATCGCCAGATCGCTGCTGCGACAAACGACCAGACCGCTGCTGCGACTAACCTCTAGAACGCTGCTGCGGCTAACCTCCAAACCGCTGCAGCGGTAAACCATCAGAGCACAGCTGCGGCTAACCTCCAGGCCGCAGCTGCGGACAGTCACTAGGCCGCTACTGCGGATTCTTACCAAACCGCTGGGAAAGCTACCAGAAAGGCCGCTGGTCCAAACCGGCAGAACGCTGACCAAACAGGCCACTGCAACTAGAAAAGCTAATCGTCTGGTCTCAGTTTTCAACAGACGTTAGTCCCTACTCCTCCGGGAGCTGATATTGTTGGTTGTCGGTGGGAATTTGTGGTGAAATATCATACTGATGGCACTGTAAATCGCTATAAGGCTCGGTTGGTTGCTAAAGAATTCAATCAAACCTATGGCGTTGACTTTTTCAAAACCTTCTCTTTGATTGTTCACCTTAGCACAATCCGAGTTTTTTTTTGTAGCTGTCAATAGGGATTAGTTTTTTATCAAGAATGGCATCCTCTATGGTGATCTCCAAGAAAAAGTGTACACAAAGCAACCTCTTGGGTATGTGAGTATGTCGCTCAGGAGGAGTCTCCACCATTGGTTTTGTTCGCAGCTCTGCAAACTTCTCTCTATTCATAAGCAAGACTTCTCATGGGATGGTTACTCGTGCAGTCTATGTGATGCAACCTGAGTTGCACCGTTACTTTGTTTTAATGCATTTATTTAAATATTTTGTAGCGCATGTCCTCGCGTAAACATGTCTTTTGTTTCCCGTGTAATTGTGATTGTTGTGACGCGTTTGCGCAATCGTTCATACGACTTATTGATGTGACTTACTAATAAGATCTTAAATACATTGGTCCGTCAAAAGTAGGACTGGGGTTAATTTGGGCCAAGTAAGAAATGAAATTAATTAAAGAAAGACGGTGAACTTCTACGACGACAACAACAACTCTTTCTCCATTGCCAACACGCAGGTCCACCTCTCCTTTACTCAGTAATCTTCTACTTCCCAGTTCATGCACATTTATACAAATATTAGAACCATATTCGGTATCCAATACCCAAGATGAAGGTGCAGTGAGTTTTATCACTATAACATAAATACCTGAAGCGGAAGTCATACCTCCCTTCATTTTCTGCAGACTCTCAATATAAGAAGGACAGTTCTTCCTCCAATGACCAGCCTTGCCACAGTGGTGACACTTTCCTTCCTTCGCCAAGCCTTTCTTCTTCAGTGCTGAAGACCTGGGCTCAATAGATGACTTAGGTTCAACCTTAGTCTTCTTGAAACCCTAGACCTTGCCCTTGCCTTTATGCTCCATCAGTATGGGACTAGCAGACTTGACCTTCTTCATATTGATCTCGACAGTTCTTAGCATGCCTAGGAGCTCGGATAATGTCTTGTCAATTTTATTCATATTGTAATTTAAGACAAACTGCTCATAACTGTCTGACAACGATTGCAGGATCAGGTCTGTAGTCAACTCTTGGCCCAGAAGAAAACCTAGTATTTCAAGATTATTTATATGCCCAATCATCTTGAGTACGTGAGTCCCTACTAGGTCTCAAGCTCCTATTTTACACTGAAACAACGCCTTGGTAACGTCAAACCTCTCTTGCCGAGCTTGCCCTTGAAATATTTTCTTAAGGTGCTCGTCAATCTCCTTACAACCCATGTTCTCTTGTTGTTTCTGAAGCTCAGAGTTCATGGTGGCGAGCATAAGACATTCAACATCCAAGGAGTCGTCTTTATACTTCTTATAAGCATCTTTATCAGCTTGAGACATATTCTCGGTTGGCTATTCAGGGGATTCCTTTTACAAGACAGAACTTACGCTCTTGCTTGAGAACAATTCTCAGGTTCCTGTACCAGTACAAATAATTTGTCCCGCTCAGTTTGTCCTTCTCAAGGATAGCTCTGAAGGACAGGGTGGAGTGAGATCCACTGGCCATGGAAATTTTACAAGGAATTATGCAAAGAAAAACTCAGTACTACATTTCAAAATATATTTTTATTTATTTCAATTAGGACTTTAATTAAAATTACTCCCACTATTTTAATCAAACTGATAACACTCAATATCAATTCATAAAGTTAATGCGAGCTACTCTCTTAGTGAACAAGATCCGTATTTCACCAACACCATGAGTCAGCTTTGATTTTTCTCTCACAATGTATTTATTTAGGTAGACAACGCTTGCTGATTGCATCATTATGCAACTCTTGTATAGCTGGTGAATAACTCTTTATTTGCATCCATCATATGGTGCATGCCAACCTTATGCCTCTTGACACTCAACCTTTGAGTTCACCCAGTTAAGTTTGACCCGATGTCGATAGTGAGATATCACAATTATCTGCTCGCACCCTTACCAAGATAGATTAATGCACATTGCTTTGACATGGCCACACTTCATCGATCGAGGCAAAAATAGTGTCATCCATCGGAAGGCATCCTAGTACTTAATATTGAATAAAGGACTTGATAATTGATTAACACTTTATCATGGTTAACAATTAACCAATGTGCACATCCGCAAAAAAATTTTACAACATTCATAATCCAAATACATTCCAGATGTGCACAAAGAAAAGTCACCAACACTTGACGAACTGGGCTAAATCTGAATATCTAGAACTCTTCTATATCTTCAGATTTACATGCATTGGGCATGAGCAACACTAACTCCACTTACACAGTAGACAAAATCGTCTCTCTATGTGAGATTCAAAATCTGACCCACTTGGTTTCACAAACCAACAAGAGGGACGGTTACTGTAAAGGAGAAATAAAGATATTACAAAGAAATTACATGCGTTCTTGGCGGGGTTCCAAGAATAGATTTGGGCATTTAGAACAATTCTAAATCTCCAGATCTACACGCAATAGATTTAACAACTTATGAAATAATGATCATCGCTCAAACTCTCTCTGATACCATTGTTGGGGTTTTCTATACGTCACAATACTTGTGCGCAACGGAATAAGAAAACAAGAAAACCCCAAAAAAATAGATCTTGCGATGAACATTGATCAAGAAGTAAACTTGATGTAAATAAAATTTACCTTTGCGGGATTGAGTCACTACTCAACCGAGATGCTCCAAGAAATCTGGCGGACACTAGCGGCTGGAGTTCCGAGCACAGAATGATATCCACGTCTCTACAGGTGATCCACACGAATGGGAGAACCCTTAGAATCTTGTCACACAAGATCTAGGTTGGAGGAAAATACTCTGCGTCTTCACAGACTGCTAGATCTGCTCCATAAGAGGCGACGACGACGGACGCCAGAAATCGGCTGAGCGATGACGACGGGATCGGGACTTTCGGAAACGAGTTCCGCCGGCCTTTTCCTCTCGGGTTACAAGCTTTTGCTTTTCGGCTTAGCGACTTGCACTTACACGCGTACAAAAAGCCTTATACATCTTCTATTTATACCCAAAGGAATAAACAACAGAAAGTCGTCGCTATCGGCAGACCTGGTAACATATGGAAATTATTTTGATGAATCAACACTTGACTCGACGAATCGTCGAGTGGTCACAACTCGCTCAATGCTTGGCAGTGGCCTCAGCACTTGACTCGACAAATTAACATTTAACTCGACGAAACGTCTAGTGGACTCAACGCACTCAACGCTTAACTCGACGAATCAACACTTGACTCGACGAATCGTCGAGTGGTCTCGACGCACTCAACGCCTAACTCGACGAATCAACACTTGACTCGACGAATGTGTCGAGTGGTCTCGACGCACTCAACGCCTAACTCGACGAATTAACACTTGACTCGACGATTGTGTCGAGTGGTCTCGACGCACTCAACGTCTGGCACTGCATAGTCTTTCACTCATCACATATGAGTAAGACCAGCACAATCCATTTCTCCAATTTCTCCAAATGCTCTTATGTGCGACCCTGTAGACTCATATTGCGTTGGTAGTGAGACTACATGTTTGAACACTTTCATATCACAATGGTAACACCAACAGTTGGGTCAGTGGTACGCGTGGCTCGTAAGGTGGCCGAGGGTTACCCCTCAGAGCGGGGACACGACGATAATGATGCGTAGGTTCGGTGGCCCGTCTCTGCAGAGCGGGGTCCCGACATGGTGGCTGTCTACCTCGCCGATCCGGCGGCGGTGGGGTGTCCCGTGGATCTTCCAGGGGCTCCTTGTAGTGGGGTGCTAGGGTTGAACCTCTAAGGGCTCCAATCTGATCGACTTTAGTGTTGACCCTAGCGATCTCGTTCTTAAGGGTGGCAAACTGTTTGAGAACTAAGCGTTGAAATTCGGCGGCCTCCATGTCCGAGTTCGAACTGGCGGCCCGATCGTCAGCGACGTTCTGGTCAGACATCAGGGTTCAAAACAACCTACCACTACGGAGTATGCAAATGCGACTCGAACCTCGCTCTGATATCAAACTGATGTAGTGGGAGACTGACTAACACAACAGTGCGCTAAAATGCAGTCTAATTGAAGCTATGATCTAAATGTCGTGCGTGTGCAAGTATGAGAACAGTCCAAAATAGAGATTCACTAGCAAGTAACAATTTTCTTTTAGCAACGCTATGAGCACGACTAACACAATCAAAGCAAGATCCACGGGACAAGCAGCGGCCTATCGCCCTCGATTTCACTCACAATCTATAAACCGCGGCCAATTGTGAATTTTGACCGGCACCGAACCGGTCACGTGGTTTTTTATCCAGTTGAAGGTTTTTCCACGTTAAAATCGTCTTGTGTACTTATTTATTCTGTGACTTTTTGCGCGCTCGACCACTCCACAGGTTAAGTCGACCTAGTTTTGTCCGGTCTATCAGGAGCGTTGACTTGGCCGCAACACTCCTAAATACTCTAATGGACATTAAATGCACAATAATTAAATTTATTAAAAGCTGCCCTGATCGATATAGAAATGTTGCTGAAAACGGTGGCCTTATCAGTGTCATAAGTGACATGGAACTCTGGTTCTCTCTGTAAATATCACTACAGGAATGTGCTAATTCAAAGGTTGGAAAAAACGTGTTGGAAACATACAAAGTTGGTTCTTTCAAGATGCACGTGAAGCCAACAACACAAGACGAATGCGGCGGATGAGACAGGTGTTGGATCTGGATCTATGAAGCACTGGTACGGGTACGAGTACCGGGTACAATACGTATATGATACAGTGATATGTGGAAAAAAATCAAATATGGATACGATTGGGTATAACATAATTAAAATTTACTTATATAAATATATATGTGCAAGATGTCCATGTATATACATGTATATGCATGTTGATGTGTTTATATATATGCACATGTATATAGTAAAAAAAAAGATAATAAAATTTAAATCAAATTCTTTATAGTTTTAGCGAAAAAAGATACTTAAATTTGAAGAACATTTTATTACAATAATAAACAAATACCACTAGTTGCATTTATGGTACAAAAAATTCTTTTCTAAAAGACACAGAAGTTTTTTGTTTACTTTATGAAAACATACTTTATCACAATATGCAGAACGATCGGACAAGTCCAAGTTTAGCCACATACTAGAGTAACAGGTGTATCCGCCGAGTATCGGGTACGTACCAGTACCAGATATGTATCCGGTATGGGTACCCTGCCCTCAAGGAAGTATCGGTGCTTCATAGATCTGGATTATGTAAAAACTAACAGAAAACGAAGGCACACGGATACGTAGCTGGTGATGGACAGCCGCATTGTTCATGTGTTAGGTTGCTTATTATATAGTATGATAGAATTTGTTTTGACCATATCTCATTTGTCTGTTTCATCACTAAAGATTTTTTTTTTTCATTTAATGTCGGTTTGTTTGGACGCAATTGAGCTATTGAAAATGGAATTGGAGGGATAAATATTAATTTCATTGTTTGGTGACAAAATAAAGGAATCAAAAATCTTACAAATTTTATGGAATTTATTTATGATTATCTTCCAAATTGACAAATTGACCAGTATTTATATTTGATCCCAACTCTAATATCCAATACTAATTCCGCCGAGTCTTGAAGATAACGAGCAAACAACAACACTCAAGCTTTTTTGCCACCATAGTGGGGTTGGCTATATGGATCCTTAGTCGTCGTTGCACCCTATCTTTTGTCATAATTTCACTAATGCCTACCTTTCAATCATAAAGGTAACGAGCATTTAAAAAAATTCTTTTAGTTGGATGCAATTAGTATGGATTTTAATTTCTACATGGGTCTCCAGAATCTATGAAAAGTTTGATTCTTTTGTTGACTACTAGACAACTAAATGAGCGCTTAATTAAATTAGAGATTTGACACTTAAGCATAGTTTTTGTTTTTGCGTAGAATATCATCAAGAGTCCTATTTGTGATGGATTAATTTCATTTGGTTTGGCTACCAACAATGAAATAATATAGTAACTATAGTTAATTAAACAACATATTCAAATAATAATTAGGGTTGGTATATAAATATATAATAGAACGTATATTTAAAGATTAATAATACACAAGATATTTAATAATTTATATGGCTTCAAACCACAAAGAATTTTGTTATCAGGTTTTGAAGGTCTTTCTTTTTATCTTTAAATTACTGCTATTATGTTTATAGCTTGTCATGTTTTGGCTCGTCCCCATCTATCCATTTAGTAGTAACAGATGTACTTGATGACCATATTTTTTGCTGTGACCTGTTTGAAATGTTCAACTCCTGGAGTGAGGAGCATTCATTTAGATTTTCCAGGGCAATCAAAATATCTTGCCCTCATGAAGTTCACATTACATTTTCTCTATTCTTTTAACATTTCAGTCACTTGAATCTATGGTGGTTTATGCCCTCTTTATTATGCTTTGGTAATGATGTTTTTCTCATCTAACAACATTAACTTCTTGTCTTATTCTGTGAAATATTTCAGTGATTCTTGCTATATGGGTTGCTCTTCGAGGAATGTTTTCAAATTTCGATGGCTTCTAATAGTGAAGCAAAAGAAAATCGGTCATCATGATATGTAGAGTTATAAATAATCTTCTAATGTCTGAGTAATTACAGACTGCTCGAATCCAACTCAGACACTTGACAATGGCAAAATTCCAGATTTATTCCTTTTCAAAAACAATTTCTTTTGGTTATTATTATTCTGTCATAAGCACTACCACAGTTGTATATTCTACGATCCTATGTAAAGGCTAGGTTGTATAAGCTTTAACATTTTTATTTACCTAATTTGTCGTAGGTTTATTTTAATTCAGTGTGCTCATTTCCGGGCCAAGAAAAAAATATTTTCAAATGGAAGTTGGAGAATGAGTTGTCTTTTTTTCGTTTCCAGTTTTAAGTGCCTATTCATGTGACCTGTAAACATGATCTTTCTACTTAAGTGTAGGAATTATGTCAATTTGGAATTCCCTTACCAATATGTTTGATAATTTTACTCAGATGGAAATTTAAGAATATCATTTTTGGACGAGAAAAAATTCTCTATTTCAGATTTTTATAACATCAAATTGCTCTAAAAAAACTGTACATTAAAGTGTATCCCCATTTGTGTATCGACACCATGAATTTTTTGGATTTTCTATTTTGGCCCCATTTTCTCTTAAATCATCCCGTGCGCCTGCGACTTCAGAAAATCTTACAGCAAAATCATACTTCCCCTCTGTACACTTTTTAAATCTTTATATTAGGGAATTGTTAAAAGCACTGTAGTTTGGCTAGTCGCATCGCTTTGTTTAAGACGTTGCATTTTTTTTACATATTGTTAATAACACAGTAATTGAGATAAATGTGTTGCACTTATTATTTGAATTAAAAGAAGTTTTTATTAAATTATCACATGAATATAAATTCAATAGATAAAATATTTTATACAAAAAATCACTAAATATGTTGCCCAAATTGTTGTGATTTTCATTCTTCAATAAAAATCAAGAGAAGAAATTTAAAATCAACATTCAAATATGTTGATTGGAAAATGTAAGTAAATGAAAAGAATGATTTCTCACTAAAAAGCCAATGTTTGACACCAAAAATCATGAAGTATGTTTTCCAAATTTTTGTGATCTTCATGTTCTTATAAAAATTAAGTTAACTTGCAAATTTATAAAGTTGAAAAATATTAATAACGCAAAGCAAGGTTTTCCTACCATCATCAATAGTCCCCTAAGCCGATAATAGAAGTGTTCTTTATATTTTTTGGTGGAAGGGTAATCAGTGATATGCAGATGCTCATTTTTGTGTAAACTTCTCATGAAACCTTCTTTATCATGAGAATAATGGTGGCAATGTACAATTGTCACTTATCACGTGACGTAAACTCATGAACCTTCTCCATGGCAACACAAAATGATTCTCATTTATGAATCCAATGAAAATTAATTTAGGCTCAGTCAGTGAAATTGAATGCAGTGGATGAAATATGAAGCATTGATCACGTGAAAGTTGAACTATTGCAATATTGTAGAATGATGCAATTACTAAACTCATATTAGATAGTGACATCCATTTTCTAGCTAGTGCGGGCCTAATTATGCAATCAAGATAATCTATTATTTGTTATCGTCTCTTGGTGCGTATACCTCATCATATAAAGTTGCATGATTTAAAAGTTCATATTGAAGATTATTTCTTGTATCAAATCTTCATTCAAATTCAAACCTTAAATAATAATCCGAAATCCACAGTGGCCATTCCCTTGCACATCAACCACATCTATAATATGTTCGAAGAAAAGATATTACAATTGTTCAAAAACAAAAGTACCCATAAATAGCTTCTCTCAGATGAGTTCTTACTTGATAGGTTGCTCTTTCTAGCATTCAATTTAGCACACTTCCCTTTTTTTTTTTGCTTTAGTTTGCAAACCTTCCATAGCAAGAACAATTCCCAAGTACATTAAGTGTACCTTCCGTAGCAACAAAATGATCTTGGAAATTGAGCACAATACATCGAAAAATTGAATACAATGCAAAGGAACATTAACTTATTTCTAAGAGACACACTCATAACAGAAGGCACAATGGGCTGAGTATTCTAGTAAAAAGTTCAGGGAAAATGGAAAAAAAATTTGACCTGAAGGAAGGCTGAAGCACGGGGGAATTGAAGCGACCTCTGGATCTGGAAAACCTGGAGGATCCGTGGAGAAATGGAGGATTTGGAAAACTGGAAAAGCGAAGACTAAATGACAAGATCTGGACAACAATTAGGGCTCGGGAAGATATTAGGGCTCCAAATTATAGTGACCTGAACTCTCCTGAAGCAAGAACGACGAGCAGCGACTGGATTAGGGCTCGTGTCGGAGGCTGGCTCTTGGTGGAGGAGGTCGCTTATGTGAAGCGTCAGCGACGGGAAGAGGAGAACACCCATGGGAAGCGATGACGGCGTGAGAAGAGGGAGAAGTACCGGGCTCTACGATTTCGGGAAACAGGAGGCGTGCGATTATGTGGTGGGAAAAGAGTGTGAGGAGAATTTTTAGATCCTTAATGTTAGGTATCGAATTTATCTAAAAGCTGTGTGATTAGTCAATTTAGCGGTGCTTTTAACAATTCCCTTATATTTACTATAGAACTTCTAAAAGTAAGAGAAGAAGAAACTGCTAATTGATGGACTACTTGTCAGTCTCTACGCCATAAGATTTTGCATAGAAAATGCAAGTTTGGCTGCATTATGGAGAGTAGGTAATAGTGGAATTAAACAGCTAGTTAGTACACCTATTTTAGAGTACCATTAGAATCCTTAGCCTAAAATGATAGAATTTTTTCTATGACTACGAACATTAAGTAACATGACAAAAAGGACTGTGAATTTGTAAGAAAAATCCCTTATTTGTTTAGGAATTAAAGGGAGGATGAAAATAATGCTTGTGTAGTGGGACTTTGCTTAACATACATAGTACATTAAGTGTAGTATTTCTTGTCCCTCTGAATTTAGAATGCCACATTAGTTACGAAGTACAGTTTTGGGTACAAGAATCGATCATGGAATGCTAGGAATAAATGCATGAACAAATCAATAGTTTAATCTGTACACACTCGGTCAATGCTTTTTTACTTCTATAGTAGTGCAATAGCATTATTATGTAATGACGATGATCATTATGTAATGAAGTTGATTGGGCCATAAGTGGAAATATACTAACATTTTTTTAGAGCAAAATCAATAAATAAGTGGCAAAATATTTAAATTAGTTCTTTAATTTTGGGCCAAGTTTTAAATAGGTCAATTAATTTATATATTTTTTTCAAATAGGTCTCTTAATTTTTGGCCGGATTCTAATAGGATTTTTATTTTTCATTTACTTCAAATTTGCCCTTTAACTTTAGACAGTTTCAAAAAGGTCTTTTAATTTTTCATTTGCTTCAAATTGATCCCTTAACTTTATACTTTATTTCAAATAAGTTTATAAATCACTGTTATTCGAATTACTAGGTATTCACGGATCTTTTATGAGTTGGTAAAATATTTTTTTTTGAAATTATCTAATAAAATAATTACTATTTTTTATTTATAATTTTTCTAATTAACTTTCGTCAATACGTTATAAATTCATATTCATTTATTAGAAATAAATAAAAAGACATTAGGGATTATTAAAGCCAATACTCAATTAAGTTATCAATAAAAAATTCAAAATGTAACAATCTATGACATTTATTTCTACCAAAATATATAAAATAGATGCTAATTAGTATAAATAAGTGTCACTGAGAATGCTGCATTTTGAATTTCTTTAATATTTTTGATATTTTCAATAACGTTTCGGCTTTTATAATCTTTATTTTTTTTCTATTTGTTTTTAATAAAAGAATTTAATTTAAAATCGCAAATTCTTTAGACCTAATTTTCAAAATCGTGAAACGGCTGAGATTTTTCTTTGTCGATCTACTGTGCTCGGAAAATTTCGACCCAACGACATCATAGTCACGATCAACGATTCCTTATAAGAAGAAATTCGACAGATCACTACTTTCCGATTCTACAAAGGTGTTTTTGATCTAGTCGGATTCCAAAAGTTTTTAGATCAAGGTTTTCAAGTTTTCAAGTCTTCTTCTCCAACCTTCATTTCAATATCTACTCTCAAAGAAGGAAGAAAATTAAATCCATTCAGATCTGAAGAAGAAGATTGTTTGCAATCTAGAAAGTTGTACAAAACTATTTTTCTTACTGTAGAAAGTTTCTACTTCCGAGTTTGTAGATCATTATTTATTAGATCGAGTTGTAGGAGAGGTTGTTCTCCGAGTTATAAGAGAGGTTGTTCTCCGAGTTGTATGAGAGTTGTCTCCGAGTTGTAGGAGTTGAGGCTCCGAGTTGTAAGATTATGATAATCTTAGTTTTGGTGAAGTAGTCGAGTCTAGCCCGAAGTGCTAGATAGGCGAGGATGGATAGTGGATGTACCCATATTGGGATGTAAGACCCTTTTTTTTTCTTTTTCAACCACCGGGGTCTTAGGCCCAGAACCGCCGCTTTGCGGTGACTCCTTCACGTCCTGAAGGGTCATCACCACAAGGCGCCGATTCTACCGGCCAATTCGATCACAGAAAAGTAACACAATTATTGAAGTAAGAACAATGCAGTCCACAATAATAAATCACATGTAAATAAGATAAAATCTCCACGAAGGGAGTGTCCACAGAAATCATCAGAGTACTATAAATACGGGCTTATGCCCGGTACAAAATGTCCTCACTACAAGTCTCTCATGCGGAAGCGAAAACAGAAACTACTCAGGGTCGAGACTCACGGTCCCGGCTGTGTGAACTCCGGAGCTAGACTGCCCCATCTCTAGGCGCACCGATCTCTGGGGCTGCTCCTCCATGCTGGGCTCCACGATCCCCTAAATGATGCGGTTCGAAAACCGTTAGTCATAAAGACTAAGCCCTATCATCCCCTACCCTTCCCCCATGGCTCCTAGGTACCGAGCGGGGAGAAAGAAAGGGGAGGACATATTTGTGGAGAATAAAAGTAAACAGGTGACAGTGGACTTAATCTAGCAAGTTGTATTCGGTGAGCAGTTAATATGAATGTTATAATAGGTCTAGCAGTAAGAAAATCAATTATATGAATTAAAACCTTCACTTATGCGAGAACACATAAGCAAAGGGATCTTTTGCAAGGCTCCCATCGTATAGAGTGTCCCATACCACTTATACGTTGGGGTGTCGGTTATCAAATAGCAATGGTTGTTATATATTGAAATTAACCTTTGATTTATAAACTTGCCCACACAAGCTTATAGACCAAGGGGTCGTTTTGCAGGTCCTAATGTATAAGCGCCCCATACCACATATACTTTAGGTGTCAGGGTTAAATGAATCGATTATGCTATGACATGCTAGTGGGTATGATGAAACATGCAAGTGCAACTCACACACCCGACTCTGTGCACACAGACCTTTAGTTCCCCCTTTCGGAGCCGTTACCTCCCAGGATACCTCCGTAGTGGCAGACGGAAGCGGTGGGTTGGGCCTCGCCCACCTCAAAACCAGTAAAAGCACCACTGGTCTGACCTATCGTACGCCTCAACGCTTGGTGCACTAAGCGGACGCCTGCGTACTCTTGCCGGCTGGCGCACCGGACTTCTGTTGGCGAAATGCTAATCACCCCGCCGAGTCAACGATATCGGTGTCGGTGCAATCGAACTCCCCGATATCGAAAGACCCACCACCTTAACTTTTCCTATTTTATGCGCATGCAAGTTTAATCGTAAACACACAAAAACCGAGCCGAAGCTCCCCGGACCAAAACGTCCGTCTCCAAACCAACCGAGCCGAAGCTCCCCGGACCATCCCGTCCGTCTCTTAACCAACCGAGCCGAAGCTCTCATCAATCTTCCTGTGATAACAGTGTTTGTGAAGAGTGCAACCCTAGTTACTAAGTTACTCTTGTCGGTTTGTTATTACAATTTACGTTAGCCCAGGACTGCCCCCGGTATTCCCCGTGAAGGGCTCTCAAGGGGCACTAGGAACCAAGACGGCGGCATTACGGCCCGAAGTTCCCTTTCGCAAGGCACTTATTGTTATTGGTTGGTCTCCCTTAACCCATTCCCTTCTCACATTACGATAGACTATCCTAGGGTGATTTTTAAACCTTCCACTCTTCGGGAGGACGATCTTTCGCCAAACCCGAGCACCTCTTAACTCTAACGATCACCACTACTCACTACTCTTTATATCTTCCTATTGTAATTTCCTCCACAATTGTCCACCCAGATAAAATGTTTAACTCCAAAGACTTCCTCAGATCATGTCCTATTGCATTTCACAAATTGCTACATGTAGATCGACCTAGGCTACATGTCGAACCTGTTATGAAATGATCCATTACTCATCCAAATGCCCTAAATTATTTACTGGAGACTTACCATGATATAAATGACCTAAGTCCAGAAAATGGAAATTTTCCTAATTTATTTGGCATTTAATTAAATTCCTCGAAAATCCCAAGGACTACCGTTTTGAACATGAACTACCCTAAGTTCTCATGCAAGATGTCTAGCAAATTTATGATAAATATTAGGTTATCGCAATAGGTTAAATCCTAAGTATCATAATTTTTCTATCATTAAAAGGGCATGAAAACTATTTTAGAAATAATCTCTAACTTCTGTTGTTTATGAATCAAGTACAGAAAATATTCTTCCAAAAATTATAAATAATTTATGTCATGCAGATAAGGGCCTAAAATTAGCACTGGCCAAGTCTCATAATTTTCCAGCAAGTATTTTATCCATAATTAATTTTTAAACATAAAAGCCCTTTCTATCATCTGTGAATAAAGTACTAGATTTACTCAACATAAAATTCTATGAAAATTCAGGGATCAATGTTCTAGTAGTCAAGATCTAAATCCAGAATTTTAACTGATTATAATTAATTTAAAGCCTCCAAATAATTGAAACAACAAATCGGGCAAATAACCTTTAACACATGAAGTATAATATTTATCAATCATAAAATTCCAGGAAAATTATCATAAGTCTAAAACATCCTAAAACTCCCTCCTCCCGAGTTTCATAATTTTTGGATTAGATTTAGTGCTTAAAATAACTAAATTACATATTTATCCTAAACCAAAATCTCAACTTCCGAGGTACCTAATTACCTCCAATTCCTTCACTATTTTAACCAGAGGGTTTTCATCATATCATCCCCCTCTCCTCCAAATTTCAAGGGCATACAAGAGCTTTTGCTCCTATGTCCTTCACAAACCTCAAACTCCCACCCATTGGATTTGAGTCAATCTCTTAGGGTAAAATCCACCCTAGTCCACACCATGTTACCCAAGAGGGTAGACATAGACTCAACAAATCAGTTGCCACAACTTCAGCCTCTTTTGAGGAGATTTGTCCACTCCATTTCCAATCGTACTTTTCCCCAAAGTACCCCTCACCAAGACCTATCTAGGACTTGATACTTCCCTATTCAAAACTCGACCAATCGAGTTGAGATTTTGTACAGATCTTAACATTGATGACAGGGACCTCCACCCAAAATTTGGGGGAGTTTGGACTTAATTTCATCTCCTAACTAATTTTATAATGTTTATTAAAATTTTACAAAAACTTTAGGCAAAAGTTCTCCAAAAATTCTCATTTTTGGACAGCCTCTCGATATACCTATTACAGATCTCCAGTCCAAATTTCAAGTCATTTGGACATGTTATGAACTGTGGGCAACCATTTCAATTTCTGGTTAGCCTAGGTCTTGATCCCACCAAAATGAGTGTTGTGGTCAAACCACTCACCCAAATTGAATAAAATCAATTTTATATTAAAGTAGACCCAGAGTGCTACAACTTTTGTGACTGGTCATTTTTCCTAATTCGGCCTCTAAGTGCCTAGTTTTGCAGCCTCAAAATATACTAATCCAAATATATTTTTCCTTATAAAATTATTTACATAAGTTATATATTATAAACCGTTTTTACTGTTCATCTTCTACAGAACCCGAAAACCAGAACACAGGAAGCCATTTTTCCTGTAACATTTCCGTGATCCGTCGCCGGCCGTCCGGTCACTTCCTTGGCCAGCCACCACCACCACCACCTCCGTTGAGGCGACGGCTATCGGTCGGCGGTGGTTTGGCTGCCGGAGGTGGCGGTTTCCGGCGAACTCAAAATATCTTTTTCATGGTTTCCATGAAAACGAGAGATGCATCCGGCTCCGTTGAGCGCGAACTTCCTTTCTAAGAATCCTAAGATCTACCCATGAAAGAGAAGGAGCAGAGGAGGACCTTGTTCGCGGTTTGAAGGCGGGAAGAACGACGGGGTGCCATGGCGCGGTGGTGGCATTGCTGAACTTCTCCTACAGCAAGAACAAAGGTCTGATCCGTTTGCTTGAGCGTGTAACCTTCTCCTCTGGTTCCAGGTGGGCTTTTATAAGTCAGAAAGTGGGAAGGTGAATGGGTAAAGCCTTTATGGCCATGAAGGTTCTCCCCTTAACGTTTCGGTTACAGTGAAGGGATAAGAAACGGTGGAAACCGAACAGGTGTGTCCAGCTGGCGGCTTCCTATTGGACCATATCTTCCTCATTTATTACATAATTACATAAGGAAAACGGCCTGAAATTACTCCTGGTGTAACTTCCCACACCAGCATTTATTACCACGCGTGTTAGAATAATTTCGGGCCTGAACCGTCGTTTCGGCCAATGTCACGGGCGTGACACATAGGTCACGGGCGTGACAGGCCCGAATAGCCAATTCTGGGTTCGACGATCGTCGAACTGAGATCGACGATCGTCGATGGATGGTCACGGGCGTGACACCTTGGGTCACGGGCGTGACAGGCTCGGGTGGTTAGTTATGGGTTGACGATCGTCGATTTGAGATCGACGGTCGTCGAGTGGTGGTCACGCCCTGGGTCACGGGCGTGACACCCTTTGTCACGGGCGTGACAGGCCCGAACGACAATTTTGAGGTCGATGATCGTCGAACTGGGATCGACGGTCGTCGAAGGCTGGTCACGCCCTAGGTCACGGGCGTGACAGGCCCGAGTTCAATTTCGACGATCGTTTTACGGGGATCGACGCTCGTCGAAGGAGTCACGCCCCTTGGTCACGGGCGTGACACCTTGGTCACAGGCGTGACATGCCCAGGCTGCACGTTCGACGATCGTCTCACGGAGATCGACGATCGTCGAAGAAGTCACGCCCAGGTCACGGGCGTGACGGGTCGGTCACAGGCGTGACCAACCCGTGACCCGAAATATTGATCGCTTTATTTCAATTTTATGTGCTTCCTGGGGTTCTGTCACGACCAACTGACTCCTAGGGGTCTAGCCGGAAATGGGATGTTACAAATCCCAATAAACAAAACAAAAATTTCGTCCCCGAAATTGAGGTTGAGCCTACGGGGATTTCTATCGGAATAAATTAAACTTGTAACATCCCATACGATCTTTCTATTGAGTTCAGGCGACTATCTGTTTGATAGACGAAGACAATCTCCCCAATAAACAAAAGATTAGCCCCTACCCTTTTGATTGAGTGCGCATGCCTAGGTCCTAGATTTTTCTTATCTAGTCCTAACTGTTCAAAACAAGAAGGCAATCTATAGAATACCGAGAGGTGGTGAGATATACCTGACTAAACAACTCCGGGTATCTTTGCCTCATTAGATCCTGCGGTTCCCAGGTGTGCTCCTCCTGACCGTGATTTCTCCACAGAACCTTGACTAAGGGGATCTTCTTGCGGCGCAAGATCCGCACTCCTTTGTCGTCGATCCGAACCGGCTCCAAGTGAACAGATCGGTCTGAAGCTACCGGCCCTTCGGTGGTCAAAATCCGCTGTTCCGGGCGTAGTAGAGCCCTTCTCAGCGAAGAAATGTGGAAGACGTCATGTAGAGCTGCCAGCTCTGGTGGCAACTCTAGCCTGTAGGCTAGGGGTCCGATCCGCTCCAGGATCCGGTAAGGGCCCATATACCTAGGGCTGAGTTTCTTCCTCCGACCGCGCACCCGTGAGACTCCGTGCATGGGCCGGATCTTCAAGAACACTCGATCCCCTACCCGAAACTCCACCTGACGATGCCGGGCGTCATAGTATTTAGCCTGTCTGCTCTGCGCCTCCAACATCCTATCTCTGATCAGTCTCACCTGAACCTCGGTGTCTTCAACGAAATCCGATCCCAGCAGCTTCGGATCCTCGTCCTGAACCCAAGAAAGCGGGGTCCTACATTTTTGTCCATACAAGGCTTCATAAGGCGCCATCCTGATGCTGGACTGGTAGCTATTATTGTAGGAGAACTCGACCAACGGTAACATCTTCTCCCACGGCTCCCCTCGGTCCAGTATACACAGTCGTAGTAGATCCTCCAACGTCCTGTTGGTGCGCTCTGTCTGCCCGTCCGTCTGAGGGTTGAAGGCCGTGCTAAAAGTCAAACGGGTGCCCAGGTATGCCTGCACTGACCGCCACTCCCTGGATGTAAACCGTCCATCGCGGTCCGACACTATCGTCCGGGGCACGCCATGATATCGGACATACTACTCCACAAACTTCCGTACCAGCACTCCCACCGGATCGTCCTTCCTGATCGGTATAAAGCGGGCCACCTTTGTCAACCGATCAACAATCACCCAGATCGAGTCATTCCCCGTCCGAGACCGGGGAAGACCATGTATAAAATCCATAGCTATATCGTCAAACTTCCACTCCGGCACCGGGAGTGGCTGCAACAGTCCTGCGGGGTTCCTGCACTTCACCTTCACCAACTGACACGCCTCACAATGGGTCACGAAGTACGTAATGTCCTTCTTCATGCCCGGCCAAAACATCGTCCTCTTCAAATCAGCGGTCATCTTTGTGATCCCCGGGTGCACCGAGTACCGGCTGCAATGCGCCTCCATCATAATATCCTCTCGGATCTGGCCTCCTGCAGGTATATATACTCTGCCTCTGAAGTGGAGCAAACCATCTCTCAGGGAATAATCTCCTGTCGAACCTTCCTCCAAAGCTCGGAACATCGGCTCCGCCCACGCATCTGTCCTCTGTCCGTCCCGAATGCGATCCCGAATATCGTCTATAGCCACCATCGATGCCAGATACTCCCTATACAGAACTGGGTCATCCTCGGACACTAGGGATATCTGCATATCTCTGAATGACTGGACTAGCTCCATGGACATAACCTGGGGCCCAGCTTCGGAAGTGGCAGCTCTCCGGCTCAACGCGTCGGCCACCACGTTTGCCTTCCCTGGATGGTAGTGCATCTCATACTGATAATCTGCTAAGAACTCCACCCAACGCCTCTGCTTGATATTCAGCTCCTTCTGCGTGTCCACGTATTTCAGGTTCTTGTGGTCGGAGTAGATGTCGCAGTGGACTCCGTAAAGATAATGGCGCCAGACCTTCAGAGCAAAAATGACCGCTCCCATCTCAAGGTCGTGCACTGGGTAGTTCTTCTCATGGGTCTTCAGCTGGCGGGAGGCATATGCTATGACGTGTCCATTCTGCATCAGCACTGCTCCCATTCCCTGGTATGATGCGTCGGTATACACCTGGAATCCTTCCTTTCCAGATGGAAGGGCCAGAATAGGGGATGAGATGAGTCGGTCCTTCAGCTCCTGGAAAGCCGCCTGGCACTGCGGGGTCCAAACAAAAGGTGCCTCCTTCTTTGTCAAAGATGTGAGGGGGAGGGCAATCCGAGAGAACCCCTCCACGAACTTCCGGTAGTAACCGGCAAGTCCCAAGAAACTGCGTACATCGGTGGCTGTCCTCGGCTGCGGCCAATCGCGAACTGCCCGAATCTTTGCTGGATCTACTGCTAACCGGGCTCCGCTGATGATGTGGCCTAGGAAGGCCACCTCCTTCAACCAGAACTGACACTTGCTGAATTTTGCATAAAGGCGATGCTCCCGCAACCTCTCCAAAGTCAGTGCCAGATGTCGAGTGTGCTCCTCCTCCATCCTAGAGTAGATCAGGATGTCGTCTATGAACACTATGACGAACACATCCAAGTAGGCTTCGAAAACCCGGTTCATGAGGCTCATGAACGCCGACGGAGCATTCGTGAGCCCGAAGGGCATCACGGTGAACTCATATAAGCCATATCTGCTACTAAAGGCCGTCTTCGGGATATCCTCCTCCTAGATCCGCAGCTGGTAGTATCCTGATCTCAAGTCCAGCTTCGAGAAATAATGGGCCCCCTCTAGCTGGTCGAACAATTCGTCTATCCGAGGGAGCGGATAGGTATTCCGGACGGTCAGCCTGTTTAGTGCTCGATAATCGATGCACAGGCGGAGTGTCCCATCCTTCTTCTTCACGAATAGGACCGGTGCTCCCCATGGCGAGGAACTCGGTCTAACAAAACCTGCCTCAACTAATTCCTGCAACTGAGTCCGAAACTCTGCCAACTCCTTTGGGGCCATCCGATAAGGGGCCCTAGACGCCGGCTTGGCCCCCGGCACAAGCTGTATCTGAAAATCCTGCTCTCGGTGTGGAGGTAGTCCTGGTAGTTTCTCTGGAAAGATGTCAGCGAAATCTCGCACCACCGGGATGTCTGTCACCGACTCCTTAACTTCCGCCATCTCAAAAAGAATCTGATAGACCTCCTCTCCCTGCAGATGGGCCTTAATGGCCTGTACCGAAGATAAGAGTATACGAGAGACAGATCTTATACCTTCGATGGTAATGAAAGAGTCCCCGTGTCTCACGGTGATCCTCTTTGCCTGACAGTCAATCTGGGCATAGTTCCAGTGCAGCCATACCATGCCCAGGATCAGGTCGTAGTCCGTCAGCTTCAAAATCGTCGCTGGAGCCTCGAACGCTTTTCCACCAATTTCTGCCTCCATATTGCAGTGATCCGTGGTAAGGAGCTCAGATCCATCTGGTAGTCGCACCCTCATCCTCGAGCCTGTGAACCGCTCCACACCCTCCAGTCCTTCTACGAACGTCTCCGACACAAAGGAGTGAGTAGCTCCAGTATCGAACAGCGTGCGGGCCGGCTTGCCGCTGATGAAGACTATACCTGGGGTGATTAAACATCTTAGGGTTCTATAAAGAATTTTCTTTCCTTGTTAACCTATCTAGTGCGGTTCTGAGTTTTAACAACTAAAAGGGAAATTCTATGAAAATAAAGAAGCATTGCTGTGTACCTGCTATGACCTGCTCCGGATTTCGAGGCTGCGCAAGGTCCAAAGCATATACCTGCTCTCTTCCTTGTCTACGATCTTCCCCCTGGTATCCTCGACCGCGGCCGCGTCCTCGGCCTCCGTAATACTGAGCTGGTGGGCCGCCCTGATGTGCTGGAGCTGGTGCCCCCCTCATGGGGCAGTTCCTCCGAATGTGCCCAATCTGATGACAAAGAAAACACTCTGGTGGGGGATACGCCATTCCCCCGGGTCTCGACATCTCTTGCATCCGAAGAGGGGGAGGGGCTAATACCACCTGTTCCCTCGGCTCCTGCCTCATATTCTGACGAGGCTGGTCCTCTGTCCTCCTCCCCTCTGGTACAGCACCTCGCCGCTGGTCATTTCTGCCTCTCCGTCCCTGATCCTCTGCTGGCCGTTTCCGGCCCCGGGTGGCGTGCCAATCTGCCTCAATCCTTTTGGCCATCTCCAAAATCCGGGAGATGGGCCCGTCAGATACAAACAACAGAGCCTCCCTCAAGTCCTCCCGCAGGCCCTTATAGAACCTCCTGATATACCCTGCCTCGTCCAACTGGTAGGAATCTGCGTATCGAGCCAGATGGTCGAACTCTCGATGGTACTCCACCACGGTCCGGGTGCCCTGCTTCAGCTGTAAGAACCGCTCCTCCAAATCATCCCTGGCCGACTGCGGAACGAAATGCTCCAGCAGAGCGGCCCTGAACTCCTCCCAAGTAACCTCCACAACCTCCCTATCAGCAAATGTCATGTCCAACAGCGTCTTCCACCACCTCTTTGCATGGGACTCCAGGCAAGAGACAACCAGAGCCACCCTCTCCTCCCAGGGGCACCGTATCTCGGTCAGCATCTCGTACATGATATCTAGCCACTCTTCCGTCCGAACCGCCGACTCTGTCCCCAAATAGGACGGGGGAGAAAGACCCCGGAAGATGCTCAGCCAGTTGGCCCCCGGATTTGGCTGCGGGGCCGGAACCTGCTGGGCCCTGAAGGCCTCCAGGATGGCAGTCAGGGTCTGTCCCATGTCTGACTGAAGGAAAGGAGTGGGGGCCGGTGGGGGTGGTGCAACATCCTGAGCCTGTTGAACTCCACCTTGTGGCGTAGTCCGTGCTGGAGGCTGCGTAACAAAAACACACGCTGAGAAAACGTTCAAATATTACATAAAGGTGGACAATTTATATGTGATCCCCATATGGGCACACCACTGCTTCCGCTGCTTAGTTTGTCCCCAAACTAAACTCATGCGGGGGTGACCCAGGGTTTGTGGACTGCTACTTCCTTCTGATCGATGTTTCCTCTGATACCACTTGTAAGACCCCCCTTTTTTTTCTTTTTCAACCACCGGGGTCTTAGGCCCAGAACCGCCGCTTTGCGGTGACTCCTTCACGTCCTGAAGGGTCATCACCACAAGGCGCCGATTCTGCCGGCCAATTCGATCACAGAAAAGTAGCACAATTATTGAAGTAAGAACAATGCAGTCCACAATAATAAATCACATGTAAATAAGATAAAATCTCCACGAAGGGAGTGTCCACAGAAATCATCAGAGTACTATAAATACGGGCTTATGCCCGGTACAAAATGTCCTCACTACAAGTCTCTCATGCGGAAGCGAAAATAGAAACTACTCAGGGTCGAGACTCACGGTCCCGACTGTGTGAACTCCGGAGCTAGACTGCCCCATCTCAAGGCGCACCGATCTCTGGGGCTGCTCCTCCATGCTGGGCTCCACGATCCCCTAAATGATGCGGTTCGAAAACCGTTAGTCATAAAGACTAAGCCCTATCATCCCCTACCCCTTCCCCCATGGCTCCTAGGTACCGAGCGGGGAGAAAGAAAGGGGAGGACATATTTGTGGAGAATAAAAGTAAACAGGTGACAGTGGACTTAATCTAGCAAGTTGTATTCGATGAGCAGTTAATATGAATGTTATAATAGGTCTAGCAGTAAGAAAAGCAATTATATGAATTAAAACCTTCACTTATGCGAGAACACATAAGCAAAGGGATCTTTTGCAAGGCTCCCATCGTATAGAGTGTCCCATACCACTTATACGTTGGGGCGTCGGTTATCAAACAGCAATGGTTGTTATATATTGAAATTAACCTTTGATTTATAAACTTGCCCACACAAGCTTATAGACCAAGGGGTCGTTTTGCAGGTCCTAATGTATAAGCGTCCCATACCACTTATACTTTAGGTGTCAGGGTTAAATGAATCGATTATGTTATGACATGCTAGTGGGTATGATGAAACATGCAAGTGCAACTCACACACCCGACTCTGTGCACACAGACCTTTAGCTCCCCCTTTCGGAGCCGTTACCTCCCAGGATACCTCCGTAGTGGCAGACGGAAGCGGTGGGTTGGGCCTCGCCCACCTCAAAACTAGTAAAAGCACCGTTGGTCTGACCTATCGTACGCCTCAACGCTTGGTGCACTAAGCGGACGCCTGCGTACTCTTGCCGGCTGGCGCACCGGACTTCTGTTGGCGAAATGCTAATCACCCCGCCGAGTCAACGATATCGGTGTCGGTGCAATCGAACTCCCCGATATCGAAAGACCCACCACCTTAACTTTTCCTATTTTATGCGCATGCAAGTTTAATCGTAAACACACAAAAACCGAGCCGAAGCTCCCCGGACCAAAACGTCCGTCTCCAAACCAACCGAGCCGAAGCTCCCCGGACCATCCCGTCCGTCTCTTAACCAACCGAGCCGAAGCTCTCATCAATCTTCCTGTGCCAACAGTGTTTGTGAAGAGTGCAACCCTAGTTACTAAGTTACTCTTGTCGGTTTGTTATTACAGTTTACGTTAGCCCAGGACTGCCCCCGGTATTCCCCGTGAAGGGCTCTCAAGGGGCACTAGGAACCAAGACGGCGACATTACGGCCCGAAGTTCCCTTTCGCAAGGCACTTATTGTTCTTGGTTGGTCTCCCTTAACCCATTCCCTTCTCACATTACGATAGACTATCCTAGGGTGATTTTTAAACCTTCCACTCTTCGGGAGGACGATCTTTCGCCAAACCCGAGCACCTCTTAACTCTAACTATCACCACTACTCACTACTCTTTATATCTTCCTATTGTAATTTCCTACACAATTGTCCACCCAGACAAAATGTTTAACTCCAAAGACTTCCTCAGATCATGTCCTATTGCATTTCACAAATTGCTATATGCAGACCGACCTAGGCTACATGTCGAACCTGTTATGAAATGATCCATTACTCATCCAAATGCCCTAAATTATTTACTGGAGACTTACCATGATATAAATGACCTAAGTCCAGAAAATGGAAATTTTCCTAATTTATTTGGCATTTAATTAAATTCCTCGAAAATCCCAAGGACTACCGGTTTGAACATGAACTACCCTAAGTTCTCATGCAAGATGTCCAGCAAATTTATGATAAATACTAGGTTATCTCAATAGGTTAAATCCTAAGTATCATAATTTTTCTATCATTAAAAGGGCATGAAAACTATTTTAGAAATAATCTCTAACTTCTGTTGTTTATGAATCAAGTACAGAAAATATTCTTCCAAAAATTATAAATAATTTATGCCATGTAGATAAAGGCCTAAAATTAGCACTGGCCAAGTCTCATAATTTTCCAGCAAGTATTTTATCCATAATTAATTTTTAAACATAAAAGCCCTTTCTATCATCTGTGAATAAAGTACTAGATTTACTCAACATAAAATTCTATGAAAATTCAGGGATCAATGTTCTACTAGTCAAGATCTAAATCCAGAATTTTAACTGATTATAATTAATTTAAAGCCTCCAAATAATTGAAACAACAAATCGGGCAAATAACCTTTAACACATGAAGTATAATATTTATCAATCATAAAATTCCAGGAAAATTATCATAAGTCTAAAACATCCTAAAACTCCCTCCTCCCGAGTTTCATAATTTTTGGATTAGATTTAGTGCTTAAAATAACTAAATTACATATTTATCCTAAACCAAAATCTCAACTTCCGAGGTACCTAATTACCTCCAATTGCCTTCACTATTTCAACCAGAGGGTTTTCATAATATCATCCCCCTCTCCTCCAAATTTCAAGGGCATACAAGAGCTTTTGCTCCTATGTCCTTCACAAACCTCAAACTCCCACCCATTGGATTTGAGCCAATCTCTTAGGGTAAAATCCACCCTAGTCCACACCATGTTACCTAAGAGGGTAGACATAGACTCAACAAATCAGTGGCCACAACTTCAGCCTCTTTTGAGGAGATTTGTCCACTCCATTTCCAATCGCACTTTTCCCCAAAGTACCCCTCACCAAGACCTATCTAGGACTTGATACTTCCCTATTCAAAACTCGACCAATCAAGTTGAGATTTTGTACAGATCTTAACATTGATGCCAGGGACCTCCACCCAAAATTTGGGGGAGTTTGGACTTAATTTCATCTCCTAACTAATTTTATAATGTTTATTAAAATTTTACAAAAACTTTAGGCAAAAGTTCTCCAAAAATTCTCATTTTTGGACAGCCTCTCGATATACCTATTACAGATTTCCAGTCCAAATTTCAAGTCATTTGGACATGTTATGAACTGTGGGCAACCATTTCAATTTCTGGTTAGCCTAGGTCTTGATACCACCAAAATGAGTGCTGTGGTCAAACCACTAACTCCAAATTGAATAAAATCAATTTTATATTAAAGTAGACCCAGAGGGATACAACTTTTGTGACTGGTCATTTTTCCTAATTCGGCCTCTAAGTGCCTCGTTTTACAGCCTCAAAATATACTAATCCAAGTATATTTTTCCTTATAAAATTATTTACATAAGTTATATATTATAAACCGTTTTTACTGTTCATCTTCTACAGAACCCGAAAACCAGAACACAGGAAGCCATTTTTCCTGTAACATTTCCGTGATCCGTCGCCGGCCGTCCGGTCACTTCCCTGGCCAGCCACCACCACCACCACCTCCGTTGAGGCGACGGCTATCGGTCGGCGGTGGTTTGGCCGCCGGAGGTGACGGTTTCCGGCGAACTCAAAATATCTTTTTCATGGTTTTCCATGAAAACGAGAGATGCGTCCGGCTCCGTTGAGCGCGAACTTCCTTTCTAAGAATCCTAAGATCTACCCATGAAAGAGAAGGAGCAGAGGAGGACCTTGTTCGCGGTTTGAAGGCGGGAAGAACGACGGGGTGCCATGGCGCGGTGGTGGCGTTGCTGAACTTCTCCTACAGCAAGAACAAAGGTCTGATCCATTTGCTTGAGCGTGTAACCTTCTCCTCTGGTTCCAGGTGGGCTTTTATAAGTCAGAAAGTGGGAAGGTGAATGGGTAAAGCCTTTATGGCCATGAAGGTTCTCCCCTTAACGTTTCGGTTACAGTGAAGGGATAAGAAACAGTGGAAACCGAACAGGTGTGTCCAGCTGGCGGCTTCCTATTGGACCATATCTTCCTCATTTATTACATAATTATAGAAGGAAAACGGCCTGAAATTACTCCTGGTGTAACTTCCCACACCAGCATTTATTACCACGCGTGTTAGAATAATTTCGGGCCTGAAACGTCGTTTCGGCCAATGTCACGGGCATGACACATAGGTCACGGGCGTGACAGGCCCGAATAGCCAATTCTGGGTTCGACGATCGTCGAACTGAGATCGACGATCGTCGATGGATAGTCACGGGCGTGACACCTTGGGTCACGGGCGTGACAGGCTCGGGTGGTTAGTTATGGGTTGACGATCGTCGATTTGAGATCGACGGTCGTCGAGTGGTGGTCACGCTCTGGGTCACGGGCGTGACACCCTTTGTCACGGGCGTGACAGGCCCGAACGGCAATTTTGAGGTCGACGATCGTCAAACTGGGATCGACGGTCGTCGAAGGCTGGTCACGCCCTAGGTCACGGGCGTGACACTTAGGTCACGGGCGTGACAGGCCCGAGTTCAATTTCGACGATCGTTTTACGGGGATCGACGCTCGTCGAAGGAGTCACGCCCCTTGGTCACGGGCGTGACACCTTGGTCACGGGCGTGACATGCCCAGGCTGCACGTTCGACGATCGTCTCACGGAGATCGACGATCATCGAAGAAGTCACGCCCAGGTCACGGGCGTGACGGGTCGGTCACGGGCGTGACCAACCCATGACCCCAAATATTGATCGCTTTATTTCAATTTTATGTGCTTCCTGGGGTTCTGTCACGACCAACTAACTCCTAGGGGTCTAGCCGGAAATGGGATGTTACATGGGAAACCACTATAAATCCTTTGTGTTTGTGATGTGCTTATGCGTGTTTCTTATTATTAGTTTTTTATTCCGCAAAAAGATGCAGAACTTACCTATTCACCTCTCTCTAGGTGACTTAGGTAGACAATTAGAAACTTTCAGCAACGAAGATGCTTGCCCTCCAGACATTGAAACTTACTGAACTTACTAAAATGATTGATGGGCAAACTGATTTGCTAACACAATATGTAAACACCATTAAGGATTTGAAAGCAAAGCTCCTAAATGAGAGAAAGCTAGTGCAGAAATTCTCAAAGCCCAATACCGTGCTGCCACTTATTGATACCTTCTCTTCCCAAAATAATAAAAGAGGATTGGTGTTCAAGTGGAAAGCTGGAGCAGCTAATTCTAAGGGAAAAGACTAGACTCCAGTTGTGCCTCAAACCACCTTTCAGAAAGTATTGATTCCTTCTACAGGTTTGAGCATGATAGCGTATATGGTCACAGAGAGGATGGAAGTTCCTCAAGTAAGATCAATAGTGCATCTTACAATGGGAGGAGAAAGGGAATGTGGTTGAGAGCTTTGAAAGCTCCCCATGAAGAAATCTAAATGGCCCATCATGGACCATTTGTGTTTGGTGCTCCAGCCCCCACACTCAAGGTAAGGAAGTTGCATCCTCCCAAAAACATCCAACAAAGATGATGGTTGATGGCTATATAGTAAGCAACCCTCACAAGGATATATATGATGTCATCAATGCCATGTTAGTGGTAGAGCAGACATCTATTGGTGACAAACAAATACTATCGAGTATGCATGTTTACCGTCAAGCTTTCTACCAAATTATAGCTGAGAGAAACTGGAAAATTGTTGTTATATTCTCTACTGAACAGAAACATTTTGATGCTCCATCTACCTCAAAGAATGTTCAGAAGAGAAGATAAAACATCCATGAGTGCTAGTGTTGTGGCAAGGTGAGACACTTTGGCATTGATTGTTGACACAGTCCTATTGTGTCAAAGGAAAAGATGAGCTTTCCTACCAATGCTGCTATTCACAGAAATATTCCTTATTATTCTAACAAGAGCCAAGGGCCCAAATTTCTTTAGGTGCCTAAGGTAAATTAAATCTTTATTGCATGTATGTCCAAGCACCAATCAAATGTCTATCTGATACTTGGACAGTGGTTGTTCCGGGGACATGACTGGAACAAGAAGCCATCTGAAAGAATTCGCTCCAGTAAAAAATGGACCCAAAGTTATCTTTGGAGGCTCAGATAGAGGAGTGATAAAAGGCTTTGGTATGAATACCAATGACATAGTCAATATCACAAAAGTTGCTTATGTGGAAGGATTGTAACACAATCTGATTAGCATAAGCCAACTATGTGATTTAGGCTATGTCACATAAGGTTAAGTGCCTAATCAAAAGGTCAATTGACTAAGAAATCAATCTGACTAGCACTAGGAGTGGGTATATTTATTATCTTAACTTTCTTTGTATAGATTCCATGTCTTCAATATGCCTTGAAGCAAATAAGAAAGACTCTTACTATTTACAATGGCACAAGAAGCTTGCTCACTTGAACTACAAGTCTATCGACAAACTCTTTAGTGAAGGGCTTTTCAGAAATGGACCTAACTTGAAATGCACCAAATAGGGCAATTGTCCTACATGCCAAAAGGAAAGAAAACAAAGGCCACCATCAAGAGCATTGGTTCTAAGGATTCTGATGTAACGTCCCAATTCGCGCTAGGCCCCTCGCACGTGTTCTGAGTCAAGAGACTCAACTCGGGCTCGGGGTGCACTGAACGCGAGGTGTCAGGTGCATTGAATAAGTGTAGGGTTGGGTTCAAGGATACCCCAACCAGTAGCCGAGATGAGGGAACTTAGCTAAGTAAAAATCGTCGAGAATGGAGGATGATGCTCGTCGATCGTCGAGAATGGAGGTTGATTCTCGCCGATTCGACGGGTATCGGTGGTCGATACCCGCCGGACTCAGAACTGCAGTAGGCTAAGGGAAAATCGTCGAGAATGCCTGACGATTCTCACCGATCGCCGAGAATACCCGGTGATACCCACCGATCGTCGAGTATCACTGACTGATACTCAACGCACATAGCGACAGGGTGTCCGATAAAACGGCTAAGGGAAAATCGTCGAGTATCATTGTTGATACTCGACGAATTCGTCGAGAATGACCCGCCAATACTCGCCGATCGACGGGAATCA
Organism: Platanthera zijinensis; assembly: GCA_039513925.1. Taxonomy (NCBI): domain Eukaryota; kingdom Viridiplantae; phylum Streptophyta; class Magnoliopsida; order Asparagales; family Orchidaceae; genus Platanthera; species Platanthera zijinensis. The sequence goes on from CM077086.1 coordinate 146,385,118, forward strand.
CTGGCTGATTCCCGCCGAATTTGACTTGTGCGTTTTCTGCGCCCAGGCCGATTCACCGGCTTGTACAGGCGGACCGAACCGGACCTCGGGATTCATGCTGAATGATCTTTGGACCGGTCACTCCAAATGAAACCTAATTTGGGCGGTCCAATTAGAGGGTGACACGTGGCGGAAGGGACTTAGCCTAATATGTAATATAAAAAGGGAGTAAACCAAACCCTAACCATCGCATCCGATCCTTCTTGCCGAGCCGTCACCGTGCAAACCGTCAGGAGCGAGGGTAGAGGAGAATATCGCAGATCGCCGGAGGAGAGCTTGCTGGTGTGAGCTTTGGAGGCGGACTTCTCTCTCTCCTTCCTTTGCCGTGAAGAACAACTGCACCAAGGATGCCGCAACGAAGAGTAACGCGATCCATGGCCGGCAACGGAGGAAACGCCGGAAATGAAGTGAGTTTCCTCCCCTCTCCCTTGGTGCTAGATCTATAGTTATTCTTAGGCGAGACATCGACTCAAACGAGTCTTGATGTGTGAGATGAAGCTTTCTAGGAAGGCCATGCTAGAGCTTGTGCTCTAAAGCTTAGTCGTCTTCAACCTCCCCTCGCTTCAAAGTGATGATAGGGGTGGTCTCGTGAAGAGGAAATGGCCTCAAGAGGGAGAATAAGGGTGGAGGAACTTCTGGTTGCGATTTGGGGAAAATCGCTTGAGGAGGAAGATGAACGGATGCCGTTCACTTCGCTTCAAGATGCGTGCAGAATCTGTATTCTGCACACAGCGACCTTCTTGGCTATTTTTAAGCAAGAAGAGGGCGGATCTGGGTTTTCGACTAAACACGAAAGTTGTAGCCCTTGAAATTACCTTTCCAACGAGTGGTTGCACGTTTCCATGCAATACCTGTAGCCACGGGAAAGTCCGTTTGAATCCGCTGCGGTTGGAAGTTAATGCCCAGGAAATCTGTATCCTGTACGCAGTAGACTTTGAGTTGGATTTCTTGTATGATGTGACCAGAACTGGGCTTTTGACTAAACACGAAAGTCGTAGCCCTTGAAATTACCTTTCCAACGAGTGATTGCACGTTTTCAGGCGATACCTGTAGCCACGGGAATCCTCAGTCAAAGTTGCTGACCAGATTACATATAATTCTAGGTGATTACAATATGAACTTGGATTCGATGGAATAGATGTTGCAATCCATCTCGAGGTTGGGTGAATTCTTTTGTGTTAATCACCGAGGTAATGTGAGGGTTGATGTTTGAGGACTTGAATTCCTATGCCGAGATGTGAATCGAGCCTAAGTGAAAGAAAGGTTTTGTTATATTTGGTAGATCACCATTATGCGCATTATCTATAATATGTTGAATTCATGTGGAAGGATTTGTAAATGATTAAACTATGGCCCTGATGTATAATGAATTGATGGAAGGGAATGGTTAGTCCAATGCTTAGAGTGTCGTCTCCCTACGGGTAGCATTGTGGAAGTTAACAAGTGCGGTGTAGACCGTCACTAATGGGAATGAGGTTGAGTTGGATAAAACTCGACGGTTGGGCTTGGTACTCGGTGTTCACGTCCCGGGGCTCCTTCCATGCCATGTGAACGGTTGGGCTTGTTCCTCGGTGTTCACGTCCCGAGGCTCCATCCGTATTTGTTGGATGGTTGGGCTTGGTTCTCGTGCTTTCTCCGAGACTCCTTCCATGCCATGAATTGTGGAATTGCATGCGGTGTGAGTCGACACGCGGTGTCGTAATCATGGGTTAAGGATAGTGTGGCAGGTCTACAGGCTCGCCAATCGTCACACCGATGGGAGTTGACAGTTAGACCTTGGGCGGTTGGGCTTGGTCCTCGGTGTTCACGTCCCGAGGCTCCTTCCGTGCCAAGTTTACGGTTGGGCTTGGTCCTCGTGCTCATTTCCGAGGCTCCTTCCGTGTCATACCATAGGCCAGTCGGGGCTAGGATCTTTGTGCATATTTACCCGAGAGAACCCGCTGAGCCGTAGTACGCAGGTGAGCTCCGCTGTTGTGTTCTTAGCGTTGAGGCGTACGGAGGCCTAGGCCAGGTAGTGTGGAGACCAGCCTAGTAGTGGAGATGCCCGCTCTACTGTCACCGTTTGGCCACGACGGTTGATGCCTAAGAGGTTAGCTACCTGCTCGAATAGTGGGAACTATAAGTCTGTGTCGACATAGCGATTGCATGTGCTTGAGCATGGGTATGTCATTGCATTGCATACATAGCATTGCACTTCATTATATACACAAGACCCTCATCGTATAAGTTTGTATGGGCACTCCTATACGATGAGTTACTTTCTGCTGAACGACCCTCAACTTATATGCTTGTATGGGCATCCATATAAGTTGAGTTACTTACTGTTCTAGTTATATACTCTCTTGCTGCTGTAGTCTGTAGATTTGAAAATAAGAGCTTGTTTATTATACACTACTGATATTGCTGCTTATAATATGTATACTCACTTCACCTGTTGTACTACTGTTATTTATATATTGTACCTGTTCCTTTCTCCGCCCGTTGCCGAGGAGTCGCCGGGGGAGCGGATGTGAAACCACTTAGTCTTTTTGACTAACGGTTTCTACGTCTTCCTTTTTAGGAGGAAACCCCGCAGGTGGAGCAGCAGGCTATGCAGACGGACAGCCAGGCCAGGGTGATAGGGCCTGAAGGGACGGTACCGTCGCTACCGTCGGTTATAGATGTGAGTGAGAGAGAGATTTTGTTGTAGCCCTTCGGGGCAATTTTGTTTACGTACTCTGATTTTGTAGAAGCTTGCTTCAGCTTCTCTTTTGATGCACTTATGGACTTATGCTTGGTGTGGATTTGACTTTCATATTATTATGGTTGGGTTGGCAGTTATATGTTGATATTGGTTGTAGCCGCCAGAATAGGCGTCTTGTGGTACAGGCTAGCTCGAGTGCTGGTGCTACCCCAAGGCGGCTGTTCTGGGCATAAGACCCCTCTCGTGCCGTGTCTTGTGTTCCGGGAGGGGGGTCTTACAAATGGTATCAGCTTGCTACGATCCTCCAAGGCGAAAGTCACTTAACAATGGTGCCACCCCTGTTTGATTGGTCAGTTTGGGGACAAGCTGAATTAGCAGAAGCAGTGGTGTGCCCATATGTAATTCACACTAAGTTGTCCATCTTTAACCTTAGATTAGCCAACCTAACCCTAGATTTGTACGTTATGTGTAGATCCCAGCACATGTTGAGCCAGTAAGGGGCACCCCTGCCCCGTCCGTACCTACACAATTCCAACAATCAGAGCTGGGGCAGACGCTCACAGCTATTCTGGACGCCTTTAGGTCCCAATCTCAGCAGACATCTGTATAACAACAGTGTCCGAGATCTAGTTGGTTAAGAGTTTTCCGAGCTCTCTCCCCTCCCGCTTATATTGGGACAGAGTCGGCAGTGTGTACGAAAGAGTGGCTCGACACTATACAAGAGTTGTTGGCAGGAATAAGATGTCCAAACAATATGGCGGTGACCCTTGTGGTGACACTCTTAGAGCTGCACGCCAAAAGGTGGTGGAAGTCCCTCATGGGCTCCACTTTTCATGGAAGAGTGTACACAGACATTAGTTGGAGCGAATTCTCCGAAGCCTTCTTAGAGCATTTCATCCCCTCGGCCGCTCGGGATGGTCTGGAAGAGAGATTTTTGTAACTTAAGCAAGGGTCCATATCGGTGACGGAGTACCAACGGGAGTTTCAGCACCTGGCTAGATTCGCTGACTCCTATGAGCTGGATGATAGAGGGTACGCCAAAAGATTCTACAAAGGCTTGCGAGACCCACTAAGGCAAGCCCTTTTGTTTATAGCGGACTCTAGTCTGGCGGAGATTATTGATATGGCGAAGAGACTGGAAGCGGACCACTTGGGAAGTGGTAAGAGGCCAGCAGAGGGCGTGATGGAAGCTGGCCCCAGCAACAGAAGGAGGTTTGACAATAAAAGAGGAAGAGGATATCGGAGGGGTGGCGGGCGTTTTCCCCAGAACTTTAGAGAGGAGCGCCCGGTTCCACAACCGCCAGCATTACCTCCACCTCCACAGTTTCAGCAACACGGCGGAAGGCAGGAGCGGGTGTGCTTCGAATGCAACCAACTGGGCCACATTCGACGCTACTGCCCGCAACTGTTTGGAGATGCGCCTTTCACTCTCCCTCCAGCAGCCCCGCGGGGGAGAGGGTATGTGCGTGGTCGAGGATGAGGACCACGAGGAAGAAACCCCGGACCCGCTCGAGATCAGATGTATGCCCTGGACATGACTCAAGAGCGGAACCCTCAAGAGATGATTGCAGGTACGATTTGAATTAGTCATTTTGCTTCCATTAGTATCCTCTAGTTGCTTGAGATATACTGGATGTCTAGCTTGAGTATTATTAATGACACTTAGGCACCGTGATGGTCGGCGGGAAACCGGCTTATACGTTATTTGACACCGGTGCCTCACATTCATTCGTGTATGAAGACTTCATCAAAGATACACACGGAGTGCAATATTTCACTGGTATTGCTCGTAGAGTTCGCCTCCCAGACGGATTTGAGATGACGACAACCGCGAAGTGTGAGTTAGAGATAACTATTGAGGGAAAAACCTTTGATACGCCTGCTATAATTTTGAGAATACCAGAGTTCGACCTCATTCTGGGTATGACATGGCTGGATTGGCACCATGCAAGAATCGACTGTGCGGAGAAGCGTATCTATTTGAGACATGGGGACACTGATGTAGTCTTCCAAGGTATAAATTTTGCACCACGAATATTATTATCCTCAATCCAGACCTTGAAAGCTCATATGAGAGGGGATGAAGTCTACATGATACGATTCAAACTAAAAGAGATGAAGGTAGATGTGAAGGATGTGCGGGTAGCACGGGATTTCCCTGAGGTATTTCCCGAGAAACTGCCAGGGTTACCCCCGCATAGAGAAGTGGATTTTTAGATTAAGCTTGTACCAGGAGCTAAGCCTGTCTCCAGGACCCCTTATCGGATGGCCCCAAAAGAACTTGCGGAGTTTAGAGTGCAATTGCAGGAGTTGGCAGAATCAGGGTTTGTTCGCCCCAGCTCGTCGCCTTGGGGAGCCCCTGTTCTATTCGTCAAGAAGAAAGATGGAACCCTGCATTTATGTATAGACTATCGGGAACTCAACCGACTGACAGTACGGAACACCTACCCGTTACCTCGGATCGATGAGTTGTTCGACCAACTGGTGGGAGCGCATTGGTTCTCAAGCTAGACTTGCGCTCGGGGTACTACCAATTGAGAATACAGGAGGATGATATACAGAAAACGGCTTTCAGCTCAAGGTACGGCTTATATGAGTTCACAGTGATGCCGTTTGGACTCACCAATTCCCCATCGGCTTTCATGAGCTTGATGAATAAAGTGTTTGAGGCCTATCTAGATGTCTTCGTCATTGTGTTCATTGACGACATCCTAGTCTACTCGAAGACGGAGGAAGAACATGCCGGACATTTGGCCTTAGTTCTGGAGAAGCTAAAAGAGCACGCCCTATTTGCCAAGTTTAGCAAGTGTGAATTCTGGCTTAAGGAAGTTGCTTTCTTGGGCCATGTAATCAGTGGGGCAGGACTAGCTGTGGATCCGGCCAAGGTGCGCGCCGTGAAGGAGTGGTCGCCCTTGAAGTCGGCGGCCGATGTGAGGAGTTTTCTTGGACTTGCCGGATACTACCGCAAGTTCGTAAAAGGATTCTCCAAGATTGCCCTCCCGCTTACTTCCTTGACAAAGAAAGGAGTGCCATTTGAGTGGACACCCCAGTGTGAAGCGGTATTCCAGGAATTGAAGGATAGACTTACCTCCGCCCCCATCCTTGTCCTTCCGTCTGGGAAGGAAGGATTTCAAGTTTATACGGACGCGTCTTATCAGGGGTTGGGAGCGGTGTTGATGCAGCAGGACATGTAATTGCTTATGCTTCAAGACAATTGAAGAAGCATGAAATCAATTACCCGGTGCATGATTTGGAGCTAGGAGCGGTGGTGTTCGCCTTGAAGGTATGGAGGCATTATCTATATGGCGTCCACTGCAAAATCTTCTCGGATCATAAAACTTTGAAGTACGTCCATACCCAGAAGGAATTGAACTTAAGACAATGGCGGTGGTTAGAGTTTCTATGCGACTACGAGTTCACCTTGAATTACCACCCCGAAAAAGCAAACTCGGTAGCCGATGCGTTGAGTAGGAAAGTACCCGGCTCGAACCCAGAATCTCGATTGATGAGCATAGAGTTGGCACGGATGATTGAGGAGATGGACATCACCTTAATATTTAAGACTTCTTCGGAATATACGGAGTACCTGTCCAGCATGAGCATAGTTTGTGATATCCGGGACCGGATCTGAGTGGAGCAAGGATTGGATGCGGCTTTGGCCCCGGCAATAAAGTTAACCGAAGACGGGACTACCGACGAGTACACACTAAAGGACGGCCTCGTTTACTTTCGCGGCCTACTCTACATTCCCAAAGGTGGCAGAATCCGGGAGGATATTATGAGAGAAGCACATTGCTCTCAATATTCTGTGCACCCAGGAATTTCAAAGATGTACGCCGGCTTATGGAAGACGATGTGTTGGCCAGGGATGAAGAAAGATGTCCGGTACTTTGTCACGCATTGTAAAGCCTGCCAAAGAGTGAAGGAGGAATGTAGGAGCCCTGGTGGCCTGTTGCAGTCGTTGCCAATCCCCGAATGGAAGTTCGAGGATATATCCATGGACTTCGTACATGGGCTACCTCGCTCCCGCTCAGGGAATGATTCAGTGTGGGTGATCGTTGATCGCCTGACGAAGGTTGCTCGGTTCATTCCTATGAAGAAGGAAGCTCATGTGGATGTCTTGGTACGCCTGTTTGTGGAACAATTTGTACGGTATCACGGCGTACCTAAGATGATAGTTTCAGATCGTGATGGTCGTTTCACCTCCAAGGAGTGGAAGGCGGTACAGACGTATTTGGGCTCACGTCTTACCTTTAGTACCGCATTTCATCCTCAGACGGACGAACAGTCTGAGCGGACTATCCGAACATTGGAAGATCTGTTGAGGTTGTGTGTGATAGATAAGGGAGAGTCGTGGGAAAGACTCTTGCCCTTGGTGGAATTCTCCTATAACAATATCCATCAAGCTAGTATTGGCATGGCGCCCCATGAAGCCCTATATGGAAGGAGGTGTAGGACCCCCTTGTCTTGGGTGCAAGATGAAGACCCGAAGACTTTGGGAATTGAGTACATAGATGACACTGATGCGGTGGTTAGGCTAATAAGGGATCGCATGTTGGAGGCTCAAAGTCGCAGGCAAAGTATTACAACGCAAGGCACCGTATGGTGGAATTTCAAGTGGGTGATAAGGTGTTTCTAAAAATCCGGCCGATGCATGGAGTGTCATGAGTGCGAGGAGTGAAGAAGCTCAGTCCATGGTATGTTGGGCCCTATGTCATATTGGAAAGGGTTGGCCCTTTGGCCTACCGGCTAGAGCTACCGCCCGAGCTAGAGAATCTCCACGATGTGTTCCATGTATCGTCGCTTCGGAAGGCGCTGTTGCGGCCCGAACAATACATCCCCACAACTGATGGTACTGTGGCGTCTGACAGATCTGTGCGACTGGAGCCGGTGCGGATCGTTGATAATGAGATAAGAACCTTGCGCCGCAAAAGTGTCCCCTTGGTAAAAGTGCTATGGTCTAATCATGGGAAGGAGGAATTCACATGGGAGCCAATGGATTTGATGCAAAGATGCTACCCGGAGTTGTTTGCTTCAGGTAATTTTATTTAAAAGCATATTTTGTTTTCTGTATGCATTCCTCCCCACGACCTCAGCCTGATTTCGGGGACGAAATCTTTTTATTTTGTTTATAGGATTTGTAACGTCCCAATTCGCGCTAGGCCCCTCGCACGTGTTCTGAGTCAAGTGACTCAACTCGGGCTCGGGGTGCACTGACGTGAGGTGTCAGGTGCATTGAATAAGTGTAGGGTTGGGTTCAAGGATACCCCAACCAGTAGCCGAGATGAGGGAACTCAGCTAAGTAAAAATCGTCGAGAATGGAGGATGATGCTCGTCGATCGTCAAGAATGGAGGTTGATTCTCGCCGATTCGACGGGTATCAGTGGTCGATACCCGCCAGACTCAGAACTGCAGTAGGCTAAGGGAAAATCGTCGAGAATGCCTGACGATTCTCACCGATCGTCGAGAATACCCGGTGATACCCACCGATCGTCGAGTATCACTGACTGATACTCAACGCACACAGCGACAGGGTGTCCGATAAAACGGCTAAGGGAAAATCGTCGAGTATCATTGTTGATACTCGACGAATTCGTCGAGAATGACCCGCCAATACTCGCCGATCGACGGGAATCACTGGCTGATTCCCGCCGAATTTGACTTGTGCGTTTTCTGCGCCCAGGCCGATTCACCGGCTTGTACAGGCGGACCGAACCGGACCTCGGGATTCGTGCTGAATGATCTTTGGACCGGTCACTCCAAATGAAACCTAATTTGGGCGGTCCAATTAGAGGGTGACACGTGGTGGAAGGGACTTAGCCTAATATGTAATATAAAAAGGGAGTAAACCAAACCCTAACCATCGCATCCGATCCTTCTTGCTGAGCCATCACTGTGCAAACCGTCGGGAGCGAAGGGTAGAGGAGAATATCGCAGATCGCCAGAGGAGAGCTTGCTGGTGCGAGCTTTGGAGGCGGACTTCTCTCTCTCCTTCTTTTGCCTTGAAGAACAACTGCACCAAGGATGCCGCAACGAAGAGTAACGCGATCCATGGCCGGCAACGGAGGAAATGCCGGAAATGAAGTGAGTTTCCTCCCCTCTCCCTTGGTGCTAGATCTATAGTTATTCTTAGGCGAGACATCGACTCAAACGAGTCTTGATGTGTGAGATGAAGCTTTCTAGGAAGGCCATGCTAGAGCTTGTGCTCTAAAGCTTAGTCGTCTTCAACCTCCCCTCGCTTCAAAGTGATGATAGGGGTGGTCTCGTGAAGAGGAAATGGCCTCAAGAGGGAGAATAAGGGTGGAGGAACTTCTGGTTGCGATTTGGGGAAAATCGCTTGAGGAGGAAGATGAACGGATGCCGTTCTCTTCGCTTCAAGATGCGTGCAGAATCTGTATTCTGCACGCTGCGACATTCTTGGCTATTTTTAAGCAAGAAGGGGGCGGATCTGGGCTTTCAACTAAACACAAAAGTTGTAGCCCTTGAAATTACCTTTCCAACGAGTGGTTGCACATTTCCATGCAATACCTGTAGCCACGGGAAAGTCCGTTTGAATCCGCTGCGGTTGGAAGTTAATGCCCAGGAAATCTGTATCCTGTACGCAGCAGACTTTGAGTTGGATTTCTGGTATGATATGACCAGAACTGGGCTTTCAACTAAACACGAAAGTCGTAGCCCTTGAAATTACCATTCCAACGAGTGGTTGCACGTTTTCAGGCGATACCTGTAGCCACGGGAATCCTCAGTCAAAGTTGCTGACCAGATTACATATAATTCTAGGTGATTACAATATGAACTTGGATTCGATGGAATAGATGTTGCAATCCATCTCGAGGTTGGGTGAATTCTTTTGTGTTAATCACCGAGGTAATGTGAGGGTTGATGTTTGAGGACTTGAATTCCTATGCCGAGATGTGAATCGAGCCTAAGTGAAAGAAAGGTTTTGTTATATTTGGTAGATCATCATTATGCCCATTATCTATAATATGTTGAATTCATGTGGAAGGATTTGTAAATGATTAAACTATGGCCCTGATGTATAATGAATTGATGGAAGGGAATGGTTAGTCCAATGCTTAGAGTGTCGTCTCCCTACGGGTAGCATTGTGGAAGTTAACAAGTGCGGTGTAGACCGTCACTAATGGGAATGAGGTTGAGTTGGATAAAACTGGACGGTTGGGCTTGGTCCTCGGTGTTCACGTCCTGGGGCTCCTTCCGTGCCATGTGAACGGTTGGGCTTGGTCCTCGGTGTTCACGTCCCGAGGCTCCATCCGTATTTGTTGAATGGTTGGGCTTGGACCTCGTGCTTTCTCCGAGGCTCCTTCCATGCCATGAATTATGGAATTGCATGCGGTGTGAGTCGACATGCGGTGTCGTAATCCCGGGTTAAGGATAGTGTGGCAGGTCTACGGGCTCGCCAATCATCACACCGATGGGAGTTGACAGTTAGACCTTGGGCGGTTGGGCTTGGTCCTCGGTGTTCACGTCCCGAGGCTCCTTCCGTGCCAAGTTTACGGTTGGGCTTGGTCCTCATGCTCATTTCCGAGGCTCCTTCCGTGTCATACCATAGGCCAGTCGGGGCTAGGATCTTTGTGCATATTTACCCGAGAGAACCCGCTGAGCCGTAGTACGCAGGTGAGCTCCGCTGTTGTGTTCTTAGCATTGAGGCGTACGGAGGCCTAGGCCAGGTAGTGTGGAGACCAGCCTAGTAGTGGAGATGCCCGCTCTACTGTCACCGTTTGGCCACGACGGTTGATGCCTAAGAGGTTAGCTACCTGCTCGAATAGTGGGAACTATAAGTCTGTGTCGACATAGCGATTGCATGTGCTTGAGCATGGGTGTGTCATTGCATTGCATACATAGCATTGCACTTCATTATATACACAAGACCCTCATTGTATAAGTTTGTATGGGCACTCCTATACGATGAGTTACTTTCTGCTGAACGACCCTCAACTTATATGCTTGTATGGGCATCCATATAAGTTGAGTTACTTACTGTTCTAGTTATATACTCTCTTGCTGCTGTAGTCTGTAGATTTGAAAATAAGAGCTTGTTTATTATACACTACTGATATTGCTGCTTATAATATGTATACTCACTTCACCTGTTGTACTACTGTTATTTATATATTGTACCTGTTCCTTTATCTGCCCGGTGCCGAGGAGTCGCCGGGGGAGCGGATGTGAAACCAATTAGTCTTTTTGACTAACGGTTGCTACGTCTTCCTTTTTAGGAGGAAACCCCGCAGGTGGAGCAGCATGCTATGCAGACGGACAGCCAGGCCAGGGTGACAGGGCCTGAAGGGACGATACCGTCGCTACCGTCGATTACAGATGTGAGTGAGAGAGAGATTTTGTTGTAGCCCTTCGGGGCAATTTTGTTTACGTACTCTGATTTTGTAGAAGCTTGCTTCAGCTTCTCTTTTGATGCACTTATGGACTTATGCTTGGTGTGGATTTGACTTTCATATTATTATGATTGGGTTGGCAGTTATATGTTGATATTGGTTGTAGCCGACAGAATAGGAGTCTTGTGGTACAGGCTAGCTCGAGTGCTGGTGCTACCCCAAGGCGGCTGTTCTGGGCATAAGACCCCTCTCGTGCCGTGTCTTGTGTTCCGGGAGGGGGGTCTTACATCTGAAAGGTGTCTCTACCTTCTTTATATGGACTTATTTAGTCCTGTGCCAATTCAAAGTCTAGGTAGGAAAGTCTATACTTTTTTGACAGTTGATGATTACTCCAGATTTGCTTGCGTATTCTTTTGAAAGAGAAAGTCGGATACCTTGGATAGCTTTGTGACGTTTATCAAGCAAATTTAGAATGAAAAAGGTTGCATTATAGTCAAAATTAGAAGTGACCATGACACAAAATTTTAGTCTGAATGCATGATAAACTTCTACAAAGGGCAATGTATCTTTCATGAATTCTCCTCTCCATAAACAGTCCAACAAAATGGTATTGCTGAGAGGAAAAACAGAACTCTCATTGAGACTAGAAGATCCATGCTTAACAATACGTCTCTCCCAGAATATTTTCGGGCTGCGACAGTCAACACATCATGTCATGTAGAAAATAGGCCTCTATCAACAAATATCACAAGAAGAGATAGAATGAGCTAATGAGCGACAAGAAACCAAATTTAGTCTATTTCAGAATTTTTGGAAGCACATGATATATGCTTAACAATGGGAAGTCTTATTTGAACATATTTGCTGAAAAATCCTATGAAGGCATTTTGTTGGGTATAACAGCCATAACAAAGCCTATAGGATTTTCAACTTGAAGAATTAGGTTGTAGAAGAATCTATAAATGTAATATTTGATGAAACTTCTATGATTCACAATGAGTTACGAAGCTCTTCTAGTGTTGTAGGTGCATATTTGAGAATGGAAAAACTAAGCTTAGAATACATCACTCCATCAGACCAAGAAAAGGAAGATGGTGTGCTCATCCTTGAAGAAGTATAAGCTGGAATGTAGATAGAGGAAGAACCCCAGCCCACTAAAGCTAAAAATCAATGAGGTGGAGATAGATTACTAGTGACTGTTAGACATTTAAGAGGCCATCCTTGAGATTTTATAATTAGGGATGCAAGCCAAGGTGTGACCTGTAGGAGCAGAAATCTTAATGTAGCTATGTACTCCAGTTTCCTATCTCAGATAGAGCCTAAGAAGTTTGAAGAAGCCAACATAGACCCATTCTGGATAGTGGTTATTCAAGAAGAGATGAACCAGTTCAAAAGATGTAATGTCTGGAAGCTGGTTCCCAGACCTCAAGGATATGGCATTATATGGACTAAATAGATATACATAAACAAGCTAGATAAAAATGGTGCTATAACTAAGAATAAAGCTAGGCTGGTTGCAAAAGGATACATGCAAGAAGAAGGTATTGAGTTTGATCTTGCATTAGTAGTTAGGCTTGAAATGTTGCCCAAAAAGGATTTAAGGTCTACCAAATGGATGTGAAATCAAACTTCCTAAATTATGACCTAAAAGAAGAGGTCTATGTTGAGAAACTATCAAGTTTTATCAATTCATCTTTAAAAGTCTTTGATTGCAAGGGTAGCTAAACCACCTAGAGGGGGGGGGGGGTGAATAGGTTTCTAGATCTTTTGAATATCTTTTAACTTTTATAAGTTTAGGTTGTGAGTGGTGATTTACTTCCTATTGCTTTCAAGATAATCACCTAGACGACACATCAATTTATAGAGGTTCCCTAGATTATGGGTACATCCACTGTCCCTCCTGCCTTTCTAACAGTATATTAGACAAGGCACTTATCCAATATCTCGTGCTCCTAAGAGCTTACAATACGATTCCGTAGGACCACTCAGGCTCCTCCAAGACCTATAACTCAGGCACAAAGCCCTACAACTCTGTGAGCAAAAGATCACATACCTCAGGCCAAAGGCCCTATCACTCAAGCAGGGAGGATAACCCTATCTCAAATCCAAAGGATCCTACAACTCAGGTGTTGGGTCCATTGCCCACAATATCCTGGATTTGAGTGAAGTCAATCTTATCAATGATATACACATATCAGTAGATAACTATGATAGGTCAGGTAGCCTAAGTGGCTAAGTCAGGTAAACACTTACCTAAGGTGTGGGATGACAGAAATCTGTCTAAGTCCACAGGCATTGAGTGAAGGGATATCACTCAATGCCAGATGACTTATAGTACTGAGTATAGCCTATACTACATAGCCTAAGTTGGAATGAGATGAAATGTGGCTAAGTCCACATGCATTGAGTGAAGTCAACTCACTCAACGCCATGCTACTAAAGAGAAATTTGGCTAAGTGTTTTGGCGTTGAGTGATGAATACACACTCAACGCCATACAGTAAAAGGCTGTAAGTTGAACTAGTTGAACCATGTTCAAATTCATCGAACTGAGTTTAGAGTTCGTCGAACTGAGTTCAGAGTTCATCGAGCTCAGCTCACATTTCGTCGAGCTAAGTTCAGAGCTTGAGTTCTGAGTTTGTCGAGCTCAGTTGAGATTTCGTCGAACTGAGTTCAGAGTTCGTCGAGCTCAACTCACATTTCATCGAGCTAAGTTCAGAGCTTGAGTTCTGAGTTCGTCGAGCTCAGCTCACATTTCATCGAGCTAAGTTTTGAGCTTGAGTTCTGAGTTTGTCGAGCTCAGTTGAGATTTCGTCGAACTGTGTTCAAAGTTTGTCTAGCTCAGTTTTCCAATCGTTAGACTCAGAAAGGCAGTCTAAGCCCAATGCTTATTAAACATTGAAAATTGGCTAAGGCAGAAAGCATTGAGTAAGGCGTGCTCACTCAATGCTCTCAACGCTTAAGTTGCTGAAGAAGCAGAAATTTTGTTAAGGCAAAAAGCGTTGAGTGGAGGTTACTGACTCAACGCTGTCAACGCCTAGTGAAGACATAATTTTGTCTAAGGGGTTTGGCGTTGAGTGATGCTTACTCACTCAACGCCAAGCTGCAGAATGCTGATAAAGCAAGTTGGCGTTAAGTGAAGCTGAATCTCTCAACGCCTATAAACAGACTTTATATTTAAGTAGTTTGGCGTTGAGTGAAGGTTACTCACTCAACACCAAGAGACAGTAAAACTGTCTAAGTGGTTTGGCGTTGTGTGATGCTTACTCACTCAACTCCTATTCTCTGATGCTTGATTTTGGCTAAGTCCACAGGTGCTGACGTCAGAAAAATCGACAAGGTCAACTAAGGTCAATTCAGACACGGGGAAGCTACACTACATGACAAAACTTACCATAAATCTACTATACGTCTTCTTCCGTTAAAGCAAGGCGCAGCTGGAAGCTGCAGGTGGGGCCCACTGATCTCTAAGAACCGTTGATTGGAGAACAATAAAAAGAAGAGATAGGGCCAAGACAACGACAATTTTTTAGGGCATACAATATTCAAAAGGAGAGCAACCTTCTTCATCATCTTCGCCATTGCTGCATGTGAAAATCTTGAAGCTCTCCAGCAAGAAAAGTTTAGTTAGCTATACAAGTCTCCAATTGCCACAGCAGATTCAGATTTAGTTCTGAAGAAAGAAGAACTTTCATCCTTTAGCAGGTTCAGTAAGCTGTTTGAAGACTCAAGATCAAAAGATCTTTAGCATTTAGCAGCAAGTTCAGAAGTTATCTTCTGAGTTCCTATAACAAATCCTTTCCCTACTGTGAGGAGAGTTGGAGCAGAAACTTTTCTACTCAAGTGGTCAACACAGAGAAATTTCTCAGTGTCAAAGTTAATTAAAATATTTATTTTTGTAGGATCCTTCTGGATCTGAGATGTAGGACCTTTGGGTCTAAGGTAGGGAAAATTTTTCTGAGCTGTAGGAGAGTGCTGCTCTCTGAGGTAGGTGAGTTTTACTCACTGAGTAGTAGGGCCGTTTTGCCTGAACTGTAGGAAAGTGCATTTCTCTGAGTTGTAGGAGCAAGCTTGCTCTAAGGTAGGGCTATCCTCTATAGCTTGAGTGGTAGGGCTTAAGTGCTTGAGGTAGGTGATACTTATATCACTGAGTGTAGGCCTTTGTGGCTGAGGTGTAAGTCTTGGAGGAGACTGAGAGATCCTTAGTGATCTGAGGTGTAAGCTCCTTGGAGCATTGGATTGGAGAAGTGCCTTGACTAATAGGAAGTTAGCAAGGTGGGAGGAGAGTGGATGTACCCATAATTTTGAGGAACAACTATAAAATACTTGTGTGCTTTTATTTTTCTTAATTGCAGGTGCAAAGGATAAGCTCTAGATCACTCTAAGCTGAAAGCTAAAAGAAATAAACAAGTGATTTAAAAGACTATCAAAAGGACCTAATCAAACCTATTCACCCCCCTCTAGGTTATTAGCTACCTTGAAAAATAAGATCTTTCAAGTAGTATTAGAGGGAGGTTCCTCAAAA
The DNA here is from genome assembly GCA_039513925.1 of Platanthera zijinensis. Classification (NCBI taxonomy): domain Eukaryota; kingdom Viridiplantae; phylum Streptophyta; class Magnoliopsida; order Asparagales; family Orchidaceae; genus Platanthera; species Platanthera zijinensis. The sequence goes on from CM077086.1 coordinate 146,400,715, forward strand.
AGGATTTAACAAGCTGAGTGATCCTCCAAGGTAGCTAGTGATTGCTTTACGTGCTAGAGAAAAGAGAGCCGAACTAGCAATCTAACTAGGCAAGTATACCTATCGAACTGTAGCTAGGGGACATAAGTGTTATATTGAAATCCGGGAAATGTTGAGTAATCTTACTCATACGAAGACTATTATCATATCGAAGAAACTTTGCGGGTTGCTAACTAAATTAAAAGAACAAAAACTTGCATAAATAAAAGCACCTGCACTTAATAGAGAGAGCACAACTAGATATAAAAACGGGGGGGGGGGGGGGGGGGGGGGGGTTAAACGATGATAATAAAAGCACTCGATCGAGAATCACCTCTACCTAAGTTGATCAAAACATGCGATAATGAACTCTAACTAAATAAGGCAAAGGACCTTGACCGTGGAGGTTCCTAAAGCATGAACACGCTTCTCTCGAAGTCATGCCCACCTGAGTTTAGGAAGGTCCGACCGAACTCTCGTCCAAATTAGAGGCCTAAAGCTCGCTTTATGCTGTGAACCCCGTTATTGGATTTAACTCCAATCCGGGAGATTTAACATCTGCCTCTCTCAAGGGGTGCGTGCAACTATCTTTACTCTTGAGTGTTCACTCCAGACTACGAGCCTATCAGCTAGCTAAGAGTGGAAACAAAGATGGAAAATATACATCGATGATATATCTCCAAACACGATTATTCAAGAGTAATTCAAGGTCTAAACCTTACAAGAAAAAGCAAACTAGGGCATCATAACTTAATCAACTCGAACCTCAGATCATCAAGAACACGTACAAGGAGGATTAGTTACTCATGGTGAAATGGAGGAGGAGAGATGAGTAGGAGAGCATAAAAATGGAACAGAGACAAAAACAAACAGTGAACAACCTTTATATTAGAATAACAAAGAGTTACAACTTGCAATAAAAGAAAAATACACTTACTGGAAAAGTAAAACTAAGCTAAACTGAAAAGAAAATTAAGCAGAGAAGTAAAGACAGAAATTAAAATATTACAAAAATAAAACTAAGCTATTACAGAAAACTGAAAACTAAAACAGTAACTGAAACTAAACAGAAAAACTGAAATAAAAACAGGAGAGAGGAAGAACACTAGGAAGAACTAAAAATGGAAGCACTTCCCTCTATCTCCAAAAATATGTATCTTTTGCACAGGGGTTGGGGCTCTATTTATATATTTCTTCAAGCAGCAGGAGCTTGCCCATGCAACCAGCTATGCAAAGAAGTTGACCTTCGTATGAGTATTAGCGGGAAATGACGATGGCCTCTGGCTGAGTGACGTGCCTTTAATGGCGGCAGCATGATTTTGTTAAAAAGCTTGATTTGTTCTGGCAGTAGGGGGAAGCTCGATGAATTTGAGGAAGAGCTCGATGAATGAGAGAAGAACTTCGTTGAGCGGAGAAAGCAGAAGAGGAGAGCTCGAAGAAAGGAGTTCGTCGAACGGAGAATGAAGAAAGAGAGTTCAACGAAAACGAGGAATTCGTCGAACGCAGAAAATGCGTTCTATGAAAAGGAAGAAGGAGGCGAGTTCGACGAACTCTAGGCTGATTGCGCTCGACGAAACAGGGCCGTTCGACGAAATTGAGCTCATTGAAACTGGGCCGTTGATTTTCTGCTCGACAAAATCTTTGAGCTCGACGAAATTGCTGCGTTTCTACAAGTCTGCAAAGAAAAGAGGTGATATTTAGTGGTATTAAAATATATACAAAAGGAGACAAAATAAAGTTATAAAACATGATTTTCAAACAAAAAGAACTAAAAACATCCTAATAGTTTTAGACTACAAAAAGCACTATCAAATTCCCCCAAGCTTAAGCTTTGCTTGTCCCCAAACAAAGAAATAAAAATAGCTAATATAACGGCGACTAATTAGGAAATTTTAATTATGCTAACACAAGTACCATGCGAAATTCTAATTAGGGAGAAGGTGAAACGTAAGACTAAAATATTTGTTTAAACATGGTTTAACTTTTATAAACTTTACAAGAGAAAATAAATCATCCAAAATTTTAAAAAAAATTCTTTAAATAAATTTAAGCAAAGCAACAAAATGAAAAAGTGCATTGAGTTGTTACTAGATCCAAGGGACATATTATAACTATATCAATCAAATGAAAAAATTCTAAATTAAATCCAAAACTTTACTATTTACTTTTCTTCTTTACTTAGCTAATAAATAAAATTCACAAGCATGAATCAAAAGGGCTTGTTAGGACTGAAATGTTTGGTTTAGGCATATATTAGGAGCGAAATTCAAAGATAAACAAGGAGGCTTAAAATCACACTAAACCAAAATAAAGAGTTTCAGAAATTTTTATCATAAATAAAATACTTTTATTTCTTTTATTTCTTTTTCATTTTCTTTTTCCTTTTTTTTTCTTTTCAAAACAAAGGCCATAAATATTTTGTCTTTTCACTTTGAAATTGGCCAAACAAAAGTAAAAACTTCTTTTGAGCATACATTTTTCAAAAAGTTCTCTAAACATATCACAAAAATAACCCTATCATAATCATGAAAATTTTTAATGAAACTCAAAAGGTTAGTGTGATTAGATAGGTTGGAACATTTTAGCTTTGGTGAAAAATGAACTGATAAGTGAAGCTATCAATTAAAATCGTTAAATGGCTCAAAAGCGGCTAACTAGGGATAAACTTTTTAGGTTGGCAAGAAGGCTCAAACGAAAACAAAATCGGCCTAAATCATTTTCATGTTTCTAAATTTATTTAAAGCATAAGCTTTGAAAAATTTCAAAAAGCAAGGCCTAGATAATAAAAGAAGACTAATGAAATTATCTTGAAAATAGAAATAATAGGCGACTTGGATCGTTCACATATACTACACTACTCAAGGTTGACATTACAAAAATTATCCAAAAATGAAAAGGAAAATAATGGATGAAAGATTTTCGAGAGAGTAAAAAAAAGAACGAAAACATAATAGAAATGCGAGTTTTAGAAAAAACATTTCACGTTAACATGCTACCGCGAATTAGAAACACAGCATGACCAACATTTTACTTGTGAAACATAATTAAAAAGGACGATTAGAAAAATTATAGTTAGCTAAATCGTTAAAAGGAATTTTGAAAAAAAAAACAAAACCAAGGGATACTATTGAAGTAGCAAAATTAGCATAATAATTTTTTTTTTATTTTGAAATATTCTCTTTTTTTGGATTTTTAAAGATATTATCTTTTTTTTTGAGATTTTTCTTTAAGAAGAAAAAGGAGAAAACACAAGAATTTTTTTGATTTTTTGATTGATTTTTACAGGGAAAGAAAAATAACGAAAAGAGAAAGAAGAAATCCTCCCCCAAGCTTAAAATGGACATTGTCCTCAATGGAGAAAAGAGGGGAAGGAGAGAGAAAAATTAAAATAGAAATAAATGTACAAAATTGAAAATAGGTACTTCCCCGGATTTGCGAGTCGCGGAAGGTTGCGTGATGCCACTCCCCCATGCTTGCGCTTTGGATCTTCATGAAATGTCTTCTTTGGACTTCGTGATGGATTCAGCAGCGTTGGAGCAGGCGATTGCAGAGGCTTCAGCTTGTCGGAGCCGTCCGGGGCAAAAAAGTGTAAAATAAAGAAAACAGAAAAGATAACTTGGGTTGCCTCCCAAGAGTGCCCTTTGTTTAAAACATCGTTTGAGCTCGACACAATAAAATAATATTGTCCAAAAATAATTTGTCCAAAATAATAATAATATCCCAAAATAATATTTAAAGTTTTTAACAAATAAAAAGTCTTAAGTTATCCATTATGTAGAAAAAAATTAATACAGTTCAGACTGCCATCACCACAGAAATACAGTTTAAGATGCTATCCATTCATTTTGAAATAGCCCTTATCAGGGTGTGAAATTAAAACAGTACCATATAAAAAAACTTGTTTAACAGAAAACGACCCAAACCAACGAGACTTTAACTTGCCCGAAAATAAACGTAATCGAGAATTATAAAGAAGAACTTGGTCGCCCGGCTTGAAGGTTTTTGGGTGTAACATCCCTCAGGAAACCAAATCCCTAGGAGTGGTTTTGTCATGACTAGGTCATGACAAAACCCTAGAAGCCCAAGAAGACTAAGTGGACTTAGGAATATATGTGAAATCAATATGGTCTGCAAATAGTAGATTCCTAAACCCTAGTTTAGGATGATCATGAGACTCCAAGGCCCCACCATGACCTCACCAATCTGTTAAAAGACCCTAAGGGTCCATTGGAGTCAATTCAGGATGGCCAAGTTGACCTAGGATCATCCTAAGACTAAATAAGGCAAGGTACCCTAACTAAGGGCAATGTGCCCTTAAGGTGCCCAACCAACCCTACATAGGTCTTCCTAGACCTAAAGTGGGGTCAATGGGTCACTAAAGACCCATTGGAGTCAACCTTAGAGCTTAAGTTGACCTAAGTCAACCCTAACCCTAAATGGGTCAAACTGACCTACATAGGGTCAATTGACCTTACCTTAGGCAAGTGGACACCACCCATGCCCTCCTAACCCTAGAGTGAGGTCAATGGGTCACCAAGGACCCATTAGGGTCAACCCTAGTGGCTAAGTTGATCCAAGTCAACTCAAACCTCAAAGCGGTCAAAGTTCCCTTAATAAGGGTCAAGTGACCTTCAAGGTGTCAAGTGTAACACCTCCCCTGTAAAGACCATATAATATGGGTCAGGCCGGGGCCCCACAACATACGGATGCCACAGCTTTAGTATTAAAAGATTTTATGAAAACTACCCAATCTCAAAACTCCAGACAAACACAGCGGAAACAGAACATTAACCGACAGAAGTTATCCACTAACGAGAGAGTATCAAATGGCCTTAAGGCCTTACCCAATAATAGTCCAAAAATATAAATGTGCCAAGCACTCCTAGGCTACCTCAGCATGCAAGCCGGACATAAACATAACAAGAGTAGCAAACACAAAAGGAGAAACCAAGCACAACAACACTTCATGAGGCTTAGGGCTTTTCGCCCGGCGCGCTAGCTCCTGCATGCGATCCTTGCCCTGTAAGGATTTGAAGTAACGTGGGTCAGCAAAGGCTGACCTCTACTGTGTAGCAAACACATCTCCTCCCGGCCGTCCCTAACGGACCCCGGGGTACCACTCCACCTGCAAGTTAGCACTTCGTATACCAAAAGAGCATATATATTAAAGCGGTAAAATAGGCTTGGATGTCTCATACAGCATACATGTTCTCTATGTTTTGTACAAAGTGAAAGGGGCCTACTATGCAACATGAATGCAACCTGGGTTTCACCCAAGGCACCCTAACTCATATGCATCTAGCACAACATCAAACACTGGGTACTTCCGTTTCCCCATTGGCTTAAAGCCGCAAACACAAGGGAACCACCATGTCCCTAATGGCATACACGCCGTCACACTAAACCTTGCAAAGGCCCCACCCGCATAAGGGCCATATACCCCGGGGCTTGCTCGCACATTCTGACTTCGCACATCAGGGTTCCGTCTCACACTGACCGATTCTAAGAAGCCTTGCTTGACCCCACCCGCTCATGGCCACATTGCCCGGGCTTGTCCTCCGCTCGACATTCTCGTCAGTCCACACAAGGGGCTAGTCTCGCCGGGACACTTCCCCCACATGACTTGTGCGTCACGGGATAGCCAGCCGACCACGGAGACATAGCCGTGCCTTTGCACAGCACAAACAAACGTTTCCCCACCCCAATCACCATTCGCACTGTGTCTTTCCCGTGCTCTAAGGAAACCATCTACCGCACAACACGGAGCTAACCTTGTCCGGTTCCGACCACGAGTACTCACTCAAATATAAGGGGGAAAACACATACATACAACGGCGTATTGCCGCAACGGATTTCTACCGAATCCCCGAAGCTCGCTATGCAACATCACCGGGTCGGACTAACGGTCGCGACCACAGCTTCACCCACAATGCCTAATCCGCTAACGGAGTGGATCTCTAATACAAAGCATGCCTGGATGAACATACTCAACCCGGAGGTTCCTCTTGAACCTAGGCTACACGAATCCCTCTTTTTGTGAGATTCGATGATCAAAATACGAAAGGAAGGGGATGCTATTCATGCATCCTAAATCCTAAAAACCGAGAGGAGAAGTGTCATTACCTTTCATCCCCTCTTCCTAGCCATGGAGAAGATTTGTTCGGTTGAACACCACCGCAACGCTCCCACCTTCGCAGATCTGAACTCCGCTCGCGAAACGGACCTCCGAAGCTTCGCCGGCGGCCGGATCTTGGCCTCCTTCCTCCACCTTGCTCTCCCTTCTCTCTAGAATCAAGAGAGATAAAGCCAAATGGAAAATGAGGGTTTGAAACCCTATTCCCGGCCTTAAACCACCCAGGGAGGCTACCCACCATTGGATCTTCCAAAGAAAATAACGAACAGCCACGATCGGAACCCAAAAAGAAAATCTGGGCCGAACACGGGTTGCAACACGGCCGTGTGCATGGCCGTGTTAGCCATTCGCCGTCTCGACCGATTCGAAAACCAGCACACGGCCTCCGACACGCCCTTTGACACGGCCTCCGACATGGCCGTGTCGCCGTTGACATGCCCGTGTCGAGGCCCGTGTCACTCCCCCTACCGACCAACATTCCCAGTCAGAGAAGGACACGGCCCAAGACACGGCCCTCGACACGCCCGTGTCAGCCCCGACACGACCGTGTCGTGACCCGTGTCACGCCTAGCAGAATAAATTCTGCGAACAGCCCGAGAAGGACACGGCCCAAGACACGGCCCTCGACACGCCCGTGTCAGCCCCGATACGGCCGTGTCGTGACCCGTGTCACGCCTAGCAGAATAAATTCTGCGAACAGCCCGAGAAGGACACGGCCAGAGACACGCCCGTGTCCAAGGCCGTGTGCCTTCTCGCCGATCGTCGATCAACACGGCTCGACAACCTAGGCGCAACACGGCTCGACGACCCAGGCGCAACACGGCTTGTGACACAGCCGTGTCACAGGCCGTGTGCCTACCCCCAACACCCAAACTTGGCCAAAACGACGCCGTCGATTCCTCTTCCAAGTTTTGGGGTATTACAATTCTCCCCCCCTTCAAAGAATTTCATCCCGAAATTAAAAACATGGAAAGTACACAACTTCTAAACGGTACCTGAGGAGAAAAGCTCGGGGTACTCCTCCAGCATGGACTGCTCTCACTCCCATGAGAGCTCCTCGCAGCCACAGTTGTCCCAACGGACCTTTACGAGTCTGACTTCCTTGTTCCGCAATTGCCGAACCTCTGAATCTTCTATCCCGATTGGACGAACTCGCGTCCTCAAGTCTTCCTCTACCGGCACCGCCGTCAGCTCAATCACCACGCTGGCTTCTAACAAAGCTTTCCTCAAAACGGAGACGTGAAAAACGTCATGCAATCCACTTAGCTCTATGGACAACGCCAACCGGTACGCTGCCTCTCCCACTCGCTCGATGACCTTGAATGGTCCCAAAAATCTCAGACTCAGCTTCTTGAGTAAGCGAATTCGTGAAACGCCTTTGAACGGCTTGACCTTAAGGTACACCCAGTCGCCCACAGCGAATTCCACATGCCTGTGGCGAGCATTGAAATACTTCGACTGCCGATCTTGAGCTACCTTCATACGCTCTTGGATGGTCCGCACTAGCTCACTAGCGTCGACTACCACTTCTTTCCCCAAAAGCTTTATGTCTCCCGCCTCTGTCCAAGACATCGGGTTCGACACCGCCTCCCATAAAGAGCTTCATATGGCGCCATCTTGATACTAGCTTGGTAGCTATTGTTATAAGCAAACTCCACCATGAAGAGGTGATCCTCCCACTTCTTGCCGAAGTCGAGAGTACACATCCTTAGCATATCCTCCAAAGTACGGTTCGTTCTCTCAATTTGCCCATCGGTTTGAGGATGAAAGGCCGTACTAAACTTGAGTTTTGTGCCCAAGCTCTTCTGCACCAACCGCCAATCCTTAGACGTGAAACGTCCATCCCGGTCGCTGACTATACTCTTCGGAATCCCATGAAGTCGTACAATATTGCGGACGTACAACTCTACCAACTTTTCCACACCGTCCTCCTTCCGGTTTGGGATGAAATGTGCCACTTTGGTCAAGCGGTCCACAATCACCCAAATGGCATCATTACCATACTGCGATCTAGGCAATCCATGCACAAAATCCATGGAGATGTCATCAAATTTCCATTCGGGGATTGGAAGAGGTTTCAAGAACCTGTCTGGCTTCTGACACTTGGCCTTCACCAAGGCACAAGTTTGGCACCGACTCACACACAAAGCTACGTCCCGCTTCATCCCAGGCCACCAATAGGACTTCTTCAAATCCAAGTACATCTTTGTACTGCCCGGGTGAATGGAGTACTTAGTGAAGTGGGCCTCAAACATCAACTCCTCGCGGAGCTTGCCGAACTGCGGTACACAAATCCTTCCGCCCTTCCTCAGAATCCCATCAACCATCTCCCAGGCGCTACCCTCGCCCTTTAGAGCTTCCTCCACGAAAGGTTGGAACTCCGCATCTACACGGGTCGCTTCCCGAATACGAACGCATAAGTCACTCTGCATCTCAATCCAATTTTGTCGAGCCACGCTAGACTCGCCTCTTGCCGCACATTCCAAACCAAGGGACTCCCAGTCCCGCCTTAACCGCTCATCGTGAGCTTCAATCCAATTTCCTTGCCCCGAGTATTTCCTACTCAAAGCATCTGCCACCACATTGGATTTCCCTGGCGTGTACTGAATTGCCACCTCGTAGTCCCCAAGGAACTCGACCCACCTGCGCTGCCGCATATTTAGGTCCTTCTGATCTAGGAGATACTTCAGACTCTTGTGGTCCGTGAAGATCTCCACCTTTGCACCATAAACGTAGTGCCTCCACAACTTCAAAGCAAAAATTACCGCCGCCAACTCCAAATCATGGACGGGGTAATTTCTCTCATGAGGCTTCAGCTGCCTCGACCCAAAAGCTATCACGCTACCATGCTGCACCAACACGCACCCTAAACCGCATCCGGATGCGTCACTGAAAATCTGGAACCCTTCGGTCCCCTTTGGTAGACTTAGGATCGGCGCCGTCATTAGCCTTTCCTTCAGGGTTTCAAACGCCTGTTTGCACTCTTGAGTCCATACAAACTTCTGATCCTTGCGAGTTAGTGAAGTGAGGGGTAGAGCTATCCGCGAAAAGTTTTCTACAAACCTTCGGTAGTACCTGGCTAGTCCAAGAAAACTTCGGACTTCCGCCACGGTCCTCAAAACTGGCCACTCTCTGATGGCTTCTACTTTTGTTGGATCCACCGCCACCCCGTCCCCACTGATTACATGGCCCAAAAACGCCACCTTCTCCAACCAAAACTCGCATTTCGAGAACTTCGCATAGAGCTGGTTCTCTCTCAACACTTGTAACACTATCCGCAAGTGCGACTCGTGCTCCGCTTCTGACTTGGAATACACCAATATGTCATCGATAAAGACGACTATGAACCAGTCCAAATATTCGCGAAACACTCAGTTCATCAAGTCCATGAACATGGACGACGCGTTCGTCAGCCCGAACGGCATCACCGAGAACTCAAAATGACCATACCTTATACCAAACGCGGTCTTGGGTATGTCTTCGTCACGAATCCGCAACTGATAATATCCGGACTTCAAGTCCAACTTGGAGTACACCACCGATCCAACCAACTGGTCGAAGAGATCGTCTATCCGAGGGATCGGATACTTATTCTTGACAGTCAATTTGTTCAACTCTCGGTAGTCTATGCACAGATGCATACTACTGTCCTTCTTCTTTACGAATAACACCGGCGCACTCCACGGTGAAGAGCTGGGCCTGATATAACCTTGCTCCAAAAGCTCCTGCAACTGAACCTTGAGCTCGGCCAACTCCTTTGGTGCCATCCTGAAGGGTGGACGCGACACTGGTCTAGCCTTGGGCACCAACTCGATGGAGAAATCAATCTCCCGCCGAGGAGGTGCTCCCGGTAACTCCTCAGGAAATACATCTCCAAACTCCGCCACCACGGGCACTTCTCCAAGAGACAGCCTGGAAAGGCTAACCTCCAACAACGCTACTAGAGCTACACCTCCCTGGTTAACAGCTCGCACTAACTGAAGTGCCGAAACTAGGGAACATGCCACTCCATGTAGGCCTTCAAACTTGACTTCCGCTTGCCCCACGCCCCTCAGGGTTACCACCTTGGACAAACAGTCGATACTGGCACGCTGCTCCGCTAGCCAATCCATCCCCAAAATCACATCGAACTCAGACAACGGCAAGATCGCCACTACCAATAAGAAGTCAACTCCCTCAAGACTCCAACAAATCCGGCCCCTAGCCCTGGTAGTCATAGATGACCCATTGGGCATGCGCACTTTCAACTCGGAGTCCGTCGAGAAAGACTCCACTCCGATCCTCCGGATAAAGCCTTCCGCAAGGAAGGAGTGCGACGCTCCCGTATCAAAGAGTACCCTAGCGGGGTACCCAGATACCATTACAAAGCCTACACACATACAACAAACATAAAAAGGCTTGAAAGGAAGAAATCTACGATGCAGGTTGAACTCTCATACTTGTCACCACATCGATTTGGCGGATTGCTTCCTGTTGCCCAAGGTTGTAGGCCCTTGGCTGCACTGGTTGAAACCGGGAAGCACTCGACTCCGCCATTTTCCCCTTCTCTGCTGCACTGGGTCCGGAGTGTACGGTTTGCTCCTGCCTTGGCTCTTGCTCAGCGCCCCCTTGGGTACAAAATCTTGCTATGTGGCCTAGCTTGCCACAACTGTAACACGTCTGCGGTCCCTTAGAGCGTGACCCTCTGGACGTCCAATTACTTTTCTCGCCCGACTTATATGGGGAAGGCTTCTTCTTCCACCGACTCCCTTCCGTCTTTCCATGGGACTGAGCAGGCTTCTTCTCCTCCCCCTGTTTGGGTGTGAAACCCTTGCGACACTGGGATCGCTCCATGTCACTCTCCAAAATTCGGGCCGCCTCCACCAATTCGTTGAAACCCGCACGTTTCATCGATATGAGGGGTTGTCTTAGATTTTCCCTCAGTCCATGATAGAAGAGATTGTCCCTCTCTTCATCATCTGCCATGGTCGTCCCTGCATAACGACCCAAGCGAGTAAATTCCTGAACATACTCATCCACTGACTTGTCTCGCTGCACCAGATGTATGAACTGCCTCTGGAGGGCTAACCTCGTTGAGGCGGGAATGTACTTCTTCAGGAAGGCATTCCCAAATTCCTCGATGGACGGTGTGCGTCCTAGAAATTGCCGGCCACTGTGGCTCACCCACCACAACTTGGCATCTCCCTCCAACATAAAGGCTGCGAACTCTGCCTTTTTCTCTTCGGGCCCCTCTGCCGCCCTCAGAAGCTCCTGAATTCTAGCCCACCAATCCTCTGCATCTGTGGGCGTGCCGATTCCCTTGAAGGTTGGAGGGTGGAAGCTCAGAAAGTACTTCATTTGCCGGTCCCCATGCCCGACAACCACTCTCTCAGCCTGCGGCTCTGCCCGCCTGACTTCTTCAACCGGCACGGTCGCTGCCGTGTCTGGGGTAGCAGGAGTTGCTACTTGAGCAACGGGAGCTGCTACCTGTGCTATCGCTGCAGCTTGGGCCGCCACCATCGCTTCTGCAAGTATACGGCAGAAGTCGGCCGGCGTGACCCCCATCCCTAGCGGACCTTGCGCAGTCGCACTACTTGCCGAGAGCTCTTCTCTTGGCCTCGAGGTCCCAGCCCTGTTGCTTGCACTCTAAACACAAGCAAGAAAATGCAAATCAGTCTCTAATTGCAAGACTCGAACACAAGGACACTCATGGTCCTGCGATACTCCTATGTGGATAACTTCTAATATGCGACTCGACTTAAACTTTCGACCGTGAAACTTCTCATTGGAACGCGAACCTCCCTCTGATACCAAATTGTAACACCTCCCCTGTAAAGACCATATAATATGGGTCCGGCCAGGGCCCCACAACATACGGACGCCACAGCTTTAGTATTAAAAGATGATATGAAAACTACCCAATCTCAAAACTCCAGACAAACACAGCGAAAACAGAACATTAACCGACAGAAGTTATCCACTAACGAGAGAGTATCAAATGGCCTTAAGGCCTTACACAATAATAGTCCAAAAATATAAATGTGCCAAGCACTCCTAGGCTACCTCGGCATGCAAGCCGGACATAAACATAACAAGAGTAGCAAACACAAAAGGAGAAACCAAGCACAGCAACACTTCATGAGGCTTAGGGCTTTTCGCCCGGCGCGCTAGCTCCTGCATGCGATCCTTGCCCTGTAAGGATTTGAAGTAACGTGGGTCAGCAAAGGCTGACCTCTACTGTGTAACAAACACATCTCCTCCCGGCCGTCCCTAACGGACCCCGGGGTACCACTCCACCTGCAAGTTAGCACTTCGTATACCAAAAGAGCATATATATTAAAGCGGTAAAACAGGCTTGGATGTCTCATACAGCATACATGTTCTCTATGTTTTGTACAAAGTGAAAGGGGCCTACTATGCAACATGAATGCAACCCGGGTTTCACCCAAGGCACCCTAGCTCGTATGCATCTAGCACAACATCAAACACTGGGTACTTCCGTTTCCCCATTGTCTTAAAGCCGTAAACACAAGGGAACCACCATGTCCCTAACGGCACACACGCCGTCACACGGAACCTTGCAAAGGCCCCACCCGCACAAGGGCCATATACCCCGGGGCTTTCCCGCACATTCTGACTTCGCACGTCAGGGTTCCGTCTCACACTGACCGATTCTAAGAAGCCTTGCTGGACCCCACCCGCTCATGGCCACATTGCCCGGGCTTGTCCTCCACTCGACATTCTCGTCATTCCACACAAGGGGCTAGTCCCGCCGGGACACTTCCCCCACATGACTTGTGCGTCACGGGATAGCCAGCCGACCACGGAGACATAGCCGCGCCTTTGCACAGCACAAACAAAGGTTTCCCCACACCAATCACCATTCGCACTGTGTCTTTCCCGTGCTCCAAGGAAACCATCTACTGCACAACACGGAGCTAACCTTGTCCGGTTCCGACTACGAGTACTCACTCAAATATAAGGGGGGAAAACACATACATACAACGGCGTATTGCCGCAACGGATTTCTACCGAATCCCCGAAGCTCGCTATGCAACATCACCGGGTCGGACTAACGGTCGCGACCACGGCTTCACCCACAATGCCTAATCCGCTAACGGAGTGGATCTCTAATGCAAAGCATGCCGGGATGAACATACTCAACCCGGAGGTTCCTCTTGAACCTAGGCTACACGAATCCCTCTCATTTGAGAGATTCGGTGCTCAAAATACGAAAGGAAGGGGATGCTATTCATGCATCCTAAATCCTAAAAACTGAGAGGAGAAGTGTCGTTACCTTTCGTCCCCTCTTCCTAGCCATGGAGAAGATTTGCTCGGTTGAACACCACCGCAACGCTCCCACCTTCGGGGATCTGAACTCCGCTCGTGAAATGGACCTCCGAAGCTTCGCCGGCGGCCGGATCTTGGCCTCCTTCCTCCACCTTGCTCTCCCTTCTCTCTAGAATCAAGAGAGATAAAGCCAAATGTAAAATGAGGGTTTGAAACCCTATTCCCGGCCTTAAACTACCCAGGGAGGCTCCCCACCGTTGGATCTTCCAAAGAAAAGAACGAACGGCCACGATCGGAACCCAAAAAGAAAATCTGGGCCGATCACGGGTTGTAACACGGCCGTGTGCATGGCCGTGTTAGCCATTCGCCATCTCGACCGATTTGAAAACCAGCACACGGCCTACGACACGGCCTTTGACACGGCCTCCGACACGGCCGTGTCGCCGTTGGCACGCCCGTGTTGAGGCCCGTGTCACTCCCCCTACCGACCAACATTCCCAGTCAGAGAAGGACACGGCCCAAGACACGGCCCTCGACATGCCCGTGTCAGCCCCGACACGGCCGTGTCGTGACCCGTGTCACGCCTAGCAGAATAAATTCTGCGAACAGCCCGAGAAGGACACGACCCAAGACACGGCCCTCGACACGCCCGTGTCAGCCCCGACACGGCCGTGCCGTGACCCGTGTCATGCCTAGCAGAATAAATTCTACGAACAACCCGAGAAGGACACGGCCAGAGACTCGCCCGTGTCCAAGGCCGTGTGCCTTCTCGCCGATCGTCGATCAACACGGCTCGACGACCCAGGCGCAACACGGCTCGACGACCCAGGCGCAACACGGCTTGTGACACGGCCGTGTGCCTACCCCCAACACCCAAACTTGGCCAAAATGATGCCGTCGATTCCTCTTCCAAGTTTTGGGGTGTTACATCAAGTCAACCCTACTCATCCCTACCTATACCCTAGGGGAGGCCAATAGGTCACAAAGGACCCATTGATGGTGACACAAAAGGTCAATTTGACCAAAGTCAAACCTAAGCTAGGTCAAGTCAAACTTAGCTCAAAAAGGGCTAACTCAAGCTCAAGCCCCTAGCCACTTGGGCTAACCACTTCCTAATCACTTTATAATAGCTTAGTGGGATGCATTTCGGCTGGTACCATGAACAAATTTGGCCATGAGGGGTAGGAGAGAGAAAGCTTCAATTTCTCCTTAATGGAGGAGAGAGAAAAATGGAGTTAAGGCAATTCATGACATAGGAAAGCCAAAGGCTCTTCTTCTTTGCTTGGTTCATCTCCCCTAATAGCTCTGAGAAGATCAAAAGCTTTTCCAGGCCTTTCTAATGGCTGAATGCTTTGAACCCACCTTGGCCGAGAAAAGCTTTTAATGACCATTAATGGCTATTGATGCTTGACCACCCCCTCCCCCATTTTATTGTTTTAAAACCTTCACTGGACTCCTAGGAGTTGTTTACACACCTTACCTGAAGGAGGCGGAGCAGTTCACTATACAGTTGCAGAAACCGAGCGGCGCCACCATCAGAAATGGCATCCCGATGATCAACCCACCTCAAGGACGTAAACAACATCCTCCTCTTCTTCTTCTCTTATGGGTAGATCATAGGGATCATTTAGAATAAAAACTGGGCTCAATTGAGCCCGATCGAAGCTTTCATTTTCATGGTTTTTCCGTGAAAAATTAGATTGTCGGGATCATCGGAAAAGGGCCCTCTGGCGGCTGTGCCGCCGCCTAGCGATAGCCACCACCTCGACGGAGGTGGCGGCTGCGGTTGGAAGCAGCTCCAGGTCGGGTCGATCCTACCCATCGACTGGAGGAAGAAGATAAGCCAGAGCTGATAGATCTTGCGTCAAGATCCGTGCAGGATCAATATATTAATATTTCATTTAAATGAATTCTATCACATTTATACAGTCACTTTGTAAATTAATTTAAAAATACTTAGATACTTTTTTTAGAGAAAATGGTCAACATAAAATTTGTAGATATGAGGGTCTACTCTATTTTAAAATTAATTTTAACCAATTTGGATAAGTAGTCTAACCACAACACTCATTTTGGTGGGGGTTATACCTAGGGATAGATAGAGATAAAAAAGTATGCCCCCACTTCATCCCTTGTCCAAATGACCTGAAATTTGTACAGCGTGTCACCCTAATATATACGTAGGTCAGATCTAAAAATGGGAATTTTTGGAGACAATTGTTCTATAGTTTTTGAAATTATTTAATAATCTTAGGGTAATTAATGAAGGGACCTAATGACCTCCAAACCCTCCCAAATTATGGTTAGTGGTCCTTGGGGTCATAATGAAGCTCTGTATAAATTTCACCCCATTTAGAGATGATTTAGTTGGGAATTGAGCAAACCCTAGCCTTGCCCTAAAAAGGGTATTTTAGTCAAAAGTACACCTTGTGGTTTGAGTGGTCAAATCACCTCAAAAGAGGCTGAGACTTTGAACACTGGTTTGTCATGACTTTTAACACCCTAATATGGGTTATGGGGTGGTTGGGGTAGGATTGCCCTAGGACCCAAGTTCAAACCCTAAGTCTGGATATGGGGGTTTTGAGAAAGGCATGTGGTCAAATGCCCTTGTATGAACTTGAAATTTGGTAGAAAGGATACTGGGGTTGCTAAGGTCCTCTGGTAAAATCTTAGAGGATTTGGAGATGGATAAACCCCTCAAAACCCTAATGCTAGTTTAGGGCACAACCCTTATACATGAAAGATAGGCCACCAAAACTTAATGAAAAGTCATGAAACATGGGTAGTATGGTCATAGGGTTAATTAGAGCCTCTGGTGGTTTTATTAGTAATTTTGGAATAATACATTTAGTACCTCCTTTATAGTACATGGAATTGCCCTTGATAATCTTTTAATTATTATGATCACTCTGTTTAATAGGAAGTTATGAAAATTGGGCAGAGGGTGTTTAAGGTCAATATACTCATAGTTGAATTTTATTATAACTTTTAGATGTGTATTTTCAGTACTTCTTTCACATGCTTTTAAGAATGCAGTTATATTCAAAATTAGATTTAGAGCTCAATAATGGTTTTAAAATTGTGGAACTCATTTAAAAGTGTACTTAGGTCATTATACATGAAAGTCTCTAGTGTCGACTAAATCCACCTATGGGGGGGGGGAATAGGTGTCGTGCAGTCTTTTGCGGAATTAAATTTACCTGCATAAATTAACAAACAGAGCACAAAAAACACACAAAGAACTATAGTGGTTCTCCGATTTGGGTACGTCCACTTTCCCCCTTCGACCTATCTCCCACCAAGGGACGACTCGGTCACTTCTCCAAACGGATTGAAATCCAATCCTCACACTACAGAAGGAACCCTTCCTAGGCTCCTGCTTTACCCATGGAACGGTGGGTCCAGCCGGGGCCTTGGATCTGGAGGTGGAGGCATCATGATGATAGCAGTCACATGACTTCTTCACTTCCTGTTCCTTTAGTATAACAGGCTTGGTCTTTGGTGCCTGCTTCCTATTATGGCCGCTAGAGAAGTGGCCATAATTCTCCACTTGGATTTCCACATAAGGTGCCTTGAAGACACTCTCACCATAGTTACGGGGGAAGGTCCAACCATCATACCGGCTCTTGGGCTTTTCAACCGAGGGCCGAAAGAAGTGGCCATAGGTTGACTCGAAGTCCTGCTCATTGCAAGGAAAGCCAGACTTTCTTAATGAAATAGGACTGAGTGGGGCCTTTCCCTTTTCTGCAGCAGAGACCTTCTTAGTAGCCTTATTTTTTCTCCGATTTCTATTTCTCCTGAATGATTTACCAGGCACGGCCACATGCCCTAAGCCAACCCCCTTAGCCTGAGCAGAGAATTCATCAACCAGAGGAAGAATGGTCTTGGGCATAGAGAAACTTTTGACAATCTTCCTCTCGGCCGCAAGCTGTTCTTCCAGTTTGTTGATTTTTTCCTGTTTTTGGTCAAGGAGCCTTAGAGAATTTGAGTGCTCAGAAGTAAGGTCCTGGTGTTCTTGTCGGAGAGAAATCAAGCTAGTGATCTCCTCTCTTAAGGACACACCCTCAGCCTTAAGGAATTTGACTTCCTTTTTCTGAGCGCTCAACCTCTTTCGACACTCTTCGAAAGTATTGAGCAGAAGCTCATACTTTTCGAGGAGTTCAGCTTCACAGGCAGATGGACTGTCCTCGTGATCATCTTCAGGAGACTCGGAGTCAGAGTCAGAGTCAGAGAGGGGGGGTGTGATCTTTACTTTCCCAGTAAATGGGGGACAGTCTCCATCTGAGTCGGAGCGACCCATTAGCCTGAAGTAGGCTTCCTCATCATCACTGGAGTCTGAAGAGTTAGATTCTGTAACACCCCAAAAAAAGGCCCCAATAGACTCAACTTGAGATTTGAGTAGCAGGTCAGGTTACACGGCCTGGGACACGGGCGTGTCCCAGGGCGTGTCGGGTGACACGGCCAGGGACACGGGCGTGTCCCAGGGCGTGTTCTATTTATTTTGCAAAATTGGCCTATTCCGGGCAGAGCCGGACACGGCCTTGAACACGGCCGGGAACACGGGCGTGTCAGGCTGGACACGGGCGTGTCAGCTGCCGTGTTCCGACCCGTGTTCTGGTTGCAGCTCGATGGAGCAGGAGACACGGGCGTGTCTCAGGTTTGACACGGGCGTGTCAGGTCCGACACGGGCGTGTCGATGACCCGTGTGGTTCAGTCGGTTCAAGCTGTGTGCACCGCTGAAGGGGTACACGGCCTGTGACACGGGCGTGTCACAGGCCGTGTCGGCCAAAAAGTGAAATTCTGGGGAAATCTTGGCCGTTCAGTTTTCTCTCTTTTGATCCAAGGGTCCAGGTGGTTTCCTGGCTGGGTTATTACGAGAAGAGAGGAATGAAGAGGTCATTCTTCATTTGCCTTAAGGAAGAGAGAAAGAGAGAGGAAGAGAAGAAGGAGGAGGAGACCAAGCCACCGGCGGAGCTCCCGTGGTTCGATTCGCGATCCGAAGCCGGCGTTGTGACGGCAAGGCTGCTGCGAAGGCTTTCATCCGTCTCAAATTTCTCTCCATGGCTCCGAAGCGAACTCCTAGGGTAACGATTTCCTGCTTGGACATGTGAAGTCCTTAATTCCTGCATTGCATAGGGAAAACCCTTCCCCGCGAGTGTGCGGTGGGTTGTGGCGTCCCTTGGGGTAGATATGTGAAGTCCCCCTTGTTAGAGTCCGGAATTGGAGTACGGATCTAGGCATGCTGTGTGAAGCCCATCTGGACATGGTCTGGATTGGTGATGCTTGGTTGCATATCGGAGGAGACTCCGTGATGATTGCTTGTATGCATGATGGATAAAAGTACTGGAGGAAGTCCAGGAAATTATGAGAGTTGGACTCTCTTGTGGCCGTGAGTGCTACTGGTGGAAAGTTGAGCTGTGAGGCTGCAACTAGGAAATGGTGGAACGGGCAAGGTGAAACTGTACCCGCGTCAGTCCAGGCGTGAGTCTGACGATGTGAGCAACGGGAAAGGTGGATCTGTACCCGCGTTATGGTTGTCTAACCTTGGGTGCTTAAGACCCTGTTAGGATCACATAGCGAGAGTCGACGGCCGGTGAGCCGATCAGACTAGAATGCTCATAGTGCGCCGTTATGTCTGGGACCTCTGAACGGTGTGAATGTGCCCTGAGTGCACGGAGCGTCGGGCCGTCGAGCCGACGTTTGTGATATATGACAGTGCGGGCGTGCACGTCTTGCTTGAATGGCTATTTATATCATGTTGGATGAATGCTTTGCAGGGATGGAATTCCGCTGCCCCGTGCCAGGGGCAGGGTCGTTATAATTGGTCAGCTGAATGCTGACCGTTGCCCTGTTTTCCCACCGTTTGGTGGATTGGTTCTTACAGGTGCTGGAGGAGCTGGTCCGAGCGGGACTTAGCGGGCTGAAGCCCAAAGCTGCGTTGCTGCCCTTGAAGGCTTTGTTTTATTTCTTTTGTTCATGTGTGGCCGGCCTGCGTGCCGATGTATGTAAACCACACTCTTGTTAAGAGAAACGGTTGTAAGGCCTTAAGGCCAGACTCTGTTGATATATATATATACATTCCTATGTTAGTGGACAATGTTATTTATCTTGAGTTCAGTAATTCAACCGTGAAGCTTCCGCTAGAATGCTCTGTGTTAGGATGCGTTGGTTATGATATTATTTAGTAGCGTCTCCGCCTGTTTGTGGAATATGGTGTGGGGCCCCGGCCGGACCCTCTATTATATTGTAACGACCCTAGCCGATCCAACGTGGCAGTGCCACGGCTCCGCTCTAGGCGTCGCTACCGGGCTGCAGCCCAAGCACCCCAACCCCTCTCCCTCCACAGGCGGGTTGTTGGTGGCCACAGCCTCCCTTTGATGAGCGAACTCGACAGTTAAGTTGGGCCGTACGGGGACTTCCCAGGAGGTCACCCATCCCAGTACTACTCTCGCCCAAGCACGCTTAACTATGGAGTTCTTTCAACCTTCATCACCAATTGAGCTGCAGCTCAATTGGTGATGAAGGTTGAAAGAACTCCATAGTTAAGCGTGCTTGGGCGAGAGTAGTACTGGGATGGGTGACCTCCTGGGAAGTCCCCGTACGGCCCAACTTAACTGTCGAGTTCGCTCATCAAAGGGAGGCTGTGGCCACCAACAACCCGCCTGTGGAGGGAGAGGGGTTGGGGTGCTTGGGCTGCAGCCCGGTAGCGACGCCTAGAGCGGAGCCGTGGCACTGCCACGTTGGATTTGGTATCAGCTTGTTGGTCGATCTCTTCCGAATTCGCGGACGAATTCTTTTGCGAGGGGGCGAGCACGTGTTAGTGCCGTCGTTATAACACTTAATTTGAACTCAAGATTGTCCACTTAGGAATGCAAATACACTTGTTTGTGGAACTTGTGTATTCTCTTTGTCTGATTGCCGTTTTTATTGGTCGTTAACCTGTGTGTTTTACACATATAGGTGACCAGAAGTGTTGCGGGCCAGTCCGAACCACAACGTTCTGTTGCGAGTGCGGCACCAGCCGAGGTGCCCACAACTCCTCCATCCGCTGAAACAGTCCGTCTCATTACGGAAACGGTACTTGCTGTGATGAATGCTCAGCAAGCGGGGCAAGCACGTCCTGCAGTGGTGCCAACGCAAGCTGGGGTACGGCAAGAACCGGTAGAAGCCGAAGTTGATCCGCGGGTAGCAGATCAACAATGGAAGCAATTCTTGAGCTTTAACCCTCCGCAGTTTCATGGGGCGGGTACACCGGCCCAAGCAGAGGATTGGCTTGCAAGAATTAAGAGGATTTTGAGGGCTACCAGGGTTGAGGAGGAACAGAAAGTGATGTTAGCCACTTTCCTACTGGAAGGAGAGGCGCGATTGTGGTGGGATGAGATTGAACTGCATCACTTGGCCGACAGGCAATTGGCAGAGATTACAATGGAAGAATTCTCTCGATGGTTCTTAGCACAACATCTGCCGATGCAACAAAGGATGTCGATGGAAATGGAGTTCCAACGGTTAGCACAGGGAGATCGAAGTGTGGATGACTACCTGCATGAGTTCACCCGGTTGGGAAGATATGCGGGCTCGATCTTCGCCGAAGAAGAGCGTAAGACTAGTCGGTTTTATGCGGGACTGCGAGATGAGCTAAGGTATTTGCTCTCAAGTTCTGTGAGTCAGGGATTCCAAGCCTTAGTCTGTACGGCTCGTTCTTTGGAGACGGATATGAAACGGGGGCAAACAAAGGGAAACTTGGCGGTTGTGAAGCCGGAGTTTAAGCCGCCGCGTCCGGACAAGTTTGGCTACCGAAGGAAATGGAATAAGAAGTCTAAGTCTTCTGGACAAGCTCCATCTGCGACTGTGACGGACACATCTGGGAATGGAGCTCGTGCTTGTTTTACGTGCGGGAAGGTTGGACACTTCGCACGTGAATGCCGATTTGGTCCTCCAAAGGGTGATAAGAAGACGGGAGCGTCTTATGCGGAGAAGGGGAAAGCTGTGGTGGAGTCTTCTGCCTCGCACGCGCAGCCCAGGGTCTTCAACCTTGGACAACAGGAGGCCATTAAGCAGGCTGATGTCGTCACAGGTGCGCTTAAGTTTTAATGTTTGTACTTTTGGTGTGCTGTGCTTGTTTTAATTGTCATGTTATAGGGTTTATCCTTATACGAGAGTATCCGGCGCGAGCACTGTTCGACACAGGTGCTTCACATTCGTTTCTGTCTGAGGATTTTGTCTTGCGTGTCGGGGTGCCTATCCGGACCAAGACAGACAGTATCAGGGTGTTGTTGCCTAACGGATGTTTGATGTGCGCGGATCGATCTTGCGGTCTTGAGGTCAAGATAGGAAGTCGGGAGTTCAAGGTGGAAACACTAGTATTGCCGATCAAAGAGTTTGATATAATCTTTGGTATGGACTGGCTTTCAGAGCAGCGTGCCTGTATCGATTGCACTTCAAAAGAGGTCACACTTGGGCAAAATACCGAACGAGAGACCAAGTTTATTGGTATGCAAGGGATGAGTGGGATGTTGTTATCCGCTCTCCAAGTTGTTAAGGCAGTTCGGAAGGGTGCGGAGTTGTTCTTCACACTCATAGAGGCGGTGGCGCCGAAGGCCAGTGTGAGTGAAGTGCCGATTGTGTCGGAATATGCGGATGTGTTTCCAAAGGACCTTCCGGGGTTACCTCCCCAAAGAGAAATTGACTTCGCTATCGAGCTGGTGCCGGGTGCAAAACCCGTGGCCCGTTCGCCGTATCGGGTAGCGCCAAAAGAAATGGCCGAACTGAAAGTTCAGTTGCAAGAGTTGTTGGAGCAGGGATATATACGCCCAAGTATGTCACCTTGGAGCGCGCCTGTTCTTTTTGTGAAAAAGAAAGACGGTGGTTTGCGACTATGTATTGATTATCGCGAACTGAATAAACTGACGGAGAAAAACAAGTATCCAATTCCTCGGATCGATGACTTGTTCGATCAGCTAGCAGGCTCAACCGTCTATTCGAAGTTGGATTTGAAGTCCGGGTATTACCAGTTGCGGATTAGGGAAGGTGACATTCCCAAGACAGCGTTTGGCACACGCTATGGTCATTATGAGTTCACAGTGATGCCGTTCGGCTTGTGTAATGCGCCTTCGGTATTCATGGATCTCATGCATCGTACGTTCCGCGAATACCTGGATCTGTTTGTGATTGTGTTTATTGATGATATTTTGGTATATTCACAATCAGAGGAAGATCATGCAAACCATTTGCGGTTAGTATTGCATACCTTGCGAAGGAATAAGCTGTATGCCAAGTTCTCAAAGTGTGAGTTCTGGCTCTCGTCGGTGGCTTTTCTAGGCCATGTGGTAAGTGGAGAGGGCATAGCGGTGGATCCGGCTAAGATAAGTGCCATTCGGGATTGGCCAGTGTTGTCTTCAGTGGCCGAGGTCAGGAGCTTCCTTGGACTTGCGGGCTACTATAGACGGTTTGTGGAGAACTTCTCCCGGATTGCTTTGCCTCTGACTACGTTGACGAGAAAGGATCAGAAGTTCGTTTGGACGCCGGAGTGCGCACGAGCTTTTGAGGAGTTGAAAAGTCGTTTGACCACGGCGCCCGTGTTGACGTCGCCATGTGGTACAGATGGATTTGAAATATACAGCGATGCGTCAGGAAGCGGCTTAGGCTGCGTTCTCCTGCAATTTGGCAAGGTGATCGCTTATGGTTCACGTCAATTGAAAGTGCATGAGCGGAATTATCCCGTCCATGATTTGGAGTTGGCGGCGGTAATCTTTGCGCTCAAGTTGTGGCGGCACTATCTATATGGCGTCAAAGTGGATATCTATACGGATCACAAGAGCCTAAAGTATTTGTTGGATCAGAAGGATTTGAATATGCGACAACGAAGATGGATGGAGTTCCTCGGGGACTACACCTTCGAGATTCACTATACTCCCGGGAAGGGAAATGTGGTCGCTGATGCTTTGAGTCGGAAGACTCCGATCCGGGCAAGCTGGTTGCAGAGGCATGATCAGCGTTTGATCCAAGAATTGGAGGCAATGGAGATATCGTGTGTTGACAAGGGTGCGTCAACCGATGCGTGCTTAAACTGGACGGAGGTGCAATATGACCTTACGGACAGAGTTCGGCGAGCAACGGAGCTTGATGAAAGTCTCCAGCGCTATGCTAAAGATGGGCCGGATGATCAATTCTCTTGGGATAACGGGTTGTTACGAAGAAATGGTCGAGTATGCGTCCCAAGTGTGGGTAAACTGAGGGAAGAGTTGATGTACGAAGCTCACTTTGCAAAGTACTCAGTTCACCCAGGGAGCACAAAGATGTACAGGGACATGAAAAAGCTGTTCTGGTGGCCCGGATTAAAGAAAGATGTGGCTCGTTATGTGGCTAAATGCAACACCTGTGCGTTGGTGAAAGCGGAATGCCAGAAGCCTGGCGGTTTTCTGAAGTCGTTACCTATTCCGGAGTGGAAGTTCGATGATATTTCGATGGATTTCGTGCACGGATTGCCGAGATCTCAACGCGGTCATGATTCAATCTGGGTGATTGTGGACCGGTTGACAAAAGTGGCGCACTTCCTTCCAAATAGAAGAGATGATTCAGTGGAAACCTTGGCCAAGCTGTATGTGGAGCAGGTTGTTCGACTGCACGGTGTTCCCCGGAGCATCGTTAGTGACCGTGATGGGCGGTTCACATCGAATGATTGGCGGCTCGTTCATCAAATGTTGGGTACAAAATTAGCGTTTAGTACGGCCTTTCATCCCCAAACGGATGGCCAGACTGAACGAACCAACAGGACGATGGAGGATATGCTCCGCATGTGCGCCCTAGATTTTGGTAAGAAATGGGAAGATTACATATTTCTCGTTGAATTTGCCTATAATAATAGCTACCAAGCGAGTATTGGTATGGCACCATTCGAGGCGTTGTATGGTCGGAAATGCCGTACACCGTTAGCTTGGGCAGAAGCAGGCGAATCGAAGCTGAATGGGAAAAAGGAAGTCGAAGAAGCTACTTCGCTCATCCGCTCTATTCGGGAGAGGCTATTGATAGCCCAAGATCGTCAAGCCAAGTACTACAATGCCAAGCACCGGAACGTGGAGTTCGCGGTGGGTGATTGGGTATATTTGAAGATCAAACCCTTCAAAGGTGTGTCCAGGATTCGGCGTTTGAAAAAGCTAAGTCCGAGGTATCTTGGTCCGTTTGAGGTGGTGGAGCGTGTTGGGGAGGCTGCTTATCGGCTAGCACTTTCAGCGGACTTGGGTGGATTACATGATGTGTTTCACATCTCAGTCCTTCGTAAGGCGGTAAAGGATCCAGCACAAGTCGTGGAGGCTGATCGGGTACCGGTCGAATATGGGTTAACGACGAGGGTTAGACCCATTCGGATCGAGGATCGAGCCGAGAAACAGTTGCGGAACAAAGTAATCGGGATGGTCAAGGTCCGATGGGACAATTGTGGCCGTGAAGAGCTCACATGGGAGCGGGAGCAGACCATGCGAGCCGAGTTTCCCGAGTTATTTGTATAACTGTAGACCGTGTACTTTTTGTTATAACATGCTTATAGCATTGCTGGTTTTCTTTCCTTACCGTGCAAATTTCGGGACGAAATTTTGTTAAGGGGGAGAGGGTTGTAACACCCCAAAAAAAGGCCCCAATAGACTCAACTTGAGATTTGAGTAGCAGGTCAGGTTACACGGCCTGGGACACGGGCGTGTCCCAGGGCGTGTCGGGTGACACGGCCAGGGACACGGGCGTGTCCCAGGGCGTGTTCTATTTATTTTGCAAAATTGGCCTATTCCGGGCAGAGCCGGACACGGCCTTGAACACGGCCGGGAACACGGGCGTGTCAGGCTGGACACGGGCGTGTCAGCTGCCGTGTTCCGACCCGTGTTCTGGTTGCAGCTCGATGGAGCAGGAGACACGGGCGTGTCTCAGGTTTGACACGGGCGTGTCAGGTCCGACACGGGCGTGTCGATGACCCGTGTGGTTCAGTCGGTTCAAGCTGTGTGCACCGCTGAAGGGGTACACGGCCTGTGACACGGGCGTGTCACAGGCCGTGTCGGCCAAAAAGTGAAATTCTGGGGAAATCTTGGCCGTTCAGTTTTCTCTCTTTTGATCCAAGGGTCCAGGTGGTTTCCTGGCTGGGTTATTACGAGAAGAGAGGAATGAAGAGGTCATTCTTCATTTGCCTTAAGGAAGAGAGAAAGAGAGAGGAAGAGAAGAAGGAGGAGGAGACCAAGCCACCGGCGGAGCTCCCGTGGTTCGATTCGCGATCCGAAGCCGGCGTTGTGACGGCAAGGCTGCTGCGAAGGCTTTCATCCGTCTCAAATTTCTCTCCATGGCTCCGAAGCGAACTCCTAGGGTAACGATTTCCTGCTTGGACATGTGAAGTCCTTAATTCCTGCATTGCATAGGGAAAACCCTTCCCCGCGAGTGTGCGGTGGGTTGTGGCGTCCCTTGGGGTAGATATGTGAAGTCCCCCTTGTTAGAGTCCGGAATTGGAGTACGGATCTAGGCATGCTGTGTGAAGCCCATCTGGACATGGTCTGGATTGGTGATGCTTGGTTGCATATCGGAGGAGACTCCGTGATGATTGCTTGTATGCATGATGGATAAAAGTACTGGAGGAAGTCCAGGAAATTATGAGAGTTGGACTCTCTTGTGGCCGTGAGTGCTACTGGTGGAAAGTTGAGCTGTGAGGCTGCAACTAGGAAATGGTGGAACGGGCAAGGTGAAACTGTACCCGCGTCAGTCCAGGCGTGAGTCTGACGATGTGAGCAACGGGAAAGGTGGATCTGTACCCGCGTTATGGTTGTCTAACCTTGGGTGCTTAAGACCCTGTTAGGATCACATAGCGAGAGTCGACGGCCGGTGAGCCGATCAGACTAGAATGCTCATAGTGCGCCGTTATGTCTGGGACCTCTGAACGGTGTGCATGTGCCCTGAGTGCACGGAGCGTCGGGCCGTCGAGCCGACGTTTGTGATATATGACAGTGCGGGCGTGCACGTCTTGCTTGAATGGCTATTTATATCATGTTGGATGAATGCTTTGCAGGGATGGAATTCCGCTGCCCCGTGCCAGGGGCAGGGTCGTTATAATTGGTCAGCTGAATGCTGACCGTTGCCCTGTTTTCCCACCGTTTGGTGGATTGGTTCTTACAGGTGCTGGAGGAGCTGGTCCGAGCGGGACTTAGCGGGCTGAAGCCCAAAGCTGCGTTGCTGCCCTTGAAGGCTTTGTTTTATTTCTTTTGTTCATGTGTGGCCGGCCTGCGTGCCGATGTATGTAAACCACACTCTTGTTAAGAGAAACGGTTGTAAGGCCTTAAGGCCAGACTCTGTTGATATATATATATACATTCCTATGTTAGTGGACAATGTTATTTATCTTGAGTTCAGTAATTCAACCGTGAAGCTTCCGCTAGAATGCTCTGTGTTAGGATGCGTTGGTTATGATATTATTTAGTAGCGTCTCCGCCTGTTTGTGGAATATGGTGTGGGGCCCCGGCCGGACCCTCTATTATATTCTTCTTGACGGGTAGAGGTGTTACAGATTCACTCAGTGTCTTTGGCTTTTTCGCAATGTAGCTCCTCTCCTTCTTCTTATCTCTAGAGGACTTGTGCTCCTCTCCTTTCCCCTTATCTCTCTTGATTTGGTGGCAGTCAGTAATGACGTGACCTGGCTTATTGTATCCAAAGCAGATAATGTCAGTAGAACGATGTTTGTTCAGTTTAGACTCATACCTTTCAGAAGAGTAATTCTTCTTTTGATGTCTGGAGGAGCCATCCTTTTTTCTCTGATTCCTAAACTTAAGGAACTTCTTTAACTCTCGAGTGATGAAGGAGAATTCTTCCTCAGATAGCTCTGAGCCGGATGAGCATGACTCAGAGTCTTCTTCCTCAGCCTTTCTCTAAGAGCGGGACGAGGCTGCACCCTTACCTTTCCTTGAGTGATTAGCTTTCAGGGCCATAGTCTTTTCTTTGGCTGCGGCCTTATCGGCTTCTTCTTCAGCTTTTCTGGTGTTCAGCTGAAGCTCGTAGGACATTAGCTTTCCAAACAGAATCTGGGGATCAGTTTCTGCCAGCTTGCCAAATTCTCTGATGGCGCAGATCTATGTGTCCCATTCCTTAGTAAGGGATCTAAGGAATTTGTCATTTAATTCACCATCGGTGAACACTCTGCCATAACCCTTCAGGGCATTGACGATCTTCAGGAAGTTCTCGAATGTCACTCTGATTTCTTCCTTGGGACCTTGCCTGAAGGCCTCATACTTCTGGTTCAGAAGGGATATTCGATCATCCCTTACTTCATCCATGCCTTCCATCGGAATGATCAGGCAATGCCATATGTCCTTGGCAGTCCTGCAGTTGCTGAAATTCTACATCATGGAATCATCGGCGGCGCTTACTAAGATGTTTTGAGCTTTCTTGTCTAGTCCGACAAGCACCATCTCATCCTTATCCATTTCGGAGAGCTTCTTGGGCACCGTCTTGGTAGGATCAATGGTGGAGGCCTTAGTGGGGATAAAAGGGCCCTCCTCCACTATCATGAAGAGTCGGGGGTCGACTGCTTCCATGTAGAACCTGATCCTTTCCTTCTAGAAGGGAAAGTTCAGCTTGGTGCATACTGGGATCTTTCCTGAATACTTGAGTCCGTCCATTCCCGAGATCTTCTTTCCTCTTGACACTAGACACAAAATCTTACTCAAGGTGTTAACCTTACTGATGAGTAGCCTCCCTCTGATACCACTTGAAAGTCTCTAGTGTCGATTAAATCCACCTATGGGGGGGGGGGGAATAGGTGTCGTGCAGTCTTTTGCGGAATTAAATTTATATGCACAAATTAACAAACAGAGCACAGAAAACACACAAAGAATTATAGTGTTCCCCAATTTGGGTACGTCCACTTTCCCCCTTCGACCTATCTCCCACCAAGGGATGACTCGGTCACTTCTCCAAACGGATTGAAATCCAATCCTCACACTACGGAAGAAACCCTTCCAACAAAGGAGTCACAACTCCACCACCACGGGTTGCACCCAACCCTTACAATAAGGAATGAAAATTCCTTTACAACAAACCAAAACTGAATGTAAAAGAAAATACAAACAACGCTTTTGGAGATCCCGATCTCCTTCTTCGTTCGTTGAAGCTTGCTTGAAGATTACGAAGAATACACAATCAGATTTCTCTCTTGGAAAGAATCTTGTCAAGATCGGCGGCGGCAAGTAAATGCGGCAGCGATGCTTTGTAGATCAAGACTTCTTGACGAAGCAAGCTAGGTCTACAAATGATCTCAGTCGGATCAATCATCTCAACCGATTCGGAATGGAGAACAAGTCTCGTTCTACGAATCGGAAGACAAGAGATCTCAAGAGAGATACGTGAGACGCTCTGCTTGCCTCAATACTGTCGTCAGAAGATCAGAGAAGCACTGAGATCAACGACGACGAACTTGCGAGCGGCTACAGGCGATCAGCGATTTCCGCGATCGGCTAGGGCACGACATCGGCTGCTTTTGATTTCCGAGAATGACTGTATCTGGAGGTTCAAAATATGCGTATATTTATACCAGGAGCCAACCCTAATGACTGTTGTGGGGTCCACAAGGAGAAGCCCTAGCCCTGGTTGAAATAGCGCAAGGCATCTTGGTTCGGTCCAGCGAACGAGGAAATTTACCTAAGGTAAAATCGGGGGGAATCGTTGGTGATTCCCGTCGATGTCGGCGGGAATCACTCACAATTCCCGTCGATTCTGCCTTAGCAGAATCGCTATTTGAAAACTGTCAGCCGGAAGAAGTCGGCGGGAGAGGCTAAGTGATACTCAACGAATCGGTGGGAATCACTAACGATTCCCGTCGAAGTCGGCGGGAATCACTAGCGATTCCCGTCGAAGTCGGCGGGAATCACTTCGACAGGAATCACTTAACGATTCCCGTCGATTTTGACTTAGAAGAATTTTCTCTTCCTTCCTTTGATGACTTGGTCTTTGACCCATCTTTGCTCCTTCTTCAGCTCTTTATCAACCTTGACCCTGTACTTGAAAATAAGTACACTCCAATAGAGAGAGCACACGTGAATCAACACACTGATCTACACAACGAGGGATTACGTTGCACAGACCCGTGTATATTGACCCACTGCACCCTGACATTGGTGTGTACTTAGCATGGAATTGCTGCAAGCACAACTTGATAGAATTGCCAAATACATTTTCAATTCACCTTAGCTTGTTCATGGGCTTCATCAAATCAGGTCTATTGTGGATGCAATACCCAACAATACACTCAAGAAAATTTTACCATAATTTTTAGGTGAATATTTTCAGTAGTTGTTTCAATAATGTAAGAATGAGGATTATTATTTTAAATAAAAATGTGAGCTCATTATTCTCTGAGAAGTTTGGAAATTTTGTCAGAAGTGTTTTTAGGGCATATTAGCCATGCTTGAATTTTATTATAATTTTTGGAAGCTTATTTACAATATTTACTTCATTAGCTGTTAATTATATGATTATGATTAAAATTATGGATCAAGGCCCAAACCTTACTGAAAAATTTGGAGACTTTGAATTTACTATTAAATAGTCATCTTGTATTTATCATAAATTTGTGGAGCATTTTGCATGCCTGAAAAAGATACTTCATGTTCAAACTAAGGTATTTAGATTTCTTAGGAAATTAAAAAAATTATCAAGTAAATTAGGAAAGTTATGATATTTTGGATTTAGGCTAATCATGTCATGGAAGACCCCCAATAATTATTATAGGGATATTGAATGATAATTTGGAGTACCTCCCATTGTATACATCATATAGCTTAGGATGGTCTGCGTTTAGTAAAACTGCAGAAATCGTATTATTATGGGGAATGGTCGTAGAGAGATGGGATTATGTTTACTGGTTTTGGTAAGTGAATTGGAGTATACCATTATAAGATGGGGGAGAGTAGGATTATAGAGTTGTCCAAGATAAGGTGGTACTTGGGATCGACGAAAGATCGTCTATCCTGGGAAGGGGGAGATAGGGTCAAAACTCATTAGGGTTAGAACCAGTGTAATACTAAAGTGATCGGGAATTGGGTAGTAACCAATAATAAGTGCCTTACGAAAGGGAGCTTTGGGCTTCAACCCATCGTAGTTCCTAGTGCCCTTTAAGAGCCCTTCACGGGGTATGCCGGGGCAGTCCTGGGCTAACCTAAATTATAGGCAAACTAAACTACAAGAGTAACTAGCATAACTAGGGATTCACTTTCACTCACCTCGATGTCTCGGGATGTTAGGTTGGGTCACACAGGCAGTAGGATCGGTGGTTTGGTGATGGGCAGGTTGGCCCGACGAGCTTTGACTCAGTTGTTGGTTGTGACGGACGGGATGGTCCGGGGAGCTTTGGCTCGGTAGGTGATACATAAGGTTGCATATGCATAAAGTATAAGGTGGTGGGTCTTTGGTATTGGAGGGTCTATGCACCGATGTCAATACGTCGACTCGGCAAGTGTGGTTTAGCACTTCGCCATATTAAGTCTGGTGCGCCAGCCGGCAAGAGTAAGCAGGAGCTCCGCTTAGTGCACCAACGTCAAGGAGTACGATAGGTCTGACTAGTAGTGATATTACCAGTTTAGAGGTGGGCGAGGCCCAACCCACCGCTTTCGTCTACCACTACGGAGGTATCCTGCGAGGTTAGGCTCCAGAAAGGGGGAACTAAAGGTCTGTGTACACCGAGTCGAGTGGGTGAGTTGCACTTGCATGTTCACATCATAGCATAATTATGCATGTCATAACATCATCACTGCATATAAACCCTGACATCTATTGTATAAAGCAGTATGTGACGTTTTATACAATAGGCCCTGCAAAACGACCCCTAGGTTTATAAGTTCGCGCAAGCATGCTTATAAGTTAAGGTTTATATTCCGTAGATATATACATGCTTGCTAGAAAACCGACACCCTATCGTATAAATAGGTATGAGACTTTTATACGATAGGAGTCTTGCAGAAGATCCCTTAGCTTATGTGTTTTCATATAAGTTAAGGTTACATATTATATATTCAATCTTTCATACTGTCACATGTACTCATAGAACTGCTAGATTAGTTCTGCCGTCACCTGTACTTTGTTATTATCCACCTTCATTTCCTCTCCTTTCCTCCTCCCTGCTCGGTGCCTAGGAGCCATGGGGGAAGGGGCGGGGGATAATAGGACTTAGTATTTTAGACTAACGTGTTGGATCCCTAGTTTGGATTTGGGCTAGGTTCACTAATCTCGGCTAAGTCAGACCCACATTGTATAGTAAGGGTCTAGTATAGTGTCTTAGGTGTCAACCAGGTCATCAACTCAGTGAGACAAAACAAAGACATCAGAGACTGAGAAGACAACAGAGAGTGAACAGGGCAGGAAATTTTCTAAGTAAAAAATCGTTCGACGATCTCTGAAGAGAGCTCGATGATCTTCATTCTGTGCTCGACGATCTCAGAGTTAAATCTCTAAATACTGAGATCGACGATTGCTGAACTCAGGTCGATGATATCTGATCTACTTTCAGGATTGAGATCGACGTTCAACCATCTAAGTTCGGCGATCGTGAAGCCCAGTTTGGAAAGAAGATTTTCAGGTCAACGATCACAGGGTTCAGCTCGACGATAGAGGATGTTTGAGCTCGACGATCTCAGGACCAGATCGATGATTTCTGCCAGCTCAACATTTTATTCCCTGTAGTTATTGTTTTCCTTATTGACTGTTTATTCTTTTACTTATATGACTCTGAGTGATTAATGCATATATTCTCTGAATATAGCATTCAGTCAACCCTGTTAGTTGATGAAATGGAAAGAAAGCTGAGCTTACTCCAACACAAGATCTTAAGACTTTGCCCAGACATTGAAAGATTTTATGGGTATGCTGTCTTATATCCGAACAATCAAATCAGGTCTGTCTTGCTTGTCAAAGACAACGAGTTAAGCAATAACACTGTGCGATGTCTTCGACCGTAGATCAACTCTGGGCTAGTTTCTATACTTTACTTTTCTTTTTTGGAAGAGCAAAATCTTTCATTTCCTTTGAAAGATCAAGTCAAATGCATTGACTGCTCTTGTCGTTCCCGTAGGTTACTTGTGACTTAAGGGAAACATCACAGACACGTTGACTCTAAACTTTGAAAGATCAAAGAAATTTACCTTCGTATTCCTAGCTCCTAGCTTCCCTTCGTGAGTGGAACTCAGTGGGACAGGCATACAGATTTTGGAAAAGGGGAGTCGTTCCTTGGCAAGCATTAATTGCTGGTTTTCACAGAGTTATTATACAGCTTTTCTCAGGACAATTAAGGAAATGAGAATTATCTTATAGCCATTTCACAAGTTCCCGAGATTCCGGCAGTCAATCAATGTGGACGATTTAAAATTCAGTTTGGAATTATTCAAAGAAAAGGGACTCAAAGAATAA
This sequence comes from Platanthera zijinensis, assembly GCA_039513925.1. NCBI lineage: Eukaryota > Viridiplantae > Streptophyta > Magnoliopsida > Asparagales > Orchidaceae > Platanthera > Platanthera zijinensis. The sequence goes on from CM077086.1 coordinate 146,433,548, forward strand.
AAGACCAAGAGAATTATTATTCAGGGCTTCTTTATGCAGTCGATAGACTTTTGAAAAGAAATCTCAAGGCTGCAAGAAAAATAAGAAGAACAGCTCTCAGTTTCAAAAATAAGAGTTCATTCAGGAAGCTTGTGGAGACAATCATCCTCAATCAGTCTCCGCTTTCTAGATTTCAAGTCCTATACCCTGTACAAGGCTCTGATCTCCTGAACCATTCAAATCAAAGGACAAGCCTTGACTCCATCAGGATCACTCTCAAGTCTTCTCTCATTTGCTTGAGAAAAGAGAAGACAACTTAACTTTTTCCTTCCCCCCTCTGTGTAAAGGGTTTTTACTCCCTTCAAAAGTAATTCCTGGTTTGAGGTCACCTGATCAAAAGACTTCAAGTTGGTTTTCCGACACCTGATCAAAAGCCAGAAGGGTTGCAATATCTCCCTTGAAATAGATATTATTTAATGACAGTCACCTGATCAAAAACCTGAGAGTGATTCCTACCAGGGTGGTAGAAGAGTGGATGTACCCAGATTTGGGGAACTACTATAATTTCTTGTGTCGTCTGGTTATCACCTTTTCTTATTGCTCTTGCTAATTCCTGTGATATTTAGAATAGTTCTCTAGTTTTCCTTCTGCTTAAATATTTATTGGTATCACCTATTTTTGTACTATGATAGAATAGATTAAAACAACCTAAAGTTTTTTAAACACTCTATTCACCCCCCTCTAGAGTGGATCTGAATAACTCCCTCCTTTCAATTGGTATCAGAGGTTGTGGTTCTTTGGTTGTACAAGCTAACACTTGAATCAAGATCCCTGCTTATTCAGATTTTCTTTTCCTTAGCTATTCATTTATCACATGGCACAGAACAAGGATTATGCAAGCACCAGACCTCCAGTCTGTAACTTAAATAAGTTCAGTATCTATAAGGTAAGAATAAGACTTTACATGAACTCAATTGATGACGATATTTTTAACACAATTTTGACAGGTCCCCCTCAACCAACTGAAGCTGCTTCTACATCTACTGACACTCATGCAGTACCACCACCAACTTGGACTGATGCTCAAAAGAAAGCAAAAATTACAGATGCCAAGGCCATGAACATACTGTCCCAGACTATGTCAGATGAAATTTTCCAAAAGGTTGCTGACTGCACATCAACAAAGGCCATCTGGGATTGTTTGAACCAAATGGTGGCAGGTTTAGTGGAAGAAAGAAAAGATAGAAGATCCCTTCTTATCTCTAAGTATGAGAACTTCAGAAAGGAAGATACTGAATCAGTTGAAGAGATGTATGGCAGACTGAGTGCCATCATCAGTGAACTAAGAACATTGAACAAGGAAATTTCACTGACAGAGATCAATGATAAAATATTGATGTGTTTTCCTAGTTCTTGGGACAGAAGAATCTGGCCTATCAAAGATGCCAGAAGTATTTCAGAAATTTCCACAGAAACACTTCTATGAAAGCTCAAATCCTTTGATCACTTGACAAAGACTAGGGAGGCAGAGCAGAAGGTCTCTACTCCAGTCTGGAAAGAGCAGAACATTGCTTTTAAGGATACAGAAGAAACAACAGCTCCTGCTATTAATGAAGAGTTCTTGAGTCTCTTAGCAAAGGGATTCTACAAGAAGGGAAAAAGAGACTTCAAGAAGAAGTCATCCAGACAAGAAGATAAACCCAGGTATGACAAAACACCAACTAAAGAGGTTGTTTGTTTTGGTTGCAGGAAACCTGGACACTATATCTCTGAGTGTCCAGAGAATCAAAAGAAGGAGAAAAGAAAGGACAAGGACTCCAAAAGACAGAAATACAGTAAGCCTTCCTTAAGCAAGCATAAGAGGAAAGAGAAAGGCTTTATAGCAGAAACCTGGAGTGATACTGAAGAGGATTCCTCATCCTTTAGCTCCAGTGATGAAGATGAGGAGGAAATAAAGGCAAAGGAAGTTTGCCTAATGGCAATTGATGTTTCCAGCACTCATTCAGGAGAAGATTCATCAGATGATGAACATCTACTTTCAGAAGTAGATTAGGTATTCTCTTCTTTTGACTTTAATTCTGAAGATTTTGTACATGAATTCAAAACTATGTGCATGGACCTAATTAGTTCAGAAAAGGAAATTAAACAACTTAGAGAGCAATTGAATGATCAAAGTAGTTTAGTTGCAGAAAACCATAAATTAAAAGATGAAATTACTCTTGCAAATGAATAGATAATTAAACTAAAAACTAAACTAGCTGAGGCAAGGCAACTTGAAGAATCCCTTAATGGGAGAAGCCTCAAGCTGATGGACATTAAAAGCATTGTTAATGCCAGACTCACTGGCAATTTGGGCTTGGGTGCTTCATCAAGCCAACCCCCACTGGTCCAGAAAAATGAACTAAGGACCCCAGTTAAATTCATCTCTTAAAAAAGTAAAGAACTAATCAATGAGAAACCCTCAACTGCAAATAAGAACAAACCTAACAAATAGAAAAATAGAAACTGACATAATCAAAACAAAAACAATGTTCAGCAGTTTTCGTCGAACTCAGATCGACGAAATGTGAACAGATCGTCGAACCCAGGTCGACGTTCTTTGAACAAAAATGTCTACTATAATCTATCGTCTTACTGCGATCGACGATTTCTGTATGGGTCATCGAGCAGAGATCGACGAACTTGGGGCACAAAGAATGAATATTATCATTCTCTGAGTAGAGATCGACGATCTCAACCCATATCGTCGAACTCAGATCGACGATCTCACTTCCAATCGTCGAACCCAGTGAGAATTAATAAAACCTTTAACTATAACAGAAACCCTAATCAGAAAAGACAAATAATCAATCCTTTCACCCTTTGGGAAATTCCACCTAGGAGATACCATCCACTAGGCTATAAATCTCAGCCAACCATGTCTGTTATCTCAAGTTTTTCTTATCAAGAAAACAAAGGACCCAAGGTAACCTGGGTCAAGAGAAATTAATCTTTTGATTATTGCAGGTGAAGAACTGTCCACCATACAACCAGCAATGGTATCTGGACAGTGGGTGCTTAAAGCACATGCCAAGTTGAAAGGACAACTTATCCAACTATAAGTCAAAGCTAGGACCTAAGGTTATTTTTTGTGACTCCAACTTTGGCAAGATTGAAGGCTATGGAGAAATCAGGATAGGTGCTGTCACATTCAGGAAGGTTGCATATGTAAGTTGATTGAAGCATAACTTGATCTCCATTAGTCAGCTTTGTGATGATGGATTTCAGGTAAATTTTAATCAGTCCTCTTGCATTATTTCTTCAGCTGACAGCATAGTAGTTTTATCTGGTTCTAGAGTAGGTAACATTTATATTGTTAACTTCAATTCAGCCATAAATGAAATTTATTTATTTAACCAATCATATAATCAAAATGAATTATGACATAGGAGACTAGGACATGTAAATCTAAACTACATTGCTAGGCTATTTAAAGACAACCTTGTAAGAGGATTGCCTTCTTACAACTATAAGAAGGAAAGCCTGTGCAGGGCTTGTCAACTAGGAAAGCAAACTAAAAATAGTTTCAAATCCATTAATAAGAGTGACTCGCCTAGGATTTTGTATTTGCTTCACATGGATCTTTTTGGATCCATTGCTGTACAAAGCCTAGGAGGTAAGTCTTACACCTTAGTTATTGTAGATGACTTCTCCAGGTTCACTTGGGTGTTCTTCTTAAAAAATAAGTCAGATAACTTCAAGGTTATTACAGATTTTCTCAAGTGCATACAGAGTGAGTTCTCTACTCAAGTTGTATTGATCAGAACTGATCATGGTACTGAGTTTGAGTCTCTTCTTATGCAAGAGTCTTGTGAGAAGGAAGGTATCAGGCAATGTTTTTCTGCTCCTAGAACTCCTCAAATAAATGGGGTAGCTGAAAGGAAAAATAGAACCTTTATTGAAGCTGTAGGTACTGAAAGTGAGGGGTTAGACTTGGTATACTTTAGAGGGGGGGGGGGGAATAGAGTATCTTTAGGTTTTAAAACTTTTGCATTAAATAAAAACTTATTCCTAAACTAATATGATTTGTCACAGGCACAACAAATATAAATAATCACAAACACAGCAACCTAACTAGCATAGCCACAATAAGAACAAAAGAAAAGAGCATCGAGACAACACCAGATACAAAAATTCACATTTGCTATCAAGGTTTTTAATCATCTAAAAATTCCGGAGAAAATTACAGGGTGACTATCAAGGTTTGAAACACCCTCTGACAAAATTTCATAATTTTTCAAATAGTAATTGGGCATCATTTGTATTTTTGTCTACATATCACAATTAGTACATTAAAGAATAAAGTACCAAAAATAATCAGATAAAACTTCCAGGAAAATTACAGAAGGTATAACATGCAATAAAATGCCCTAATCCAAGATTTTATAACTTTCCAATGAACAGAAATTTCAGAATCATCAAAATAAATATCTAGGGCACAATAAGAGTTGTGAATGAAGTACATTATAAATTGACCCAAAAATCTCAACAAAGTTATAACATGGCCATTTAGATCAGAAAATTACCCTGCCCAAATTTTACTTGATTTGAAGTTCAGTTGATAGCATAATAGTTCAAATTATTGTTGGTGACCTAAACTAGGGTTAGGATTTTAGGTGGCCTTACTGTCTCCAAATACCCTAAAATTTTGTCCAGAGAACTATACTTGCCCTATTGTTCTCTCCACCAAATTTCAAGTTAGTCCAAGGTCATTTGACCCCATGACCTTCACAACCCTAAAAATCACCATTAAGGGACCTTCCCTAGGGTTCTAGGGCTACCCTACACCAAGCCACTCCAAACTCCCTTGGAGGGTGTGTCATGACCTAAAAAGTCAGTGACCAAAATATCAGCCTCTGTTGAGGTGATATGACCACTCAAATACCAAGGGGGTGTTTTATCCTAAATTATCCTATAAGGATCAACCTAGGGTGGAATAAAAACCTATACAAAACATCTCCAAATGAGATGAAATTTTTACCAGAACCTTATGATAAACCCAGGGACCACTCACAAAAATTTGGGAGGGTTTGGAAGTCATTTAGCCATCTAACTAAATTATGCTAGGATTATTGAATTTTTGTAAAAACTATAGAAAAACATTTTCGAAAAATCCTAATTTTTGGATAGCACCTAGATATAGGTAAGACTGGGCCACACCCCAAATTTAAAGTCATTTTGATGACTGGATTGGAGTGGGGAATTTTTCTAAGGTAAGGACAGCCCTATGGGTAGGCCTCACCAAAATGAGTGCTGAGGTCTATCCAGTGGTCCAAAATGCTTGAACAAATTTTAAAATTTCCTAGACTCATAGAGCTACAATATTGGTGCTGACCACTTTTCCTGTAGGAGCCTATAGGTATTTTTACTAAATTTTCTAATGTGACTGTTATTTCCATACAGAAATTGCTTATAAAATAAAATCTAATTACATAGCACAGATCTTGAAGCAAGATCTAAGGGCTCTAGACTTGTCATCTTCCTCCAGCCAAAGGCCATGATCTGCCCGACCTGGAACTACTTCCAAGAGCAGCCGCCGGCCGTCCAGCCTCCTCTCTGGCCGGTCACCACCACCACCACCTCCGTTGAGGGGGCGGCCATCGCCGGGCGGCGGCGAAGCCGCCAAAGGGGCTTTTTCCGGCGAGCCCGAACACACGAATTTCATGAAAAATCCATGAAAATGAAAGCTCCAATCGGGCTCAGTTGAGCCCGATTCTCAATCCTATTGAATCCTAAGATCTATCTGCCGAAGAAGAGGGAGGGGAGGACCTTGTTCGCGGGCTGGAGGCGTGCAGACCGTCGGGATGCCATTTGCGCGGTGGTGGCATCGCTGGAATTCTTCAACAGCAAGGGGAGGCTCGAAAACTTCGGGTAACAGCTGGGAAAAACTCCCCTTGGGCCTCTGAAGGTGTTTAAAAGCTTGGACAAGGAGGGGGAACGACCAAAAGCTGGTGGCCATTAATGGCCCATAATGGCTTAGCTCGGCTATGATGGAGGGGAGCTGAAACAGCTCTGTGACAGCTGGAGGAGGGCTGGAAACTCCTCCTCTCCCTGAGAGGAGTTGAATCCAGCCGGTTAAGGGGAAGAGGGAAGGCCATGACATCAAATGCCATTGATGGCCATGAAGCCTAGCTCTCGGCCCTTGCTGTAACCGCCCTTTTGCAAAACCGGCGGTCCACGTGGCACAGCATGACTGGTCAACTTAAATTAAATAAGACTTATCAGGTCTTATTTGAGAAAACAGCCCACCCCCAGGCCGACCCGATTCAGCTGAACCAGCACCCAGCTAGAAATGAAAATGCCAGAAAAAGTCTAATTATAATGGCATTGAGTAAGCTCAGCTCACTCAACGCCATCAAGGTACGGCGTTGAGTGAGCTCTGCTCACTCAACGCCATTCCAGACTATGGCGTTGAGTGAGCTCAGCTCACTCAATGCCATCCGGATTATTGCGTTGAGTGAGCTCTACTCACTCAATGCCACCCAGAATATGTTCTTTTAGACGATGGCATTGAGTGAGCTTAGCTCACTCAATGCCGTCCAGTTTATGGCGTTGAGTGAGCTCTGCTTACTCAACGCCATTCAGACAACACCAAATGGCATTGAGTGCAGCCAGTGCACTCAATGCCGTTCAGCTTATGGCATTGAGTGCACTCAACACACTCAACGCCATCCCGCCTGACCGTTTACGGCATTTAGTGAGCTAAGCTCACTCCACGCCATCCAGTCTACGGCATTGAGTGAGCTCAGTTCACTCAACGCCATCCTGCCGACACCAGATGGCGTTGAGTGCAGTCAGTGCACTCAATGCCATTCAACTTATGGCTTTGAGTGAGCTAAGCTCACTCAACGCCATCCCGCTTATGGCTTTGAGTGAGCAAAGCTCACTCAATTCCATCCAGCTTATGGCTTTGAGTGAGCTAAGCTCACTCAATGCCATCCAACTTATGGCTTTGAGTGAGCTAAGCTCACTCAACGCCATCCAGCCCACGACGTTGAGTGAGCTTAGCTCACTCAATGCCATTCCCAGGTCACGAGCGTGACGGATCGATCACGGGCGTGTTAGGCCCGTGTTGAAATTTCTGAGCTCGACGATCGTCTTCCTGAGGTCGACGATCGTCGAAGGGGTCACGCCCTAGGTCACGGGCGTGACGGGTCGGTCACGGGCGTGACCACCCCTTGACTCGAACTTTTTTGCCGATAATCTTCAACTCCTAGGTTTCCTAAGGTTCAGTTATGACAAAACCACTTCTAGGGGTCTAGCCGGAAATGGGATGTTACACTTATGGTCTGGGAACCAGCTTCCAAACATTGCATCTCTTGAACTGGTTCAGTTCTTCTTGTATTGCCACAATCCAAAATGGGCCTATATTGGTATCTTCAAACCATTTTGGTTCAACCTGAGACAGAAAACCGGAGTGCAATGTTGAGGCTTCTGCTCCTGGATGTAACCCTTTGACTAGCTTCTCCAATGATCTTTTTTCTTGGATGATCATTCAAATGCATGAGACCTAGAGGCATTCTAACTTCATCATCATGAACTTCAGTGGCTGGATCCTGCTGGTCTTAAGCCATATCCTGAGTTCTTTGTCCTTCTTCATGAATGCACACAACATTCTCATCCTTTTGGGAAGTAGGAGGACTGTCCATGATGGTTAGGTTTTCCATCTTCAACTCTAAACCTGCAGATCTAGAGGAGCTAGACAGCTTACTATTGATCATTGATGACTCATCAAAGTCTATATTTACAGACTCTTCTACAACTTGATTTTTCAAGTTGTAGACCCTATATGATTTGCTATGATTGTTGTACCCAACAAATATCCCTTCATAGGATTTGACAGCAAACTTAGTTAAGTATGACTTTCCATTATTAAGCATTATGTTTTTAGTTGACTACCTAAATCACCTAAAGGGGGTGAATAGGTGAGGTCTGTGTCTTTTTGCGGAATAATAACTTGTAAAGACGAAGCGCAGAAAATAAACACACAAACCACGGAAAACACAAGATTTATAGTGGTTGCCCAACCTTAGGTACATCCACTGTCCACCTCACCGATCTAGCACCACACTAGACTCAGCTACTTCACTATTAGCTCGGATTGGAAAACAATCCTATAACTCGGCCCAACGCCCCTACAACTCGGAGTCAAAACTCTCCTACAAAAATCTAAGAGAACAAAGCTCCTACAACTCAGAGAAATATCTCCTACAAGAATAAATGTTTTATAGAAAAATACAAATAGAAATATTTTAGATCTTATTCTTCAGCCCTTCTTCCTTCTTGAAATTTGAAGCTCTATCAGAAACGGATCAAAGAATAAAAGGCGAAATCTCTTGATCTGAAAACTTAGGATCAATACGATCAAGGAATAGATCTGCCGATGTTGAAAGTCTTGATCTATTGAAACCTTATTGTTTTGAATGTCTTGGATCGGAGAAGGTCAGTGGCGAAGAAGACGATGAATAGTTGCGGGGCTTCCTAATTTAGAATGAAAAATTACGATTCAGAAAGCTTAATTTTCTTCTTAGGGTTAGTCGATTATGATAAGACCTTTTATAGGACTTGCCTAACGGTCATATTCATTAATGATAGAATACGTGGACCAATAAGAAACCAGATCAATTTGAAATTACTTCCGTCGGGATTTAATGAAAAATTTCAAAGAAAGAACTTCATATCTCGAGTGAAGGAATGACTTCTCAAGAACAACTTCTGTTTCTAGAGAAGAGGTATAAGGTTCTAGAGAGGAAGTACTTAAGGAAAATACTGAAAATGAGTTCTGGCTTCTCGAAAAATAAAGGATTACTACTCGATAAATAATTTCTGTCACTTGAGAACTAGGTAATGACTTCTCGAGAGCTGACAGGACTTCTCAAGAACAATTTGGACTTCTCGAGAAATAACTTCGGCTTCTCGAGTAATGACTTATGCTTTCTCGAGACAAATGTTTTCCTTCTCGAAAAATAACTTCTACTTTCTCGAGAACATACTTTGGCCTTCTCAAGAAGTGATTTGGCTTTCTCGAGAACAAACTTTGGCCTTCTCGAGAAATAACTTCTACTTTCTCGAGAACAAACTTAGAAGAATTCTGAGATAAACTTAAGACTTCTCGAGAAGAACATTGCTTTCTCAAGAATAACTCTTGGGCTTCTCGAGAAATACTTCTACTTCACGAGAATAATAACTTTACTTCTCGAGTACTAGATGTACAACCATGTATCTGGCGAGTGGGTCAGCAGGAGCCAGACCGGCAAAATCGGGCAGTTTGAGTCCCTGGGCGAGTTCGGCAGGAGGGAGAGATCGGTTGTCTCTGGCTCACCCAGGCAAGGTGAGATACTTTTTGGAGGCGAGCTCGTACTCGCCAAGCCATGTTCGTCGAGCCTTGGGCTGTTTGTCGAGCTCTTGGATGTTCGTTGAGCTCTGGGTCTTTTGTCAAGCTCTGGGCCGCTCGCCGAGTACGGGCCATTCAACAAACCTGTGACATGCGAGCATTGCAGGGAAGGCCCATACTTTCCTTAGGTCGAAGATAGGCGGCGAGTGCCAGCTCTATCAAGCACTCACCGCCCTTGCTGAGCAGGGGTTATTGAGGGCTACTCGCCTAGTGATCTGCGATGTGTTTTTACCATTTTGCCCCCGTTGGCCTGCCCATAGCCAGTTAGAACAGCGGAGTCACGCTGTTGGCAGACCCAGTTGGGCTGCACATAGCTGTTAAGAACAGCAGAGGTTGGCTATTTGCAGGCCATTTTCAGAAATAAATAAATAGGACCCAAGGGGTATCTCAGAAGGCATGCTCACTTGTCTCCCAGCCTTCTAGCGCTTTTTGAGGTACCATTTCCTGACATTTGGCTAAGGAGGGGAAGTGCTCATAGACCTTCCGGGTGTGTGGTGGGTCCTCCTGCCGGGCCCTTGGGTTAGTCCCCTGTTTTTTTTCCTTCGTCATTTTTCTTGCAAGAGAGAAGTAGGTGCGCGATCACCCCTTCCCCAAGGGTGAACTCCATAGATACCGAATTCTAGGGTTCAACATTTTTGTGCGGTGAGTGTGAAGCGTGGTCAGCAAAGAAAATCTTCAGTAAGCTTAATGACGGGAGGAGAAAGACGAGGTTCAGACAAGTCCGACTCGCTACCCCTGCCCCACCTCTTGCCATAGTGGGGATGTTCGAAGATTTCAGGCAGGAGGTTCTCTTCCTCGTTGGGTTTGCACTCGATGCGTGTGCCGAGTGCTCGACCCAGCAGCGCCAGTACTCGTGGTCCCGGCCCTTGGCGAGGATGCTCCCAGCAGGCGAGCTGTGAAGGAGGTTGTCGAGGAAGGGAGAGGCAGCGAGCTCCCCGTGCGAGTGCTCGTCCTGGGCTCGGCAAGCGGTGATAGGTTCGACGAGATGGGTGTGCGAGACCCCCCAACTCGCCTAGCAGGGGGAGGCTTCCCCTTTAGCTAACTGGTCTCTTCTACCCCAGTTCCGGAGGGGTTCAGGGAGCCAGATATGTCTTACTATGCTGGGAAGGGAGACCCGGTACAACATATCCAGTGGTTTGAGGACGTGGTCTCGATCCGACAGATGTCGAATGGATTCAATTGCAGGCTCTTTGCCATCACCCTCAAGGAGATGGCGAGAGAGCGGTTGCACTAGTTGTCGGCCAATTCCATTTACTGCTTGAGGACCTACACCGGGGGTTCATGCTGTGGTTCACCACCTCCAATAGGAGGAAGAAGGAGTCGGAGTCCCTGTTCGACATCAAGAAGGGGGTGAACGAGACGTTGGTGAGCTACGTTGACAGGTTCTAGGAGGAGGTGACCCAGGTCTAAGAGATGTCTAGGCATACCCTGATCGTTGCCTTCATTTTAGGGCTACAGCAGGGTTTCTTCCGAATGGAGCTGAAGAGGGTGCCAACCATCTCCTATGAGGAGCTGATGGAGAGGGCAGCAAGGGAAGTAAATGGGAAAGCATCGAACCTAGAGTTTTCACGGAAGCTGGCCATGTGGGCCACGGAGGAAGAGAGGCCAAGAGGTGGCAGAGGTCAGGAAGAGAGAAGAGTTGAACCCCGGCAGAGAGAACATCAGCAACAGTAGCAGCCCAGATAGGGGCGTCAGGAGCCAAACCATCGGTTAGGGTGGATGCCAGAGTGGCAAGATCAAGGGCCGCAGAGATGTCACCATGGGTGGATAGCCGCCAGGGAGGCCAGTGCCAGTTTTATCCCCCAGGTGGGAGTCAAGGCCAGAGACAACCTCTTCCCAAAAAGGACATGGCTATAGCTATAGCCATGGGGAGAGGAGGAGAGCATCCCAGATAAGGAGAAGGGAAGTTAGGGTGGAGTTGCTATACTGCGACATCCATCAGGAGGAAGGGCACGCTACGACTACGTGCCCAGAGTTCCTCGAGATAAGAGGATACAGAGAGGAGCAGAAATAACAAGACTGCCAGGGAGTGCGGATTGAGGAAGTTTTGCCTCGGGCAGAAGAGTATAGGTGTGAGGATTGGGCCGATGTTGGGGCCTGGGGAGGTATCAAAGTGATCCATGGGGGGGGGGGGGGGGATAGAGGCTTCCCGCAAGGCAAGTATCCACACCTTGTATCGCAGGAGTGTTGGCTCCACATCCCATACCCCACCCCAAGAGGAGAAGATCACCTTCTCAAGGAAGGATATGACAGACCATGAGGACCCCTTTTGCAATGTGCTGGTCATCCATACAGCGATCGAGAACTTCACCGTCTCCAGGATCCTCATCGACAATGGGAGCTCGGTCAATGTCATCTTCAAGAAGGCATTTGACGCGATGAATGTAATGGCCAAGAGGGTTCTGGCCTTGGATGGACCTCTACTTGGATTCTCGGGGGAGAGGAAGGAGGTCGAAGGAGGATTGGGCCTCAATGTGACTCTGGGGGGGCATTCCCGCACATGCAGGTTCGTAATCGTGGATGCCCTCAGGGGCTACAACGCCATCTTTGGGCGACCCCTCATCAGTGCCTTCCGCTGCGTCCTCTCGTCCATCCACTAATGCCTGAATTTCAATGCCGAGGGGATCCAGGTCTGGGTCTAGGGAGACCCCACGGTAGCAAGGAGTGCTACGTCACGGCGGTAAACTCAATCTCTTGGCAAGAGGGGGCCAAGGAGATGGAGAGGAGGATGGAGGACGCGAAGAAGGAGGTAGTGGAGATGGAGGTGGAGAACCGCACCCAGGTGGAGGCGGTAGAGGAAGTTCAGGAGCTGGCTGAGGTCATAGCCGTGGAGGAGGCTGAGGAGGTAGTTCCTTCCCCGAGTGGGGAGGACATTAGAGTGTGGGGAGAGCAGTCTCGTCTGGATGCTGCGGAAGAGGTGGTGGAGATGGAGGTTCTCACCCTCGGAGGTAGGGTGGAGAAGGTCCGCATCAGCGGGGGGTTGACCCCAGCCAACCAGGAGAGGATGTTGGATTGCATAAAAAAGAATGTGGACATCTTCGCTTGGAGCGCCGCGGAAATGCCGAGGATCTATGATGATGTTGCCTACCACCGCCTCAACTTGGACTCGGAGGCTCGCTCCATCAAGCAAAAGAAGTGGTCCATTGCGGACAAACTGGCCGATCCCATCAGGGAGGTGGTGGCCAAGCTCCTTAAGGAGGGCTTTGTATCAAAAATCCAATACCCCGGCTGGGTCTCCAATGTAGTAATGGTTAAAAAAGGAGACGGCCGGTGGCATATGTGTGTTGATTTTTCTTTACTTAATATATCATGCCCCAAGGACTTTTATCCTTTGCCTCGGATCGACGCGCTAGTTGACTCAGCCGTTTGTTTTCCTGTAATGCGTTTTTTGGATGCATTTTTAGATCAGGATGCACCCCCCCGACGTCAAAGATGTCTCCTTCATCACGGGGGAGGGGTGCCAATACTACAAAATGATGCCCTTTGGCCTGAAGAATGCATGGGCGACCTACCAGAAGATGATGGACAGGGTCTTCCGAGAGCAGAGGGGGAGGAACCTGGAGGTGTATGTAGATGGCCTCATGATCAAAAGCCGAGACATGGACTCCCACATCCCGGACTTAGAGGAGACCTTCATTACCCTGCGTGAGTATAAGATGAGGCTGAACCCTCTGAAGTGTGTCTTCGAGGCCAGTAGGGGCAAGTTCCTGGGACACCTTCTTACCCCCACGGGGGTAGAGCCAAATCCTGATAAGGTCCAAGAAATCATTGAGCTGGGATCTCCTCGGAATGCTAAAGATGTGCAGCATTTGACAGGGAAGCTGGCAGGGTTGAGCAGGTTCCTTTCCCGGTCTAGAGAGAAGTGCTCTCCCTTCTTCAAAGCATTAAGGGAAGCCCACAATTTGAGTGGACCAAGGAATGCGAGGAGGCATTCCAAGCCCTGAATAAGCATTTGACTCAACCTCTGCTTCTCCAAGGGACAAACGAAGGGGGAGGATCTATACTTGTATCTCGGGGTCAGAGCAGAGGCCTTGAACTCTGTACTGGTTCGAGAAGAGGGGAAGAAACAACTCCCCATATACTATGTAAGAAGGGTGTTGAGGAAGGCCGAGCTCTGTTATCCCATCTTGGAAAAGCTGGCCTTCGCTCTAGTCAACTCGGCCCGGAGGTTCCGGCCTTACTTCAATGCACACTCGATCCGGGTGGTGACTGAACACCCCCTCCGCAACATCTTCGAGGGGGTGGAGCATTCAAGCTAATTGGCTAAGTGGTTGATGGAGCTGTGCGAGTTCGACATCACCTTCATCCCCCGTCTCTCGATCAAGGCCCAAGCAATGGCCGACTTACTGGCTGACTATGTCATCGATGTAGCGAAGGAAGAACTCACTCACCCAGTTCTTTGGAGGGTGATGGTAGATGATGCTTCAGGAAGGCATTCCCTGGGAGTGGGGGTGATCTTGGAAAGCCCCCAGGGTACAAGAATTTAACAATCAGTGGTGGTGCACTTTCCCATCGCCAACAACCAGGCCGAGTACCTGGCAGTGATTGCATGGCTCTGCCTGGCTAGGGAGCTGTGGGTGCATGACGTGGAGGTCCTCACTGACTCCATGGTGGTGGCCTCCCAGATAAACGGGGAGTTTGAGCTAAGGGAGTCTACCCTTCAGTTATACTTGGCGAAGGTGAAGGGGGTCATCGGCACGTTCCATACCTTCTCCGTCTCACATGTGTCCAGGGAGGAGAACGAGCAGGTATACCAACTGACAAAGCATGGTCCCTGGGTGGGAGTTACCAACACTGATCTATTACACCCTTCCATCGAAGAGGGAGAGCCGATGGAGGTGGATCAACACCCCACGTGGATGGAACCATTCACGACCTTTCTTTCCACAGGGGAATTTCTAGACGGGATGGACAAGAAGAAAATCAAGTATAAGTCATCGTACTATGTCATTCGCGATTGGCAGCTATAACGAAATACCCTCTCAGGGATGTTGGCATGTTGCGTGGCCGAGAGGGAGGTCCAGAGGATCTTTGAGGAGGTCCACTCCGGGGAGTGTGGAAGTCACTCTAGGAGTCAGACCCTAGAAGGGAGGATTGTCAGGCTAGGATATTTCTGGCCTACCCTTGGCCGCGACGCGACCAAGTTCACAAAAAGGTGTCACAAGTGCAAGTTATATTCCCCCTCCACTTGCAACCAGCCCAGCGTCTCAGAAGAATTATGGCTCCATGGCCTTTTGCCATCTGGGAAATGGACTTGGTGGGGCCTTTCCCCTATGCTAGCGGGTAGAGGAGATTCTTACTCGTCATGATTGATTATTTTTTTAAATTGGTGGAGGTGAAGGCGCTGGCTTAGGTAACCTCCCAAGTTTCAGAAATTTTGTTTGGGGGGAGGTCATCTGCCGGCACGGGTTGCCGCATGCCATTGTCACGGAAAACGGACCTCAGTTTGCCAGCGCTGAGTTCATCAACTTCTGTGAACAGCTTGAGATTGATCTCATATTTTCCTCAGTCTATCACCCGAGGAGCAAAGTGCAGGTTGAGGCGACAAATAAAATCATAGTAAACCTCCTGAAGAAAAAAAGTTGAGAACTTGAAGGGCAACTGAGTGGAGCAGCTCCCCTCGGTTCTCTGGGCCCTTAGAATAACTCCTAACACCGCCACAAGAGAGACCCACTTCAAGCTTTCCTATGGGTGCGAGGCAGTACTTCCAAAAGAGTTCGAGGTCCGAACGCCTCGGGTGGTCGAGGTAGAAGCAGGCAGGGAAGGATGGCAAGTGGAAAATGAAGAAGTGTCGCGGCTCTTCCTCGATATGTTAGAGGAGGTACGCGATCTCTCTGTCATCTGCCAGGAGGAAGTGAAAATAAGAATGGCTAAGTATTTCGACAAACACGTCAGAGTTAAACAGTTCGCATAAGGGGACTTGGTCCTAATGAAGGTGGATGCCGCGAGAAGGTCAGCCGTCGTGGGAAAGCTTAACCACAACTGGGAGGGTCTGTACATTGTAAAAGAAACATTAAGGTTAGGAGGATATTGCCTCCAGAATGTGGAGGGCGAGACCCTAAGTATCAGCCAGAGTAGTGATGACTTGAAACATTTTTCCCTTAAAGCCATGTAAGTAACCTTCCTTTTTCTAATGAAACTTGAAGTTCCAATTCTCTCGTTGCGATCTATGTGAACAGTTGAAGTGTTTGTTTAATATACCCCGATCAGATCCCACTGTCAGGCTCCCGCCTAGCTGGCAAGACTTTATGTCTCTCGAGGGAGTCTTCCCAAGACCCCAAGCAGATCTCATTGTCAGGCTCTCACCTAGCTAGCAGGGCTAGATGTCACTCGAGGGAGTCTACCCCAAACCCCGAGGAGATCCCGCTGCCAGGCTCTCACTGTAACACCTCCCCTGTAAAGACCATATAATATGGGTCCGGCCGGGGCCCCACAACATACGGACGCCACAGCTTTAGTATTAAAAGATGATATAAAACTACCCAATCTCAAAACTCAGACAAACACAGCGGAAACAGAACACTAACAGACAGAAGTTATCCACTAACAGAAGAGTATCAAATGGCCTTAAGGCCTTACACAATATAAGTCCAAATATAAAAAGTGCCAAGCACCCCTAGGCTACCTCGGCATGCAAGCCGGACATAGTCAAACAACAGTAACAAATCAATGAAAAGAAAATAGTCAAGCACAGCAACACTTCATGAGGCTTAGGGCTTTTCGCCCGGCGCGCTAGCTCCTGCATGCGATCCTTGCCCTGTAAGGATTTGAAGTAACGTGGGTCAGCAAAGGCTGACCTCTACTGTGTAACAAACACATCTCCTCCCGGCCGTCCCTAACGGACCCCGGGGTACCACTCCACCTGCAAGTTAGCACTTCGTATACCAAAAGAGTGTATATAATAAAGCGGTAAAACAGGTTTGGATGTCTCATACAGCATACATGTTCTCTATGTTTTGTACAAAGTGAAAGGGGCCTACTATGCAACATGAATGCAACCCGGGTTTCACCCAAGGCACCCTAGCTCGTATACATCTAGCACAACATCAAACACTGGGTACTTCCGTTTCCCCATTGGCTTAAAGCCGCAAACACAAGGGAACCACCATGTCCCTACCGGCACACACGCCGTCACACAGAACCTCACAAAGGCCCCACCCGCACAAGGGTCATATACCCCGGGCTTGCCCGCACATTCTGACTTCACACGTAAGGGTTCTGTCTCACACTGACCGATTCTAAGAAGCCTTGCTGGACCCCACCCGCTCATGGCCACATTGCCCGGGCTTGCCTTCCGCTCGACATTCTCGTCAGTCCCACACAAGGGGCTAGTCTCGCCGGGACACTTTCCCCACATGACTTGCGCGTCACGGGATAGCCAGCCAACCACGGAGACATAGCCGCGCCTTTGCACAGCACAAACAAAGGTTTCCCCACCCCAATCACCATTCGCACCGTGTCTTTCCCGTACTCCAAGGAAACCATCTACCGCACAACGCGGAGCTAACCTTGTCCGGTTCCGACCACGAGTACTCACTCAAATATAAGGGGGGGGGGGGAAACGCATACATACGACGGCATATTTCCGCAACGGATTTCTACCGAATCCCCGAAGCTCGCTATGCAACATCACCGGGTCGGACTAACGGTCGCGACCACGGCTTCACCCACAATGCCTAATCCGCTAACGGAGTGGATCTCTAATGCAAAGCATGCCGGTATGAACATACTCAACCCGGAGGTTCCTCTTGAACCTAGGCTACACGAATCCCTCTCATTTGAGAGATTCGGTGCTCAAAATACGAAAGGAAGGGGATGCTATTCATGCATCCTAAATCCTAAAAACCGAGAGGAGAAGTGTCGTTACCTTCCGTCCCCTCTTCCTAGCCATGGAGAAGATTTGCTCGGTTGAAAACCACCGCAACGCTCCCACCTTCGCGGATCTGAACTCCGCTCGCGAAACGGACCTCCGAAGCTTCGCCGGCGGCCGGAACTTGGCCTTCTTCCTCCTCCTTGCTCTCCCTTCTCTCTAGAATCAAGAGAGATAAAGCCAAATGGAAAATGAGGGTTTGAAACTCTATTTCCGGCCTTAAACCGCCCAGGGAGGCTCCCCACCATTGGATCTCATACCAAAGAAACGGACGGCCACGATCAGAACCCAAAATAACAAAATCTGGGCCGAACACGGGTTGGCACACGGCCGTGTGCAGGGCCGTGTCAACCATTCGCCGTCTCGACCGATTCGAAAACCAGCACACAGCCGTTGACACGGCCTTTTACACGCCCGTGTCGCCTTTGACACTCCCGTGTCGGGACCCGTGTCACGCCCCCCACCGACCAACTTTCCCAGTCAGAGAAGGACACGGCCAAAGACACAGCCAAAGACACGGCCTTCGACACGCCCGTGTCAGACCCGACACGGCCGTGTCGTGACCCGTGTCACGCCTAGCAGAGTAAATCCTGCAAATAGCCCGAGAAGGACACGGCCAGGGACACGCCCGTGTCCCAGGCCGTGTTCCTGAGCTCGACGATCGACGACCCTCAAAACGTCGACCACAAGCTCCGCGGTCGACCACGCCCTGACACGCCCGTGTCACGCCCTGACACGCCCGTGTCACCTGCTCCAAAACCCAAACTTGGCTAAAACAACGCCGTCAATTCCCCTTCCAGATTTTGGGGTGTTACAATTCCCCCCCCTTACAAGAATTTCGTCCCGAAATTTAAAACATGGAAGGTAAACAAAACTAAACGGTACCTGAGGAGAAAAGCTCGGGGTACTCCTCCAGCATGGCCTGCTCTCGCTCCCATGAGAGCTCCTCGCAGCCACAGTTGTCCCAACGGACCTTTACGAGTCTGACCTCCTTATTCCGCAATTGCCGAACCTCTGAGTCTTCTATCCCGATTGGACGAACTCGCGTCCTCAAGTCTTCCTCTACCGGCACCGCCGTCGGCTCAATCACCACGCTGGCTTCTAACAAAGCTTTCCTCAGGACGGAGACGTGAAAAACGTCATGCAATCCACTTAGCTCTGTGGACAACGCCAACCGGTACGCTGCCTCTCCCACTCGCTCGATGACTTGAATGGTCCCAAAATTCTCGGACTCAGCTTCTTGAGTCGGCGAATTCGCGAAACGCCTTTGAATGGCTTGATCTTAAGATACACCCAGTCGCCCACAGCGAATTCCACATGCCTGTGGCGAGCATTAAAATACTTCGACTGCCGATCTTGAGCTACCTTCATGCGCTCTTGGATGGTCCGCACTAGCTCACTAGCATCGGCTACCACTTCTTTCCCCAAAAGCTTGGTGTCTCCCGCCTCTGTCCAAGACATCGGTGTTCGACACCGCCTCCCATACAGAGCTTCGTATGGCGCCATCTTGATACTAGCTTGGTAACTATTGTTATAAGCAAACTCCACCATGAAGAGGTGATCCTCCCACTTCTTGCCGAAGTCGAGAGTACACATCGTTAGCATATCTGCCAAAGTACGGTTCGTTCTCTCAGTTTGCCCATCGGTTTGAGGATGAAAGGCCGTACTGAACTTCAGTTTTGTGCCCAAGCTCTTCTTCACCAACCGCCAATCCTTGGACGTGAAACGTCCATCCCGGTCGCTGACTATACTCTTCAGAATCCCAAGAAGTCGTACAATATTGCGGACGTACAACTCCACCAACTTTTCCACACCGTCCTCCTTCCGGTTTGGGATGAAATGTGCCACTTTGGTCAAGCGGTCCACAATCACCCAAATGGCATCATTACCCTACTGCGATCTAGGCAACCCATGCACAAAATCCATGGAGATGTCATCAAATTTCCATTCGGGGATTGGAAGAGGCTTCAAGAACCCGCCCGGCTTCTGACACTCGGCCTTCACCAAGGCACATGTTTGCCACCGACTCACACACAAAGCTACGTCCCGCTTCATCCCAGGCCACCAATAGGACTTCTTCAAATCCAAGTACATATTTGTACTACCCGGGTGAATGGAGTACTTAGTGAAGTGGGCCTCAAACATCAACTCCTCGCGGAGCTTGCCGAACTGCAGTACACAAATCCTTCCGCCCTTCCTCAGAATCCCATCAACCATCTCCCAGGCGCTACCCTCGCCCTTTAGAGCTTCCTCCACGAAAGGTTGGAACTCCGCATCTACACGGGTTGCTTCCCGAATACGATCGCATAAGTCACTCTGCAACTCAATCCAATTTAGTCGAGCCACGCTAGACTCGCCTCTTGCCACACATTACAAACCAAGGGACTCCCAGTCCCGCTTTAACCGCTCATCGTGAGCTTCAATCCAATTTCCTTGCCTCAAGTATTTCCTACTCAAAGCATCTGCCACCACATTGGCTTTCCCTGGCGTGTACTGAATCGCCACCTCGTAGTCCCCAAGGAACTCGACCCACCTGCGCTGCCGCATATTTAGGTCCTTCTGATCTAGGAGATACTTCAGACTCTTGTGGTCCGTGAAGATCTCCACCTTTGCACCATAAACGTAGTGCCTCCACAACTTCAAAGCAAAAATTACCGCCGCCAACTCCAAATCATGGATGGGGTAATTTCTCTCATGAGGCTTCAGCTGCCTCGACCTAAAAGCTATCACACTACCATGCTGCACCAACACGCACCCTAAACAGCATCCGGATGCGTCGCTGAAAATCTGGAACCCTTCGGCCCCCTTTGGTAGACTTAGGATCGGCGCCGTCATTAGCCTTTCCTTCAGGGTTTCAAACGCCTGATTGCACTCTTGAGTCCATACAAACTTCTGATCCTTGCGAGTTAGTGAAGTGAGGGGTAGAGCTATCCGCGAAAAGTTTTGCACAAACCTTCGGTAGTACCCGGCTAGTCCAAGAAAACTTCAGACTTCCGCCACGGTCCTCAAAACTGGCCACTCTCTGATGGCTTCTACTTTCGTTGGATCTACCGCCACCCCATCCCCACTAATCACATGGCCTAGAAATGCCACTTTCTCCAACCAGAACTCGCACTTGGAGAACATTCGCATAAAGCTGGTTCTCTCTCAATACTTGCAACACTGTCCGCAAGTGCGACTCGTGCTCCGCTTCCGACCTGGAATACACTAATATGTCATCGATAAAGACGACTACGAACCAGTCCAAATATTCGCGAAACACTCGGTTCATCAAGTCCATGAACACGGACGGCGCATTCGTCAGCCCGAACAGCATCACCGAGAACTCAAAATGACCATACCTCGTACCAAACGCGGTCTTGGGTATGTCTTCGTCACGAATCCGCAACTGATAATATCCGGACTTCAAGTCCAACTTGGAGTACACCACCGACCCCACCAACTGGTCGAAGAGATCGTCTATCTGAGGAATCAGATACTTATTCTTGACAGTCAATTTGTTCAACTCTCGGTAGTCTATGCACAGACGCATACTACCGTCCTTCTTCTTTACAAATAACACCGGCACACTCCACGGTGAAGAGCTGGGTCTGATATACCGTTGATCCAAAAGCTCCTGCAACTGAACCTTGAGCTCGGCCAACTCCTTTGGTGCCATCCTAAAGGGTGGACGTGACACCGGTCTAGCCTCGGGCACTAACTCGATGGAGAAATCAATCTCCCGCCGAGGAGGTGCTCCCGGTAGCTCCTCAGGAAAAACATCTCCAAACTCCGCCACCACGGGCACTTCTCCAAGAGACAGCCCGGAGAGGCTAACCTCCAATAACACTACTAGAGCTACACCCCCTGGTTAACAACTCGCACTAGTTGAAGTGCCGAAACTAGGGAACATGCCACTCCATGCAGGCCCTCAAACTTGACTTCCGCTTGCCCCACGCCCCTCAGGGTTACCACCTTGGACAAACAGTCGATACTGGCACACTGCTCCGCTAGCCAATCCATCCCCAAAATCACATCAAACTCGGACAACGGCAAGATCGCCGCTACCAAAATGAAGTCGACTCCCTCAAGACTCCAACAAATCCGCCCTTTAGCCCTGGTTGTCATAGACGACCCATTGGGCATGCGCACTTTCAACTCTGAGTTCGTTGCGAAGGACTCAAATCCAATCCTCCGGGTGAAACTTTTCGCGAGGAAGGAGTGCGACGCTCCCGTATCAAAAAGTACTCTAGCGGGGTACCCAGATACCACTACAAAGCCTACACACATGCAACAAACATAAAAAGGCTTGAAAGGAAGAAAGCTACGGTGCAGGTTGAACTCTCATACCTGTCACCACATCGATTTGGCGGATTGCTTCCTGCTGCTCAAGGTTGTAGGCCCTTGGCTGCACTGGTTGAAACCGGGAAGCACTCGACTCTGCCATCTTCCCCTTCTCTGCTGCACTGGGTCCGGAGCGTACGGACTGCTCCTGCCTTGGCTCTTGCTCAGCGCCCCCTTGGGTACAAAATCTTGCTATGTGGCCTGGCTTGCCACAACTGTAATACGTCTGTGGTCTCTTAGAGCGTGACCCTCCGGACGTCCAATTACTTTTCTCGCCCGACTTATATGGGGAAGGCTTCTTCTTCCATTGGCTCCCTTCCGCCTTTCCATGGGACTGAGCAGGCTTCTTCTCCTCCCCCTGTTTGGGTGTGAAACCCTTGCGACGCTGGGATCGCTCCATGTCACTCTCCAAAATTCGGGCCGCCTCCACCAATTCGTTGAAACCCGCACGTTTCATCGATATGAGGGGTTGTCTTAGATTCTCCCTCAATCCATGATAGAAGAGATTGTCCCTCTCTTCATCGTCTGCCATGGTCGTCCCTGCATAACGACCCAAACGAGTAAATTCCTGAACATACTCATCCACTGACTTGTCTCGCTGCACCAGATGTAGAAACTGCCTCTGGAGGGCTAACCTCGTTGAGGCGGGAATGTACTTCTTCAGGAAGGCATTCCCAAACTCCTCGATGGACGGTGTGCGTCCTAG
Source organism: Platanthera zijinensis (assembly GCA_039513925.1). Taxonomy (NCBI): domain Eukaryota; kingdom Viridiplantae; phylum Streptophyta; class Magnoliopsida; order Asparagales; family Orchidaceae; genus Platanthera; species Platanthera zijinensis. The sequence continues at coordinate 146,455,859 of CM077086.1, forward strand.
AAACTGCCGGCCACTGTGGCTCACCCACCATAACTTGGCATCTCCCTCCAACATAAAGGCTGTGAACTCTGCCTTTTTCTCATCTGGCGCCTCTACCGCCCTCAGAAGCTCCTGAATTCTAGCCCACCAATCCTCTGCATCTGTGGGCGTGCCGATTACCTTGAAGGTTGGAGGGTGGAAACTCAGAAAGTACTTCATTTGCCGGTCCCTATGCCTGACAACCACTCTCTCGGCCTGCGGCTCTGCCCGCCTGGCTTCCTCAATCGGCACGGTCGCTTCCATGTCCGGGGTAGCAGGAGTTGCTACTTGAGCAACGAGAGCTGCTACCTGTGCTGTCGCTGCAGCTTGGGCCGCCACCATCGCTTCTGTAAGCATACGGCAGAAGTCGGCCGGTGTGACCCCCATCCCTAGCGGACCTTGCGCAGTCGCACTACTTGCCGAGAGATCTTCTCTTGGCCTCGAGGTCCCAGCCTCGTTGCTTGCACTCTAAACACAAGCAAGAAAAAGCAAATCAGTCTCTAATCGCAAGACTCGAACACAAGGACACTCATGGTCCCGCGATACTCCTATATGGATAACTTCTTATATGCGACTCGACTTATACTTTCGACCGCGAAACTTCTCATTGGAACGCGAAACTGCCTCTGATACCAAATTGTAACACCTCCCCTGTAAAGACCATATAATATGGGTCCGGCCGGGGCCCCACAACATACGGACGCCACAACTTTAGTATTAAAAGATGATATAAAACTACCCAATCTCAAAACTCAGACAAACACAGTGGAAACAGAACACTAACAGACAGAAGTTATCCACTAACAGAAGAGTATCAAATGGCCTTAAGGCCTTACACAATATAAGTCCAAATATAAAAAGTGCCAAGCACCCCTAGGCTACCTCGGCATGCAAGCCGGACATAGTCAAACAACAACAACAAATCAATGAAAAGAAAATAGTAAAGCACAGCAACACTTCATGAGGCTTAGGGCTTTTCGCCCGATGCGCTAGCTCCTGTATGCGATCCTTGCCCTGTAAGGATTTGAAGTAACGTGGGTCAGCAAAGGCTGACCTCTACTGTATAACAAACACATCTCCTCCCGGCCGTCCCTAACGGACCCCGGGGTACCACTCCACCTGCAAGTTAGCACTTCGTATACCAAAAGAGTGTATATAATAAAGCGGTAAAACAGGCTTGGATGTCTCATACAGCATACATGTTCTCTATGTTTTGTACAAAGTGAAAGGGGCCTACTATGCAACATGAATACAACCCGGGTTTCACCCAAGGCACCCTAGCTCGTATGCATCTAGCACAACATCAAACACTGGGTACTTCCGTTTCCCCATTGGCTTAAAGACGCAAACACAAGGGAACCACCATGTCCCTACCGGCACACACGCGGTCACACGGAACCTTGCAAAGGCCCCACCCGCACAAGGGTCATATACCCCGGGCTTGCCCGCATATTCTGACTTTGCACGTCAGGGTTCCGTCTCACACTGACCGATTCTAAGAAGCCTTGCTGGACCCCACCCGCTCATGGCCACATTGCCCGGGCTTGCCCTCCGCTCGACATTCTCGTCAGTCCCACACAAGGGGCTAGTCTCGTCGGGACACTTTCCCCACATGACTTGCGCGTTACGGGATAGCCAGCCGACCACGGAGACATAACCGCGCCTTTGCACAACACAAACAAAGGTTTCCCCACCCCAATCACCATTCGCACCGTGTCTTTCCCGTGCTCCAAGGAAACCATCTACCGCACAACGCGGAGCTAACCTTGTCCGGTTCCGACCACGAGTACTCACTCAAATATAAGGGGGGGGGGGGGAAACGCATACATACAACGGCGTATTGCCGCAACGGATTTCTACCGAATCCCCGAAGCTCGCTATGCAACATCACTGGGTCGGACTAACGGTCGCGACCACGGCTTCACCCACAATGCCTAATCCGCTAACGGAGCGGATCTCTAATGCAAAGCATGCCGGGATGAACATACTCAACCCGGAGGTTCCTCTTGAACCTAGGCTACACGAATCCCTCTCATTTGAGAGATTCGGTGCTCAAAATACGAAAGGAAGGGGATGCTATTCATGCATCCTAAATCCTAAAAACCAAGAGGATAAGTGTCGTTACCTTCCGTCCCCTCTTCCTAGCCATGGAGAAGATTTGCTCGGTTGAAAACCACCGCAACGCTCCCACCTTCGCGGATCTGAACTCCGCTCGCGAAACAGACCTCCGAAGCTTCGCCGGCGGCCGGAACTTGGCCTTCTTCCTCCTCCTTGCTCTCCCTTCTCTCTAGAATCAAGAGAGATAAAGCCAAATGGAAAATGAGGGTTTGAAACCCTATTTCCGGCCTTAAACTGCCCAGGGAGGCTCCCCACCGTTGGATCTCATACCAAAGAAACGGACGGCCACGATCGGAACCCAAAATAACAAAATCTGGGCCGAACACGGGTTGGCACACGGCCGTGTGTAGGGCCGTGTCAACCATTCGCTGTCTCGACCGATTCGAAAACCAGCACACGGCCGTTGACACGGCCTCCGACACGCCTGTGTCGCCTTTGACACGCCCATGTCGGGACCCATGTCACGCCCCCCACCGACCAACTTTCCTAGTCAGAGAAGGACACGGCCAAAGACACGGCCTTCGACACGCCCGTGTCAGACCCTACACGGCCATGTCGTGACCCGTGTCACGCCTAGCAGAATAAATCCTACAAACAGCCCGAGAAGGACACGGCCAGGGACACGTCCGTGTCCCAGGCCGTATTCCTGAGCTCGACGAACGTCGACCCTCAAAACGTCGACCACAAGCTCCGCGGTCGACCATGCCCTGACACGCCCGTGTCACGCCCTGACACGCCTGTGTCACGCCCTGACACGCCCGTGTCACCTGCTCCAAAACCCAAACTTGGCTAAAACGACGCCGTCGATTCCCCTTCCAGATTTTTGGGTGTTACACTCACCTAGCTGGCAGGGCTAGTTGTCACTCGAGGGAGTCTACCCAGACCCTGAGAAGATCCCGCTGTCAGGCTCTCACCTAGCTGGCAGAGCTGGATATCACTCGACGGAGTCTGCCCCAAACCCCGAGCAGATCCTGCTATCAGGCTCTCACCTTGATAGCAGGGCTGGATGTCACTCGAGAGAGTCGACCCCAAACCCCGAGCAGATCCCTCTGTCAGGCTCTCAACTAGATGGTAGGGCTGGATATCACTCGAAGTAGTCTACCCAGACCCAGTGCAGATCCCGCTGTCTGGCTCTCACCTAGTTGGTAGGGAAGGATGTCACTAACGAAGTCTGCCTCGGACCCCGAGAAGATCTCGCTGTTAGGCTCTCACCTAGCAGGCAGGGCAGGATGTCACTCGAGGGAGTCTACCCCGGACCCTCAGTAGATCTCGCTGTGAGGCTCTAACCTAGTTGGAATGGCTGAATGTCACTCGAGGGAGTCTACCCAAGACCCCGATAATATCCCGCTGTCAGTCTCTCACGTAGCTGGCAGGGTTGGATGTCACTCGAGGGAGTCTACCACGGACCCCGAGCAGATCCCGTTGTCAGGCTCTCACCTAGATGGCAGGGCTAGATGTAACTCGACGGAGTCTGCCCCAGATCCCGAGCAGATCCCGCTGTCAGGCTCTCACCTAGATGGCATGGTTGGATGTCACTCGAGGGAGTCTACCCCGGACCCCAAGCAGATCCTGCTATCAGGCTCTCACCTATCAGGCAGGGCTAGATGTCACTCGACGGAGTTTACCCAGACCCCGAGCAGATCCCGCTGTTAGGCTCTCACCTAGATCGCATGGCTGGATGTCACTCAAGGGAGTCTACCCAAGCCCCCGAGCAGATCCTGATGTCAGGCTCCCACCTAGGTGGCAGGGCTGGATGTCACTCAGTGGAGTCTACCCTGACCCCGAGCAGATCCCGCTGCCAGGCTCCCACCTAGCTGGTAGGGCTGGATTTCACTCGAGGGAGTCTATCCGAACCCTAAGTAGATCTTGCTGTCAGGCTCTCACCTAGCTGACAGGGTTAGACGTCACTTGAGGGGGTCCCACCCTCTCTAGGTATTATTTGAGAAGATCGGTCTTTCCTAAGGGTATAGTGATAATACGTTTTGTAGCCTAAACTACTATCGTATTTTTGAGTGTATATTATACAAATCTTGTATTTTAAGGTTTATTTTTATCTTTCTTATGTTAATTTTATTGCCCATAACTTTTTTCTCTCTTTTTGCAGCTTTTCTGAAAATTGGTCAAAATTGACCTGACACGCCCCCTTGCCACACCCTCCTCGGGCATGACCTTGGGCGTGTCACCCTTTCTAGAGGATTCCAGAAGCCAGAGGAAAATACTAGGAAAAACGGCTGTCACGCCCCCCTGACACGCCCTCCCCGAGCGTGTCCCCGAGCGTGACCCGGGGCGTGTTGCCCTCTTCCCGAAGCCTGCTGCCGCATTAAATGCCATTTCATCTCAGCACGCAAACAGTACTATCACGCCCCCCCGTCATTGGCGCGACATAGTGCGTGACCCCACCTTTTCCGATGACTGACGGATTTCCGACCAATGATTTTGATGCGACGTGCGTGTCACGCCCCGCCTACACGGGCGTGACCATGGGCGTGTCCACCGACGTACAGAATAAATCATCCTTCCAGCCAGAATTCAGAGCCCAAGGTCAAACCCGTACCTGTAACGCCCCCTGACATTCCCCCTAGGGCGTGTCGAAGGGCGTGACCAACCCGTGAGCTTTTCCTATAAATTCAGACCCCCCTTCCATTTCAGCAAGCTTTGGTTGTGAGGGGGAGGTACTGCCCCTTTGTTTCTTGGTTTTTTTTCATGTTCTTTTCTCTCTCTCTCTTTCTCTTTTTGTAATTTTATTAACCTTAGATTAGGTCTTAGTTTGTTTAAGCTTTTATTGTAATTTATGCACTTGTTTTAGTTGCTTAATGTAGGGCTAGAATAAGTTTTAAATTTCATGCAATTGTAATTTCATTTTCGTGCAAGTGTAACTCTCATTTTCATTAATATAAAAGTACTCTTTTCTTCATTGTGTTCTTAATTCTTTACTACTCATCCCCCCTCCTCCACTCCATTATGATTAACTAATCCTCCTTGTAGTCGATCTTGATGATCCGAGGTTCGAGCGATTAAGTTATGCTGTTTTAATTTACCTTTTCTTTTTAGGTTTTAGGCCTAGAATTACTCTTGATTTTTCATGGGCTGGAGGTATATTATTAATATATACTATCCACATTTGCTGTCATTCTGGGCTAGCCGAGAGGCCGATAGAATGAAGTGAGCATTTAAGAGTAAAGGGAGTTTTTCGCACCCCTCGAGAGAGGCAGACGTCCAAATCTCCCAGATTGGAGTAAAATCCAATGGTGGGGTTCACTGCGTAAAGCGAGCTTTAGGCCTATGATTTAGACGAAAGTCGGTCAAAACTTCCTAAACTAAGTTGGGCACGACTTCGAGAGAAGCGTGTTCAAGCTTTAGGCACCTCCGCGGCCAAGGACCTTTACCCTATTAATTTTAGGTTTTTATCGCATTTTCTTAGTCGGCTTTAACCGAGGTGATTCTTGATCGAGTTCATTTCCATTTCATAGTTTCAGCCCTTCGTTATAATCGCTTACTTTATGCTCTTTAATTAACTACAGCTGTTCTCTTTCTAGCATAGCTTTATTACTTTAATTTCACTTAGTTTCTCAAACCCCTAGTTTTTCCGTCGATAAAATAATAGCCTTCATGTCAGTAAGTTTATTAAATAGTTCCTGGATTTCAATACGACACTTGTGTCCCCTAGCTACAGTTCGATAGGTATACTTGCCTCATTGGATTGCTAGTTCGGTTGCTTTTAATTTCATCGAGCCTTAGCAACCACCATATAAGGAGAAAGCCCTTATAGACAAGTCGGGGCTCGCGGGCCTAGCTTGGAAGAAAGAAGGTGAGCCATACCCTAAGCCTCCTTTGAGAAGGCGAGCTCCAATAATGCATTCCACCCCCTCCAGTTTTACTTGTGAAATATTTTAACAGTTCTGGCTCGACATTGGCAAGAGAAGAGGCAGCTCGTGTGCGGTGCTGGGTGGTGGCGAACCCAGCTCGGCAAGTGGTCCATTCCTGGTTAACCTTGGGTGGGTGAGCTCTTGGAATCCGATCGCGGGTACGAATCCTAAACATGAACTTTAGCGAGGTTAAAAGAAAGTTCAAGGAAAAGAAGATAGAAAAATTTACTTTTATTAAGTATAAAGCTGATTACAAAATGGAGAACTCGCCTACGCGAGGTTAAAAAAAGAGGGGAGATAATTACCAGAAAGAAAGAAAAAAAGGGGGAGTCATCTCTCGCCTCCTCCCCCTGATTGGCGATCTTCTCCCGCCCCGCTAGAGGGATCGTCCTTGAAGTCCTTCCTGAAGAACAGGTTGAGGTTATCTTCCTTCTCGCTGGGCGGCGTGGGCAGGAACATACTCGGCGTGAGGTCTCGGGCTGTGTCCTCCTCATAGCCCTCCACCAGCACCCGCATATTCTTAATGACTTGTAGGGTGCATTTGAAACATTCGATTGAGTTGACCCGCATCCTTTCCACGATCTCAGCCTCGCCGAAGATCCTCGGGCTCTTGTATGGGAAGGGGAGCTCGCTACTGCCTTGAGGGAGAAAGGCTTTCGCCTGATGGGTGATTTCGCCATGAAGCCCATTGTTTTCCTCGCTCACCTTCACGTTCTTCCCTTCCATCTCCGCGGTGCAAGCCTCCAGCTCAGCGGCACGAGCTGCCAACACGACTAAGTGAGCACGGAGCTTGTTATTTTCTTCCAATAGCTCGACGGTGCGAGTCTGCAGCTCCCTAGCGGCCTCGGAATCCTGAGGCAATAATGGGTAAGTAAATCTAAAGCTGAAAAATCCCAAGTAAAAAGAGAAAGGGATAATCGGTGTTTACCAGCCCGCCAGCACCCTTGGCGAGCAAATCCTCGGCAATGTCGAGCCTCCTCTCCAAGTCGACAACCTTGTCCTAGGCGAGGTCGCTCTTCTGCTCAGCCATCTGTAGGTGATGGTTATGGTTGAAGCCACGAAGAACCACCATGTGGTGGAGCTCTAGTACACGCATGTGGTCCTACAAGCCCTCATGGACGAGGTGGCACAGGGTCAGGCATTTGTAAGCCGCGGTATCCTCGCACCCATAGAGGTCGAAGCCGAGTGCGTAGGCGTGACTAGAGGAAGGCTCGCAATCTACCTAGGATGGATGGAGGGTAGAGACGGAGACCTAGTGGGCCGCCCCATTCCATTAAACTATGGGCTTGCCGGCTGAATCTTTCCACCTCCCCATGAGGTTAAAGAGGGGGTGACTCTTCGGCGGGCCCGGCTCGCAGGCTGCAACCTTCTTAGTAGCTGGAGGAGCGGAGGGCTCGCCTCCCTCCTTCCATTTGTCTGCTATCTCCTTCAGCAGGCTCCCTTGCGATCTATTCGGGGTGTTCTCATGAGAGCTCATGTACTTGGGTTGTTAATGTTGTTGTTTTTGTCTCTCCCGAGAGACCACCACCGCTTTCAACTTCTTCTATGGTGGATGACGGCGAGGCGATCTGGATCCTGCGGTGTAAGGCTTCTTCTTTCTAGTGGAGGGCTTGGACGATGAAGGCTCATCTCGATAGGCGGCCACAACCGCTTTCTCGCGGGCAAGGGGGTCGGGGAGTAGTCCCGGATCCGCAAAAGTGGGTTCTCAGGAATCAGTCGCTCCCCTACATAAATAACTTAGTTAAAACTCCTATGGATTTGGAGAGATCGAGAAAGGAGAAAAGTTGAAAGGTATACCTTCGCTGGGAAGGACGGGGAGGAGCGAGTTGAGGTCCCTTCGGAGGAAGGAGACCTCGAAGTCCTTGTGGAGAAAGAACTTGTGGAGCTGAGCATCGTTGCCGGACACGGTGGGGGTCAGTATACCTCCTCGCCCTTCTGCTGGGGCGAGAAGGGGATGTTATCGAGATCACCCTTGATGATGACGATCTTGGTCATCCAGTTGTGATGTTTGTTCGCTATCTCGCAATTCTTGATGAAGGAGCCCCCAAAGTAGGCAACGCCATCGGGAGTCGCCTTGTAGGTGAAGAGTTTCCTGAAGACTGTCAGGTTGAACTCTATTCTCTCCCTGTGGAGGAAGCGCGCTAACGCTACCATCATGGAGATGGCATTTGAGTTGAGTTCCGCGGGCACCGCGTCAAAATATTTCAGGATCTGGTGGATTTTCGGCCAGAGAGGCAGGCACAACCCCATCTCGAAATGCGAGATGGGAAAGGCGAGTTCGTCATGTAAGAAGGTGTTGATGGCCTCGCCATCCCTATGCCGACGCGCCTCGAAGCCAGGGGGCATGATGTCGACATAGAACGATGCGAACTCCTCCTCTGTCGTATTCCCCTCGAAGAAATAGTAGTCGGTGAAGTGCTGAGAGCACTTGGAGCGACTGTCGGAATCGGTATTGTTCTTACCCATACTCGCAGAAGGTTTAGGGGGAGAGTACAGATAGGAGGAAGGCAAGGAGGGATGGAAGGTACGAAAGCAATAAAAGTAGTAAGTTGGGGTAGGTGAGAGGGGCCTATTTATAGGAAAAAGAATCAAGGGTCGAGCCGACCGATCGGTCCAGCTCGCCTAACCTAGCTCGCAGACTTCCTAAACCTATCCTATCACGTGCCGAATTGAAGGATATTATATTCGAACAGCAAGCAATAAAATCTAAAAATATTATAGGTTATTATAGACCCAGGAAGAATATTTTTCAAAGAAATCAAATACGAAGAAAGAAAGCAGCAAGTTCAATACATGCGCGAGGTGAGGGGGCAGGAGACGAGTGCCGGTAGGCCCGATAGGGGGGCCATTTTCTACCTACCCTAGCCTCGCGTCTCCTTCTCCACAGGTCGACGCAAATCGCAGAGCTCGCAGATCCTCCTTAAGCACCCCCGGGCATCCAGAAGGTTCTCATCCAGCTCCTCCAATAGCGGTGAAAGAGACATCGCCTCGCCCGCCATGTCCTCCCTCGCCTCTCCTACTAGCCATGTGCACTCTTGCTGCAGTACCTCGTTGTCCTCCAACAATTGGTGGAGATCCCGTACCATCTTTTTGAGGACCTCAATTCCTTACTTCGTCAGCTCGAGTCCCTCTAGATCGGAGTCCAGGAAGGATTTTAAGGTCTTCGGGGAAGGAAGGGCCGAGTTGCGAGCTCGCTCTAGGTATTCATCAGCTTTCGATTGACTAAAGATGGCTGCAAGGATAGTAGTACAATAATATGAAGGTCCAACTCGCCAGGACAACAGTGGATGAGAACCCATAAAGGACAACTTGCCAGACAAGCTCGACGCCTCGAAGGAGAGGCGAGGTGGAGGCATCTTCAGATTTTTACCATGGCCCAAAGGGAGTTTTTTGGGCGGAAGAAGGCTGAAGCCCGATACTGGGATAGTTCCATCGCCTTCCCTCGAAGTCTCAGAGAGCTGAGAGAAGGGAATGTGGGTTGGAGAGCCCGGCCTTTACGAGCCCAACCCCAGAGTCCCAAAGGGAGGGGATGCGTCGCATCGACGAACCTCCGGAGTCTTAAACTGCAGGTTGGAAGGAAGGATATCGGCTCGTAGAGAGGTTACCTCATCGTCCCCCCCCTAGGAGTCCGGGTCGGCACAGAGTTCAATTAAATTCCCCTCCTTCCCACGGGAAGGTAGGGTAAAGGAGCCGGCCTCAGGCTCTAGTGTCACAACCCGCATTTTTCTCACTATTTATTAAATCAGAGTAAGAGAAGATCTACGCGCTGTGATGCCACGTCGAGCAGGGGATAACTGCCGACGTTCAGGCGACACTCCAAATCCTTTCAAATCATGACTTATTTGATTATAAAAAACTTGATTTATTTATTGGCCGTATCCCTCGGCTCAGTGGACCAAAGAGTCCACGGTTTCAAAACAGATTTTTTATACGTAGCGGAAAATACTTCATTTATGCCAACATCCTAAATGAGCGCATAAGTGATCCCGAAGGACCCTTACGCTGAACCAAAACTCTAGTTTTAATTTATACATATATAGAAAAAATCATTTGTTATACGTAATTAAGAAAGTACGCTAAGTGAGTTCTTTTTAGAAATCATGCTGATCATGCTTTATATACATAATATAGTTTTACTTTTATAGTTTTAAAATAGCTAGCAACCTAACATAAAACTTCCCAGAGCAAATAGACTATCTCCCAGAAAGGGTAGCAGTAAGAAGAAAAGCATATCTAGTACAAAAAGGTAAAACTACCAGGGGCGCCAACAGCTGACACGAACCCACTGGCAAGTATGTATGTCTGTAGAAGTGCAGTAAAACTACCTCACAATGACTCAAGAGAGTCTCAACAGGCAACAAAAGGACCTCCAACAGTACCACAGCAACAGCCACCTACTGGCTACCGCCCAGAACCTGAGGCGTTCAGAAGAAAAATAGAACACCTCAGAGCAAGGAATGCAAGTGCTAAAAAGGAAAGTAAGGTAAAAGCAGGTAAAATAAGGTAAAGAGAGTACAACTAGAGTAAAAACAACAATGCCCAAGGAAGGGCGAAAAGCAAACCTACACCAAGTGCGGGTAAACAGCAACTACTCTGCCTAAAAACCTGCAGAGTCAACATGGCCATGATGCCAAAAAAAAATGCTGCAACACCTATGGAAGAAACGCCTAACATCCTAAATTGTGAGAGGCGGCAGTAGCAAAAACAAGAAACTTGGAATCAGGTTGAAAACGTTCCAAATCGCCCAACCACTAATTCCAAGTCAACAAATTGCTCAAGGGTTGACACGTGAAGGCACAAAAGACCCATCACTCACTTGCCCAGAAACTACTCGGGTCAAGGTAAAGAGTGTGGTCAAGGCTACATCACGCCACACAACCCATAAAAGAGCCATCCACCACCACTACTGACCACAACCCACGATTCGGCCTTCGAAAGGTAACAGCCGACAAGGGACTCTCGATACACGAGCAAAACACTCGGGGAGAAGTCAACGCTAAGGGATTAGTCGTTGCGATTACGCAACGCCGCTGCGAGTGAGTACACTCACTCGATTCTAAGCCTAGCGTACGAGCACCGACATCGGGTCGCACGATTAAAAGACGCACGACCATAGGCCGTGTGTGCACAATCACACCTAAACGCCTCAAAATAAGGCAAATAAAATCCTAAAACTCCTAAACATAAACATAGACCTAAACATAAACCCATCTCCACGCTAACCCACACCTACGCTAAACACCTACCGCGACGCCGTCCTAAAACGGGAATCTACTAGCGGGAGGGTAAAAGCCTAATTTCTAACGCGGTTACCGGAAGGGGATAAGGGTTAGGGTTCCGATTCATCAACAAATCTAACATGCGATATACGAAATTAACAAGGAATTGAGAGACAAAAGTAGGCCAAATGGCGAAAAGGAGAGAAGCACTTGCCTCGCTAAATCACCAAAAATTTCGCCAGCACAACGGCGCTATGGCGGACGCCCAAAAATTCCGGAAAGCTCCCAAAATTCACCAAAACCACCAAGGCAACCTAAGATAGCAACTAATCAAGAAAGGAGAACAAGAATATCCAAAAAAAATCAAAAAAACCAAATGGAGATTCAACGAAATCATGGAGGAAAGGGCAAATAGGTTACCTCGGCTCGAAGCTCTCGGCGAGGGGAACGCGGATCCGGGCTCGGATCGGAAAGGGGAGGCCGGAGCTGCGGGCGGCGGGCGGCGGAAGGAGCCGGCTAGGTCGTCGCTGGGCTCGGGCTCGCACAGGAGAACAGAAAATAAAGGGGGGGGGGGGGCGGGCGGCTGCTATCTCACGGGAGAGGGCCGGTTTTAATTAATTTTTATAAGGGGCCGGCTGGGGTTTTATGTGGGGGGAAGGGTTTTGAGATTTTTAATTAAAGAGGGGGGGAGGTTTATTATAAAACCTAAATTAAACTAATAATTAATCCATAACCTAAGTACTAACCAAATATATATATATATACTAACCACACAAAACCTCTAATATAACCTAATAACTAATCTAACTCTAATGCTAACCTCATAACAACTACATCAATACACATATACTAATACACTTATAAACGCAAGCGCGCATACACAATTTATTAAAAGCTTTGACGCGCACGAGCACGCACAAATAAAACCTCACCCGTACAACACGCACACCGAACAATAAACCACACCGGCTCGCACGAGTCGCGCGCCACGCGACACATGCGCCAAGAGACATGCCGTCATAGAAAAATGACGACTCGCACAAACCAACTACCGCCAAAACGACGCGAAAACGCGACGTCCTCGGATTTCGACCAAAATCGCACCGTAGCTAAAAACCCGGGCTACGAGAACAACGGCGAAGTCAAAAACGACTTCCGACGAACAAAACTCGAGCTAACCTCGCCCGAAGCCAAACACGAGAATTCCCTGAAAGGCTCAACCGGGTCTCCAAAACAGACACCGGCTAGCTGGGGAAACTCGCAAACAGGCTAAACCTCTAAGAACACCTAACGAGGTACTCTAACAACGGCTCGAGACGGAAAACGTCAACGTAACGCCGAAAAAAGGATTTAAAATAAATCATCGAAAATTCGGGGGCGTTACAGTCACTCCCCCTAACAAAAAGTTTCGACCCGAAACTTTGCGAAAACTACTCCTACAACAGAAGGAAAGAAACCAACTACTAGAGAGGAAACGTACCCGAAAACTCAGGGGAACAAATGAGGGTGAGCCTCCCTCATAGCCGACTCTAGCTCCCAAGTCGCGCTCTCCAAATCCTGATTCTTCCAAAGAACCTTCACCATAGGAATAGACTTCGTCCGCAACACTCGAGCTTGAGCTTCCAAAATGCGGACCGGCACCTCGACATACGAGAGATTTGGCTCTAACTGGGGCACAGCGTCCAAGACTTGCCCACTGCTCCGCACACACTTCCGCAATTGGCTCACATGAAAGACATTATGAACCCCCGGGAAGCTAGCGGGCAGATCCAGCCTATAAGCAGCCACACCAATACGCTCCAAAATCCTGAACGGGCCCACAAATCTCGGATCCAACTTCCGATTCTTGCCAAATCTCTTCACTCCTACCATCGGAGACACCTTCAAGAAGACCAAGTCATCCACTGAAAACTCCAAATCGGACCTACGCCGATTGGCGTTCTTCTCATACCTCTCCTGGGCAACTCGAAGCTTCTCCCGAATGAGCTTCACGGAAACCTCCATTTCTTCGAGTGCATCAGGACCCAAAACAGGCCTCTCACCGGCCTCGGCCCAAAACAAAGGGGTTCTGCAGCGCCTCCCATACAACGCCTCGAAGGGAGCCATCTGTAGACTCTCTTGGTAGCTGTTGTTGTAGGCAAATTCCATGAGCCGCAAACGCTCATCCCATGCACCTCCATGATCAAGAATATAGCACCGGATCATATCCTCCACAATCTGATTCACACGCTCGGTCTGCCCGTTGGTCTGCGGATGGTAAGCTGTGGAATACCTCAAATCAGTGCCCAAACCCTCCTGCAAACTCCTCCAGAAACGCGATGTAAACCGAGAGTCTCGATCAGAAACGATGCTAACTGGAACGCCGTGCAATCTGACGACCTCATCCAAGTACAACTCAGCAATCTTCTTCATCGAGTAATCGATCTTATATGGTACGAAGTGCGCACACTTCGTCAATCGGTCCACGACCACCCAAACAGAATCAAACCCTCTCGGAGATCTCGGTAAGCCTGTAATGAAATCCATCGAGATGCTTTCCCACTTCCAAGTCGGGATCTCCAAAGGTGCCAACTTGCCACCAGGCCTCCCATGGTCGGCCTTCACCCGCCTGCAAGTGTAACACTCCGAGACAAAACGAGCTATATCACCCTTCATCCCATACCACCAGGCGATCTGCTTCAGATCATGGTACATCTTCGTAGATCCCGGGTGGTAGGAAACACTGGATCCGTGAGCCTCTTTGCATACCATAACTCTGATGTCTCCAACTGCGGGGATGCAAAACCTGCCGCGGTACTTCAGAGTACCCGCCTCGTCGATGGAGAAATCTGGCAACTCTCCCCTCTCAGCTCTGAGGTACAAGTGCAACAAATCCGGATCCTCTTTCTGATGCAACCTGGTGAGAGAAATCCATGACGGCTCTGCCACTACCAAACTGCTCTGCAACTCACAGCGTCCTGCGGTGATATCCATCAATAGAAACTCCTCCACTAAACGATCCGCGGTGAGATTGAAGACCTTCCCCGTCTTCCGGCTCAAGGCGTCGGCCACCACATTGGCCTTGCCCGGATGGTACTGAATCTCAACATCATAATCAGCAACATACTCAAGCCACCGCCGCTGACGCAAATTCAGCTCCTTCTGTGTGAACACGTACTTCAGGCTCTTATGATCGGTAAAGATCCTGCACTGGGCCCCATAAAGTAAGTGTCTCCACAGCTTCAAGGCAAAAATCACCGCTGCGAACTCGAGGTCGTGCGTAGGATAGTTCCGCTCATGAATCTTCAACTGACGAGACCCATAAGCGATCACCTTCCCTTCCTGCATCAACACGCCACCGAGTCCAACGTGCGAGGCATCCACATACACGTCATAGTCCTGTCCCTCCGCCGGTAAGGTCAACACAGGGGCAGAACATAACCTGCTCTTTAGCTCCAGAAAGGCCTCCTCGCACTTATCACTCCAAACGAACGCCGCATGCTTCTGCGTCAGCTTTGTCAAGGGCGCTGCCAAGGTAGAAAAGCCCTCGACGAATCTCCTATAATAGCCGGCCAACCCCAAGAAGCTCCTGATCTCCTTGGGTGTGCTCGGCCTACTCCAATCCATCACTGCTGAGATCTTCTCCGGGTCCACTGAAATACCATCTTTGTTCACCACATGACCCAGGAAGGAAACCTGAGGCAACCAGAACTCGCACTTGCTCAGCTTGGCGTACAACTGATGATCCCTCAAGGCGGATAACACCAACCGCAAATGCTGATCATGCTCCGCCGCATTCCGAGAATAAATCAAAACGTCGTCAATGAACACGACGACAAACTTGTCCAGAAAGTCCTTGAACACCCGGTTCATCATGTCCATAAATGCTGAAGGCGCATTGGTCAGTCCAAAAGACATGACCAGGAACTCGAAATGACCATGCCTCGATCGGAAAGCCGTCCGTGGAACATCCGACTCTCGGATCCTAAGCTGATGGTAACCAGAACGGAGGTCTATCTTCGAAAATACTGAACTGCCACGCAACTGATCAAATAAATCGTCGATTCTGGGCAGTGGATACCTGTTCTTGATGGTGACTTTGTTCAACTCTCTATAGTCGATACAAAGGCGCATCGAACCGTCCTTCTTCTTTACAAAGAGAACCGGAGCACCCCAGGGCGACGAGCTCTGCCTTATGAAGCCCTTCTCCAATAACTCATCAAGCTGAGTACGAAGCTCCTCCAGCTCTCGCGGGGCCATCCGATACGGCGCCTTGGCAATCGGACGCGTACCAGGCTCCAAATCAATCACGAACTCCACATCCCTGTCTGGAGGAAGACCGGGAAGATCGCTAGGAAACACGTCAGGAAACTCTCGCGCAACCGGAATCTCATCCAAAAGCGGCACACTGCTAACAGTCCCCAACACTGAGACTAGACAAGCAAAACAACCAGCAGGAAAAACCCTCTGAGCACATACCGCAGAAATCGCCGGAGAGTCCCGACGCGAATCACCGAAAACACTCCCGGGCTGACCGCTGTCCTTCCTGAAATCCAAGCGCTTTCCCCTGCACTGAATCACTGCATCATATCGGGACAACCAGTCCATACCCAGGATGACATCGAAATCCTCTAAGTCCAACACTTTCAGATCAGCCTTGGCCAGATAATCCCCCAACAAAATAGGGCAGTCCAGAATGCCCTGATCTGATATCACGGATTCACCCGAGGGGAACTTGACGCTAAAGGCACCACCAACACGATCAAGAACCCACTGGCACCGCTCGACAAAGGCCCTAGCCACAAAAGAGTGGGTAGCACCTGAGTCAAACAGAACGCGGGCCCAGCGGTTCCTTACCTTAAATTTCCCTATACACAAACAAAACCATAAACGCACAAGCAATAAACAAAACAATAGCAACACTAAAACTGCTACAAAAGAGAAAGCCAAGCGAGGGGGGGGGGTTTACCTGAAATGACCTGCGTCGAAGTCTCAGCCTCCGCTGAAGATACCACATTCAGCTTCCCTTTACCCTTGTCCACCGGCTGAGGCGGAGGTAAAGCCTGAAGCGGAACAGCATGAAGAGCGGACTGAACCTGAGGGCACCTCGACTTAATATGGCCCTTCTGGCCACACTGGAAGCAAACACGATCCTTGGACCAGCACTGAGCAGCATCGTGACCGGGTCGCTTGCAGACCGGACAAGGAACATCCCTCCTAGGAGCACCCTGGATAGCATGCACATGCTCCTTCTTCTGGACCCTTGCCCTCTTGAAGCACCTCTCAGCTGGGTGGCCCGGATGGCCACAGAAACTGCACACTACCTTGCTCTTCTTCTCAGAAGCAGCACCAAGAACCTGGGGACCCTTTTCCTCAACTGACCTCCTCTTCTCGCTTCTCGCCTGCTGTCCGCGCTGCTTCGCGTTCTCGATAGCCTCTACCTTCAAAGCGGCCTCAACTGCTCCCGCATAAGTCACCGCTCCGTGAGCGACCGCTAGCTGCTGGACATCGCTCCTGAGACCACCAAGAAACCGCTTTGCTCTGGCCTCCTCAATAGCCACCAAACTCGGAGCAAATCGACTGAGTTTGCTAAACTCAATCTCGTACTCATTGATGGTGAGCTGACGCTGCTTCAGATGGAGAAAGTTGTTCATCAACCGGTCTCGTTCCACTGACGGTAGAAACTTCCTCATCAGCAACTCCTTGAATGAACTCCAGGAACATTCTCCGACCATGCCTTCCTTCTCTCTTAACCACCAGGTCTTCGCCAAACCCTTCAGCTGATAAACGCCCAGCATCACCTTCTGATCATCTGAGATACCTGAATAGTGAAGCATCTCCTCCATAGTGATCAGCCAGTCGTCCAATACCATGAAATCCGCCTTCCCATCGTACGTGGGAGGGCTCAGCCTCTGGAACTGGGAGATGAAAGCCATCCCGGGGGGCACCACCACTGGAGGCACGAGAGGAGCAGGAGGGGCAGGAGGGGCTAGGACAGCTGTACCCACGGCGGGGTCCTGAACTCCCGGAGTCTGACCCGCCGCTCCGGATAAAAAGGACTGCATCTGGGCCTGCAACTCCACCACCTGCCTTGATAAGGCCTCGTTACTCTGCCTCAGGCTTTCCACCAACGCATCACTTTGAGCACCGGAGGACTCACCCTCAGACTGGGGAGTCGACCTCGTCACTCTACGCTTCGGCGGCATACTATAAGGAAAATTAAAACAGAACAAACGATTAGAACTTAGCTAAACTCCTAGGATTAGACAAAAGGTACAGACAATACATACATAAATATGATCTTCTACTGCTATATTTGCTCTGAGATTTTATTTTATTTAATACAAAAGGAATGATATGCTTAGCCTAAGATGGTTCACCACCATCACACTAACTCTTGTGCCTAGATCGGGAATGCATGAATTATATTATTTTTGACTCAAAAATTATGTGTGTACACATGTCATCCTGCACGTCTTTAGCTTGGCGCGTTGTGCTTATGCAATGTTATGCTATGCATGATTATGCTATGCATTCTAAAAAAAGGCCCTAGTGCATGCCATGGCGGAGTACACATGAAAATGTTATGCATCCCATAATACATAACATTCCCATGCAACTAAAAAGAAAACGTGCTAGTCGCATCCATGCGGTGAGGTTATGCACCCCATAATACATAACCCTCGCATGTTGCCCCTATGGTGGATCCATATACAACCACATATTATGTATCGTAAAATACATAATATGCCCCGTATACTTCATGTTATGCTTATGCGTGTAGTGCAGTGTTCGTGCTTCAGCCAAAACGTGCCGATGACATGTCGGTGTGTGTATGATATGACTCTAAACATCTAACACAAACAAAGGAAGGTTGCCCGACCAATTGTCAAGCAACCTCCCTCTGATACCAACTGTCACAACCCGCATTTTTCTCACTATTTATTAAATCAGAGTAAGAGAAGATCTACGCGCTGTGATGCCACGTCGAGCAGGGGATAACTGCCGACGTTCAGGCGACACTCCAAATCCTTTCAAATCATGACTTATTTGATTATAAAAAACTTGATTTATTTATTGGCCGTATCCCTCGGCTCAGTGGACCAAAGAGTCCACGGTTTCAAAACAGATTTTTTATACGTAGCGGAAAATACTTCATTTATGCCAACATCCTAAATGAGCGCATAAGTGATCCCGAAGGACCCTTACGCTGAACCAAAACTCTAGTTTTAATTTATACATATATAGAAAAAATCATTTGTTATACGTAATTAAGAAAGTACGCTAAGTGAGTTCTTTTTAGAAATCATGCTGATCATGCTTTATATACATAATATAGTTTTACTTTTATAGTTTTAAAATAGCTAGCAACCTAACATAAAACTTCCCAGAGCAAATAGACTATCTCCCAGAAAGGGTAGCAGTAAGAAGAAAAGCATATCTAGTACAAAAAGGTAAAACTACCAGGGGCGCCAACAGCTGACACGAACCCACTGGCAAGTATGTATGTCTGTAGAAGTGCAGTAAAACTACCTCACAATGACTCAAGAGAGTCTCAACAGGCAACAAAAGGACCTCCAACAGTACCACAGCAACAGCCACCTACTGGCTACCGCCCAGAACCTGAGGCGTTCAGAAGAAAAATAGAACACCTCAGAGCAAGGAATGCAAGTGCTAAAAAGGAAAGTAAGGTAAAAGCAGGTAAAATAAGGTAAAGAGAGTACAACTAGAGTAAAAACAACAATGCCCAAGGAAGGGCGAAAAGCAAACCTGCACCAAGTGCGGGTAAACAGCAACTACTCTGCCTAAAAACCTGCAGAGTCAACATGGCCATGATGCCAAAAAAAAATGCTGCAACACCTACGGAAGAAACGCCTAACATCCTAAATTGTGAGAGGCGGCAGTAGCAAAAACAAGAAACTTGGAATCAGGTTGAAAACGTTCCAAATCGCCCAACCACTAATTCCAAGTCAACAAATTGCTCAAGGGTTGACACGTGAAGGCACAAAAGACCCATCACTCACTTGCCCAGAAACTACTCGGGTCAAGGTAAAGAGTGTGGTCAAGGCTACATCACGCCACACAACCCATAAAAGAGCCATCCACCACCACTACTGACCACAACCCACGATTCGGCCTTCAAAAGGTAACAGCCGACAAGGGACTCTCGATACACGAGCAAAACACTCGGGGAGAAGTCAACGCTAAGGGATTAGTCGTTGCGATTACGCAACGCCGCTGCGAGTGAGTACACTCACTCGATTCTAAGCCTAGCGTACGAGCACCGACATCGGGTCGCACGATTAAAAGACGCACGACCATAGGCCGTGTGTGCACAATCACACCTAAACGCCTCAAAATAAGGCAAATAAAATCCTAAAACTCCTAAACATAAACATAGACCTAAACATAAACCCATCTCCACGCTAACCCACACCTACGCTAAACACCTACCGCGACGCCGTCCTAAAACGGGAATCTACTAGCGGGAGGGTAAAAGCCTAATTTCTAACGCGGTTACCGGAAGGGGATAAGGGTTAGGGTTCCGATTCATCAACAAATCTAACATGCGATATACGAAATTAACAAGGAATTGAGAGACAAAAGTAGGCCAAATGGCGAAAAGGAGAGAAGCACTTGCCTCGCTAAATCACCAAAAATTTCGCCAGCACAACGGCGCTATGGCGGACGCCCAAAAATTCCGGAAAGCTCCCAAAATTCACCAAAACCACCAAGGCAACCTAAGATAGCAACTAATCAAGAAAGGAGAACAAGAATATCCAAAAAAAATCAAAAAAACCAAATGGAGATTCAACGAAATCATGGAGGAAAGGGCAAATAGGTTACCTCGGCTCGAAGCTCTCGGCGAGGGGAACGCGGATCCGGGCTCGGATCGGAAAGGGGAGGCCGGAGCTGCGGGCGGCGGGCGGCGGAAGGAGCCGGCTAGGTCGTCGCCGGGCTCGGGCTCGCACAGGAGAACAGAAAATAAAGGGGGGGGGGGGGGGCGGGCGGCTGCTATCTCACGGGAGAGGGCCGGTTTTAATTAATTTTTATAAGGGGCCGGCTGGGGTTTTATGTGGGGGAAGGGTTTTGAGATTTTTAATTAAAGAGGGGGGAGGTTTATTATAAAACCTAAATTAAACTAATAATTAATCCATAACCTAAGTACTAACCAAATATATATATATATACTAACCACACAAAACCTCTAATATAACCTAATAACTAATCTAACTCTAATGCTAACCTCATAACAACTACATCAATACACATATACTAATACACTTATAAACGCAAGCGCGCATACACAATTTATTAAAAGCTTTGACGCGCACGAGCACGCACAAATAAAACCTCACCCGTACAACACGCACACCGAACAATAAACCACACCGGCTCGCACGAGTCGCGCGCCACGCGACACATGCGCCAAGAGACATGCCGTCATAGAAAAATGACGACTCGCACAAACCAACTACCGCCAAAACGACGCGAAAACGCGACGTCCTCGGATTTCGACCAAAATCGCACCGTAGCTAAAAACCCGGGCTACGAGAACAACGGCGAAGTCAAAAACGACTTCCGACGAACAAAACTCGAGCTAACCTCGCCCGAAGCCAAACACGAGAATTCCCTGAAAGGCTCAACCAGGTCTCCAAAACAGACACCGGCTAGCTGGGGAAACCCGCAAACAGGCTAAACCTCTAAGAACACCTAACGAGGTACTCTAACAACGGCTCGAGACGGAAAACGTCAACGTAATGCCGAAAAAAGGATTTAAAATAAATCATCGAAAATTCGGGGGCGTTACATCTAGGGTCGTTTTCAAGTCTTGGAAGACGCGCTCGGACGCTTCTGCATCTTGCTTCGCCCTGTTTGTAGAATTAGAATCGGCCAAGACGCTCCGCGGGATGTTAAGGGGAACGACAGTCAACCTAGTGACGCGGGCAGAGGAGACCTCGCGAGCCTTCGCAAGCCTCTCTTGGAGCTCCTTTGTGAAAGGCATCTCTGCAAATTTAGAGCGAAGGGGAATGACAAAGGTCACCCAGGAATGCATGCGCATATTTATAGCTGCTGGTGGACCCCGCCAAAAGTTTCTCTGTCTCCTAGCACACTCACCGAATCCTGTGGGGTTGGATGTTTCTTTCCGAGCTTGTGCCAACCTTGTAAAGAGAGGGGATTGTGTACAACCCCGTATCCAGTAAGTGGGTCTGTAGGAGCCAGACTAGCCAAATTGGGCAGTCTGAGTCCTTAGGCTAGCTCGGTAGGAGGGAGAGATCGGCAGTCTCTAGCTCGCCCAGGCGAGGTGAGATACTTTTGTGTTGGGTATTGTATCCACAATAACGTAGATTTGTATGAAGTCACTCTTGAACTAAGATGAATTAAGTTGTATTTGATGTGTTGTTTGAGTTATGTGTTTGCAAGACTTATTGCAAAGTGTAGACCAATGTCAGTCTATAGTTGGTCACTAAACACATGACCATACAATGTAATCCCTCATTGTGTGATCTATTGTGTTTACTCATGTGTAGCCTCTCTATTGGGATACACTTCATTTTCAAGCACTAGGTTTGTTTGAGAAAGACATGTTGCTGAATCTATTAAAGAAAGGAAAATTTTCATAAACCAAAATTTTCTAAGTGTTTCACTCAAGTAGAATTCTAGTACTCGAGTCGAATCTTTAGTTGTAGTCGATTAAGTCTAGTCAGGAATTCAAGTAAAGGAAATGGTTCTCGAGAAGTTTGAATTTAGTTCTCGAGAGGCCAAGTCCATTACTCGAGTAGACTACTTCTCTTTCTCGAGCCAACAAATTTTTCCTTCTAGGAAATTTTCTATGTATTATTCTCGATAAGTGAAGTTCAAGTACTCGAGTAGTTATATTGATTACTAGAGTAGTACAGATTGTCTTGAGTAACAAAAGTCAAGCACTCGAGTTACATTTTTAGTTCTCGAGTAGTGAAGTCCTTGTACTCGAGAAGTCCAACTACTTCTCGAGAAGTCTAGAACCAACACTCGAGTAACCAGTTTTCTTTCCAAAATTCTCTCTTAAGTCTTTTTCTTGAGAAGTTCACTTCCACTTCTCGAGTAACATTTTTTAGCACTCGAGTATTCCTTATTCCACTCGAGTGATAATGAATTCTGTTCTGAAATTTCTTGAAGTTCTTCTTCTCGAGTAGTCTGATATTGTCTTCTCGAGAACCCGATTGAGTACTCGAGTAGTTCTTCCTTCACTCGAGTAATTCAGTCGTCTTTTATGAAAATTTTCTAAGTCCCAAACAGACGTGTTTTTCAAATGACTTAACGTGATTTGACCACGTGGCCGTCATTAATGTTAATTCTAATAGTTAGAGAGATCTTATAAAAGGTATTGTCATTTCGACTAACCCTAACAAGCGCGTGAAAAGAAATATTCTAAGAATTCTTAATTACAATTCTCTTTCCTAATAAGAAGCCGACGACACTCATCGTGCAAATCGCCAAGGTCTTTCGTTCAAGAAGATTTAGACCAGTCGACTTGCAGATCAAGATCGTTTTTAATCTCTACATCTTCTCTTTAATCGTGTGAGTCCAAGTATTTAAGATCTAGGATCTGCCGTATCTTCTTCAACAATTTCTGATAAAGCCGCAAAGTTAAAGAAGGAAGACCTAGGCAGAAATTTTCCAGATCTGGGAAATTATTTTGTTTGTATTTCTGAATTCAATTTATTCTTGTAGGAGATTATTCTCCGAGTGTAGGAGCTTTGTTCTTCGAGTTGTAAGAAGTTTTTATCTTCCGAGCGTAGATCCGTTTTTGTGGATCGAATTGTAGGAATATTGTTTCGAGTGGTAGGATTGTTTTGAATCCGAGAATAATGGAGTAGCGGAGTCTAGTGCTTTGCTAGATCGGTGAGTGGAAAGTGGACATATCTAAGGTTGGGAAACCACTATAATTCTTGGAGTCATCTGTGATTGCTTGGTTATTTCTCTATGAATAGATCGCTAAATTTTTTTATTCCACAAATAGACGCACAACTCACCTATTCACCCCCCTCTAGGTGATTTAGGTAGACAACTTAAACACTTTTCAATTGGTATCAGAGGGAGGTTTATCATTAAAAGGTAAACACCTTGATCATATTTGCCCCAAGTGATCCAAGCATGGACAAAGCCTACGTTCAGGCATCATTTTGAGGTTCAAAACGGTGTTGTATTGAAAATTGGTTAACATAAATATTGTTTGTTTTGCCGAGATCTACAACTTTCATGTTGGGCACTTTTCGATTTGAAGCCATCCTAAACCTATATTTTTGTTTTCCGCGCACCTGCTCGTAAATAGTCCGTTTTTTTTATATTTAGACAAAACTTTTTATAAATACAAATATATATATATATATATATATTCTGATACTTAAGATAATTAGAAAGAAAACTTCATCTTATTCCTCACGATTTAGACCGAACCGAAACAACCTGTGCGGCAACTCCCTCCCGTTCTTGAATCTTCCGGTAGCCGCCGGCGGTGCTCCGGTGCTCGAAATCTTCAATCGATTATAGATACGGAAAGCCCTCATCGAGAGATACGCCATCGCGGTAAAAGTTTCCCATTTCTTGAGTTTTCTATTTAGGATTTTCGGCCCTAACCTCTATTTCAGCCTTTTTTGTTAAGATTTCGACTCCTCTCGTCTTCTTTTGCTCCGATCTGCGACATGGAGTGATTCGGAGGATTTTTCCGATAAAACCAAGGAAAGTGGTGGTTTACCCTAATTTCTTCTTGTCTGGTTTGATGGTAACTGTTAAGTTTTTGTGTTCTTTAAAACTTCCTGCACTTTTGTCTTCCAAGTTATTGTTATGATTAACCTTCTTTATTATCACTTGATGTTATAAGATTTTGTCATGGTGAACTCAATCTTGTCAGGTTATGTTTACTCGTTCTTGAAGTGTCTTATTGATGTCTTTAATTGCCTTACTTAACGTTGTTGAACGCGTTAGAGTTTATTTAGGATTGTAAATCATTCCTAAGGGTTGATCATCCGCATCTTGAATCTAGAAACGTTAAGTAGAATCCGATGTGCCAAGTCTCGAGATATATGTTTCGTTTTTTTTGGGTTTTCTTGATTGCGGGAGTTATTGGATGAAACCACCTCCGAAATGTTTGTTTCCTTTATTAGTAACTTATGGAAGTCTACCAGGTTTTTGGGCGTCTGCGGTGTATAGTAGAGTGTATGAGTCTCCCCCGCATTTAGACGAATATTATATTCGTGAGGGTGTGTCCAGTTGAGTGACCACCTTGCCTGTGTTTTTGGGTAGAGTCGACTACAGGTTCGTAATAATGGCTATGCAATTTCTTCCTTATGATTTACTCAGGTTTGTCACCTTATATCCTTGTGCATATGGTGTATTTATGATGTACGTAACGATTCACGTAAGTGTTCTTTTCCTATTTGATGATTTACTTTTGTACTTTACTTCAGAACTTTTGGTCTTTGGTTGGTACCTTATTTGACCCTTTGTTATGTTGGCTTATTTTTCTGCCACCATTTGTACATTCTTGCTGAGGTGTTCTGTCTTTGGAATGCCTCAGGTTCAGATCAGTAGCAGATAGCGGAGCTGGTTTTGGAGTTTCTGGGCAGTAGTGTTGGCTGTGGTTTTCACCTCGCCGTAGCGAGGTAGTTTGTTATTTTAGTTTGCTTACTTAGTTTAGACATACTTTTGTTTTATGTGTGTTCGTGTCAGATTGTTGACACCCACATGATAGACGGTTTTGGATACCTTGCTAGCTGTTAGTTGTTCTCTTTGTGATGGATTACATGATATCTGGGATGATTTATGCTAGGAATGCATGTTAGGTATTTTCAAGTATAAAATCTACTACTATTAATTCATGCATTGCATAATTCAAAACTCTAACTTGTTACATTTTGCGACGGTAAAATCTATCTTTACTACTATTATAAATCTAGGGCCTTGCATAGCATGAGTTGTCCTTTCGGAACGTTTATACTAATGTAGGATGTTGGAGTCAATATAAACAAGTATCTTCTACAGCGTATAATTATATTTTTATACGTAGACTAGTTGATCCACTAAGCCGAGGGATATGAATAACTGCTTAACTTAAACTGGATTTTCCTCTAAATAACCTAATGATCTTTCTTTATGCATTAAGTAGGAGTTTTGCATGTGCGTCCATAGTTATCCCCTGCTGGCGTGGCATCATGAAGCGCATTTTCCCTCACTATGATATATTATTTAATGCAGTGAAAATCCGGGTTGTGACAGTTAGTTTCATAGGGAGGTTGCTTGACAATTGGTCGGGCAACCTTCCCTTGCTATTATTAGTTGCTTAGTGACATTTCATGCACACACCAATGTGTCATCAGTACGTCTTAGCCGAAGCATAGTCACTACACACATAGCATGATAAGAAGTATATGGGGCATATTATGTAGTATTGAATGCATAATATGTGTTTGTATATGGATCCACCATAGGTGGCAACCTGTGACGGTTAAGTAATATGGGATGCATAACCACCATCACATGGGTGCCCATGTACATATTTTATTTTCTCATTGCATGCAATGTTATGTAGTATGGGATACATAACATTTCATGTGTACGCCGCTCATAACATGCATTAAAGACTTTTTTAGGATGCACTGCATACATAACATATCACCGCATAAACACACATGATAAGTTAAGGTTTAAATGATTACACAAATACACACATGATTTTAAATAAGAGTAAAGAACCCATGCATTCATATCATAAGCACAAGAGTAAATAGGATGAGAGGATATCATCCTAAGTAGGACATAAATCATTATAAAATCCCAGAGAAAGTTTCAGCTTAAGTAAGTGTCTTTTAAGTATGGTCTGAACTAGTCGTGTGGTCTAGTTGTAATCTAGGATTTTGATGAGTTTTCGTTTGCTTTTAGAAATGTCGCCAAAGCGTATTGCGATGAGGTCGACTCCCTAGTCGAAGGTTGAGTCGTAAGAAGTGCAAAGTGATGAGTTGATCGAGATTCTGCGTTAGAGCAACGAGGCTCTATCGAGGCAAGTAGTTGTGATGCAATCACAGATTCAGTCCTTGTTTCCTTCAGCTCCCGCGCAACAACCCTTAGTGCATGAGCCTGCCTTGGGCCAAGCCATGCCTGATACTCTTGCTCCTCTGGTGCCCCCAGTTACGCTACTACTGGTGATGAATTTTATCTCGCATTTTCAGTGGTTAGGACCTCCCACCTACGGTGGGAGTGCCAACATTAAGGTTTTGGATGATTGGATCATCGCTATTGAGGAGATGTTTTCGTATTCGGGAATTCTAGAAGCCTAGAAGGTAATTATTGCAGCCTATCTTCTAAAATGCCTGGCAAAGAGTTATTGGATTCGGGAAAAGGAGAGCCTAAATGAAGGATACTCGTGGGAATCTTTTAAGAAGATGCTGCTGAAAAAGTTTCTACCCTCTGTCAAGCAGAACCATTAAATGAATAACTTCCTACATCTGAAGCAGAGACAACTCTCGGTGAGCGAGTTCGAGATTGAGTTTAGTCAACTGAGTAGGTTTGCTCCTGATTTGGTAGCTTCGAAGGAGGGTAGAGTGAAACATTTCCTGGGAGGACTAAGAAGCGATGTCCAGTAGTGGGCATGCACTTATAGAGCTGACAGTTATGCTATGGCAGTCGAAGACGCACTGAAAGTGGAGGCGATTGAATACGCCAAGAACTGAGGTGCTGCATCGAGAAAAGAGACGAGTAAAGGTGTTGAAGAGGGAAGCTCTAGGGCATCTGGCTCTTCTTCGAAGAAGAAAAGTGGGGAAATATATAGCTTCTGTGGTCGACCAGGCCACCCTTACGAAAGGTGTTTCAAGAGGACTACTACTCAGAAGCAGCAGCGGGTGCTCGCCATCCAAGGCGAACCCAAGGGATATCTGGTGTGTACATTATGTGCAAGGAAGGGTCATGACATGAGTCGTTGCTGGTTGAAGGAAAAGACATGCTTCCTATGCGGGAAGAAGGGACACCTGAGGACTTCGTGCCCCCAGGCTGAGTCCCCACTGCAGCCTGCCCCGCTTCGAGCTCTACCGCCTCCACCAAACCAGGACAAAGGAAAAGGAAAGCTAAATCTTGTGACCAGAGAGGATGCTCAGACCTCTACTCATAAGATATCAGGTTAGACTCTAGTTTAACTTTTTCTCTCCATTGTTTGTTATAGTTTCATTCATTTAGTTACGTATTCTACGGTTATAGGGGATTTTAAGGTGCAGAATAGGTGGGTGCGCATACTTTTCGATTCAGGTGCCACCCATTCCTTTGTGGCGCGGAGTTTTGTATATAGACATCATTTGGACGTGGTTCAATTAGAGGATTTCTTCAACATCAAGCTTCCCTCCGGAGACCTGGTGATATCAAGTCAAGGAATTCAGAGGTGCCCTATTTGCCTAGGCGATTTCCTAGCTTTTGCGGATCTGATGGTGCTAGATCTGGTGGATTTCGACATGATTTTGGGCATGGACTGGTTGTCCAAGTATGATGCGGTCATCTAGTGCAAGGCAAAGCGATTGGACTTCAAGATGGACAACGACCAACCTATGAGTGTCTATGGTTTTCAGGGCAATGGTTCCCTCCTTATTTCTGCGATACGTTTTGGTCGAGCTATAGAGTTTGGTTGTGAGGCGTATCTTATTTCATGTTGGCTTTGGAAACAGCTTTTGTTACACCATGTCTTGAGGATGTCTCGGTGGTGCGAGAGTTTCCAAAGGTCTTCCCTGATAGTCTTCCAGGACTTCCTCCTGAATGAGTGGTGGATTTTGTGATAGACCTTGAGCCAGGTACTCGCCTTATTGTTAAGGAACCATGCCGTATGGCTCCGCGTGAGTTAGAGTAGTTGCACACTCAGTTGGATGAGTTGCTGCAGTGCGGTTTTATTAGGCTGAGTTCTTCTCTATGGGATGCCCCTATTCTGTTCGTTAAGAAAAAATACGGTTCTATGAGGCTCTGCATAGATTATTGAGAGTTAAATAAGGTAACCATCAAGAACCGATTTCTGTTGCCTCGGATTGATGATCTATTTGATTAGTTGTGGGGATGCGCTGTGTTTTCGAAGATTGACCTTTGTTCAGGCTATCACAAGATGAGAGTCCGTGAGGCTGATATACCACGGACGACTTTTCATTCGCAGCACGATTATTTTGAGTTTTGGTGATGTCTTTTGGTTTGACAAATGCACCCTCTGCATTCATGGATTTAAAGAATAGAGTGTTCAAAGATTTTTCTGACCATTTTGTAATTGTGTTCATAGATGACGTCCTTGTGTATTCCCGTAGTGTTGAGGAGCATACTCAACACTTATGTTTAGTTTTGTCAACCCTGAGGGAGCATAAACTCTATGCCAAGTTCATTTTGCGCCATGTTGTGAGCAAGTATGGTATTTCCGTAGACCCGACCAAGATTTCTACTGTGATGGAATGGAAGAGTCCTTCTACCCCTAAGGAGATTAGGAGCTTTTTAGGTCTAGACGATTATTATATAAGATTCATAGAAGGGTTCTTTGTGTTGTCTGCTCCTCTTACTAGACTTACACAGAAGAACACCGCGTTCATTTGGAGCGATAAGTGTGAAGAAGCCTTCCAAGAGTTGAAGAAGAGATTGTGTAGTGCTCCAGTTTAAACTTTGCCTACTGAAGGAATTGAGTACGTTGTGTATGTGGATGCATCACACATTGGACTTGGTTGTGTTTTGATGCAAGAAGGAAAGGTGATCGCGTACGGATCAAGGCAATTAAAATTTCATGAAAGAAACAATCCTACGCTTGATTTGGAATTTGCTACTATAATCTATGCACTTAAGCTTTGGAGACATTTACTGTATGGCGCGTTGTGCAAGATCTACACAGAGTATAAGAGTTTGAAGTACGTCTTCACTCAAAAGGAATTAAATCTACACCAGCGTAGATGGTTAGAGTATATGGCCGATTATGAAGTAAAGATCCTCTATCACCCGGGAAAGGCTAACGTAGTAGCCGATGCTTTGAGTAGGAAGACCGCCGAAATCTTCAATCTATCTGTGCAATCCCTAGTGGAAGAATTCTTGTTGATGGACATTGAATTTGGGAGTACTACTGTGCCTGCTAGCCTTGAAGCAGAAGAGCCCTCTTGTATTTCTCTTGCAAGAATGCACCAGAAAGATGACCCTGATTTATTGCATCTCCGGAATAGAACTCAGAAGGGAGAGCTACTTGATTTCTCTTTGGACGAGTTAGATACTATGATATATCAGGGTAGATTTTATATCCCCGCTATTGGTTTCATTCGGGCGAAGATTTGTAATGAAGCTTATAGTTCCTTTGTTGCCTATCATCCTGGTTCCACCAAAATGTATAAGGATCTAAAGCAGATTGCTTGGTAGTCAGGGATGAAGAATGATATCGCGAAGTTTGTATCGGAATATTATACGTGTCAGCATGTTAAGGCGGGCCATTGAAGGCCCGGTGGTAAATTAACACCGATTGATATTCCAAGTTGGAAATGGGAGAGTATTTCAATGGATTTCATCACCGGTCTACCGAAGTCTCCTCGTGGGCACGACTCTGTGTGGGTAATATTCGATAGATTAACAAAGTGTACTCACTTTATGCCCTTTAAGATTGGGTATTCTATGAATAAGATAGCTGAGTTATACCTTAATGAGGTCATCAGTTGCATGGAGTGCCTATTAGCATTATATCAGATCGAGACTCCAGATTTACGTCTCTCTTTTGGAAGAGTTTACAAGAGAGGTTGGGTACTGTTTTTAGGTATTCCACCGCCTATCATCCGCAGACAAATGGTCAAACAGAGCGAGTTAATAAGATCGTGGAGGATATAATCAGGTGTTACATATTAGATCACGATGGCGCTTGGGATGAGTGTCTTAAACTCATGGAATTTGCTTACAATAATAATTATCAAGAGAGTCTACAGATGGCCCCGTTTGAGGCCTTATATGGGAGGCGTTGTAGAACTCCTTTGTTTTGGGCTAAAGTTGGTGAGAGATCGTTTCTATGTACGGAAGCACTTAAAGATAAGAATTGTGTCGTGACTCATATTCAGGAGAAGCTCCGTGTGGCTCAAGAGCGCTATGATATATATATGCTAATCAACGAAGGGTTGATCTGGAGTTCGCTGTTGGTGTCTTTGTTTTTCTAAAAGTTTCTCCGATGTCTGACATTAAAAGGTTTGGAAGGAACCATAAGTTAGACTCCCAGTATGTGGGACCTTTCCAGATTCTTTAGAGCATCAGAGTGTCAGATTATTGGCTGGATTTGCCTGCTACCTTCCCTGGTGTCCATGATGTGTTCAATGTGAGCCAGTTCCGGAAGTGTGTTCGTAATGGTCTTTAAGTCGTTGACTCGGTGCCTGAGATTCAGCCCAAACTTTTGTATGTGGAAGAACCAGTCCGTGTTTTGGAATCTCAAGATCAAGTGTTGCGGAGGAAGACCATCCCTATGGTAAAGATTCTTTGGAGAAATCAAGACGTCGAAAGTACGACGTGGGAATTGGAATCGGCGATAAGGGAATCTCATCCGCACCTCTTCTCTTAGTTTCTAGTTTGTCTCTATGTTTTTGGTTGTGCTTGATTTTCTCGTTTTGATATGGTTTTGGAGTTGTGTTCAGTTTTGGGACAAAACTTCTTTTTAGGGGGAGTGACTGTAACGCCCCCGATTTTTCGATGATTTTTATTTGATTTGGTATCGTCATATTTATGATGTCATGGCGTTACTTTTAACGTTGAGTTGACGATACAAGACCGTTAAGCCATTTTCTTGTCTGTTCGGTCGAGTCGGCCAAATTCTTGAATTCATGTTGTAATTGGAAAATTTTGCATTTGGAAATTAAGTTAAATAATTTTGGACTTGCTCGTCAAGTTTCGTCGCGATCCGAGCGATATTCGGGCCTCGACGATTTTCCAAAGTTTTGTAGAATTTATGTTCGCCGTAAATTTTGAAAATTAATATCTCGGGAATGCCTCATCGGATTCAAGTTTTGAATTCGCCGTTGAGTTCGTAGCGTCAGTATTCGCCTACGGTGTGAGTTTCTTTTAATTTGGCGTGCATATGGGCCTCCGTTTTGAACTTAGGTTTTCTTGTTCAAAAAATTATAAGAATGATTATTTTAATATTAAAGCACTATTTAAATATGACTTTTACTATTCATCTCTATTGTTTGATTTTTTGGATATATCTGTAAAATTTCACTGTTTGCAATTTTTGCTCTCGAGTACTCAACTTCTTCCTCTAGAGTACTCAACCTCTTCTTCTAGAGTTGTCTGATTCCTCTACTTGAGTACTGCTTCATCTTCTCGAGTAAAATATTTTTTGTTCCCGAGTAATCCTGTTTTAGTTCTCGAGTACTCTACTGTTCATCTCGAGTAGTCATGTTTTAGTTCTCGAGTAGTCTCCTATTCATCTCGAGAACATCGTTCAAGTCTGTGTTTGGACGTCATTTTGAGGGTCAAAACGGTGTCGTATTGAAAAATGGTTAACATAAAATTTGTTCGTCTCGACGAGATCAATAACTTTCATGCTGGGCACTTTTCGATTTGAAGCCATCCTAAACCTCTATTTTTATTTTTCGCGCACCCGTTCGTAAAGAGTTTTTTTTTCCTATTTGGAAATTTTTTTTATAAATATATATATATATATATATATATATATATATATATATATATATATATATATATATTCTGATACTTAAGATAATTATAAATAAAACTTAATCTTGTTCCACACGATTTAGACCGAACTTAAACCACCTGTGCGGCAACTCCCTCCCGTTCGTCAATCTTCCGGTGGCTGCCGACGGTGCTCCGGTGCTTAAAATCTTCAACCAAGTATAGATTCAGAAAACTCTCATCGAGAGCTATGCCATCGTGGAAAAATTTTCAACATTTCTTGAGTTTTACATTAGGGTTTTCGGCCCTAACCTCTATTTTTGTCATTTTTGTTCAGATTTCGACTCCTCCCATCTTCTTTTGCCCCCGATCTGTGACGTGGAGTGATTCCGGGGATTTTTCCGGTAAAACCAAGGCAAGTGGTGGTTTACCTTCATTTCTTCTTGTCTGGTTTGATGGTAACTGTTAAGTTTTTATGTTCTTTAAAACTTCCTACACTTTTGTCTTCCAAGTTATTGTTATGATTAACCTTCTTGATGATCACTTGATGTTGTAAGATTTTGTTATGGTGAACTCAATCTTGACAGTTATGTTTAATCGTTCTTGAAGTGTCTTATTGATGGCTTTAATCGCCTTATCTATAATTATTGAATGCGTTAGAGTTTATCTAGGATTGAAAAATGTTCCTAAGGGTTGATCAACCGCATCTTGAATCTAAAAATGTCTAGTAGAATCGATGTGCCAAGTCTCGAGATATATGTGTTATTTATTTTTGGGTTTTCTTAATTGCGGGAGTTAGTGGACGAAACCACCTCCACAATGTTTGTTTCCTTTATTTGTACCTTGTGGAAGTTTACCTGGTTTTTGGGCTTCTGCGGTGTATAGTGGAGTGTATGAGTCTCCCCTGGATTTAGACGGATATTATATTAGTAAGGGTGTGTCTAGTTGAGTGACCACCTCGCCCGTGTTTTTGGGTAGAGTCGACCACAGGTGCCTAATAAAGGTTATGCAATTTCTTCCTTATGATTTACTCATGTTTTTCACCATATAGCCTTATGCTTATGGTGTACTTATGATGTACGTGACGATTCACGTAAGTGTTCTTTTCCTGTTTGATGCTTTACTTGTGTACTTTACTTCAGCACTTTTAGTCTTGGGTTGGTACCCCATTTGACCCTTTGTTATGTTGGCTTATTTTTCTACCACCATTTGTACATTCTTGCTGAGGTGTTCTGTCTTTGGAATGCCTTAGGTTCAAAGCAGTAGCAGATAGCAGAGCTGGTTTTGGAGTTTCTGGGCAGCAGTGTTGGCTGTGGTTTTCACCTCGCCGTAGCGAGGTAGTTTGTTGTTTTAGCTAGCTTACTTAATTCAGACATACTTCTATTTTATGTGTGTTCGTGTCAGATTGTTGACGCCCACATGATAGACGGTTTTTGATACCTTGCTAGCTGTTAGGTTTTTTCTTTGTGATAGATTAGTTGCTCTATGTGATGATTTATGCTAGGAATGCATGTTAGGTATTTTCAAGTATAAAATCTACTATTATTACTTCATTAATTGCATAATTTAAAACTCTAAACTGTTACATTTAGCGACCGTAAAAGCTACCTTTACTACTATTATAAATCTAGGGTCTTACATAGCATGAGTTGTCCTTTGGGGACGTTTATACTCATGTAGGATGTTGTAGTCAATCTAAACAAGTATCTTCCACAGTGTATAATTATATTTTTATTCATGGACTAGTTTATCCACTAGGCCGAGGGATACGACTAACTGTTTAACTTACTGGATTTCCTCTAAATAACCTAAAGATCTTTCTTTATACATTAAGTAGGAGTTCTGCCTGTGCGTCCGTAGTTATCCCCTGCTGGCGTGGCATCATAACGCGCATTCTCCCTTACTCTGATATATTATTTAATGCGGTGAAAATGCGGGTTGTGACATAAAGCATTCAAAGTTTTAAATGAGTAGCATGGGTGAATTATCCTACTTCCTTGGTTTACAAGTGAAGCAAACACCTGATAACTTTTTTATATCTCAATCTAAATATGCTAAAGAGCTAATTAAAAGATTTGGGATGACAGATACCTCAGCCATGAAAACACCCATGCCCTCTAATGATGTAGTTGATAATGATGAACAGGGTAAACCTATTGATCAGAAAATATATAGGACAATCATTGGGTCCTTATTAAATTTAACAGCCAGTAGACCATACATTATGTTTGCCACCTGTATTTGTGCTAGGTTCCAAGTAAATCCTAAAGAATCTCATTTAATTTTAGTAAATAGAATTTTGAGATATATAAATGGTAGCCCTAATCTAGAACTTTGGTATCCTATTGAGTCAGGATTTGAATTATCTGGATTCACAGATGTTGATTATGGTGGATGCAGAGTTGACAGAAAAAGTACATCAGGAACTAGTTAGTTTCTTGGTGATAGGCTTATGTCATGGTTTTGCAAAAAGTTAAAATATGTTTCTACTTCAACTACTGAAGCTGAATATATTACAGTAAGTAATTTTTGTTCACAGATTTTGTGGATTCAAAATCAGTTACTAGATTATGGTTATAACTTAAATAATTCAACTATTTTTGTGATAATACTAGTACAATATCAATTGCACAGAATCCAGTCCTTCATAGTCAGACTAAGCTGTTAGAAATTAGGCATCATTTTATAAGAGATAATGTAGAGAAAAATAAAATTAATCTTGTTTTTATTTCCACAGTTTTTAATAAGCTGATATTTTAACTAAACCTTTTGATGAAAAGAGACATATATTCTTCTTAAATCAGTTAGGAATGATAAATGAAGAATCATTAATTTGTTTTTTGTTCTGAGATCGACGAATTGGACACCTTTCGTCGAATAGAGATCGACGAACTATGAACTTTTCGTGAAACGTTCGTCGAATGGAGATTGACAAACTTTCTTTGAGAAATTTTCATCGAACGGAGATCGACAAATTAGTTTCTAGTACTTTTTGTCGAACAGAGCTCGACGAAATGTATTTCTTTCGCAAAACTTTCGTCAAACGGAGATCGACGAAATGTATTTCTTTTGAGAAATTTTTCATCGAACCAAGTTCGATGTTTTGCTTTTCGTATGACAGAGATCGCCTTTTCGACTTCTGAAAACTTATAATTAGGTTTTCATCGAACTCTATCCCGTGCATTTTCATTTCCCTTGCACTTGATCTCTCTATTTTGCAGGACAATGGTGATTTCTCAGGCCATCCTCTCAGCAATGAAATTTTATACTGGCATTGATATTGACATGGAATCATTCAGTCATTCAGATTAAGTTTTCCAGGACATTCTGAAATAGTTTGAGACTCAGAATCTGCGACAGTTTATGTCAACTATGATCACACTTCTAGTGGCAGAAATCAAAGAGTGGATCCATACAACCATGTTTCAGGATTTCCCAATTATTAATGGTTTTATCTCTGGCAATCAGGTTCCTCTAACACCTAAAATTTTTTCTGAAGTTTTCGGTTTTGTAATGGAAATAATGATATCGAACTATCTAGTTCTGAATTTGAGATAATGTTAGATAGATTTGGTCACTCACAGGGAAACCCTAATCACCTTTTGAAAAAGAACTTTTTAATAGAATACAAATTCTTACCTGATATTGTTGGTAAGGTTTTATTGGGCAAGCTTTCAGCCCATGATTATGTAACCAAGCATCAATTCTTTTTCATGTGTGCTTTGGTTGATCAGAAATATGTAAACTGGGGATCAATTCTTCTTGACTTTATTAAGAAGAAGATCACCAACAAGTCTGGAGTATATGGCAGGATCTTAGGAATTTTGCTACAGGCAAAATGTCCAGAACTTTTGGTCTCGCAGACCATTCATATTAATGCTTCCAAGAGGCTAACCTCTGTCTTATTTTGCAAATGGGAGAGGGTAATCCATAAGCCTCCAAGAGATAATCCCTATATGGTTGCTTCTGAAAGCACCAGGGCTATTCCAGCCACTCTCTCTACCCAAAAAGTGGTCTATGTTCCTCTTATTTCTTCTCCTCTACCATCTCCTCACCATTCACCTAGACATTTAACCCCACCTACTCTACAACATACTTTGTCTGTATATGTTCCAGGGATGAATCAATCACCTCTCTTATCTCCAACTTATTCTTCCCCACTTCTTAAATCTCCACCTCACTTCTCTCTGCTTGATTCATCTCCACCTCATTCTTCTCCACAACAATTATCTCCATCTCACTCATCTATCCAGGAGATCATTCCAGATGTCCTTCCCTCTCCCATCAATCTTACTTATATACCACAGTCATCTTCCCTATGTCCTAACTGTGCTAACAGTTCTATTCCATCCACTTCCAATCCCTCATCTTCAATTCCATCCTATGCATCTACTCAGGCTCTACCTTAGTTTATGTATTTTGATTTTTCATCCATTGCCAATAATATTTTGGACTTCATCACTCCTACTCTCAGGACTCTAAAAGATGAAGCCTTGGCTCCTCTTATTAATACTATCTCTGACCTTTCTTCTAAGCTAGCCTCCTCCAATTTTGTATGTTCTTCTAGGGTCCTAGATTTAGGTCTCCCTGGATCTTGGAAGCAGGAGATGTTTTATGAAGAAGCTCCTCATACTACAGTTACAGTTATAGTAATTACAGAAACAGTTGCAGCAGTAGCAGCAGTGGTTGATGAAAGTCTGGATTCGGAAATGCTTGAAGTTATTTCAGTTGAAGAAGCAGTAGAATCAGCAGTTCCAAAAGTTCTCACTGTTGGTGATGTTATTATTCATCCCACAGTTGACTTACTTTCTTTATTATCTGATTTTTGAAGTTCTGCCCAGTTCTCTTCCCAGTTTTCCAGTTTTTGAAAATAATGTTTCTAAAGCATTAGTATGTTATACTGCTCCCATTGATGCTTCAATCTTAGAAGAGATTAGATCTTGTTTAAGAATTGTTTCTACTAGTTCTTCTCTAGTTTCTCAGATTACAGTAATAGTTGATGATGTAATGGATATTATAGAACAAGTTTCTTCCCCTCCTACTTTTGTATGGGATGAAACTCCAATGCCAAACTTTGATGATCTTCTTAATGAAGATATGGAAAAGGAAGAAGACGATGTTCATAATCAGTAAAAGGATCAGTGTGTTGATAATAATTATTTATATAGACAGATATATGATTTATATTATCAGCCTGCAGAAGAATCTAATGATAATGCAAAGTAAGATTATTCAGAAGACTCTGGGTATATGAAAAGTAAATTAATGAAGAAGGCTCTAGTTAAGGTTGATCCTCAACCTTCATCAACAACAGATATTCCATATTACATTCTGCATGGAATTCCTTTCACTCAAGACCTTCCACACTGGATGAGATTCTCCAAAAATGAGCAAAAACTAGGAAGAAGATAAGGAGATATCATTCTCCACCTCAAAAGTCTTGGAGGGGACCTCCTCCTCCTCCAGCAGTAGGGTCAACTGGTAGAGTATCTTCTTCTCAAAGGTCTTCTTCACATCATTCTAGACCTTCTCAGGGCAGGCAGGATAAACCTACCAGGTCTAATTCTCACAGTAGCCAGCAACAACATACAAATCAAAGCAGCAGTCAACACCAATCAAGCCAAGAGAAGCCACCTTCTCTTGTATATGATCTAGAACTATACCTAGTGTTTAGAATGGCAAGGTTCAATGAGCAGGTTGCACTTTCTCATATTAAGAAAGAAAGGACAGAGGGTAAGGACCCCTCACAATTCTCTACTATGTCCTCCTACAGGAAATAGGAACTAGACAGATATTCAAAGAAGAGTTTATTCAATGTTGATAAGTATATGAGTCTGCATCTAGAGACAGTTGTTCTAAGAACCACCTCCCTGGAAATCATAAGTTCTCAAGACCTAACTATGAGTAAAAGGGAATCTGATGATCCAAACAGAAAGCTAATTTTCACTAAATCATCTTCAGATTCTCCATCAACATCTCCTCAGAAAGACTCTTAATTTTGATTATAAGTTTTAAACTTTGTTTATGATTATGAACTCTCGTAGAACTTTCTTTATATCTACTGAAAATTTTATAATTTTGTCAGATTATTTTTTCTTTGTGTTTTTATGTTATTGATAGTATCCTTGCCCAAATATGGGGAGAATGTTGGAACCCTATTACTGATTTGGGCTAGGATCACTATTATTTATTTAGGATGATTAGTTTGACCTAATTTGTATAGTTCTAGGTCATAGGTTATTTTTCCAGGGTTGTTACTTCAGAAGAATTCTAGAAAAGTGCAGTTCGACGAACGCAGAATTTTGATCGACGAAAGCTGAGCTCTGTTCAACGAATGTCGAGCTCAGTTCGACGAACTCAGAGTTCTAACTCTGAGTTTAGCTCAATGAACTCTAGGCTCTGTTCGATGAATGCTGATCACTACTCAGCAGCTCAGCTCGATGAACTCCATGCTCAGCTCGATGAACTCCAGGCTCAGTTCGGCAAACTCCAAGCTTAGTTCGTCGATCTCCAGGCGCAGTTTGATGAATTTCTTGCAGTGTTCATTGTTCAGGCAGTTTTATATTCTAAAGGCAGAAAGATTTTTTCAAGACTTAATATCAGGCAGTTATACTCTGATATTTAATGCTAAATATTTTTATTGAATATAACTGTTTAAGGCAACATTAAATAAGGTTTTATCATAGAGTTTAATTTTAATTAATTCCCAAGGGTAGTTATAATTCTCAGAGATTCTTCAGACATTTCAGAATGGATTTAAATCAAATATTTTAATTCTCCTAAGAGATTATATATTCAAATTATTATTGCTTTAGGGGGCAACACACACTTATACATACTGATTTACTTACTGATTTCTGTTTCTGACTTTGAGACTTACAGATCAACAAATATTCTTCAGATTGTCTGCTTAAGTCTCTGCTAGTGAAAAGTCTTCATCAGTCAAACACAAGAAGGCCTACACACTGAATAAAAGCCTCCCCTCCTGATCTCAAATCTCTACTCAAATCAGGGGGGTGCTTTTTGCTCCATCATCCACTAAGTCTTCTCAGAGACTCTTGACAGAGAAGACAACATCCTTTTCATATAGTTTATTTCTAAACTGTGTACAGGGTTTTTAACTTCCTTCAAAAGTTATCTCTTAGTTCATAAGTCACCTGATCAAAAGACCTAAGCTTGGTTTTTGAGCACCTGGTCAAAAGCTCAAAGAGTTGCAAGATCTCCCATAGAAAATAGATCTTCTAGTGGAAGGGCGCCTAATCAAAAACTTGTAGTGGATTCCTACTTGGGTGGTAGAAGAGTAGACGTACCTAGGTTTATTGGGGAACTACTATAAATCCTTGTGTCATTTTTGATTGATTGTTTTATTTGTTATGTGCTGTGATTATTTTCTTTATATATATATATATCATTTATTTTTAAATCCGTTATAAAAATAAATAAAAGTTTTAAAATACTCTATTCACCCCCCTCCTCTATAGTAAAGTTAGATCTATCCCTCACTTTTAGGGTCTTACGATGCTTTTGTAGATAAGTGCTCTATTATGCATGTGACAAGCTGTATTTACTGCTTTAGTCCAGAAGTACTCTGGATGTGAAGCGTCGTTCAACATAGTTGTACATGCTTCAATTAGGGTTCTATTCCTTCTTTCAGCAACTCCATTTTTTTTATGGAGTATGCGGGGAGGAAAACTCATGAAAGATACCTTGACTTCTACAAAATTCTGTCATGGCACCAGACTCAAATTCTGTTATTTGGCCACTTCTGATTTTGACCACTGAGCAGTTCAATTCATTTTGAATTTGCTTGACAAAATATTTGAATGTGTCGAAGGTGTCTGAATTTTGTTTCAGAAAGAACACCCAAGTAAAATGCGATTAGTCATCAACAATTACTAATGTGTAGACCTTACCTCCTAAACTGTGAATAGGCATAGGACCAAATAAGTCCATATGAAGTAAATACAAGCTTCTCAAAGAATCTTTTTCAGTAATACCCTTGAAGGTAGCCCTTGTCTTCTTACCCATTTTACATGAGTGACATGGACTCTCTTTAATGCACTTAATGTTGGGGGCATCTCGCACTAAGTTGTGAGAAAATATCATATTTATTGTTTTGAAATTAATATGTGCTAATCTATTATGCCATTGGTCATAAAGAGACGCGCTACTTTTAGCCACAAAAAACACAGGGGTAGAATTGTCTAAACATAGAAAATTTTAACAAAATATATTTCTACTCTGAGTGCCTGTTAAGACTGTCTCCAAATTTGTAGATTACTTTATCAAAAACTTTTCCCCTTAGAACTCAATGATGTAGCCTTTATCACATAGCTGGCTTATGCTTATAAGATTATGATGTAATCCTTCAACATAGGCCACATCTGTGAAAGATACTACTCTGTTTGAGATCATACCACAACCTTTTGTATTTCTCCAATCTAACCCTTATAAGATTACTTTTGGTCCGTCTTTGACTGGGGTGAAATCAAGCAATAGACTTCTTGTCCCAGTCATGTGCCGAGAGCATCCACTGTCCAAATACTAGATAAGATTTCTGTTTGCCTTTGGACATACCTGCAATGACAAATCACTTTACCTTAGAAACCCAAACATATTTGGGTCCTTGGTTCCTGGTCATCTTAACACCACTAGGAACATTAACTTTTCGAGTGGTCGGCCTCACAGGGTTAACTTGTGGAGTTACAAAATTAGCAGGGTTAAACTAGAAATCTACGCCAAAATGACCAATTTTGCTTCAGCACCAACAGTCAAACCTTTTGTACATTCTTTGTAACTCCTGCTTTACCTTTTGAATGTGAGGTCTAGCAGGGGCAACATACTTGGAGGAGGAAGCCTCCTGATTACAGCATACGTATGGCTTCTCCATCTCCTTTGCCTTAGGTACAAGATTTTTGGCCTTCAGTGCCCTCTTATGGTAATGTTCAAGATCATATGGACCATATTTCTTGAGTTCAATCTCTTCATAAGGTGCTTTAAAAACACTAGCACCATAGTCTTGGGGATGGGTCCATCCTTGGTATCTCTTCTTGGGCTCTATATAGGTTGGCCTAGCAAGGTGAATGTAGGATGACACAAGGTCAAACTTGTTCATCGGAAAGAATACCTTCCTAAATGAGGGTTGACCTAGAGGTACCTTCCCCTTTTCTTTGGCACTGGCTTTCTTGGCAGCCTTACCTTTTCCAACTTCGTGGCCAAGACCACTACCCTTCTTCGGAGATGAGAACTCATCAATGAGAGGGAGAACAGTCTTCGTCTTGGAGAAACTCTCAACAAGTTTTATCTCCACCAAGAGCTTTTCTTCCAGCTCATCAAGATATTTCTCTTTTAAACTTAATATTTCAGTTGAGCTTTTCAATTCCTCTTTCAAGGAGTGAAATTAATTTTTGAGAGGAGTCAATTCTTCAATTTCCTCCCTCAACCTTGATTCCTCTACCTTGAGAGAGGCAATCTCTTTTGCCTGCTTCTTGAATACCTTTCGGCATTTGTCAAAAGATTTCAAAAGGTTCTCGGGTTTAACCATTAACTCAGACTCGCCCTCTTCAGAAGAGTAGTCTTCATGACTGTTAGTGGATGCTTCCGATTCCGAGAGTATTATGTGCGAGTTTACCTTCCCGCGATACTCTAAGTCACCAACTTCCTCGTCTGATTGAGCCATAAGCCCGAAGTAGTCTTCCTCATTCTCTGAGCTCGACTCACTTGAGTGACTGTCGCTGAGAGTCTTGGACTTCTTTGAGATGAAGCTCTTTTCTTCTTTTATCTTTCCCTTGAAAGATCTTTTCTTCTCTTTCATGGATCCCTCCGTATACTTGTAAGGGCATTCAACAATCATGTGACCTATCTTGTTGCAACAATAACACACAACATCAGACGAAGAATGTTTGTTCGGTTTAGATTTGTACCTGTCCTCTCGATTGTAGATTTTTCAGGAAAAGTCTCCATCACGATGAGATTTCCTGAAGTCTAAAGAAGATGATTGTTTCTTCATCTATCTCCTCTTGCTGAGCAGTTTCTTGAACTGCTTAGATATGAGAGAAAACTCTCCATCTTATAGCTCAAATCCGGATGTGCTAGGCTCGAAGTCTTCTGGGGTGTCAGGGGCACGAGTCCTTACTGGTGAAATAACTTTGGACTTTCTCGAACCTTCAGCTTTTAGGGCCACCGACTTCTCTTTTCTAGAAGTCTGGCTGCTTTGCTCTTCCTTCTTTCTGGTGTTCATTTGTAGTTCGTAGGAGAGCAATTTTCCAAAGAGGTTCATAGGGCCAGTCTCATGCAACTTCCCAAACTCCCTGATGGAAACCACTTTAGTGTCCCATTCCTTTGTAAGGGATGTAAGAAACTTGTCGTTAAGCTCGCCATTAGTGAAGGTATGACCATATTTCCTGAGGCCATTCACAATCTTAAAGAACTTCTTGAAGCTGTAAGTAATACTATCACTTTATCCTTGCTTGAATGTCTTGTATTCCTAATTCATCAATGATCTACGGTCATCTCTAACTTCTTATGTCCCTTCCATTAGTACCATTAGGCAGTCCCACATTTCTTTGTCATATTTATAGTGGAATAGATTCATAAGCATTGAGTCATCCACTGCACTTGCGATGATGTTCTTTGCCTACTTATCAAGAGAGAAAAGGTAATTTCATCCTTAGTCAAGTAAATCATCTTCTTGGGGATCATGAATCTAGGATTCAGAGATGATGGTTGAGTCGGTATGTGGGGTCCTTCTTCCACAATTTGAAAAATACTTAGATCTGCAGCTTCCATGAAGAACATTACTCGTTCTTTCCACATGGGAAAGTTTTACTTTGTGCACACTGGTAGCTTTATAGAAGACATGTCTTTGCTTCAGTCCATGGTTACTAGATGGATTCTCTTGACGCAAGAATAGGGATCATGTTCAAGGTGTTAACCTTATATCGAACAAAATAGCCCTCTAATACCAATTGAAAGTGTCTTGCATCTACGTAAATCTCATAGAGGGGGGTGAATAGGTGATGTTTGTGTCTTTGTGCGGAATAAAAACTACTTTAAAAATCAAGCAAGCAAACACCGATATTTATAGTAGTTCCCCGAGTTTGGTACGTCAACTTTCCTGCCTCCCCTATTTACTATGAAGGGGTAGATTCAGCTACTTCAACAATCTCATGTTTCTTCAAATCTTACACTTCGGAGCCACAACTCTTTACCCTCGGAGATGAAGCTCCTACCACTCGATCTACAACCAGATTTACGAACTAGATCCACAAATGGATCTATAAACTCGATCCACAAAAGGATCTACAAACTCGGAGATAATCACCCACAATATGTAAAAGAATATTACAACAATATTACATAAGATCTGAAAACTTCAGTCTGTCATTCTTCGAAAATAATGGATCTTGAAATCGCTTGGAGAACACGGGATAATCTGAAGTCTTCGAAGACCTTGAATCTTCAATGATTTGATCTGGGGGAGTATAGATCTGTAGAGAGAGAATCGATCTAGTCGTGTATGTCGAAGAAGATGAATCGCATTGTACGTCAATGGCCGATTGGAGAAATCGCGAGTTTATTGTTTGTCGGCGGTCGGACGGGCGGTTTTCCGTGTTTGGAAATGTTTCTACGTCTGAAATATGATCAATATTACGATTATGTTGAAAGGAAATATCCTCTATGTATTTATAAAGATTTCCTTCTCAATAGTATGAAGAAAACTAAAAAAAAACGAAACCTAAAAAGTCATTGTGCATGTCCGACTGAAACCCAAACCAACGATTTGAAAATTTCGAAAAAATGCCCTAAGTCAAATTTGTCGAGTTTCAAAAGTATGCTCGCCAAATGGGTTTATGAAATACGATGAATTAGACTTACACAAATCAACTCAGGCTGGCAATACACACAACCCCAAAGCAGAGAATCATACTCGATTAATTCGTCGAGTATTAGCTGGTATACTTGACGAATTCGTCAAGTATAGGCTAAATGACTCAACGCTCTCGTAACCATGACAAGTAATATTCAACGAATGAGACTTAGAAAAATCCAAAGAAGTAGCGTCGAATGGACTCGATGAATTCGACATGTATCTTCTGAAAGTTGTAAGTTGTCTACCTAAATCACCTAGAGGGGGGTGAATAGGTGAGATGTGCGTCTAATGCGGAATAAAAAAATTAACAACTAGCACAAATAAGTAATCAAGCAATCACACAGACGACAAGAGATTTATAGTGGTTCCCCGATCTTGGGTACGTCCACTTTCCTCACCAATCTAGCAAATCACTAGATCCAGCTACTCCAGTATCTCAGATTACAAACCAATCCTACACCTCTGAACCACGTTCCTACAAAACTCGATCCAAACGGATCGACACTCGGAAGATACAAACTTCCTACCACTCGGAGCACAACGCTCCTACACTCGGAGAATAATCTCCTACAAGATTTACAAATAGATATAAAAATACAAGCATAAACTTTCTCAGATCTGCAAGAAATAAGTCTTTAGGTCTTCTTCTTGAAGTTGCAGCCCTTTCAGAATTGTTGAAGAAGACTAGTAGATCTGACCTGAGAAATTCTTGAATCTACTCGATCAAGGAAGAAAGAACGTTTCCTGAATCAGTAGATCTTCTAGATCGAAAGGATAAGGATCGATCTTGACTAGAGTGGTAGCGGTGGCTTCAAGACGTCAAGCTTTTTAAGAAGTCGGCCAAACCAGAGCTTTTTTTGGAAAGTACAAGATCCGCTCAAAAATTTCTCTTAATCCTTCTTAGGGTTATGTCTTCGTGACAAGACCTTATATTGGATATCTCTTAATGGTTGGAA
The DNA here is from genome assembly GCA_039513925.1 of Platanthera zijinensis. Taxonomy (NCBI): domain Eukaryota; kingdom Viridiplantae; phylum Streptophyta; class Magnoliopsida; order Asparagales; family Orchidaceae; genus Platanthera; species Platanthera zijinensis. The sequence goes on from CM077086.1 coordinate 146,500,518, forward strand.
ATATCATTAATGATAAAACGTGGACCAATCCTGTTGGGTTATTTGAAATTCCGGCCGTTCTGGACTTAGAAGAAATTTTCTGGAAAAATCCGACTTAGTTCTCGAGAAGTAATTAAAGTTCTCGAGAACTATGAACTGAGCTTTCGAGAGCTGCAAAGACTTCTCGAAAGCTAATTTCTTTTAGAAATGGTTGGACTTCTCGAGAACACCAGAGTATAGTTCTCGAGAACTAATTTGACTTCTAGAGAAATAATAGAGGACTTCTCGAGAACTTGAGCTTAGAGAAATTTTCTTCTGAACTTCTCGAGAACCAAGGGAATACTTCTCGAGAACTAAATTGACTTCTCGAGAAATTATAGATGACTTCTCGAGAACTTTACTTAGAATCAACTTTTGATAGAATTTCTGAACTTGAGAATCAAAGGAATCCTTCTCGAGAACTAAATTGACTTCTCGAGAACTTAGAGAATAGTTATCGAGAGCTTTACTGACTTCTCGAGAACTTATAGAATAGTTCTCGAGAACTTTACTGACTTCTCGAGAACTTCACTTAGAGAAATTCTAGAACTGTCCTGACTTCTTGAGAAGTAGAGTCTGAGCTTCTCGAGAACTATACCATACTTCTCGAGAACTCTGAGATTACTTCTCGAGAACTGGACTTAGAAAGTTTTTCAAGAACTATAGAGAAGATTTCCTTCTAGCCCTATCTCCATCCTTTGCTCCCAATGTTTGAACATAAAGTGTATCCCAATTGAGAGGCTACACATGAGTCAACACTTTGGATCACACAGTGAGGGATTACACTATATGGTCTTGTGTTCCTGACCCACTGTAGACTTACATTGGTCTACACTTAGCATTGAGAACCTGCAAACATTCAACTATAAAAAGGATATCAAATACAACTTAATTCATCTTAGTTCAAGGATGACTTCATGCAAATCTTGGTTATTGTGGATGCAATACCCAATAATCTCCCCCTATTTGTAGAAGTTAGAACCCTCTACACTAAGGTTAATTATTATATTAAATAAAGAACATGAAGGAAGAAAAGTAAGAATAAATGCACAGACAGATAATTAGAAAGCACAATTAAGCAAAACTAGGAAATGTTATATATATCAATAATGTTTTAAAATTAGTCAACATCCATTTCCTCAACATTCCTCAACACCACAACATCATGAATCATCCTTTATGATGTTGTTGCCTGTCTTGCTTTTCCTGTTGTCTTCTCTAATAGCTGAAAGGTTTTGGATAATATCTGGGAGGCTTTGGAGGAGCTTTGGGATTATTCTTTCCATATTCTCTATCATAAATTCTCCTTTTGGTCATTGATTTTTCATATAACTCCCACTCAACTGAACTGTAGTGCAGATGTCTATTCTCATTATAGTCCATGACAAGTTTAAGAGTGTCCAGAATTAGAGCTTTGGAGGTTGGGCTCAAAACATCAGCAAATTCTTGAGCCTTTGTCTTCTCTGCCTCTGGCTGGGGAACTGACCTGCTAGCAGAAGGACCTTCCCTAAACTACCTTTTCTTGGGAATGTTAACCTCTGGTAGATCTTGAAGAATCACATCATCCCAAACATGGGAATAGGAAGCTGGAGGAGGTTCCTGATCTTCTGGCCTGGGAAAGAATGTAGGAAATTGAGGTTGAGGCACTTGGCTATACTCACCTTCAGCAAGATGATTTAAATGATGAGGAACCACATTGGGGTCTGCCTGAAAATCTTGTAAGATTTGATTATGCATCCATACAGCTGTATCATAAGTATGGAATTTTACTGATTGAATTTGTTCTAAAACACTTTTATTGATCTCAGTTACTTTTTCAGTCCAAAGAGTTTTGGCAGCAGTAGAAAGCTTTTCAACTTGTTCTTTACTATGCTCTCCCCCTTTCTGATTTCTACAGATAGGTTTTCTATTGCATCTTCCTTGAATGTACCAACTTCAGTGCATACCTTCATGACATTTTCTTCAGCTCTTTTGTCCATCTGAATTTGATTGTTTGCTAGTGTGACACTTTGGTCCATTACTTGACCAATTCTTGTTATGGTGCGATCTATTGCTTTGCCTCCAATTCTGAATAACTCTTTCAGCAGGTTAGTATTGACTTGGATTTGAGCAAAACCTCTGCTCATTTCTTTTTTCAGGGAAGTTACCTATTTCTGAATTGTCTGAAGAGATTCATCAAAATGTTTCCTCTGTTCAGCTAGCATTTCTCCAATCCTTGACAGAAAATCTGAGTTTACTATAGCAGCAGTAGCAGCAGCAGGAGCAGGAGCAGGAGTGATGGAATCAGGAGGAACTGGAGGGGCACCTGATAAAGCAGTAGTAACAGGGGTGGCCGATACAGAGGAATCTTGCCATGGAGGAAGTTTTTCTATGATAATAGAGCTCTTGGCTCTTACAGTTTTGAGTGATATATCTTCCTCTTCATCAACAAACTTGGGAATAGAGAAGTCAAGATTCTGAAGAGGGGCTTCCACCTCCTTAGGAGCTTGCTCATCCTTGTCTGACAAAAGGATGGTGTCTGGTGGAGTTGAATCTTTTCTTGGAGAGGGAGAAGCAGCTGGAGTACCTTGGGGTGAAGGTTCTTTGTATGAGTCTTCTGGGAGATCTTTTGGGAGAGGAGGAAGAAGGTCCTCTGAAGAGAGTTCCTCTATCATCTTATCTATTGCCTCATTGGTGTCTTTGAGAACTTCTTGTGCAGGAAGATATGACTGGGTTGAAACTGGAGAGTTTGCCATGGGGCTTTTGACTGGAGAATGTGCTAGAGAAGGAGAACTAGCTGGAGGAGTAGGAATTTTTATAACTGGGGCAGAGTGTGCAGGCTCCCCCTCAACTGCTGCACCAGATGGTTCAGCAACATGATGTAAAGGAGGAGATGGGGTCCTGACCTCTGAGACAGAAGCTCCATCTTCCTTATCTAACTATCTTGGGTTCTTCAGTTTCAGCTCCCATCTCTGGATGGAGGTGAAGGAGATCTTTTTCAGGTGATGAATTGGAGTACCTTTGGACAGTTTGAAGGTGATTGGATCAATCTCACTCAGCAGTAAAGAGATTATCCTTGCAAATTTTGGTTGTTGGATACTGTCTCTGATCATCTCAAACACCATCATTCCAAACTGAAATTTCTTTCTACAGACTATTGCTGTCATTACTCTAAACAAGTCATTAGGAATAAAACTGACTGACCCTGTTATGCATCACAGTATTTTTCCAATAATATCTACAAGAAGTTTCCCTACATCATTTAGAAGATTTCTCCTTAGGGAGATGTATTCCTCAGTATTTCCATAGAAAGAGTAGGTTTTGGCATAATCTTCTGAAGTTTTGTCGTCTTCCTCATCAACAATAGGCATTTTCAGAAGCTTGGAAATCCCGTGCTTGTCAATATAGATTTTGATCCCTTTAACTTTTGTCTTCAAAATTGTTCCATTCCTCCTTACTTTAGCATTCCTGAAAAATTCCTCGACACTTGTAAGTACTATCTTGACGGGCTCAGAGAGAACGAACATCAACCCAGCCGTTTCAAGAATTATCAGCAAGTTCTAGAAATCATCAGAAATGTCGGCCAGACCATCGACAACGAGTTCGCTGCCTATACCAATCTTGGAACTGTGAGCCATTGACGCCGACAGTTACAACGAACGGAGCGGGGAACAACGATAGAGATGGAGCTTTCGTTCGGCTGAAGATGAAGAGTTGCGAGAGGAATGTTTGAAATGGCCGTTGATTTTGGATTCTAAAATATTATTGATAAATATATTTTCCTAGTAACGTTAATTATATGCCTAATTAGTCTTAGGTTTGGGCAGAAATCAAGAATTTTGCGAAATAATAGAGTTAAGAAGAACCTGCAGAAGGATGGGCCAGCTATCAAGAGGTAGGTTATACTTTTCGAGAAGTGGCCAATAGTTATTGAGAAGTAAGAAATTTCTCGAGAACTGGATTTCGGAGTTCTCGAGAGATAGGCTGAGTTCTCGAGAACTTACGATGGACTTTTCGAGAAGTTTAAGTATTTCTCGAGAACTTAAGATACATTTCGAGAGCTAATGTCTGCCTCTCGAGAAGTGTACTTAGGTTTTTCGAGAAATAACTTTTTCTTTTCGAGAAGTGAAGTAGGTTTTCGAGAACTACCTTCCACTAGGTAAATTCTAACCTTTTAGGAGTATCCTCGATTCTTGAGCCTTAGAACTGATCACTTTGGTCTAATCCTCCTTGTTCAGCAACCCAAGTTCAGTTTTGAAGAAATTGAACTTGGTCTCGTCCAGCGGCTTAGTGAATATATCTGCAACCTGCCGATCTGTTGGCACGTACTGCAAATCTACATCCCCTTGCTCCACATGCTCCCGGATGAAGTGGTATCTCAGCTCGATGTGCTTTGTCCGGCTGTGAGAGACTGGGTTGTTTGTGATTGCGATGGCGCTAGAGGAGTCACAGAACAAAGGAATGTCCTTGACCTTCATATTATAATCCTCTAGGTGGTTCTTTAGCCAAAGTAGCTGTGCACAACAACTACCGGCAGAAATGTATTCTGACTCGGCCGTTGAGATTGCGACACAGTTTTTCTTTTTGCTGCTCCAAGAGATAAGCCTTCATCCTAGGAATTTGCAAGTCCTAGAAGTGCTTTTCCTGTCGTCTTTGCTTCGTGCAAAATCTGCATATGAAAATCCAATCAGTTCACTATCATTACTTCTTGGGTACCATAAGCCAAGATTTGGTGTACCTTTAAGGTACCTCAAAATTCGCTTCGCAGCAATATAGTGAGATTCCTTAGAGTTCACCTGAAATCTAGCGCATACATATGTTGAGAACATTATATCTGGTCTACTTGCGGTAAGGTAGAGCAAGGACCCAATTATGCTTCAGTACTTGGTTTCATCAAAAGGTTTCCCTTTCTCATCCTTATCCAGAGACATAGCTGAGGCCATTGGAGTCTTCATAGAGGTTGCATTCTCCATTCCGAATTTCTTAAGTAGCTCTTTGGTGAACTTGGTTTGTTAGATGAAGATTCCATCCTTAGATTGTTTCACCTGAAGCCCTAAGAAATACTTCAGCTCTCCCATACTGCTCATTTCAAACTTCCCTTGCATAAGTTTAGAAAACTTCTTGCAGAGGTTGTTATCCGTAGAGTCAAAAATAATGTCATCGACATAGATTTGCACTAGCAAAATCTTGCCATTTATTTCCCTAAGAAATAATGTCTTGTCTATCTTTCCTCTTGTGAACTTGTTCTCAAGAAGAAAGCTAGACAACGTCTCATACCAAGCTCGAGGAGCTTATTTAAGACCTTATAAAGCTTTTTGCAGTAAATAAACATAATTAGGAAGAGTTGAATAAACAAAACCTGGCGGTTGCTCTACATATACTTCTTCCTTTATGTCACCATTCAGGAGGGCGGATTTTACATCCATCTGATAGACGGTAAAACCCTTAAGTGCAGCATAAGCAAGGAATAACCTTATCGCCTCCAATCTTGCCACTGGAGCATACGTTTGATCGAAGTCGATTCCTTCTTCTTGACGATAGCCCTTAGCAACGAATCTGGCTTTGTTCTTTATAATAGTTCCTTCTTCATCCATCTTGTTCCGGTAGACCCATTTTGTCCTGATGATGTTCTTACTCTTGGGTATAGGAACAAGTGTCCAAACTTTGCAATGTTTGAACTGATTTAACTCTTCTTCCATGGCTAGGATCCAGTATGCATCCGAGTTTGCTTCATCGAACTTCATAGGTTCAACCTGTGATTGAAAACTTAAGAATAAATTCTCGTTAGTTGTACCTCGACGAGTTCTGACACCATCCCGGGGATCTCCTATGATCTGGTCCAAGGGATTATCCTTCAGGTTTCTTAGCTCTAGAGTCCTTGCATCTGGGATTTCCTCAGCCACTGGAGTTGCATCTTCAGATGGGATGAATTCTTCATATTGATCATCTACCTCTCCAATCGGGGTTGTAGAGGTGATCTTGATGAACTTTTCATCTTTGTCTTCAGTAGGTTCATCCAAGCTGAGCTCCTTTATCTTTGTACCTGAATCTTCAATGAGTACACTAGAAGAGTTGCTTTGCAACAAACTTATCTAATCAAATACAATGTGTATCGATTCTTCTACCACCAGAGTTTTTCTATTAAATACTCTATAGGCCTTACTATGGATACTATAACCTACAAAAGTACCTTCAAAGCTTTTCTCGCTAAACTTGGTAGTGTGATACTTGTCGTTGTTAAGTACGAAGCACTTGCAACCAAAGATTCTAAAATATGAAATGGTCGGTTTCCTGCCTTTTAGAAGTTCGAGAGGAGTCTTGTCATGGTTCTTGTTGATGAGTGCTCGATTTTGCACGTGGAAAGCGGTGTTGATAGCTTCAGCCCAGAAGTACTCTGGAAGTGAGGCATCACTAGACATAGTTCGGCAAGCCTCTATGAGTGTTCTGTTCCTTCTCTCATCTACTCCATTTTGCTGTGGAATGCGAGGAGAGGAAAACTCAAGAAAGATACCTTGACTTTCACAGAATTCTGTCATGGCCCCAAACTTGAATTCCATTCCATTGTCACTTCTGATTTTGACTACGGAGCAGTTGTATTCATTCTGGACTTGCCACACAAAATTAGTGAAAATATTGAAGGTATCTAACTTGTGTTTCAGAAAGAACACCCACGCAAAGTGCGAGTAATCATCCACAATAACCAATGTATATTCCTTACCTCCCAAACTTCTAACTTGCAGTGGACCGAACAAGTCCATATGAAGAAGCTGTAAGCTTCTATCAGAATCCTTGCCTATAATGCTTTTAAATTAACTCCTTGTTTGCTTGCCTTTAATCAGGCATGACAAGGGCTATCCTTAACGCACTTGACATTAGGGGCATCACGTACTAAGTTTTGGGAGAATAGTTTATTTATAGTTTTGAAATTAATATGTGCTAGTCTCTTGTGCCATTGGTCAGCAAGAGATGCACTACTTTTTGCTAAAAGGCATACTGGTGTAGAGGAGTCAATACAGATGAAATTTAAACAGAAGATATTTCTGCTTCGAGTGCCTGATAAAATAGTTTTCATGTTGTCAACCGATTTTATCAAACACTTGTCAACATGGAATTCAACCACGTAACCTTTGTCGCATAGTTGGCTTATGCTGATGAGATTGTGTTCCAATCCATCAACATAGGCTACATCTGAAAAGGATACGTTACCGTTAGTAATCATACCGTAGCGTTTGGTAATTCCTTGGTCTGAACCACCAAAGATGACCTTTGGTCCGTTCAACACCGGTGAAAAGTTCTGGAGTAGGCTCCTTGTCCTGGTAATATGCCGAGACCATCCACTGTCTAAATACCAGATTGGCATTTTAATGGCCTTTGGACGTACCTGCAATTATAATCACTTAGCCTTAGGAACCCAAACACGTTTGGGTTCTTGGTCTCGAGTTAGAGTACTCCCCCTACGAGTATTAGCCTCATGAGTGGTAATTCTCACGTTGCTAACTTGAGGAGTTGCAACATTTTTAGGATTGAACCAACAATCTATGGCAAAGTGACCAACTCTACCACAGTACCAACAGTCGAATCTGTTGTATCTTTGCCTTATGAACTCCTACTTGACCTTCTTGAGAGGAGGTCCAGCAGGGGTAGCATCCTTGGAGACAGAAGCTTCATTATGGTGGCAACTACATAAAGTCTTCTTTTTCATAGGCTTTTCCACAACAGATTTTACCTTTGGTGCCTTCTTGATGTTATGACCATGAGCATAAGGTCCATAGCTCTGAAGTTGAATCTCTTCATAAGGTGCCTTGAAGACACTCTCGCCAAAGTCACGAGGGCGAGTCCAACCTTGGTACCTTGACTTAAGCTTCTCTGGGATCGGCCTAGTGAAGTGTCCATAGGTGGACTCAAGTCGAATTCGTTCCCAAGAAAGATAATTTCTTGAACGAGATTGGCTTCAAAGGAGCTTTCCCTTTTTCCTCGGCCGAGGCTTTCTTGGCATCCTTATTCTTTCTCTTGGCCTTCCTTCTCCTAGAGGATTTAATAGGAGAACCTTTGTGGCCTAGACTAGCACCCTTGCCCTTAGCTTAGAATTTAGCAATCAGAGGAAGTACATTCTTAGGCTTAGAGAAACCTTCTACAAGTTTCTTTTCAGCCAAGAGTTGTTCTTCAACCTCCTTGATGACTTTCTCCTTAAGGTCAAGGTGCTCAAGAGCCTTTTTATATTCTTCAATAGATTTATTGAAGTATTCCTTAAGAGAGTCAGTCTTTGAGACTTCTTCTCTTAAGGCGCTCTCTGTGGCCTTTAGGGACTTTATCTCTTTCGCTTGAGTTTTCACGACTCGACGACATTTGTCGTAAGTCTCGAGTAACTCCTTATATTGTCCCATGAGTTCAGATTCATCCTCAGAGGGATAGCCCTCTTGCTCACTATCATCATCAGATTCTGAAAGAGGGTGTGAGATTTTACCTCCCCAGTGAACTGGGGGACTTGTTCATCATCAGTAAGAGCCATTATCCCAAAGTAGGCTTCTTCCACTTCTGCACTCTACTCAGATGAGTCGGAGTCACTGAGGGTTTTGCCCTTCTTGGCCAACAGGCTCTTTTCTGACCTCTTTTTAATATAGGACTTCTTCTCTTCTCGTTTTCCACCCTCTTTCTTCTTGTGGGGGCAATCCGCAATGACGTGACCTGGCTTATTACAGCAATATCAAACAATGTCAGTCGAATAATGTTTATTCGGTTTAGAACCATACCTGTCGTGGCTGCTTGAGCCTTTTCTGTTGCAATCACCATCATTGCGTGATCTTCTATAGGAGGCATCCTTGCCTCTCCATTGCTTCTTCTTGCTCAAGAATTTCTTGAACTGCCTTGAGAGTAGAGAGAACTCTCCATCAGATAGCTCTGAGCTAGAGGAGCTTGGCTCAGATGATTCTTCTTCATCAGCTTCAGGGGCTGGGGCAGGAGAGCTAGCCTTTGTCTTCCTTGAGCTATCTGCCTTCAGAGCGATAGACTTCTCCTTGGATGCAGACCTGCTCATCTCTTCTTATGCTTTTCTTGAGTTAATTTAGAGCTCGTAAGACATAAGCTTTCCGAATAGATTCTTCGGGTCCGTCTCGGCTAACCTTCCGAACTCCCGAATGGCACATACCTTTTTATCCCATTCCTTGGTCATGGATCTTAAGAATTTGTCATTCAATTCCCCATTTGTGAAGACTCGGCCATAAAATCTTAGGCCATTTACTATCTTTAAGAAGTTCTCAAAGGTATCAGCTATTGCTTCCTTGTGACCTTGCCTGAAGGCTTCATACTTCTGATTTAGAAGGGATCTCCGATCATCCCTAAGTTCTTCAGTGACTTCCATCAGAGTCACCAGGGATTGCCACATCTCCTTGGCAGACTAGCAATGAATAAGATTTTGCAGCATCGAGTCATCAACTGTACTTGCTATAATTTTTTTAGCTTTCTTGTCCAGGTAGACAAGTGCAATCTCGTCCTTATCCAAGTCCATCAACTTCTTTGGGACTTGTCTGGTTGGATCTATTGTAGATGCAATCATAGGAACTTGTGGACCTTCTTCAACAATCATGAAGATCCGAGGGTCCACTGCTTCCATGAAGAGTTTAACTCTTTTCTTATACATAGGAAAATTGTTCTTGGTCCATATAGGGAGCTTAGCAAAATCCTTGGTCTTACTCATGCTTGATACTTCTCTAAAGACAACTTGGAAAGGATTAGATCAAGGTGTTAACCTTTTAACGATCAACCTCCCTCTAATGCCAATTGAAAGTTGTAAGTTGTTTACCTAAATCACCTAGAGGGGGGTAAATAGGTGAAATGTGCGTCTAATGCGGAATAAAAAAATTGACAACTAGCACAAATAAGTAATCAAGCAATCACACAGACAACAAGAGATTTATAGTGGTTCCCCGATCTTGGGTACGTCCACTTTACTCACCGATCTAGCAAATCACTAGATCCGGCTACTCCACTATCTCGGATTGCAAACCAATCCTACACCTCGGAACCGTGTTCCTACAAAACTCGATCCAAACGGATCTACACTCAGAAGATACAAACTTCCTACCACTCGGAGCACAACGCTCCTGCACTCGGAGAATAATCTCCTACAAGATTTACAAATAGATATGAAAATACAAGCATAAACTTTCTCAGATCTGCAAGAAATAAGTCTTTAGGTCTTCTTCTTGAAGTTGCAGCCCTTTCAGAATTGTTGAAGAAGACTAGTAGATCTGACCTGAGAAATTCTTGAATCTACTCGATCAAGGAAGAAAGAACGTTTCCTGAATCAGTAGATCTTCTAGATCGAAAGGATGAGGATCGATCTTGACTAGAGCGGTAGCGGCGGCTTCAAGACGTCGAGCTTTTGAAGAAGTCGGCTGAACCAGAGCTTTTTTTTGGAAAGTATGAGATCTGCTCAATAATTTCTCTTAATCCTTCTTAGGGTTATGTCTTCGTGACAAGACCTTATATTGGATATCTCTTAACGGTTGGAAATATCATTAATGATGACACGTGGACTAATCCTGTTGGGTTATTTTAAATTCCGGCCGTTCTGGACTTAGAAAAAATTTTCTGGAAAAATCTTACTTAGTTCTCGAGAAGTAATTATAGTTCTCGAGAACTATGAACTGAGCTTTAGAGAGCTACAGAGACTTCTCGAAATCTAATTTCTTTTAGAAAGGGTTGGACTTCTCGAGAACACTAGAGTATAGTTCTCGAGAACTAATTTGACTTCTTGAGAAATAATAGAGGACTTCTCGAGAACTTGAGCTTAGAGAAATTTTCTTCTGAACTTCTCGAGAACCAAGGGAATACTTCTCGAGAACTTATAGAAGACTTCTCGAGAACTTTACTTAGAATCAACTTCTGATAGAATTTCTGAACTTGAGAATCAAAGGAATCCTTCTCGAGAACTAAATGGACTTCTCGAGAACTTAGAGAATAGTTCTCGAGAGCTTTACTTACTTCTTGAGAACTTATAGAATAGTTCTCGAGAACTTTACTGACTTCTCGAGAACTTCACTTAGAGAAATTCTAGAACTGTCCTTACTTCTCGAGAAGTAGAGTCTGAGCTTCTCGAGAACTATACCATACTTCTCAAGAACTCTTAGATTACTTCTCGAAAACTGGACTTAGAAAGTTTTTCAAGAACTATAGAGAAGATTTCCTTCTGGCCCTATCTCCATCCTTTGCTCCCAATGTTTTAACATAAAGTGTATCACAATTGAGAGGCTACACATGAGTCAACACTTTGGATCACATAGTGAGGGATTATACTGTATGTTCCTGTGTTCCTGACCCACTGTAGACTAACATTGGTCTACACTTAGCACTGAGAACCTGCAAACATTCAACTAGAACAAGGATATCAAATACAACTTAATTCATCTTAGTTCAAGGGTGACTTCATGCAAATCTGGGTTATTGTGGATGCAATACCCAACATCTTCTAGTATATTCGATGAATTCGGCGAGTATCGTTAGATACATTTTACGAATTCGATGAGTATACATGATGATACTCGCCAAATTTTACTTGGCGGATTTTCCAATTCTCCGATAATTTGCCCTAAGTACAATATGGTGAATTCGACGAGTGTTGGAAGGTATACGTAACGAATTCGACGAATATGAATGAGCATATTCAACGAATTCGATGTGTATTCCGAGCCATACACGATGAATTTTACATAGGCAAATTCTTGTCCTTCTGAATCTAAGCCTTGGTCCGTCCATGTTCCTTCTCCTGTACTTGGGATAAAAGTACACCCCAATAGAGAGATTGTATGTGAGTCAACACATTGGCCTACACAGTGAGGGATAACATTGTATAGTCCTATGTTTACTGACCCACTATAACCTAACATTATTGTGTACTTAGCAATGAAAACCTGCAAGTACATAACTCAAAAGGCAACATAGAATACAGTCACAATCCATCTTAGCTTCCCCTTCTTCAAATCCGGGTTATTATGGATACAATACCCAACATTAGGTCACTTTGAACATGAACTACTCTAACTAGTGGTCCATTAAGTCTAAATAAATTATCTGATGTTCATATAGGTTAAAGATACTTGTGAACCAAATATCTTAATTTTCCATCTTGATTTGACCCTTATTTTCCATTTATGATTGAAATCCCATTATCTTTCTTTTTCAAATGAAGTACTAAGAATAATCATGTAAAAATTAAGGGAAAATTTCTACTTATTAATATTAACAAGATAATGGTCAAAATATATTTTCATACTCATAGTCAGTGATTTGACCTAAGATATTTATATGTTAAGATAATTACAAAAATGCCACTATTATAGTATATATTATAAATAATCATCAAAAAATCTTAATAAAATTTACAGAGGTTCATATTAAAGAAATAAGGGCCTAGCCATTTTCTCATAATTTTCCATGGACCACTACTCATGTTTTTGATCAAAGTTCCATAAGGGTAAAAATGTAAATACATTGTTTACACATGAAATTATTCTCAGAAATGCTCATAAATTTTTCCAGAGAAGTTAAATGACCTTTTAGGACTTGGATCAACAATTTCGAATTTTCTAAGTTCAGTAGCCTTATATTTCATTTTAACACCTAAAAGTGCTAATTTTGAAATAATTCTAACTTATTGGATTTTTTATTCCAAATATCCCAATTTTCTCATGAAAGGAGTATTTTATCACCATAAGTCTGTCTAAAATTTCAAGGACATACATTGGGCCAAATGGGCTAAATTCCCATTTTACCATTTACACACTATTTACAAATCTACCTTCACCATACATGTTGTATCCTTTAACATGCAGAAATCCAAATGGCTCCAAATTTTTACCAAGGTCAAAGGATGACCTTAGAGCCATGCCATAAATTTTGGGGCATTTGGAATTGGGAATCTTTTTAAATTCCATTTATTTAATAATTCATATTTCTATTAAAATTATAAAAAAGTATTCTCCAAAAATTTGGATTTTTGGACATAGTCTAAGTATGGCATACACACATAGATGACCTAAATTTCACAGCATGTGGACTTATAGTTTAGCTTAGTCATCTTTTTGAAATTCTGCCCTAGTCTAGAAGCAGTCCTAGGAGAATGACCCTACAAGGAGATGTAGTGCTCCAAATTATAAGTTTAGGGCGTCAAATTAAAAGTAAGACCTAAGGCTACATTTCTTATGTATAATACTTCCTCTGATTATGCATCTACATGGCCTAACATAAGCATTCAAATGACTGTTTAATATGTAACTGAAATACACAGAAATATCATAAATACTATAGTTTAATTAATGCAGAAATGAACGGCATCGGGTTATCTTCCCCGATTGCCAACGACTTAGATCTATCCCGCCTGTAACATGTCAATCCTTTGTATCTAGACACCTGGGCCACCGTCACTGCCAGCGATTATTGCCACCACCTTCGTTGAGGTGGTGGCTAGCGTTTCCCGGCAACATGGCTGCCGGAGGCAGCTCCTCCGGCGAACCCGAGAAAGAAGAAGTGCTCGGTATTTTTCCTTCTTTTTCACATGGCGAGCCTGATATCTCTCCTAGTCTATCTAAAAGTCTAGAACAGAGGGAGGGGAGGAAAAATAGACCATTAATCGTGCTTTGCGGCGGCTGCAGTAGTGGTGATCCATGGTCGATCCTTACTCCGGCAAGTTAGCTCCAAAGCTCAATTCACCGGCTAAAGTTTATCTCCAGTGGTCATTTTCCAATCCTCTGGGCTCAATAAAGATGATGACATCCTTGGTGAGTGATAGTTAGGGTTTCTTGTCTCTTCCTTTTTATAAGAAGAATTAGGGCTTCAGTTGCTAGCCACATGTCAGCCTAATGTTGGACCACCAATTAGTTTGAGTTATTATGCCACGTGACACCTTAGTATTGGACCGCCAATCATTTCTTTAAATAATTCTTCATGATAATATCAATGTATTAAATAGGTTGTTTAGGAGATTGGGTTCAAACGTGCCATGAGCACATATCCCCAAAACCTGGTTCAGTCATACAGGTGAACCAGACCAAAAATACTCTAAGTCCAAAAGCGTCAAGATCACTTGACGCTTTCTTCTAATGGCATCGAGTTCACTCGATGAACTCGGCGCTTTATCAAATAGCGTTGAGTCCAATCAACGCACTCGATGCTTTGTCGAATGGCGTCGAGTTCACTCGACGCCTATTGATCCAAAACAATTTTTCTTAGTTAAAGAGTATGGCATTGAGTCCACTCGATGCACTCAACGTTTTGTCGAATGACATCGAGTTCACTCAACAAACTCAATGCTTTGTCGAATGGCGTCGTGTTTACTCGACGTCTGTTGATCCAGAATGATTTTTCTGAGTTAAAGAACATGGCGTTGAGTTCCATCAACGCACTCAATGCTTTGTAGAATGGCGTCTTGTTCACTAAAAGCCTGTTGATCTAGAATGATTTTTCGGAGTTAAAGAACTCGGGATTGAGTCAACTCAATGCACTCGATGCTTTGTCTAATGGAATCGAGTTCACTCAACGCACTCAACGCTTCGTCGAATGACATCGAGTTCACTCAACGCACTCGACGCTTTGTTGAATAGCATCGAGTTCACTCAACGCACTCGACACTTCGTCGAATGGTGTCGAGTTCACTCAACGCACTCGACACTTCGTCGAAAGTCATCGAGTTCACTCGACGCTTTGTCGAATAGCATCGAGTTCACTCTTCTCCTAATGATTCTGAACAATTTTTTCTAAGTTAGACTTGAACCCCTTTAGTGGGACTTATATGAATCCACCCTAAATCCTTGGGTCAAACCAAGCCTAATCCTTTTTCACTCGTGGCATGTTCTACCCTAATCTAAGGTTAAGGGTCTAGATGGAAATGGGATGTTACAAATCCCAATAAACAAAAAATAATAATTTTATCCCTGAAATTCAAGTTTGGGACCACGGGGTTCCTATGCACAAGAATTTAAGAACATTTAAAAAATACTAATGATATTCCTGAGGTGAAGAGTCTTGGATATCATCCTGCATAAGATCCAACGGCTCCCAGGTGAGCTCCTCCCGTCCGTAGTTAGATCATAACACCTTGACCAAGGGAACCTTCTTCTTCCGCAGTACTGTGATCGTAGTGTCATCGATCTAGACCGACTCCAAATGATCTGATCTATCAGGTTCCACTAGGCCTGCTATAATTGTGATATGCTGCTATGGACGAAGTAGTGCTCTCTGAAGCGAGGAGACATGGAAGAAGTCATGCAGGTTCCTTAACTCTGGAGGCAGCTCCAGCCGGTAAGCAAAATGACTGATCCCCTCCAGGATCAAGTATGGTCCTATAAATCGAGGGATGAGCTTCTTGTGCCTCCTCACTTTGTAAAAACCATACACTGGACGTATCTTCAAGAATACCTTGTATCCCACTTGAAACTCCACCTGCCGATACCTTGCATCATAATTCTTGGCATGTTTGCTCTGCGCCTTCAGCATCTGATCCCATATTAGCCATATGCGTGCGTCTGTATCCTCGATATAATTCGATCCAAGAGCTCGTGGATCCTTAGCCCTGATCCAAGAAAGCGGCGTCCAACACTTCCTATTGTATAGGGACTTAAATGGCGCCATATCAGTGCTTGCCTAGTGTAACACCCCGAAACTCAAAAGTGGGACGGGTGCCGTTTTAAGCCAAGTCTGGGTTTTGGAGCACGTGTCACGGGCATAACACGGGCGTGTCACAGGCGTGTTGGCCACAGGTCATGTGGTCGACGTTTTGACGATCGACGATCGTCGAGTTGAGGCACACGTCTTGGGACACGGGTGTGTCCCAGGGCGTGTCACGCTAGGGAGTTTTCTGAGTCATGCACACGGACCATGACACGGGCACAGACACGGGCGTGTCATATGTGACACGGGCGTGTCGGGTGTCGTGTCGCAGGCCGTGTCCTCCTCGGGAAACAAGTGTTAGCAGTTGCACACGGGGCGTGACACGGGTCGTGACACGGTCGCGTCGCATGCGACACGGGAGTGTCGGAGGCCGTGTCGAATGTCGTGTGCTGGTTATCGCGTCAGTCGAGACAGCGAATGGGTTTCACTACCATGTACACGGTCGTGTTGCAACCCGTGTTCGGCCCATATTTTGTAATTGTAGGCCGAATCGTGGCCGTTCGTTTCTTTGGCTTTGGATTCGATGGCTGAGGGTTAGTTCTGGCGGTTTAAACCCAAAGTTAGGGTTTGAAATCCCTCATTTCATCCAAGTGCTTCTCTTTCTAAAGTGTAGAGAGAGGGGAGAGCAAGGTGGAGGAGGAGACAAAGATCCGGCCATCGGTGGAGCATCGGAGCTCCGAATCGCGATCCGAGTCCAGATCCGCGAAGGCGATGCCGTTGCGGTGCATTCCAACCGCGTAGATTTTTCATGGCGCCGCGGAAGAATGCAAGGGTAATGATTTCTCATCCTAGGGCATGTGAAGCCCTGTTTTCCTTTGCATAGGAAGCCCTCTCTCGCGGGTGAGCGAAGAGTCGGAGCGTTTCTTTGGGTAGATATGTAAAGTCCCCCTTGTGTAGAGTCCGTATGCGTAAACGGACATAGGCATGGTGTGTGAAGCATATCCGGACAAGTTGGTCTGGATCGGTGATGTGCATTGCATTTTAGTTGGAGAAGACTCCGTGCCCTTTTGTTGTTTTCTGGTTTCTACGGTGTAGATTGCAGCAGGGATCCTTCGGTAGTAACCCTAAGGCGCACCCGGAAAACTGGGCGGAAATGCTTTTCTGTCATCTTGGTGGCCGGGGAGCCAACCATAAACATAACTGGGTTATGTGCTTGTGTGATCAAACTTTGGGATCCGGGAGAAGCTTGGCCCGCACGTACGTCTTAATATGACTATGCGATGTGAGCAACGGGCAAGTGGATGCGGACCCGGGCTTTGCGGTTTGGTGAAAGACATCTGAAAAAGAGACTGGCCATTGGTATGGTCGAGTGAGTCTTAGGCTTAGAACGGAAAGACTATATTGCTCCCGAGTTTTGCCATCCAAGGGATGGTGGTGAGACCACGGTTACGACCAGGTTCACCGAGTTAGTGCCCTGAGATCACGGGGTATGTGGCCGTTTGAGCCTGCATCTGTGATGTTATGCTTTTTCTCTATTTTGATGCTTATACTAATAAAGTGCAGGGAAAGAGCATCGCTGCCCCGATTTATGGGGCGGGATCGTTATAATTTGGTCAGCATAGCTGACCGTTGCCTTTATTTACCACCATGTGGTGGGTTGTTGCTTGCAGGTGCTGTGGAGCTGATAGGTAAATAGCGGGCTAAAGCCCAAGTTGCTGTGCCGTCCCTCGAAGGCCAAGTTTTGAGTGTTTTCCTTTTGTACTCATGTGTGACCGGCCTGCGTGCCGAGGTTTGGAAGACACTTTTTATTAAGCAAACTCTTGTAAGGCTATAAGGTCATTATTCTTGTATTAAACATTCCTGTTTTATCTGAGTAGTGGACATTCATGTGCGCTGGGTTCTTAATTGTGCAACTTAATAATTGCTTCCGCTAGGTGCTGTGTAGGACATTGTGATTGGTTGATAGGTTTCAACGCGTAACCAACCGGTCTGTCCGTAGTATATGGCGTCGGGCCCCGGCCGGACCTACTGCTATATGCCATGTGACGGATAGGGGTGTTACAAATTGGTATAAGACTACTGGTTTCGGTCAAGCTTAAATGATGGGCGAATTCACTTTAAGGAGTGGTTAGCACATGTGTTTGCGTCATCGTTATAACATGAAAAGAACCCATGAATGTCAACTTAGGAATGAAATAACACATGTTTGAGGAACCTGCGTGTTCCTATAATTGCTTTTTGCAATTTTGTTCAGTCACTTATGGTGTTTTGAACGGCTATAGGTGTCCGGAAGTGGAGCGTGGGAGTCGTAACACACGTTTGCTGAGCAAAGTGCTGCACCAAGTAAAGTTCCCGAGACCCCTACGTCTTTGGAAACCATAAGAAGGGTGGTTGAAGCGGTGTTCGCTGTGACCAACGCACAACATAGGAGTAATGTGCAACCCTTTGTCCCTCAGATGGCCCCAATATCACGCGGTATGTTAGAGCAAAGGGCATTTGGAGGTCATTTAGAGCAACAGATGAGCATGAATGTGGTGCAGGGAGCGCATTCAGTTGACGCATATTTGCAGACGTTCCTTATGTTAAGGCGCTACCCAGGCTTTGAATGGGAAAGCGAGCAATCTATAGTTGATAGATATTATAACGGTCTGTGCAGCGAGTTGCGTATTCTACTGCTAGGACCAAACTTATTTGGATTCCAAGCTTTGGTGGAGTCGGCCAGAGCTTTGGAGGTGGAGTTGGGGAAAACTCACCAAGTACCAGTGGATAGGGTACCAAACCTTACAGATCCTTTAAGGACTGCATATCGAAAGACGCCGAGAAAAGAGGCTGGGTCATCTACTACCCAAACTACCCTCAATTGTTATTCTTGTGGCAATAAAGGGAATATCGCCAGAGAGTGTGGAGAGAGTGCTCAGAAGACAAGGAAAGTTTTGGCAGGAGCAGTCGAAGATGCTATGGCAAAGGATTCGGTGATCAAGTTAACAACCTTAAAATCTGGGTACCGTAGGTGGTACAAGAAGGCTAGGGGGTCGGGTCTAGTCCCTTCCTCTAGCACATCCGGAGCGACTACAGTCCAAACCCCGGATGCATGCTTTGTTTGTGGAAAGCCCGGGCACTATGCCCGGGATTGTCGAAGTGGACGCCTAATGTCCGAAAAGAAACCGGGGGAGATATCTGTAGAGAAAGGCAAGTCGGTGACATCCACCGCATCGCTGTTTACCCCAGCCCAACTGGGAATGGACATCCTTGGACAGCAGGAGGCCATGTTGCCGACCGTCGGGTCGACAGGTATGGTTTAATTGTTAGCAATCTTGCTTCTTTCCTTATACGTGTTAACTTAGAACTGGAAGTTCTAGGCTTTATTTTTTGGATCTTGGTAATCCGGAGATAGCATAGTTTCGATACGGGAACTTTGCATTCCTGTTATCCGAAGAATCTGTATCACGCATCGGAGTCTTCCCTTCGATGGTAAAGTGAGCATTTTGGATGGGTTATTGCCCAGTAGTCGTTCAGTGCGCATAGAGATACAGTCTGTGCGGTAAGAGTCTTATTGAAAGTAAAGGATTCGACTTGCTAGCGTCGCTGTTGCCGTTAGTAGAGTTTGACGTCATCTTTGGTATGGACTAGCTTTCGGGGAAGAAAGCTTTTATCATTTGCAACCACAAAGAGACCTAGCTGGGTGTTGGGCAGGAGACATCGTTTGCGGAACTGAAGGGATCGAGCAGGACGCTGACGTCTGCCCTCCCGATGGTCAAGACAGTTCGTGCTGGCGCAGAGCAATTCTTCACGTTAGTGGAGTCTGTAACGCCTAAGTCCACTCTGGGTAATATCCCAGTGGTTTGTGAGTATCCCGATGTGTTCCCGAGCAATCCCCCTGGAGCCCCACCGTAGCGTGAGATCGATTTCATGATTGAGTGGTGCCAGGTGTAAAACCTGTGTCACATTCTCCTTATAGATTGATGTCTAAGGTGATGGCAGAGTCAAAGGTTCAATTTAAAAAGTTGTTGGAGCAAGGGTATGTGCGTCCAAGCTCGTCTCCTTGGAGCGCACCGGTCCTTTTTACCAAAAGAAGGACGGGAGCTTGCATTTGTGTATCTGTTGCAGAGAGCTGTATAAGTTTTTGCAGAAATAGGACAAGTACTCGATCCAAATGATCGATGATCTTTTGGTAAGTTATTCGGGTCTTCGGTGAACTCAATAGTGGATCGTAAGTCGGTTACCCTCAACTGAGAATAAGGGTAAGTGATATCGCAAAGGCAGTGTTAAGAGCGAGTGATGTGCAATCCGAGCCTATGATCGTGCCGTCTTGGCAGTCAAGTGTGGCATCAGTGTTCATAGACCGGATGAACGGAACGTTCATGGAGTACCTAGTCAATTTTTTGTATGATCGTCTTCATCGACGACGCATTGGTGTACTTGAAGTGCAAAGAATATCACTTCTGAATACCTTCTTCTGGCTTTGGGGATGCTAAGGAGGAACTATTTATACGCCAAGTTCTCCAAGCGCGAGTCTTGGGTTATCCTCGGTAGCACTCCTCGGTCCTATAGTTGATAGAGTGGGTGAGCGTGGATCCAGCGTTGTTAGTCACGATGCAAGAGTGGCCTGTGTTGTCTCGGTAGTGGAAGTCCAGAGTTTTCTGGGGTGGCCGGCTACTACAGGCACTTCATAGAGGACTTCCCGCGGATAGAATTACCCCTCACAACGTTGTCAAGGAAAAGCTTAAAAGGTTGTTTAGATGCGCGTGTACTCCCAAGCTTTGAAGGGTTAAAGAGTTGGTCAACCACGGCACCAGTGCTAAGTTTGCCGAGTGGAACCAAAAGCTGTGAGATCTACAACACTGTCTTGGGCAGTGGATTGGACTGCATTCTGCTGCAGTGTGGTAATGTTATGGCTTATGGGTCGCATTAGCTGAAAAAGCACGAGAGGAATTGCCCGGTCCGCCATCTGGAGTTAGCGGTCGTGTGTTTGCGCTTTAGATGTGGAGGCATTATTCGTACGGCGCATAAGTTGATGTTTGTACCGATCATAAGAAGATCAGTCACCTGTCAGTCAGAATGATGATCAAAACTTCAGGATGGCCAGGCTTTAAGAATTGATTACTCTGTCACAGATGAAAAAGGCCAGTTAAGAAGGACAGGATCCTACTAAATTCTCTACAATGTATACTTATAGAGAAAAAGAACTTGAAAGACTTCAGGTGAGCAAGAAATTATTTGACCCTGCTGATTATATAGCTAGATATCCAGAGGCAATTGTTCCCAGAACTTCAACCCAGGCAGTGATCAGAGTAGCAGATCTGTATATATAAAAAAGAGAAGCTTCCAATCCTAACAGGGAGATTATATTTACCAAGTCTGAAGAAAAGAAGAAGGAAGCAAAATCCAAGAAGTAAAAAAAGAAAATCCTGAAGAAAATTTGCTACTTGTCTTTGGTATACTTTGTTAAACTATGTTTTCTATTACAAAGCTTACTATGTAAATATATCTGTTGCATTTGCTATCAAAGTATCTGTCAGATATATATTGTATTTCTACTTTGTATATTTTCTGGTATTGAGTCTGTAATTAGTGACCTCACCCGAATAGGGGGAGATTGTTGGATCCCTAGTTGGATTTGGGCTAGGTTCACTAAATTAGGATATGACCCAACATGTATATATCAGGGTCATGACTATGTCTTAGAGTTTAGGTAAAGTCCTTAGAATCAACAGTACAAAGGACCAGCCTCTAACACTGCCAAAGACTCAAGACTTAGAGAATTCAAGTTTTGGAAAAAGGAGATCTACGTTCGTCGATCTCCGATCGACGATTGTCGTGCTCAGCTCGACTAACTCAGAGACAATTCTCTGAGCTGAGCTCGACGAACTTAGATCTCAGCTCGACGAACTCTGGACAAAGTGATAACTCCTCTAGTCAAACTTCAGTCAACGAACTAAGAACATGAACTAGACGAACTCTGTCCTCAGGTCGACTAACACTTCAACTCCCAGAGCCAAAGATCACTCAACGCTCTCAACGCCAGATCAATACTTCAACACACAATATCAGAAAGTATTCTAAGTGCAGACTGCAGACTCAGCTCGACGATCTCTAACTTCAGCTCGACGAACTTGATGCACAGAAGAAGAAAGTTATCAAGCAGCATTCAGAGTTCGACGATCATGGATCTCAGCTCGACGAAATCCATTCTCAGGTCGACGAACTCAGAGCACAGAATCTGCCAGTTTATGCAGTGCAGTTGTTCGCTGATCTCTGGTCGACAAAAACTGTAAGACATATTGTTATTTATTCTTTCTTTTTCTGTCTCCTTATTTTATATCTATTATAGGCTGTTAATTCCTTGGATAATCAATGCTCTTATATCCTTTGAATCGAGCTGTTACTGGAAGCTTTGATTGCAAATATCCTCCATAGAATTAATTGCTTATATCTCGGGACAGACATAGAATAGAATATATGACACCATACTTGCCATTTTCATTTTCCGATATTCCGGCTAAGCAGTAATTGCAGGTTTTTGAATTCGACTTTGAGGCAGTTATAGAGCATATAATCTCTTAGCCAGAAAGAAGCAATATACACAGAAACCTTTCAGAATACAGAATTTTTCTTAGAAAAATAACAAGTGCAGTGCATACAGCTCTCTGAAGAAAAATCAATTGCTCTCAAAATAAGAAGAAAGAACAACAATCACTATCAAGAGTCTTTCTTCTCCTTCTTTGTTTTTTGGGATCTCAAGTGACAAAAATATTTAAATTAATCAAAGGATCTCAGAAAGTAGATCTAACAACATAAGGCCTACTTACCCTTTGCAAAGCTTCCACTCCTGAACCATTCAAGATCTCAGGGGGAGCTTTGACAACATCACAGAATCAACAAAGTCTTCTCATTTTGATTTGAGAAAATAAGACTTCAATCAACCTCTCTTCCCCACCTCTGTACAGGGTTTTAATTCCCTTCCAAATTATTCTTGTTGCAAGTCTCCTTCCAAAAGACTTGGGTTGGTTTTTGAGCACCTGATCAAAAGATCATTGGTGGCAGTCACCTTATCAAAACCTGTAGTGGATTCCTACCTAGGTTGGTAGAAGAGTGGATGTACCCATGTTTGGGGAACCACTATAAAATTCTTGTGTTGTCTGTATGGCTGTGATTTTCCTGTGCGCTTGTGCTGTGATATAATTGCCTGTGATGTGATATATTTTACTGTGTAGCTTAGTAAGCTTTTCTCTAATTCACTTGCTGCACTTGTACACTTATACACTTATATCATAGTAACATATTTGATTAAATACTTGTTTTTCTGCAAAAATCAAAAAGACTTTAAAAACTCTATTCACCCCCCCCCCCCCGCCCTCTAGAGTTTTTCAGAGCTTACCATATCTTACAGGGGAGCTGTATCAGCATGCCCCAACTGATATGGACACAGTTGATATACAAAGTACATCTGAAACTTCTTATGATGAAGAAGCCTCAATGGCTAAGAAAAGAAAAATAGTTGCCTTAAAGAAAAAGATTTCTGACTACAAAAAGGCCTTGCAAAAAGGCACAGCACCACCTGCTCAAAGCATGGACTTCAGTTCTCTACTGGTCTAAATGTAAATTAAGTTGGATGAGCAAAGACAATCTCTAGAGAAATATGGGGATGTAACTCACAAGGAGTTGCAATTCCAATTGGCTCAGGATATCAAGTCTATTAGATTTGAAGTTAATCAAAATAAATAGGAAATGACAGATTGCATCCATAAGGGAGGTAATGATGTGGTATTCCTGGCCAAACAATAGTAGGATCTGAAAGTTCAAGTGGAAGATATTGTAGTAAAGCAGGGTTATGTACTAGAGAATAAACTGAGAATGAATGAGAATCTTAAAGATTCACATCAAGATATCTTGACAAAAATTGATGCTCTAACGACTGTTGTCAAAGCTGAAGTCTCAAAGTAGATCAAGGAAGATATAACTGCTGTTCAGGAAACATTTCAAGCCTTACAGAAGAATATGTCTGATTTTTTTACAAAATTCCGAGATTATTATAAAGAAGGAACTGACTATGTTATTAATAAAGTCAGATTTCAAAAAGATGATCTAAGGGATCATATTGATAGAGAAGTCATAAAGGGTCAGATCAACTCTTGGATATCCTCCCCTATGTGATGATGATAATGTAGCTGAGTCTGGAATACAACCTGCTCATACTCAAGGAGATCAGCCTAAAGTTGCTCAAGTGATTTACCCCTAGCCGATTTTGAAATGATTCAAGAAGAAGTTAAGAAAATGTATAGTCCTCCACTAGAGGCACACAATGTTATTCTAGAGAAGTAGAAATGTAAGAAGCTATCATAGAAGCTCAGAAGGAAGCTCAGTTATCCAAAAAGAGGTTCGGAGAATAGGCTGAGTTAAAGCCAGACTTTGATCAATGGAGTCCTACTTCCAGAAACATTATACTGACTGCCTGGAAAGCTGTGAAGGATAAAACCTAAGATAGGGGTAAATGGTATTCAAAGCAGGAATGGAATAAGTATCAGGCTGGGCAGGAAGCCATTCTTCAACACAGAAGAAGTGCTAAGGCTGGGAAGCTACCTGCTAATGCTCAGGAATCAAGCAAGTACTTCCCAAAGCCATTTTGCTATTTTTAAAGGCAGAGAATAAAGGCTGAAGAATAGAAGAAAAAAGCTCTAAAAGGAAAGAAGCCTGCTGATGATACTGAACCTCCTTTGTAGGCTAAGATAAAGTCCGGGAAAGGCATTGTCATTAAGGAGCCTAGTCAATAATAGGATAGCTAGGCTTATGTAAAAGAACAATGTAATATTTTGTTTTTTGTTCTAAAAATAAAATCTTGTAAACATATCATTTTTCTGAATTAAATGAAATTAGTGTTAGTATTAACTTTTGTTTACAATGATTATATGTTAACCTGCTGTGAAATTGATGTACATCTATTTCTATTATGTTTTATTATAAGAGATGTATATCTTTGACTAAGGATTATGACTTCTCCAAATAGGGGGAGATTGTTGGGTACATTGAAAAATATGTAGCAAATTTGGAGAAGCCTCATCTTAGTCAATGATATGCATCAATTTGTATTTGATAGATATTTGAGTTACATTGTGCAGGTTCAATAATTTGAAGAAAATTTTCTAATTACAAGTATCGACACTTATGAAGGAGTTGTGTCGACACCCAATCTAAGTCGACACTTATGAAGAAGTTGTGTCGACACTCAAACTGAGTCGACACCTAAAGAAGCAGTTGTGTCGACAGCCAGAATTGTGTCGACACCTGAGGCAGAATTTGTGTCGACACCTAATACAGGAGCTGTGTCGACACCAAGGAGCTATGTCGATACTGGAAGTAGTTGTGTCGACACACTGGACTTGTGTCGACACATCAACTCTCAAAGTGTCATGTCGAGATCAGAAGCAATTGTGTTGACACACAGTACTTATGTCGACACACACTCAACGCCATCTAGACACACTCAATGCTATCGACACATACTCAATGCCATCTATTTGTAGCAGTTATGTCTAGACCAGAAGGACTTGTGTCGACACACAGGACTTGTGTCGACACACACTCAAAGCCGTCTGACATACACTCAATGTCATCTGTCTACAGTCGTTATATCGAGAACATGAAGACTTGTATCGACACACTAGACTTGTGTCGACACATACAACAGAAGAAGTGTCGAGTAGCAAATGATTGAATGAGTCGACACATTGAATGCTGTGTCGACATCATGAAGACTTATGTCGACATCATGAAGACTTGTGTCGACACTTAGCCTATATGTGTCGACACATGTGAAGCAGTTTGCAGAGTGAAATGTGCAATGTTGGAAAGTTTGTGACTAATCAACTGACTTGGCTGATGACTCGACAGCTGTCATAACCAATTGGTCTGACACCTCTGTCAGAACTGTCAGAAGGTTGTTACAAACTGGATCAGCCGGTAACAATTGGGAAACTCTATATAAGAGTCAGATCTGTGACAATAATGAGATGATGAACACAACATAAGAAGAAGAACAACACTAGAGAATTCTTCAACAAGAATAGGGAAAACCCTTACGAAGGCAGATCTAGAGCTGTCTGCAAGAAAGATTCAGAATTCATTCTGAATTAAAGGAAGAAGCTGACTGAAGATCATCTTATACATCAAGTGAAGATCCACCTTATTTTTTTCTATCAAGAAGCTTTGAAAAGCCAAGTCAGGTTGGATCAGAAGGGTCAGTTCATTCAAGAACTGATCAAGAAGGCTACACTAATAGAGAAATCCAGCTAGTGAATTTTCTGTATCTTTATATCATTCAATTTCCTGTAGGATCTATTGTTAGATCTGAGTTGTAAGCCTGAAATTATAAAGGCTGGGGTAGTGCTGAGATCCTGAGGTGTAGGACTTGTGAAAAGTCTGAGTTGTAAGCCTAGTGATAAAGGCTGAGGTAGGGCTGAGGCCTGAGGTAGGATTCTTGTGAAGATTCTGAGGTAGGACTTGTTTAAGTATGAGCTGTAAGAACTATTCTGGTTCCGAGTTATAAGATCTGCGGATCCGAGCTAGTGGAAGGAAGTTAGGCTGAATCCAGTTATCTACTGGATAGGCAAAGGGGGAAAGTGGATGTACCCATACCTTGGGAACCACTATAAATCTAGTGTATGCTTTGCTGTGAATTATGGTCTGTGTTTTTAATTATCTGTGCAGAATTTAATATAGCTGTTTGCCAATAAAACTTGTTTAAAAAGTTTAGAACCTATTCACCCCCCCCCCCCTCTAGGTGTTTAGGCTCTTGAAATCAAGTCTTTCAGTTAAAAGTTGAAGGTGGGGCCCACTAATCTACAAGAGTCGTTGATCGGCAAACTATAAAAAGAAGAGATGTGCCAAGACGAAAAAGAATTTTTAGGGCTTTATCAATTTCAAAAAGGTTGTGGTCGGACTTCATCTCTCTCACCATTATCGTCGAGAAAGAGCTTGAAGTCTTCCTGCAGGAACAAAAAGTTCAGTGAGCTGCTGCTTATTCATCTACTATAACATAATCAGAAAGATCTCTGATAGAGGAACAAAGTAGAGCCATCAATCTCCAGTGGGCTCAGTTGTGTGATCGAAGAACATAAGTTCATCTACTTCTTCAGCAAGATCAAAATCTTCATTCTGAGTTTCTTACAACAGAGGGAGAACTTCTTCCTGCTGCTGTGAAGCAAGATAGTGCTGAGATAACTCAGCCCTAGCTTTTGACACAGAGAAATTTCCATGTATCAAAACATTCAAATCTTCACTTTTCTGTAGGATCTAACTGGATCTGAGCTGTATGGCCACTTGCCTGAGGTAGGACAATTTGCCTGAGCTGTAGGAGAGTGTAACTCTCTAAGGTAGGATCCTTTGGATCTGAGGTAGGGCTGTCCTCCCAGCCTGAGTGTAGGGCCTTTTTCCAGAGGTAGGTGATCTGCTGATTTCTGAGTTATAGGCCCTTGTAGTTGAGGTGTAGGTATTGGAGGAGACTGAGAGATCCTAAGGGATCTGTGGTGTAAGCTCTTTGGAGCAGTGTTTTAGAGAAGTGCCTTAACTAACAGGAAGTTGGCAAGGTGGGAGGAGAGTGGATGCCCCCACAAGTTTGGGAACCACTATAAATCTGTGTGTGCTTTTCTGTATTGTATTCTTTGGGAAGGTTCTTGAAAGCAAATACCACCAACACACTTAGTGTTAAAGGAAAAACTAAAAAGAGAATAATAACACTGAGACAAACTATTCACCCCTAGGTTGTAAGATACCATGAAAATAAAGAATTTCAATGTGGTCCTACTCATAGAGTTCGATGTCAGATTTTTGCGGGTGATGGCCGCTCAGGAAGGGGATGAAGAATGGAGGGCAGAGAACGAAGGGGAGATGCGGCTCTCATTGCATATAATAGAACAACTCTGAGACATAGCAGTCGTCAGACAGGAGGAGATCAAATAGTGGATGGACAAGTACTTTGATAAGCATGTCAGGATCAAGAAGTTAGCAGAAGGGGATCTGACCTTGAAAAAATTTGACGCAGTAGGAAGGTTGACGGCTGTGGGAAAGCTTCACCAAAATTGGGAGGGTTCAAACTTAGTTAAGGAAGCGCTGAGGTTAGGGAGATAGATCAGGGAAATATTGCCTCAAGAATGTACAGGGGGAACCCTAAGTCACACATGGAGAGGTGATGATTTGATGTGTTTCTATCCTTGAATCATATATATATAACATTATTTTCTAGTATTAAACATCTTGGTATTTGAGATCTTTTGCCAATGGATTGTGAGTATGAGGGAAGATTGAGAAAGCTAACACAGAGAAGATCTTACTGACCAGGCTCCTATCTACATGACAGGTACAGAAGTCACTCGGTAGTGGTTTGGAATGTTGGACCCGAGCAGACTCGCTGACCAAGCTCTCACTAGCTGGCAGGGCCGAAGGCTCACTCGGTGGCAGGCTAAAAAGTTTATTGTATTGATCGACCCAGAGAAGATCCTGTTGACCAGGCTCCTATCTAGCTGGCAGGTATGGAAGTCACTCGGCAGTGGTATGGAACATTGGCCCCAAGTAGACCTGCTGACCAGGCTCTCACTAGCTAGCAGGGTGAAAAGTTTATGGTATTGATTGACCCCAAGATGATCCTGCTGACCAGGCTCCTATCTAAATGGTAGGTCTGGGAGTCACTCGGTGGTGGTTTGGAATATTGGCCCTGAGTAGACTCACTGAATAGGCTCTCACTACTTGGCAGGGCAGATGGCTCAGTCGGTGGCAGGATGAAAAGTTTATGGTATTGATCGACCCCGAGAAGATCCCGCTGACTAGGCTCCTATCCAGATGGCATGTCTAGATTTCACTCGGTGGTGGTTTGGAATGTTGTCCCTAATCAGACCCGTTGACTAGGATCTCACTAATTGGCAGGGCCGAAATCTCACTCGGTGGCAGGCTGAAAAATTTATGGTGTGGACCGACCCAAAGAAGATCCCGCTAACCAGGCTCCTATCTAGATGACAAGTTTGTAAGTCACTCGTCGGTTGTTTGGAATGTTGGCCCCAAGTAGACCCGCTGACTAGGCTCTCACTAGCTAGCAAGGACGAAGGCTCACTTGGTGGCAGGCTGAAAAATTTATGGTATTGACCAACCCCGAAAAGATCCCGCTGACAAGGCTCCTATCTAGCTAGCAGGTCTGGAAGTCACTCAGCGGTGGTTTTGAATGTTGGTCCCAAGTAGACCCACTGACCAGTCACTCACTAGCTGGCAGGGTCGAAGGCTCACTCGGTGGCAGCCTAAAAAATTCATGGTACTGATCGACCCTGAGAAGATCCTCCTGTCAGACTTTCACGTAGCTGGCAGGCCTGTCGAGCCCCCGGATGATATTGAAAGCTTTGAGGGGTAGTTGCTCAAAGAATGTAATTTTATTATAGGATAAGCCCCTCTCACCATAGCTCTCTCGACATAGCCCTCTCGACATATCCATCTCAACATAGCCCTCTCGCAGCAAGACTCTCGATAGTGTTTAGTTATCATAACTACTTAGCATACCTGCCCCACGGAGGGATCATGGACATCTCTCCTGAAAGTGTTAAGTTGTTAACCTAAATCACCTAGAGGGGGGTGAATAGGTGAATTGTGCATCTATATGCGGAATAAAAATTTTAAAGAACTTGCACACACAATCAAGCAATCACAGACGACAAGAAGATTTATAGTGGTTCCCCAATCTTGGGTACGTCCACTTTCCCTCACCGATCTAGTAAATCACTAGATCCGGCTACTCCACTATCTCGGATTGAAATCCAATCCTATGCCTCGGAACCAAGTTCCTACAATCTCGATCCAAAAGGATCTACACTCGGAAGATGAAAACTTCCTATAACTCGGAGATTAATCTCCTACAAAATTTACAAAGAGATTTAAAAATACAAACAGAAATTTGTCTCAGATCTTGAAAAATTCAACTCTAGGTCTTCTTCTTGAACTTGCGGCTTTTTCAGAAAATGTTGAAGAAGAGTTGAGAGATCTGATCTGAGAAATCTTAGACCTACTTGATCAAGAAGAAGATGAAATATCCTTGAATAGCAAGCCTTTCTTGATCGAAAACAAAAGTGTCGATCTTCACGTTGAGCGGCGGCGGCGACTGAAAGTTTTGTTCTTCTTGGAGAGAGACAGCCGATCCCGATAATAGAAATGTACGATTTTCTGCTTAGGGTTAGTCTTGACGAAAAGACATTATATAGGAATTCCCCTAACGGTTAGAATTAATATTAATGACAATACGTGGACCAATCACGATGTCTCATTTGAAAATCCCGTTGATCTGGACTTAAGTAAATTTTCAAAAAAAATTGACAGCAGTTCTCGAGAAGTATTAATGAGTTCTCGAGAATAGGCTGACTTCTCGAGAACTAGACTGTCTAGACTTAAGTTAGTACTCGAGAACAAAAGGCATTTAGTCTACTCGAGAACTAACTAGACTTCTCGAGAACTATTACTCGAAAGCCAAATTGTATACTCGAGAACCATGCTGACTTCTCAAGAACTAGAGACTATGTTCTCGAGAACTAAGATAGACTTCTCAAGAGAGGGACTTAGAAAAATTTTGGTGCTGTATCTGACTACTCGAGAAATAAAGGCTGGGACTTCTCGATAAACTTAGACTGACTTCTCGAGAACTATAAAAAGGTTTCTCGAGAACTAGAGGAACTTATCGAGTTATACTAAGTCTACTTCTCGAGAACTATCATGGACTTCTCGAGAAGTGGACTTAGAGAAATTCTGGACTTAGAAAATTTTCTCTACTCTTCAAGAATCCAATCTTCATTCCTTGATCCAAGTGCTTGAATATAAAGTGTATCTCAATTGAGAGGCTACACATGAGTTAACACCTTGGATCACATAGTGAGGGATTACACTGTATGGTCCTGTATTCATGACCCAGTGTAGACTAACATTGGTCTACACTTAGCAATGATGATCTGCAAACAGACAACTTAAACCAAGATATCAAATACAACTTAATTCATCTTAGTTCAAGGGTGACTTCATGCAAATCTGGGTTATTGTGGATGCAATACCCAACAATCTCCCCCTATTCGTAGAAGTCAGAACCCTCCACACTAAGGTGAATTATACCAATAAAGAAAGAACTGTAAATGAAGAAATAGAATACAAATGCAAGATAGAAAAATTAATCACACAATTAGCAAAACTAGAAATTATATATATATAATGGTTTAGATTTCCAATTCAACATCATTTCTTCCATAGTCTCAAAAATAAGTATCAGTAGAAAAATCATCTCTAGCTCTGATGCTGTCTGTCATGCTTCTCCTATTGTCTCCTCTGGTAGCTGAAAGGCTTTGGGTAGTATCTTGGAGGTTTTGGAGGATCCTTGGGATTATTCTTGCCATACTCTCTATCATATATCCTTCTTTTAGTAATGTACTTCTCATAAAGATCACACTCAGAGGAGCTGTAGTGGAGATTCATGTTTTCATTATAGTCCATTACTAACTTGAGAGTATAAGGAATAAGTGCTTTGGAGGTAGGACTCCAGACATCAGCAAACTCTTGTGCCTTTCTTTTCTCAGAATCTGGCTTAGGAACACTTTTGCTGGCTGACGGGCCTTCCCCATACTTTCTTTTCTTAGAGGTGTTTATCTCAGGTAAACCTTGAGGAATCATATCATCCCATACTTGGTCATAGGAAGCAGGAGGAGCATCCTGATCTTCTTGCCTAGGAGAGAAGCAGGGCATCTGAGGTTATTGCATCTGAGCTGGCATCTGACTAGATTGTCCTTCAGCAAGAGGATTCAGGTTATGAGGAATGATATTATGATCAACCTGAAATTCAGGGAATATTTGGTTGTGCATCCAGACTGAGGTGTCATAGGTATGAAATTTCACAGATTGAATTTGCTATAAGACATTCTTATTGATTTCATTTATCTTGTCAGACCAAGTTGTGTTTGCAGCAGTAGTAAACTTATCCAAGAGTTTTCCCACATGTTCTTTCACCAGGCTCTCCCCCTTTCTGAATTCTATACATAGCTTTCCTATGGAATCTTCCTTGAAGGTTCCCACTTCTTCACAGATTTTCATAACATGTTCCTGGGTTTTCTTCTCTAACTGAATCTGATTGTTAGCAAGTGTTACAGATTATTCCATTAGCTGACCAATACTAGTAATGGTGTGGTCTATAGCTTTTCCACCAATCTGAAACAATTCTTTGAGGGAGTCTTTGTTGTGCTGTATTTCTACAAATCCTCTAATCATCTATTTTTCTAGAGCAGTGACTTTGTCCTGGACTACCTTCAGAGATTCATCAAAATATTTCCTTTATTCTGCCAACATGACTTCAAGCTTACTTAGAATGTCTGAATTTATAGGGGTTGCAACAGCAGCAAGAATGACAACAGGAGAGGTAACTAGAGGAGGATGAGGAACTACCCATGGAGGGATCTCATCAACTACTACAGAACTTTTGGCTCTGACAGTATGAGTGACTGCATCTCCTTCTTCATCAAGGAAAGTGGGCATGGAGAAGTCAAGTTTCCTTAGAGGAGCTTCAATAAGCTTTGGAGAAATTCTATCTTCCTCAGAAAGAAGAATGGAATCTGGTAGATCTTTCTTAGTAGATGGGGATTGAGCAGTTTGAGACTCTGGTGATGGTATTGGAGATGGAGTATGTGCTGGTGATGGAGATGGAACTGGAGATGAAGAGGGAGCTAGAGAAGGATCCTTTGATGGTTGTTCAGTAGTTTCCTTGTGTAGAGAAGGAAGAGGTTTATCTGAGGTAAGCTCTTTTATCATACTTTTAATATCTTCAGCAGTAGATTTGAGGGTTTCTTGCACTTGCTCATCTGAGATGGTATTATCTGAAATGTCTGCCTCTAGGGACTTGTTTGGAGATCTTACTGGGCTTCTGATGGGGGTTCTAATGGGTGAACTGGATGGTGTTCTGACATCATGTCGAGGGCCTCCAGATAGAAAACAGTCTCCTGAGAAAATATCACCGGCGCATACTCATCTTGCACAGGGGACGGCTCCTGTTTCATGGTTTTGATCGTCCAGCCCTGCTGACTCTCAAAATTTTCCCTTTCAGAATGAAGCACTCGCTGCGCATATGCAACGCCGTTCAGCAATGGCCGCTCAAATGCCGTCATTCCAGTGTAAAATGCAAATGTTTCCTGAACCATTAACAAAAGAACTCAAGTAAAATTCACAGAGAAAAGACAGTCGATTGAACAACCCCTTGCACGAACATCCAAAATTTACGGAAAAAAAAAGAAATTCAGTCTATAATTCCCCAAATAAGCTTGGAAAAAAGCCCGGAGAGTAGTAAAAAAAATGGCACCATTAAACGGACTGAAAGAAGTTTACTTGATCCATGGCGCTGGGGTTCTTCTGGTAATGGAAGGTGGAGATAAGAATCGCTAGTGCGTGGACATGATTGACGCTTACAGCAAACTGATCCTGAAGCATTCTTGCTCGCTCGTCGCACATACTAACCAGAGCTTCCTCGGCTGTCTTCATGGTGGATGCCACATTATAGCAATGAATTACCGTCCAAACAACCAACATCAACAAAATCCACAACGTCCACGCCGTCCATGTCTGCCACCACCGCCGGCCCGCCGAGGGTATCTCCGATCGCATAGCTCGGCAAAAATTGACCATTCCCTCCCTGTATTTCCCAACTCCCCAAAAAATCCTCATTCCTTTGAACTTTTTTTCAGTGAATTAAAAAAAAGAAAATGATGGGTTTCTCAAAAGATGGTTTAGTAACATTATGAGAGGAGGGAGATGGGGTCCTGACCCCTTTAGCAGGGGCTGTAAGCTCTTTAGCCAGCTGCTTTGGATTCTTCAGCTTTAATTCCCATCTATGAATGGAGGCTAGGGAGATCTTCTTCAAGTGATGGATTGGAGTGCCTTTAGAAGTCTTAAAGACAGTTGGATCAATCTCATGCAACATCAGGGAGATTATCCTAGCAAATTTTGGTTCTCTTATGCTTTCTCTAATCAAGTCAAAAATCATCAAACCATAAGGAAATATTTTCCTACAGACTATTGCAGCCATGATATTGAAGAAGTCATTTGTAATAAACTCTATTGACCCTGTTCTACACCACAGAGTTTTGCCAATAATATCTACTAAAAGTTTGCTAACATCATTTAAATAAGTCCTCCTAAGAGAAGTAATGTCATCTGGAACTCCACAGAAATGACAGGTTCTGTCATTGTCATCTTCTGTTATTTCATCTACATCATCTACATGAGGTAATCTGAGAAGTATGGACACCATGGTCGGGCTCAACTTAATTTAAAGGCCCTTGACTTTCGACTTCAGGACAGTGCCATTTCTCCTTAACTTAACATTTCTGAAGAACTCTTCTACCTCATGAAATAAAATCTTGCAAGGTTTTGATAGAACGAATGTCAAACCTGCTGTGTCCAAGAGAAGAAGAAGATTTCTGAAATCCTCTAAAAGCTCTGCTATCCCTGTTATTACAAGCTCACTACCGACGCCGATTTTCAATTGTTGGGCCATTGAGATGAACTACGGCGATGAACCAAGAGCGGGAAGGCGGCGGCGTCGAAGCACTGGTCGGCGGAAGTTGAAGAGTTTTCGAGAGAGTCTGTTTTGTAAATGTCGGTTTAATTTTGGATTCTATCGTTATATATATATATAACCCTAGTAATGCCGATTAGATGTCTAACTAAACTAAATTAACCCTTGGATTAAGACAGAAATCGAGCGGTTTTCGAAATAGTAGAAATTGACATAAATCAAAAATTGACATGGCATTTCTCGAGAGGTAGGGTATTTCTCGAGAAGTATCATTGTAGTTCTCGAGAAGTAAAGGACTTATTTTTGAGAACTTTCAGTACCTCTCGAGAGACAGATTTTCTGTTCTCGAGAAGTGGACTTGAAGTTTTCGAGGACTAATTTCATGCTTTTCGAGAAGTAATAATAGTTCTTGAGAACTGCCTTCCACTTAAGAAATTTCTGACCTTTTTGAAGTTTCCTCGATTCTTGAGCTTTGAACTGATTCCCTTTGATCAATCCTTCTTTGTTCAGCATCCCAAGTTCAATTTTGAAGAAATTGAGCTTGGTCTCGTGCAACGGCTTTGTGAAAATGTATGCAACTTGTCGATCTGTTGGTACGTACTGCAGATCCACATCCCCTTGCTCCACATGCTCCCGAATGAAGTGATATCTGATCTCGATGTGCTTTGTCCGGCTGTGCGAGACTGGGTTGTTTGCAATTACTATTGCGCTGGAGGAGTCGATAAACAACGGAATTTCTTTAACCTTCATATTGTAATCTTCTAGCTGGTTCTTTTGCCAAAGCAATTGTGCACAACAACTGCCGGCAGAGATATACTCTAACTTGGCCATTAAGATTGCGACACAATTTTGCTTTTTGCTGCTCCATGAGATAAGCCTTCTTCTAAGGAACTGACATGTCCCGGAAGTGCTTTTCCTGTCATCTTTGCTACCTGCAATGTCTGCATCTGAGAAGCCAATTAGTTTGCTTTCATTACTTCTTGGGTACCATAAGCCAAGATTTGGTGTACCTTTAAGGTATCTCAAGATTCGCTTTGCAGCAGCATAGTGAGATTCCTTACAATTCACTTGGAATCTAACACAGACACATGTAGAGAAAATTATGTCTGGTCTACTAGCAGTAAGGTAGAGCAAGGATCCAACTATGCTTCTGTATTTCATTTCATCAATAGGTTTCCCTTTCTAATCCTTGTCCAGAGACATAGCTGAGGCCATTGGAGTCCTAATAGAGGTTGCACTCTCCATTCTGAATTTCTTAATCAACTCCTTGGTGAACATCGTCTATGAGATAAAATTTCCATCTTCAGATTGTTTCACCTGAAGTCCTAAGAAATACTTAAGCTCTCCTATACTACTCATTTCAAACTTCCCTTGCATAAGTTTAGAAAACTTTTTGTAGAGGTTGTCGTCTGTAGAACCAAAAAAAATTTCAT
The DNA here is from genome assembly GCA_039513925.1 of Platanthera zijinensis. Classification (NCBI taxonomy): domain Eukaryota; kingdom Viridiplantae; phylum Streptophyta; class Magnoliopsida; order Asparagales; family Orchidaceae; genus Platanthera; species Platanthera zijinensis. The sequence goes on from CM077086.1 coordinate 146,536,116, forward strand.
CTACATAGATTTGCACTAGCAAAATCTTGCCTTTAATTTCCCTAAGAAATAATGTTTTATCTATCTTTCCCCTTATGAACTTGTTCTCGAGGAGAAAGGTAGATTGCATTTCGTACAAAGCTTGAGGAGCTTGTTTCAAACCGTACAGCGCTTTCGATAACAAATAAACATACTCAGGAAAGTTAGGATCAACAAAACCTGGGGGCTATTCCACGTACACTTATTCCTTTATGTCACCATTTAGGAAGGCAAACTTCACGTCCATTTGGTAGACAGTGAAGCCCTTCAGTGCAGCATAAGCTAAGAATAGTCTGATGGCCTCCAGCCTTGCCACTATAGTGTATGTTTGGTCGAAGTCGATCCCTTCTTCTTGACGATATCCTTTGGCGACGATTCTGTTCTTGTTCTTTATGATTGTTCCATCCTCATCAAACTTGTTCCGGTAGACCCACTTCGTTCCGATGACATTCTTACCTTTGGGTCTAGGAACTAGTTTCCAAACTTTGCATCGCTTGAACTGGTTTAGTTCTTCTTCCATAGCCAAGATCCATGATGCGTCTGAGTTGGCTTCCTCAAACTTCTTTGGTTCAACCTGTGAGAGAAAACTTAAATATAAATTCTCGTTAGTTGTACCTCGATGAGTTCTAACACCATCCCGGGGATCTCCTATGATTTGGTCCAATGGATGATCCTTCAGATGTTTGAGCTCTAGGTTTCTAGCATCTTGAACTTCTTCAGCCACTGGAGTGACTTCATCAACTTGGATGTTTTCCTCATCTTGATCATCTACCTCTCCAATGGGGGTTGGAGTAGTGATCTTGAAGAACTTTTCTCTTTCACCTTCAGTCGGTTCATCCAAGCTGATCTGTTTAATCCTTGTACCTGCATCTTCAACAAGCACACTAGACAATTTGCTTTGCAGCAAGCTCGTCTCATCAAATACAACATGTATGAATTCTTCTACAACCAGAGTTTTTCTATTGAAAATCTTGTATGCCATACTATGGCTACTATAACCTACAAAAATATTTTCAAAACTTTTCTCACTAAACTTGGTAGTATGATACTTACCATTATTAAGCACGAAGCATTTATAGCCAAAAATTCTAAAATAGGAAACAGTTGGTTTCCTGCCTTTTAGAAGTTTGTAAGGTGTCTTATTATGTTTCTTATTGATGACTGCTCAATTTTGCACGTGGCATGCAGTATTGACGGCTTCAGCCCAAAAGTATTCCGATAGTGAAGCATCACTCAACATGGTTCTACAAGCCTCTATGTGTGTTCTGTTCCTTATCTCAGCTACTCCATTTTGCTATGGAGTGCGAGCAGAGGAAAACTCATGAAAGATACCTAGGCTTTCACAGAATTCTGTCACGGCCCCAGATTTGAACTCTGTTCAATTGTCACTTCTGATTTTGACTACGAAACAGTTGTATTCATTCTGGACATGCCTGACAAAATTAGTAAAGATATTGAAGGTATCTGACTTGTGTTTTAGAAAGTACACTCACGCAAAGCGCGAGTAATCATCAACAATAACCAATGTATATTACTTACCTCCCAAGCTTCTAATTTGCAGTGGACCAAACAAGTCCATATGAAGTATATGGAGACATCTACTTGAATTTTTGTCAATAATGCTTCTAAAGGTATCCCTTGTTTGGTTGCCTTTTACGCATGCATGACAAGGTCTATCTTTGACGTACTTGACATTCGTGGCATCACGTACTAAGTTCTGGGAGAATAATTTATTAATAGTTTTAAAATTAATATGTGCTAACCTCTTGTGCCTTTGGTCACCAAGAGACGCACTATCTTTTTCCAAAAGACAGCGGGTGTAGAAGAATCTATACAAATGAAATTCAAACATAATATATTCCTGCTTCGAGTGCCAGATAGAATCGTTTCCATATTGTCAACAGACTTTATCAGGCACTTGTAAGTGTGGAATTCAACTATGTATCCTTTGTCGCATAGTTGGCTTATGCTTATAAGATTGTGTTCCAATCCCTCCACATGAGCTACATCCGAAAAGGATACACTACCGTTAGTAATCATACCGTAGCCTTTAGTTATCCCGCAGTCTGAACCTCCAAAGATGACCTTTGGTCCATTCAACACTAGAGAATAATTCTGAAGTAGGCTTCTTGTCCCGGTCATGTGCCGAGAGCATCCACTGTCCAAATACCAGATTGGCGTTTTAGTGACCTTTGGACATCCATGTAATCATAATCAGTTTGCCTTAGGAACCCAAACATGTTTGGGTCCTTTGTCTCGTGTTAGAACACTCCCCCTACGAGGATTAGCATTATGAGTGGTCATTCTCATGTTGCCAACTTGAGGAGTTGCAAAATTTCTTGGATCAAACCAACAATCGATGGAAAAATGACCAATTTTGCCACAACACCAACAGTCGAACCTATTTTATCTTTGCCTTAGGAACTCTTGCTTGACCTTTTGAGATGCTGGTGCAGCAGGGGTGGCATTCTTGGAGGAAGAAGCTTCATGATGATTACAATCACATGATTTCTTCTCCATTACAGGCTTTTCTATAATGGTTTTTACCTTTGGTGCTTTTTTTGAAGTTATGACCATGATCATAAGATCCATAGCTCTGAAGAATGACTTCTTCATAAGGTTCCTTAAAGACACTCTCACCAAAGTTTCTAGGGAGAGTCCATCCTTGATAACGAGACTTTGGCTCTACATAAGTAGGCCTAGTCAAGTGGTCGTAGGATGAGTAAAGATCAAACTCATTTGTTGGAAATATGACTTTCTTCAAGACAGTCTGATCTTGAGGGGCTTTCCCCATTGCTTTGGCTAAGGCCTTCTTGGCGGCCTTATTCCTTCTCTGAGCCTTATTCCTCCTAGAAGATTTACTAGGAGCTCCTACATGGCCTAGCCCAGCACCATTGGCCTTAGCGGAGAACTCAGCAACGAGAGGTAAAACTACCTTTGCTTAGAGAAACCTTCAACAAGTTTCTTTTCGGCCTCTAGTAAGTCTTCCAACCCTTTGATGATTTCATCCTTCAGATCAAGGTGCTTGATAGCCTTGTTGAACTCATCAATAGCATTATCTAAGTCTTCTCTGAGTGAGTCCATCTTAATGAATTCCTCTCTCAGATAGCTTTCTATGGCCTTTAGAGACTTAATCTTTTTTGCGTGATTTTTCACGGCCTTTCGACATTTGTCGTAAGCCATGATCAACTCCTTATACTGGGCCATGAGTTCAGACTCATTGTCAGAGGAGCTGTCCTCATGATCATGCTCAGAAACTTCAGATTCTTAAAGAGTGGTGTGAGATTCTACCTCCCCAGTGAAACGGGGCTCTTGTTCATCATCTGATTGAGCCATAAGTCCAAAGTAGGCTTCCTCTTCTTCACTTGACTAAGATGAGTCAGAGTCACTAAGAGTCTTGCCCTTCTTGGCTATCAGGCTCTTCTCTGTCCTCTTCTTGATGCACGAGGACTTCTTTTCTTCTCTCCTGCCACCCTCCTTCTTCTTATGGGTGCAGTAAGCTATGACGTGACCAGGCTGATTACAATAGTAGCAAACTATGTCAGTCTAAATATGTTTATTCTATTTAGAACCATACCTGTTGTGGCTGCTTGAGTCTTTTATGTATCGATCACCGTCATGTCATGATCTTCTGTGAGAGGCATCCTTACCCTTCCATTGCTTTTTCTTGTTCAAGAATTTCTTGAATTGTTGTGAGAGTAAGGAGAACTCTCCTTCAGATAGATCAGATCCCGAAGTACTTGGCTCTGAGTTTTATTCTTCACTAACTTCTTGTACTGGGGCTGGAGAGGTAGCCTTTGACTTCGTGGAGGTATCTGCCTTTAAAACAATAGACTTCTCTTTGGATGAAGACCTGCTCTTCTCTTCTTTAGCTTTCCTCATGTTGAGTTGAAGCTCATATGACATCAGCTTCCCGAAGAGATTCTGAGGATCTGTCTCAGCTAGCTTTCCAAATTCCCTGATAGCACAGACCTTATTGTCCCATTCCTTGGTTAAGGATCTTAGGAACTTTTCATTCAGTTCTCCATTGGTGAAGACTCTGATATATACTCTGAGACCATTGACTATTTTGAAGAAGTTCTCAAATGTATCTACAATAGTATCCTTTGGCCCTTGCCTAAAGGCTTCATACTTCTGGTTCAACAGGGATCTTCTATCATCCCTCACTTCTTCAGTACCTTCCATCAGAGTGACTAGTGACTGCCACATCTCCTTTGCAGATTGGTAGTTAATCAGGTTCTGCAGCATCGAGTCATCGACTGCACTTGCTATAATATTTTTAGCTTTCTTATCTAGAGAGAAAAGTGCAATCTCGTCTTTATCTAGATCCATTAACTTCTTTGGAACCTTCTTGGTTGGATCTATAGTGGAGATAGTCATAGGAATGTGGGAACCTTCTTCAATAATCATGAAGATCCGGGGATCCACAGCTTCCATGAAAAATTTAATTCTCTCTTTCCACATGGGAAAGTTATTCTTTATGCACAGGGGAAGCTTGGCAAAATCTTTAGCCTTGTCCATTGCTTGAAAATTCTAAGACAACTTAGATAGGAAATTGATCAAGGTGTTTACCATTTAACGACCAACCGGCCTCTGATACCAATTTAAAGTGTTAAGTTGTCAACCTAAATCTCCAAGAGGGGGGTGAATAGGTGAATTGTGAGTCTATATGCGGAATAAAAATTTTAAAGAACTTGCAAACACAATCAAGCAATCACAGACGACAAGAAGATTTATATTGGTTCCTTAACCTTGGGTACATCCACTTTCCCTCACCGATCTAGTAAATCACTAGATCCGGCTACACCACTATCTCGGATTGAAATCCAATCCTACGCCTCGGAACCAAGTTCCTATAATCTCGATCCAAAAGGATCTACACTCGGAAGATGAAAACTTCCTACAACTCGGAGATTAATCTCCTACAAAATTTACAAAGATATTTAGAAAATACAAATAGAAATTTGTCTCAGATCTGGAAAAATTCAACTCTAGGTCTTCTTCTTTAACTTGCGGCTTTTTCAGAAAATGTTGAAGAAGAGTTGAGAGATCTGATCTGAGAAATCTTAGACCTACTCGATCAAGGAGAAGAGGAAATATCCTTGAACAGCAAGCCTTTCTTGATCGAAAACAGAAGTGTCGATCTTCACATTGAGCGGCGGCGGCGGTTGAAAGTTCTGTTCTTCTTGGATAGAAACGGTCGATCACTATAATAGAAATGTACGATTTTCTGCTTAGGGTTAGTCTTGACGAAAAGACATTATATAGGAATTCCCCTAACGGTTAGAATTAACATTAATGATGATGCGTGGACCAATCACGATGTCTCATTTGAAAATCCCGTCGATCTGGACTTAAGTAAATTTTAAGAAAAATTTGACAGCAGTTCTCGAGAAGTATGAATGAGTTCTCGAGAATAGGCTGACTTCTCGAGAACTAGATTGTCTGGACTTAAGTTAGTACTCGAGAACAAAAGGCATTGAGTCTACTTGAGAACAAACTAGACTTCTCGAGAACTATTACTCGAAAGCCAAATCGTATACTCGAGAACCATGTTGACATCTCGAGAACTAGAGACTAAGTTCTCGAGAACTAAGATAGACTTCTCGAGAGAGGGACTTAGAATAATTTTGCGGCTGTCTCTGACTACTCGAGAAATAAAGGCTGGGACTTCTCGATAACCTTAGACTGACTTCTCGAGAACTATAAAAAGGTTTCTCGAGAACTAGTCTCGGCTTCTCGAGAACTAGAGGAACTTCTCGAGTTCTGCTAAGTCTACTTCTCGAGAACTATCATGGACTTCTTGAGAAGTGGACTTAGAGAAATTCTGGACTTAGAAAATTTGCTCTACTCTTCAAGAATCCAATCTTTATTCCTTGATCCAAGTGCTTTAATATGAAGTGTATCCCAATTAAGAGGCTACATATGAGTCAACACCTTGGATCACACAGTGAGGGATTACACTGTATTATCCTGTGTTCATGACCCACTGTAGACTGACATTGGTCTACACTTTGCAATGATGATCTGCAAACACACAACTTAAACCAAGATATCAAATACAACTTAATTCATCTTAGTTCAAGGTTGACTTCATGCAAATCTTAGTTATTGTGGATGCATTACACAATAACTCCCCTAGAATATAATTTGCGAAGAGCGAGTCGCGATGGTTGCGGCAGTTACCACATAAGAGCCTAGGGTATATGCAAAGGCGTGGAAACGTTTGCGGATGGTTAAAGGCGAAAACGTCATCCATGTCAACATATAGGAATATACCCAAAAAAGGAATCTGATGGTTGAAATTTATGCTTGAGCGTAATTCTAAATTGATAAGGCAAGTATATCTATCGTTCTAGAGTATAGGATCAAGTGTCGTATTAGACTCGGGGCCTGTTGACTACTTATACTCACGCAAATTAATATTATTTTATCGAATATAAAAAATAGAAGAATAATACAAATATGAAATAATTAACACTTGATTTAGACTCTCTTTGAAATAAAATATATTATTCAAACAATTCAAGCTTCCAATCTACCTACTTCGACTGTGGAGGTTCCCAAATTACAAAAGCGCCTTTCTCGAGAATACGCTCTCGACTAAACTTAAGTTGATCGATTAAGACCCCTCAGCCAATCAAAACCACTAAGCTTGCTTTATGCGGTGAACCCCACTATTGGATTTGACTCTAATCTAGAAGATTCATGTCTTCATCTCTCGAGGAGAGCATGCAAATCCTTCTTCCTTGGAGTAATCTACTCCTATCCACAACATCTCAATAAATCTAAGATATAGATCTAATATCGAAATATAAATTCAGCACATTTGAAAATAAAGGTAAATCAAAGCGATAAATAAAGAGAGCTTGAAAAAGAAGTTTATTTCATTCAAAGATCATCAAGATTTATTACTCTAGCTTTATCCTTATTTTTATAGAGTTTTTAAGTAATAATTAATTAATTTAAAATTATAAGTTATTAAATGAGTTTCTAATTAGTTTATTTTTAATATTTCAGGTTAATTATATCATAAAAACATATTTTAAAGCTGCCTGATTAATTAGGAGTAATTTTGGAGCAAGACTGGAAAAAGTCCAAGTACACGCCTAAGTCACGGGCATGACCAAAAAAGTCACGGGCGTGACATGTATCCGTGACCTTTCCACCCCTTCCAGAAGCAATGACACGTCAGATTTAAATTACATGCCATATGCACGGGTGTTACCATCTAGTCATGGACGTGGCTATCAGTCGTGACATCCATCTTAGGCGTTCCGTTGATTTAAGAGGATAGTTTTAGATCCAAGGCATTCCAGCTTACACGCCCTTGGTCACGGGCATGACCTAGGGGCTTAAATTCCCACAACTGCCAAATATTAATTCTTGTTGTTTCTCCTTCCCGTCGTTTCCAGCAACAGTAAAGACACGCCCTAGGTCACATGCGTTACTTAGGGGCGAGACAAACAGAATGACGAATTTTGGCGGTTTTTCTCCAACGTTCCTGAGCTTTCAAGAGAGTAGTTTTGCAGCTTACACGCCCCCTAATCACAGGCATGACAGAGGAGCGTGACTCCAGAATAAGAATACTATAAATTCCAGACCATGCCAGAAGGTTTAGAATGGAGGAGAAAGTTCTGGAGTCAGTTTTCGAGTTTATATTCAGCTTTAATTTCTTGCATTTTATTTCATGTACTTTTCCAATTTATAGTATAACTTTAGTTGTTATTTTCAATTCTTGCACTTCCTTTTTATAATAATGTCTCCTTTAAACCTCTTATGTAATTCTCTCATCATAAAGAGTAGCTAAATTTCATTTAGCACTTGATCATGATGAACTTTGGAATGGAATAAATTTCTTCTATTTGTCTCAAATTATCAAGCACTCTATTTTATGTTCTTCAATTTATCTTTGAATTTAATTTCATTAAATTCATAAGTTGCAATTATGTATTTTCGATCTTAGATCTGTATCCGAGATTTACTGAGAGGTTGTGGATACGAGTAGATAACTCAAAGAAAAATGGAGTTACATGCACTCCTTGAGAGACGAAGACATAAATCTTCCGGATTGGAGTCAAATCCAATAGTGAGGTTCACCACTTAGAGCAACCTTAGGGGTTTCTACTAGCTGAGAGGTTTTAATCGATCAACCTAAGGTTAGTCGAGAGCGTATTCTAAAGAGAAGCAGTTTCGTAACTAGGGAACCTCTACGGTAGAAGTTAGTAATTTAGATTCTTGTATTTTATAATTTTATGAAGATTTATTCTAATCCAAAGGAATTCTAGATCAAGTGCTAGTTTTTAAACCATTGTAATTCTCTTTAGTAAAATTTATAATTTTCTTAGTTTGCAAATTAAACAACTTCTCATCCGATAAAATAATAGCTTTCCCTCGTGAGTAAGATTACTCGACAAGCCCCGGGCAAATAAGACATTATCTATACTATATTTCGATAGGTACACTTGCGTATTTTGGGATATTGTTTGGAATTATTTTAAAACTATAAAATCAACATCATGTTTTTGACGTCGTTTCCCGGGACACTTTTGTTGATATTTTTAAAACAAGGTTCTATTAATTTTACCATTTTCTTTTTGTTTTAAAAATTAAAAAATATATATTTTTTTGTTTATTTTCTTTAAAAGTTTTATCTTTAATTTTTATAATTAAAATTTCTTGCGAAAGGGACTTGTTGGGTTTTCATCTCGCAATACCGCCTAGTACCTTGTGAACCCGTCATTGGGTAGCTCTTGGAAAGTCCGGGAAATTTTATTTTATAAATTTTTAATCATAAAACTTTTAACTTTTTATTTATTTTTGTGTATGACCCGAGGGAATCCGTCAAATCTATTTGACTTTGATCCGGAGATCGAGCAAAGCTTACGGCGATGCCTAAGAATCCGTGAACTCAATTCTCCAGATTTGGTTAAGGAATCCGTAGGTGACACTTTTTCTTCTTCTTAGTATTCATCTTCTTCTTCTTCCACCTCCCCTTCTTCTTAATTTTCTTCTATTTTGGGTAACCCAAATCCAAATATGGTCGAAGAACGGACTATGTCCTATTATGCTCGGCCAAATTTGGATGAGGCTCAATCAAGTATTGTTCAACCTACTATTGCGAAGAATAACTTTGATTTGAAGCCAAGCATCATTCAAATGGTACAACAATCAGTACAATTTGATGGGCTTCAAGATGAGGACCCGAACACACATATTTCTAACTTTTTAGAAATATGTGATACTTTTAAAATTAACGGGGTTTCCGATGTTGCCATCCGGCTAAGGCTCTTTCATTTCACTTTGCGCACCAAGGCTAAGCATTGGTTGGTTTTTCAACCAAGAGGTTCAATCACTACATGGGCTAAGATGATGGAAAGATTTCACACGAAATATTTTCCGCCCGCTAAAATGGCCAAGTTGCACAATGATATTACATAGTTCTCCCAAGTTGATACAAAAACATTAAATGATACTTGGGAATGATTTAAGGAATTTCTTCTCCATTGTCCGCATCATACAATCCTCGATTGGTTGCAAATACAAATCTTCTATAATGGCATCAAATCTCAAATGAGGCAATATATTGATGTCGGCGCCGGTGGAACGTTAAGCAACAAGACACTGGAGGCCACCTAAGAGCTTATAGAATGTATGGCCATGAATACGTATCAGTGGAGTACACCTTGGTCTCGTCCACCTAAATTGTCCGGGATATATGAAATCGATATAGTTTCGAATTTATCTCACCAGCTTTAGATTCTTAAGAATAAAGTAGAAGAGATGTCTTCTTCCTCTTCTACACCTACCTGTGAACCCCAATACTAGGAACCTTCCACTATTGTTGAACATGTGGATTACATAGGTAATACGAATCGGCCACCTTATAATTCGGGTAATAATAATTATGGTAATTCCTATAACCCGAGTTTAAGGAATCACCCCCACTTCTCTTGGAGTAATCTGGGGAACGCGGCACGTCCACCAAACACAATTCCACCCGGATATCTACCACCCCAAGATCCAAAACCTCTTACTCTCGAGGATTCTTTTAACAAATATGCAGCTAATAATGATGCCAATATCCGGAATCTCACTGGATCTATTCGAAATTTGGAGAATCAAATTGGGCAAATCACAAAGATGCTCTCTGATCGTCAATAAGGAGCATTGCCTGGCAATACAGAGCTCAACCCCAAGAAGCAAGTGAAGTCTATCATGCTACGGAGCGGGCAGGAGGTAACTACTTCAAATCCGGTTGAAAAGGAGGTAACTACTTCTTCAAATCTGGTTGAAACGGAGGTAACAATTTCTATATCTCCTCCTCCTAAGGTTTTTAATGAAAATAAAATTAAGGAATTTCAACAGCCTCTTCCTTATCCTTCTAAATTAAAGAAAGACCGGATGGATGAGCATTACGGTACATTTTTAGAACTATTTAAGCAAGTCCATATAAATTTACCATTTTACGAAGTAACAGTGCAAATGTCTAAGTACGTAAAGTACCTCAAGGATCTTATAACTAATAAAAAGAAACTTGAGGATATTTCCTCGGTTCAATTGAACGTGGAATATTCTGTTATTTTTCTTAATAAATTGCCTAAGAAACTAACTGATCCGGGTAGTTTCTCAATTCCTTGTCTATTTGGCGATTTATTAGTAAAACATGTGTTGGCTGATTTATTTGCCTCGATTAATTTGATGCCTTATTCATTATTAAAAAATTGGGATTAAGAGAGCCTAATCCAACACGAATGAGCATCCAATTGGCGGATCGGATTATTAAATATCTTATGGGTATTATTGAGGATATGCTTGTCAAAGTTGACAAATTTATCTTTCTGATAGATTTTGTCATCCTTGACAAAGAAGAGAACATTGAGGTTCCACTTATTCTTGGTCGCCCTTTTCTTGCCACCTCGCGTTCCATAATCGATGTTAGTAACGGTAAACTTCTCCTTAGAGTCAGAGATGAAGAAGTTACCTTTAATATTAAATCATCTATGAAAAATACGCTTTTTAATGACAACTCAAGTTTCTTTTTGGAGGCTTCTCCCAAAGAAAACTCCGTTTTATTTTCTGAAAATTTTTATTCGCTTATTTTTCATGACGAAAATTTTGAAAGTCTATATTTAATTTCTCATGAAAATAGTTATAACAATTCGGTCACACGCACACCAATTTTAGAAACTCCAGAATTAGGTAGTGACCGATTAAAAACTTCTTATGAAGAACCTCCAACTTTAGAACTTAAACAATTGCCAGATCATTTACAATATTTATTTCTAGCAGAGGGTTCAAAACTTCCCGTTATTGTGTTGGCTTATCTATCTGATGAAGAGAAATTAAAATTATTAAATGTTTTAAAACGTCATCGCCGCGCAATTGCGTGGAAAATAACGGATTTAAAAGGAATTAATCCCTCCTTTTGCACTCACAAAATTTTATTAGAAGATAATTCACATAAAACTATTCAACCTCAACGCCACCTAAATCCTAATATGAAGGAGGTGGTTAAGGCAGAAGTTATAAAATTATTAGACGCGGGTATCATCTATCCGATTTCGGATAGCACTTGGGTTAGTCCGGTCCAAGTGGTGCCCAAGAAAGGAGGATTAACGGTACTGTCAAACGATAAAAATGAATTAATCCCTACTAGAACCATTACTGGATGGCGGGTTTGCATCGACTACCGCAAATTAAATGATGCAACCCGAAAGGATCATTTTACTTTACCATTCATTGACCAAATCCTTGAATAGCAATCCGGGCATTCTTTTTATTGTTTTCTTGACGGTCTCTCGGGATACAACCAAATCCCAATTGCTCCTAAAGACCAAGAGAAAACAAACTTCACTTGTCCGTTTGGCACCTTCGCCTATTAGAGAATGCTATTGGCTTATGTAACGTGTCGACAACCTTTCAAAGGTGTATGCTAGTGATTTTTGACGAACTATGGAGGATATAATGGAAGTTTTCATGGACAATTTCTCTATTTTTGGAGATTCATTTGATTTATGCTTAAATAACCTCTCTCGTGTTCTCCAAAGATGTAAGGACGCAAATTTTGTTTTAAATTGGGAGAAGTGCCATTTTATGGTACGAGAGGGTTTACTTTTAGGCCACAAAATCTCAAGCAAGGGTATAGAGGTAGATGAAGCCAAAATAGAAACAATTGAAAAAATACCTCCCCCTTCAAATGTTAAGGCCATACGTAGTTTTCTTGGGCATGCCAGTTTTTATTGCCGGTTTATTAAAGATTTTCCAAAAATTACCAAACCCCTCACTCACCTTTTGAAAAAGATGCACCATTTATTGACAAAAATTGTTTGCATGCTTTTTTCTATTATTAAAAAAAATTACTAAACACGCCGATCATGATAGCTCCCAATTGGGATCTTTCTTTTGAAATCATGTGCGATGCTAGTAGTTTTGTCGTTGGTGCGGTCTTAGGACAACGCATCAATAAAAATTTTAATCCTATTTATTATGCGAGCAAAACACTAACCAGCGCACAAGAAAACTATACAACTACCGAGAAAGAACTTCTCACTGTTATTTATGCATTTGATAAATTTCATTCTTATCTCACCTTGTCCAAAGTTATTATTTTTATCGATCATTATGTTTTGCGTTATTTACTAACAAAAACAAATGCAAAGCCACGATTTATTAGGTTGATTTTGCTTCTTCAAGAGTTTGACTTGGAGATCCATGGCAAGAGGGGAGCGGAGAATCTAGCGGCGGACCACCTTTCTCTGTTGGAGAACTCCAATTTGGAGGAGCTTATCGAGGAGGAAATTGACGACACTTTTCCCGAGGAGCGCCACCTCGCTTTATATAATGTAACAACTCTCCCCACTCCTTAGTTCGCAGATTTCGCAAACTTACTTGCTGCGAGATTTCTTCCAAAGGGTTTTTCTTTTCAAGAAAAGAAGAAATTTTTTTCTGATTTGAAAAACTATTTTTTGGGAGGATCCATTTCTTTATCAGGTTTGTGCGGACCAAGTAGTGCCGAGATGTGTTTCTGAAGAGGAGGGCATCCAAATATTAAATCATTGCCACGAAGGACCCTCCAGTGGGCACTACAAAGCCAATCGAACGGCGCAGAAAGTACTTGAAGCACGATTTTATTGGTCGAGCATCTTCAAATATGCTCACGCTCATGTAAGTCGTTGTGAACAATGCCAACGCTCAGGTAATATTTCCCGATTTGATGAAATGCCTTTAAATTCATTTTTAGAAATATATGTTTTTGATTTATGGGAAATCAAATTTGTCGGCCCGCTACTGAATTCCTTTGGAAATCAATATATTTTGGTAGTGGTCGACTACATGACACGGTGGGCAGAAGCACAATCCCTTCCCAGCAATGATGCCCGAGTCATGACACAATTGCTCAAAAAACTCTTTTCACGATTTGGAGCTCCGCGGGCGATAGTGAGTGATAGAGAAACTCACTTTTGTAACGCATAATTCGCCAAAGTTTTCTCTAAATATAGCATTACACATAGGTTGGCCACTCCCTATCACCCTCATACTAGTGGCCAAGTAGAAGTAGTAAACCGTAAATTAAAATGAATATTAGAAAAAATAGTTTATACTAATAGAAATGATTGGTCGATTAAGCTTGACGATGCACTCTGGGCTTATCGGACCGCGTACAAGACCGCTATCGGTTAGACGTCATATCAATTAGTCTATGAGAAAGCATGGCACTTACTGGTTGAGCTTGAGCACCATTCCTTTTGGGCTCTTAAAATTTTAAATCATGATGGAAATTTGTCATCCGAGCTCCGAAAATTCCAAATTAACGAGCTCGATGAGTGGCGCTCCTTCGACTACGAAAGTAATAAACTTTATAAGGAGCGCACAAAATTTTATTATGATAAAAAAATTAAGCACCCCAAGGATTTTTAACCGGGAGACAAAGGTCTCCTCTATTATTTGCATCTACGTCTTTTTTAAGGGAAAACTAAAGTCGTGTTGGTCCGACCCTTTTATTGTAAAAGAGGTATGGCCCTACGGGACAGTTATTATTTCGCACCCAAAAAAATGCGAGTTCAAAGTGAACGGGCACCGGTTGAAAATATTTTTCTCCGGCGATTTTACTAATGAGCACCGGGAGGAAATTATTCTCCCAAACCCATAAATTAGTGCCCCACTTTGGTCGAGCTCAACGACCATAAACAAAGCGCTCTTGGGAGGCACCTCATGGTTATCTTTATATTTTTAATTATTTTTTTGGTTTTATAGGTTTGGAGGCTTATTGATGGATGACGGTTAGCCAAGATCAAAAGCCAATATTCACATAACCTTTCAAATTCGGTAATTTTGTATTTTTCTTATTTATTTATTTAGTATGTCAAAAAAATAGAAAAAATTTTACACAACAAAAAAAATCTGCAATTTTTCATTCACACGCCCCGGTCACGGGCATGACCCGCTAGTCAAGGGCGTGTACTTCCCGGAATACGGAACTCGGCACTGGTTCCGAGGGGGAAGTTTTTCCTGTTCATCTTCCGTTAATGTCACGGACGTGTCCTTTATTAGTCACGGGGTGGCCTTTATTGGTCACGGGCGTGACATTCAAGAAACCTTCCATCCTGAGAAAAAATATTAGCTAAAAAATCCATTTCACCAGTCACGTCTGTGGCATAGGAAAGTCACGGTCGTGACTTATCCGTGTAAAACAAAAAAAATAATTCGAAAAAATAAAATCATCGTTTTCAGTTACACGCACCAGGGTCACGGGCGTGACTCTGGGCCATGCCAAGCAAATCTGAGGCATCGCCCCGATCAATGCCTCAGATTCCTTCTTTTTAGTATTCTATGTGACACGCCTTAGAGTCACGGGCGTGACTATGGGGCGTGACCTGCCGAAATTCATTTTTTGGCGATTCCCGAGAGGGAATCACCTTTTCTCCCCCATACAGTTTACACACCCCTCCTCCTTCCCTTAGTTAAACCCAAAAACTTCTTTTCTTCCTTCCACAATGCCTCACCACCAACCTCGCTCCACCGCCTCCTCATCCGAGCACCCCGCGGACCCCACTACGGTAAAGGCTATGCTTATTTTTGACAACTCTACCCAATAAGACTAGAGAGAATGTCTACGCGCCAAACCCTTTGGCGTCTTCCAGATTCTTGATTGGGGGATTCTTGATGCCTTCGGCATGGCGGAATTGGTCCGAGAATTCATATCCACCCCTAGATGGAGTTCTCTTTTTGACATCTCGGAGCCTTCCTTCTTGGAGCTCACCGTTGAGTTCCTCCCCTCATTCAAGTTTCGTTGGGGAGCAGAAGATGATTTTATCATCTTCCGAATGGATGACATCACACATCAGCTCACCATCCGTCAACTCAACGTGGCGATGGGATTTTGCGATGAGGCCTTTTCTCTTTCTCCGGCCTACTCCTCCCTTCGTACTGATTTCCCTCTTGACTTCAACCTTCTTGCTTTTTGGTTGGAAATCAGTAACATATCGTCCCCTACAGTCCCAAAAAATGTAAAGACAGCCACTTCATTTCTCCCTCCCATCGTATTCTCCACAACCTCCTCACCTTTACCATCACTGGTCGCCACGATAGCCATGGTGTAGTGACTTAGGAAGATTTACTATATTTATATAGTATGTTCTATCGGGCCCCACTCAACCTAGGCCACACGCTTACTATATTTATTTTTTGTATTAAAAAAATACAAAAAAACAAAAAAACAATTTTAAAAAAAAAATTCACTTAGTTTTTAAAAAATACAAAAAAAAATTTAAATAAAAATACAAAAAAATTGAAAATCGAACCTAAATTTCTAAGAAAGGGACATTTTTGGCTGTCATCCCACAAAACTGCTTAGTATCGGTGAGAGCCCTTCATTGGGTATACCTCGGGAAGTCAAAGAAATAACAAAAAAAATAGGTTTAAATTTTAAAATTAAAGAAGTCTTTATTTCTATATTTATTCACATGCAAAATCTCTAGTATTCATCTTTTACATAATATTTAGAAAACTTTGGTGCATAAATTGAATTTTGAATTTTGGAGTAGAACTGTTGGTCATGTTGTGTTTCTAATAAAGTGCACATGTAAGTAGAATTTTATGAAGAATTAAAAATTCAACATACAATTAAAGTTTTGTCTTTCTAAATGCGTAGAAATATTTTATTTTACTTTTACTTTGAAATCGGTAAAATCAAAAAAAATTTAGGCGAGTACGTAGATGTCTGCTAGAGAGATATTTCGTGAATCAAGAGTAGGATATTTTTCTCGATGTCTAGAACTTTCCCTCTAGCTATTCTCAAGACTTGCATAAGTTAAACTCATTAGCATGAATAGGATATATGCATTTCTTTTGGCCAGTTTGAGCCTTTACACATGTACCTAATATCGTTATCATTGTTAAACCACTTTGAGCCTTTTACCTCTCCTTTTGTTTTAGCTCCACGAAATATTTCACCAAGGACTAAAAAGCATCCTAGTTGCACACCTAAGTCCGAGCTCAATAATAGTTATATGGAAAAAAAACTTTGTGGGTGATTAAGAGTCATAAAAATTTTGTTACTAGTTTATTGAAAAAAAAAAGAGGAGCTCATTTGTTTTTCCTCCCTCTTGAAAAAATTATTAAAAATCTTTAAAAGGGGAAAAAAGAAAAATAAAAATAAAAAAAATATGCATGCAAAGAAAAAAAAGAGAAAAAAGGTTTGGGAAATTAGCAATATTCTTAAAGCCATGTTTTTGTGCGAGCTCTCTTTAGGTTTGGGTGTGTCTAGCCATCGTGTTTATCATTGATCATCCACAACAAAACCTAAGCCTACATTTCAACCTAGTTAAGTCCAATTGATTTATGCCTATAAGTTAGACTAGTGTCATGGCGAGAGTGTGAAAGGGCAAGCCTATGGCCATTGATATTGATGGATTTCCTTGGAGGGTATCTTGATATTCATTTTGTGTAATGTCGATCTTAGTACACAAGCTACCCTATCCCTAAATATAATTTTAGGATTTACTGGGTTTTCATTTTCGAAGTAAAAATAATAAGTGAAAACACATTATAGAAAAGTAAAAAGTAATTTGTATGCTGGGTAGGTTTTTTCTACTAAAATCGCTACGCGCATAGGCATAAGACTTCGCATTTTACTCCTTAGGTTCAATTTTCTTTTCCAGCGTTAAATTTTTTCTACTACCTATGGAAAGTTGTTTTCTCGGAACGAGCAAACAAGTATGTATGGGGGTATTTGATAACTCTAATTTTAACCGTATTTTTATATAGTTTTTAATTAATAATTAATTAATTTAGAGTTATAATTTATTAAATGTGTTTCTTATTAGTTTATTTTAAATATTTATGGTCAATTTGATCATAAAAAATTATTTTAAAGTTGCCAGATTAATCAGGAGTAATTTTGGAGCAAAACTGGAAAAAGTCCAAGTACACGCCTAAGTCACGGGCGTGAACCGAAAAGTCACGGGCGTGACATGTAACTGTGACCTGTCCATCCCTTCCAAAAGCAATGATACGTCAGATTAAAATTACACGCCATTGGCATGGGCATAACCATCTAGTCACGGGCGTGGCTATCATACGTGACATCCAGCTTAGGCATTCTGTTTCTTTAAGAGGCCAGTTTCAGATCCAAAGCGTTCCAGCTTACACGCCTTAGGTCACAGGCGTGACCTAGGGGCTTGACTTCCACAACTGCCAGATATTAATTCTTGTCGTTTCTCCTTCCCGCCATTTCCAGCAACAGTAAAGACACGCCATAAGTCACAGGCGTGACCTATGGGCGTGATCCATAGAACGGCTAATTTTGGCGGTTTTTCTCCAATGTTCCTGGGCTTTCAAGATAGCGGTTCCGCAGCTTACACCCCCCTCATGGGCGTGATAGAGGGGCATAACTCCATAAGAAAAATACCATAAATTCCAGACCATGCCAGAAGCTTGAGAAAGGAGGAGAAAGTTTTGGAGTCAGTTTTCGAGTTTATTTTCACCTTTCCTTGCATTTTATTTCATGTACTTTTCCAATTTATAGAATAACTTTAGTTGTTATTTAAAATTCAAGCACTTCCTTTTTATAATCATGTCTCCTTTAAACCTCTTATGTAATTCTCCCATCATAATGAGTTGCTAAATTCCATTTAGCACTTGATCATGATAAACTTTGGAATGGAATAAATTTCTTCTTTTTGTCTCAAATTATCAAGCACTCTATTTTATGTACTTAGATTTATCTTTGAATTTAATTACATCAAATTCATAAGTTGCAATTATGTATTTTTGAACTTAGATCCGTATCCGAGATTTATCGAGAGGTTGTGGATATAAGTAGATCACTTAAAGATAAAGTGACTTGCATGCAATCCTCGAGAGAGGAAGACATAAATCTTTCGGATTGGAGTCAAATCCAATAGTGGAGTTCACCACTTAGAGCAATCTTAGGGCTTTAGACTGGCCGAGAGGTTTTAATCGATCAACCTAAGGTTAGTCGAGAGCATATTCTCGAGAGATGCGCTTTCGTAACTAGGGAACCTCCAAGGTCGAAATTAGTAATTTAGATGTTATTTTATAATTTCATGAAGATTTATTCAAATCCAAAGGAATTCTAGATTAAGTGCTAGTTTTTAAACCATCATAATTCTCTTTAGTAAAAATTTTAATTTTCTTAGTTTACAAATCAACCAAATTCTCGTCCGAAAAAATAATAGCTTTCCCTTGTGAGTAAGATTACTCGATAAGTCTGGGGAAAATACGACATTTTCTATACTCTATTTCGATAGGTAGACTTGCCTATTTTGGCATATAGTTTGGAATTATTTTAAAACTATAAAATCATCATCAATGATCAAGTGCTAATTTAAGATTAGATAATCAACATGATTAAAGAAGTACATAAAAAAGGGAAAGTAAAACATGATTGCATAAAGGGAAATACTTGAATTAAAATTAGCAAAGTAAAACTACTAAGAAATCTAAAAGTGCATAAAAGAAATTCTAAAAAAGTGGAAACTAAGCTACTGAAACTTCCTAAAATATACTCCTAGTTGACTCCTAGATGACTCCTAGATGCCTTGCTCTGTCTTGAATTTATAGGGATTTTTCTAGAGATTCACACCCCTCGGTCACGCTAGTGACTAGGGGCGTGTAAGGTACGGAACCATCCTCTTGAAAGCCCGAGAACATTGGGAGAAAAACTGACAAAATCTTTGTTTTGTGGGTCACGCCCCTAGGTCATGCCCGTGACCTAGGGCGTGTCTATACTGTTACTGGAAATGGCAGGAAGGAGAAATGGTGGGAGTTAATCTAGCATTGTTGAAGAGGTCACGCCCTTAGCTCATGCCCGTGACCTAGGGCGTGTAAGTTGAAAACTGCCTGGATCCGAAATTGGCATCATAATGCGCGACACGCTTGATCATCACCCTTTGAGTCACCCCCGTGACTTTAAGGTCATGCCCTTTACATGGGCAAGTAATTTTAATCTGACATGGAAATGTAATTTGGAGATCCTGGTCGGGTCACGCCTACTAGTCATGCCCGTGACTTGAGGGTCATGCCCGTGACCGGGGCGTGTAAATGTGATTTTTCCAGATTTCTTTAGCTTCTTCTCCGGATAAGTCCTACAAGCTCCAAATTGATATTGGCAGCCCAGATAAACCTAAAATAAGAAAAATAAAGGAATTATTAACAATATTATTATAAAACTAACTAGAATATAACTATTTATTAAATAAAAACTATATTAAAATAACTATAAATATTGACTTATAAGATTCTTTCATATATACTCAAATGCGTTAGGGGTCTCGCCCATTACATGTATTTACAAAAAAAGGAAGGGAAAACGTACAAAAAGTTGAGAGGCGGAAGGCCTTAATGAAGAGTCGTCGGACTTCTCACTAGAAGTATCCCCGCCTAGAAGCGCGTCAAAGTCATCCTCATATCATGAATCTTCCTCGCCTTTGGGCATGTCAATGGGGCATACAACCACGATAGGACGCTTTGCGTCGTAAGCCTCCGCCCGTCTCATTCAGCAACCCAGTGTAAGACCCCCCCCTCCTGGAACAAAAAACACGGCACGAGAGGGGTCTTATGCCCAAAATAGCCGCCTAGCGGTAACACTAACACTCGGGCTAGTCTGTACCAAAGGATGCCTATTCTGCCGGCTACAACCAATACCAACATATAAATGCCAACCCAACCATAATAATATAAAGAAATCAATCCACACTAAGCATAAGTCCATAAGTACGGCAAAAGAGAAGCTAAACAAGCTTCTATATAATAAGAGTACGTAAATAGAATTGACCTGAGGGGCTACAATAAAATCTCTCTCACTCACATCTATAACCGACGGTAGCGACGGTACCATCCCCTCAGGCCCTGTCGTCCTGGCCTGGCTGTCCATCTGTAAGACCTACTACTCCACCTGCGGGGTTTCCTCCTAAAAACGAAGATGTAGCAACTGTTAGTCATAAAGACTAAGTGGCTTCACATCCGCTCCCCCGGCGACTCCTCAGCACCGGGCGGAGAAAGTAACAAGTACAATATATAAAACAGTAGTACAAGCAGGTGAAGTAAGTATACATGTCATAAGTAGCAATAGAAGTAGTGTATAAATGATCAACCTCTTATTCTACAATTCTACCATCTACAACAGCAAGAGAGTATAATGTTATAACAGTAAGTAACTCAACTTATATGGATGCTCATACAAGCATATAAGTTGAGGGTCGTTCAGCAGTAAGTAACTCATCGTATAGAAGTGCCAATACAAACTTATACGATGAAGGTCTTGTGTATGTAATGAAGTGCAATGCTATGTATGCAATGCAATGACACACCAATGATCAAGCACATGCAATCGCTATGTCGACACTGACTGTAAGTTCCCACTATTCGAGTAGGTTGCTAACCTCTCAGGCGTCATTCGTCATGGCCAAACGGTGACAGTAGAGCGGGCATCTCCATTACTAGGCTGGTCTCCACACTACCTGGCCTAGGCCTCCGTATGCCTCAACACTAAGAACACAACAGCGGAGCTCATATGCATACTACGGCTTAGCGGGTTCTCTTGGATAAATGTGCACCAAGATCCTAGCCCTGAACTGGCCTAAGGTATGACACGGAAGGAGCCCCGGAAATGAGCACGAGCACCAAGCTCAATCGTTCACTTGGCACGGAAGGAGCCTCGAGACGTGACACCGTGGACCAAGCCCAACCGCCCAAGGTTTAACTGTAAACTCCCATCGGTGTGACGATTGGCGAGCCCGTAGACCTGCCACACTATCCTTAACACAGGATTGCGACACCGCATGTTGACTCACACCACATGCAATTCCACAATATCGTGGCATGGAAGGAGCCTCGGGATGTGAACACCAAGGACCAAGCCCAACTATCCATCAAATACGGAAGGAGCCTCAGGACGTGAACACCGAGGACCAAGCCCAACCGTCCAACTTTACTCATCTCAACCTCATTCCAACTAGTGACGGTCAACACCGCACTTGTTACTTCCACAATGCTACCCGTAGGGAGACGACACTCTAAGCATTGGATTACTAATTCCCTTCTATCCATTCAACATACATCATGGCCATAGTTAAATCATTTATATGCCCTTCCAAATGAATTCCACATGACATAAATAATGGGAATCAATATACATCTACCAATTTATATCAGGCTCTTTCCTTAAATTAAGCATGTCCACAACTCGTTATACGAATTCAAATTTATAACATCAACTTATAATATCACTATGATGATTATGTCAAAAGAGTTCACCCAAACCTCGAGTTGGATCGCAACATTAAATTCCACCAAATCGAATTCCACATTACACAGCCCAGAGTTTAGGTGCAGCCTTAATCCGGGCAGCAACTTCGACCAAGGATTCCCGTGGCTATAGAAATCCGGCGAGTACGTGTAACCACTCGTTGGAAATAAAATTACAAGGGATACAACTTTTGTGTTTAGTCGAAAGCCCAGATCTGATCGCATCACACCAGAAATTCATTTGAAGCCTGCTGCGTACAAGATACAGATTTCCTGGGTGGAATTTCCCCCAATCGCAGCAGATTCGAACTGACTTTCCCGAGGCTACAGGTATCTCTTGGAAACATGCAACAACTTGTTGGAAAGATAATTTTGAGGGCTAGGACTTTTGTGTTGATTCAAAAACCCAGATATGACCAGAACTCCTCCGAAACTGGCCACAAAGATCGCTGCGTGCAGAAATCAGATTTCTGCACGCATCTTAAGGTGAGATGAACGACATCCGTTCATCTTCCTCCTTGCATCGATCTCCCAAAAACTCCTCCAAGAATTCATCCACCCTTATTCACCCTCACAAAGCCGTACTTCCCCACGAATCACTCTCTCATCTCCACTTTGAAGGATGAAGAGGTTGAAGAAGACTAAAGCCTAGAAAGCAACCTAGGCATGGCTTTTTCCCTAAGAAATCTTCTCCTCACCATCAAGACTCTATGGAGTCCATATCTCTCCTAGAATATAACTACAGATCTAGCACCAAGGGAGAGGGGAGGAAGCTCACCTCATTTCCATCGGTACCATCATTCCCGACCAGGGATCTAGTCATCCTCCCCTGCGGCATCGTTTCTTCCTTGACAGCGATGGCGTTTCTCCCCTTCCAAAGTTTGTGATGGCGGCAACCCCCAACATTTTAAAGTTGAAGATGATGACGGCGATGGCGACGGCATTCTCCTACATGTTGAAGATGATGACGGCGACAGCGATGGCGTTCTCCTACATGTTGAAGATGATGACAGCGACGGCGACGGCGTTCTCCTACATGATTAAGATAAAGACTACATATTGTGGAGCTACATGATGAAGATGAAGACTACATGATGCGGTACCATCATTCCAAGCTGGATGTCGGGCTACATCAATTTTGTTCGGACCGGGTGGGTCCTTTTAGCTTGAGAGAACGACGACCTATAGTCGTTTGTTCGATCTTAAAACGGCGTTGCTACCGTACGTTGGTAATAGTTGATAACGTTGTTCGTGAGTGTGCTGCGTTTAATTATTTTGTGAGCGTAATAGTGGAAATAGAGAGGCGTACGTGTTATTCCCTTTGTCGTTATAGTGTCAAACACTGTTGCCTACATCAATTTGGTATCAGAGGGAGGTTCATGTCAATTTCCCAATTGACACCCCTCCCCCAATTTTTAGGACATTGTCACGCACTTTGTAGGAATGCCTCAGAGTCAAAAATTACAAAAAAAAATTATGGTCTACCAATAGCCGGCTAAATTTTATTTTCAGCAATAAAAAAATCAGAAAAAAATTAATTAATAATCTCCATATTTTTGCCAGTAAGAATATCAAAAAAAGGTTATATATTATTTTGAAATATTAGCGGGAACAAATCTATCTTTGAAAATAAATAGGACCAGGCTATTTTCTACTTTGCATGTACACCGGTTCCGGTTAAGTGTTCTCTCCGATTCCATCTGAAGTGGCCCATGATGTCAACGTATCCCGAGGCAAAACTATAGGTCCGAATAGGAACGTAGGGAAATCTGTCCATTCCCCAATAATGGATGAAATTACTACTTTAGTTGCTCAACTAAAGTCTAGTCAAGTAGCACTGCCACTGCGCACCTCTAGGCGTGTTAGGATTCCTGCTCCGACATATGATGGGCTAGGTGGACCGCGAGTGTTTCTATGTTGGGTGAATGATATGGAGCGTTATTTTGAGCAATATCATATTGTGGATCCTGACAGGATTCCCGTTGCGAGACTTCAACTATTTGATCAAGCCTATACCTTCTGGCTCAATGAAGAGAGACGTTTGGGGATGCCCTCCGTCGACTCCCTTGTCGGTTGGAAGATTATGAAGAATATATTAACGGACGAGTATTATCCGCCCTACTGCCGTTCCCAGTTTTCTTATTATAGGAGTGACTATAAGTCTCACACTAGATCCTTGCTCCGCCAAGATCTGACTATTTCGAGCACATGTGCACCTACCGATGAAGGAAAAGAGAAACTTAGGACCCTTGTCCCTTGTTCAATAGACGTGATTGCTAGGAATGCCATGAGCCCGCGGGGTGAGAGTGTTCCTATCAGCATGAGTGAGCCTGAGACTGTGATTAGGATTGTGCCCGTCACTGAGGATGAGGCTATTATCACTGACGATTGTAGCGACGTTGAGGAGATTGGTTACCCTTGTGACCTGGATGAGGATTTCTCCTTTGAGGAATCATCTCCACTCCCCTTCGATGACATTTTGGGGCAATCCACCTTGACCGTTGTGGAGTCTTTTGATGAACCTAATTCGATTGATATTCTGGCTGAGTCGGAAGAATTACCTTATGCTGAGAGCTTACACATTCGTGATGTAGGCGATGAAATGTTAGGACTCGAGCGGGTTATTATTAGTCTGAAACATATTGTAGTGCTCACATCTGAGGAATCAGTTGATTTTTCTGAAACCATTACTTAGTTTGATTTGGGTGAAGTATCTAGTGAGTTGATAGAGTCACCTTGTAGCGAATGTTTCTCTGATAGCGAGTTAGGTGATGACGAGCCAGTTGAGTTTTCTATAAGAGAAAATCTTCTGTTTGATTTTTCGATTGATTTTGATGGCTCGCACCTGGAGGATTTTACTTGGACGATAAATCCGTATTTTGACATTGGGTATGACTTAGCCCCTCCTCCGGAATCTATCGATGCTCCCATTCGTGAGATTTGTACTGCTACTGATGTCGTGACTTATGAGTTGGAAGGATGTCCTAGCGAGAGAGTTATATTTTTGGAAGACGATATAGAAGTAGACCCGGATGAGCGTCCCCTGATACTAACTTCATTGCATGAATTTAAATGCAATCTTAACTCTCTCCCAGTTTTAGTATTACCGACTCTCCCTCCTTATATGTTATCCCGACCAGCGGATCGTTTCGAACATGAATTTATTTTGCCTGATTTGAGTCATGTTATCTTACCATCCATGCTGGACCATCCTTGGGACATGTCTCGTAGTGTGATAATAGATTTCGTGTTTGGTCATGATGAATGTCTCATTAATTTGGTGTCCATTCGACTTTCTAAAACTAATCAAATCTCTAAGAGTATGTTAATGATGTGGCCATTTTTTGTGCCATCGGATTGCATTCAGTTAGTACCACCTGATTTCATTCTACTAGTACCCCTGGATGTAGCCCCATTTATGCCACCTGTTCGCATTCTATTTGTACCACCATATCTCGTTGGGTTGGTGCCTCCTAAGGTAGTTCCACTGGTGCCACCAGAGTTATTTCCGTTGGCGCCACCATATTTAGTTCTGTTGGTGCCACCATATGTAGTTCCGCTAGTGCCACCCAATTACTTTCCATTGGCGCCACCATATTTAGTTCCTTTGGTTCCATCTTATGTAGTTCCGTTACCGCTATTTTTCATGATAAGTCTATATGCACTTGTATTTGCCTCTCACAATCTCATCTTACATAAGCACAATATTGAAGCGCAATTCACACACAAATTTTCTTATCAATATAACGCTAACTTACATAAGAGGGTGTCTCCCTATAAGGTTTTCGGTTTACTCTTGGTGGGTCTCATCCCAAGACGGATTCCTTTGGGCACTATAGAAACGTTGGCGATTTGGAGAGTTAGAACTTTTCGGATTTTTAATCAATTAGGAGAAACAACATATCTGTTGAAGTTAACCACTAATGGAGTAATTCCCCTAGTTTAAATGTTTCCAATTTCATGCATTGTGCTTTTCCACCTTTTGAAATATCTAACTCTACGTTTGGTGCCACTATATTTTCATTTTGGTTGGGGGGTGAGCTTGTTCTTGGATCGTTCTCTCCATTAGTCTCCAACGGAGGTACATTGACTGTTGATGAAGAAATTTTTCCTCTTTATTTGCCTAATGCTTTTCCCAGTTTCTCAAGGACAATCTTTTTGCTAGACAAGTTCATATTTGGTGTTTTGCTCTCCTCTCCATGTGGTGGTATTCAGCGTTATGTGATACGATGGTGTGCTCGCCCGGTCTCCGGTGACCCTTGGATTCCGGACACGGCGATGGTTCTTTTGGATGATGTTCTTTGGCGCCAGCACCTCCATGCCAACACATCAGTGATGAGTTATTTTGAGCGGGGGAGGATTGATGGCGGCAACCCCCAACGTGTTAAAGTTGAAGATGATGACGGTGACGGCGACGGCGTTCTCCTACATGTTGAAGATGATGACGGCGACGGCGATGGCGTTCTCCTACATGTTGAAGATGATGACGGCGACGGCGACGGCGTTCTCCTACATGATGAAGATGAAGACTACATGATGTGGAGCTACATGAGATGAAGGCTTTTAAACATTATTTAGTTTATTTATATTTGCATTTTTATTTTCATCATGCAATGTTTAAAACATTTAGTATTGTTTTTATTTTCTTTATGTGGGTTGCATATAGCCAAGGTATGTTGTAAAGCCTATATATAGGCATGGACATTCTTGGTTTTATTTAGAGAATGAAAAATTGAAAACCAAAATTCAAAATTTGAATTTCCCCCTCCTCTCTCTCCCCTCTTGGAAAATTTGTTTCCTCCTCCTCCTCTCCTCTCCTCCTCCCCAAAATTTCGGTCTCCCCCTTTCTTTCCCTCCTCTCTACCTCCTCCTCCTTTCCAATATTCGTCCAAAGTCTTCCCCCTCACCCAAAAAACCGATCAACCCCCTCCATCAAGAGCACCCAAATCAGCCCTTTTCCATAGTGAAATCGAACAAGATAAAGGTGTTTTCTCCCTTTGTGGTTTTCCTCCATCCCGGTGTGAAGCAAAGGAAGCGGACAAGTTTTCTCTCCGGTCGGCGAAACTCCGGCGGAGTCGTGTAAGAACGATCCTTGAAAGTGAACCGGAATTATCTATTTCGGTTGGGTAACGAGATCTTCTACCTCTTGTGTGATTCTTATTTTTTTAGATTTTCATTTGGTGGAATACCTTTGTGTTACTTTGGAATCGTTTTTTCGTTCGTGGTTTATCTTTCCGATTGCATGTGTTGTTCTTTCTAGTTGTTTAATTTTCCGAGAGGTTTGGCGAGCCTCACTTTCATTTTGTTGGGAGAGATCTACCATTTACGAACCGAACTTTTCGGTAGATTTCTTTTGGTACAACCATCGCTCGTTTGGACCGGGTGGATCCTTTTAGCTTGAGAGAACGACGACCTATAGTCGTTTGTTCGATCTTAAAATGGCGTTGCTACCGTACGTTAGTAATAGTTGATAACGTTGTTCGTGAGTGTGCTGCGTTTAATTATTGTGTGAGCGTAATAATGGAAATAGAGAGGCGTACGTGTTATTCCCTTTGCCGTTATAGTATCAAACACCGTTGCCTACATCAATTTTGTGAAGGGAGGAGGTGGTGACTGCCGTCAGAGTAGCTCAGTTGGTGATGAGAGCTGTTAGGAAAGCTCTTTATCAAGGGGCTAGGTTCGAGACCTCGCCTCAACATCCCTCTGCGCTGAGAATAGGCGCGGTCATGGGTGGGGTGCTTGGGCTGCAGCCCGGCTGTGTGTCGCTGGACGTGTTCCTCTGGCTAGGTTGTGACTGTCGTCAGAGCAGGGCGGCTCTGGGCCCACTACATCAGTTGTGCTGGCTCCAGCAAGCATTTCTTCCTCCAGAACTCCAACTCCGATGATCCGCTTCTATCCCGATGGTTTCGCACGGGTAAGGGTTCGACAGTGGTCGAAGTGACGGCTAGGGTTTAGTTTTCTTCTTATTTATATTTGCGCATTAGGGTTATGTCACTTCGCCATGTGTCAATTTTTGATTGGACCGCCCAAATTAGGTCTTATTTGAAATGTCCGGTCCAAGGGATCATCCAGCATGAATCGTGAAGTCCGGTTCAGTCCGCCTGTACAAGCCAGCGAATTTGCCTGGGCAGAAAAACGCATAAGTCAAATTCGGCGGGAATCAGCTTCCATTCTCGACGATCGGCGAGTATAGCCGGGTATTCTTGACGAATTCATCGGGTATCAACAATGATTCCCGACGAATTTCCCTTAACCATTTTATCGGAAATCCTGGCGTTGAGTGCGTTGAGTATCAGTCAACAATACTCGATGATCGGTGGGATATCCGGGCATTCTCGACGAATTCGTCGGGTATCAACAATGACTCCTGACGAATTTCCCTTGACAAGTTTATCGGAAATCATTGCATTGAGTGCGTTGAGTATCAGTCAGCGATACTCGACGATCGGTGGGTATAGGGATATCACTAAATCCCCTCACTCCGTTCAACACACTTGACACCTTTTGCCAGTGTGCCCCAAGCCCGATTCAAGTCTCTTGACTCAGAACTCATGCGAGGGGGCCTAGCGCGAATTGGAACGTTATAAATCCTATAAACAAAATAAAAGATTTCGTCCCCGAAATCAGGATGAGGTTATGGGGAGTAAAGCATACAAAATAACATATGCTTTTAAATAAAACTACCTGAAGCAAACAACTCCGGGTAGCGTCCTTGCATCAAATCCATCGGCTCTCATGTGAACTCCTCCTTCCCATGATTATACCATAGCACTTTTACCAAGGGAACACTCTTGCGGCACAAGGTTCTTATCTCATTATCAACGATCCGCACCGGCTCCAGTCGCACAGATCTGTCAGACGCCACAGTACCATCAGTTGTGGGGATGTATTGTTCGGGCCGCAACAGCGCCTTCCAAAGCGACGATACATGGAACACATCGTGGAGATTCTCTAGCTCGTGCGGTAGATCCAGCCGATAGGCAAAAGGGCCAATCCTTTCCAATATGACATAGGGCCCAACATACCGTGGGCTGAGCTTCTTCACTCCTCGCACCCGTGACACTCCATGCATCGGCCGGATTTTCAGGAACACTTTGTCACCCACTTGAAATTCCACCATACGGTGCCTTGCGTTATAATACTTCGCATGCCGACTTTGAGCCTCTAACAAACGATCCCGTATCAACCTAACCATCACATCCGTGTCATCTATATATTCAACACCCAAAGCCTTCGGGTCTTTATCTTGCACCTTAGACAAGGGGGTTCTACACCTCCTTCCATATAGGGCTTCATGGGGGTGCCATGTTAATGCTAGCTTAATGGTTGTTGTTGTAGGAGAATTCCACTAAGAGCAAGAGTCTTTCCAATGGCTCTCCCCTATCTTTCACACATAACCTCAACAGGTCCTCCAATGTTTGGATGGTCCGCTCAGACTGCCCGTCCGTCTGAGGATGAAATGCGGTGCTGAAGGTAAGGCGCGAGCCCAAATACGCCTGTACCGCCTTCCACTCCTTGGAGTTAAAGCGACCATCACGGTCCGAAACTATCATCTTAGGTACGTCGTGATACCGTACAAACTGCTCCACGAAAAGGCGTACTAAGACATCCACATGAGCCTCCTTCTTCATATGAATGAACCGGGAAACTTTCATCAGGCGATCAACGATCACCCATACCGAATCATTTCCTGAGCGGGAGCGAGGTAGCCCATGTACGAAGTCCATGGAAATATCCTTGAACTTCCACTCGGGGATTGGCAACGACTGCAATAGGCCACCGGGGCTCCTGCACTCCGCCTTCACTCTTTGGCAGGCTTCACAATGCGTGACAAAGTATCGGACATCCTTCTTCATTCCTGGCCAACACATCGTCTTCCGTAAGCTGGCGTACATCTTTGAAATTCCCGGGTGCACTGAATATTGAGAGCAATGTGCCTCTCTCAAGATATCCTCCCGGATTTTACCGTCTTTGGGAATGTAGAGCAGGCCGTGAAAGTAAATGAGGCCGTTCTTTAGTGTGTACTCGTCGGTAGCCCTGTCTTCGATCAACTTGAGTGTCGGCGCCAGAGCCGCATCAAATCCTTGCTCCACTCGGATCCGGTCTCGGATATCACAAACTGTGCTCATGCTGGACAAGTACTTCGAATGTTCTGCCGAAGGAGCCTTAAATATCAATGTAATATCCATCTCCTCAATCATCCGCACCAACTCCATGCTCATCAACCGAGACTCTGGGCTCGAGCCGGGTACTTTCCTGCTCAACGCATCGGCTACAGAGTTTGCTTTTCCGGGGTGGTAGTTCAAGGTGAACTCATAATCGCATAGAAACCCTAACCATCGCCGCTGCCTTAGGTTCAACTCCTTCTGGGTATAAACTTACTTCAAGTTTTTATGGTCCGAGAAGATTTCGCAGTGGACGCAGTATAGATAATGCCTCCATACCTTCAAGGCGAACACCACTGCTCCTAGCTCTAAATCATGCACCGGTTAATTGATTTCATGCTTCTTCAATTGTCTTAAAGCATAAGCAATCACGTGCCCATACTGTATCAACACCGCTCCCAACCCCTGATAAGACGCATCCGTGTAAACTTGAAATCATTCCTTCCCAGACGGCAGGACAAGGATGGGGGCGGAGGTTAGTCTATCCTTCAATTCCTGGAATGCCACTTCACATTGGGGTGTCCACTCAAATGGCACACCTTTCTTTGTCAAAGAAGTAAGCGGGAGGGCAATCTTGGAGAATTCTTTTACGAACTTGCGGTAGTATCCGGCAAGTCAAAGAAAACTCCTCACATCGGCCGCCGACTTAAAGGGCGACCACTTCTTCACGGCACGCACCATGGCCGGATCCACAGCTAGTCCAGCCTGAAGGATCAAGCGCATACCCAACTGCACCAAAATCCCGGACTTTTGGAGAGGGCGCTACTTAATTTTTTATATAAGTAGCAGAGCGCCACGGGTCAAGTGAAGGAACGCCGAACCCAACAATCCCCCCCACCCACGGCTTCCAACACAACCCGTCGGCTCAGAGGTGGGGTTACCACATGTCCACGGTTGCCTGACCCACCGGACCCACACAGGTAGAAGGGAAAAATCAGGATTTAATAGCACCCCCCCCCCGGTCTTGAACCCGTGACCTCCTCTGATACCAATTGAAGGATCAAGCGCATACCCAACTGCACCAAAAGCTTGGACTTTTGGAGAGGGCGCTACTTAATTTTTTATATAAGTAGCAGAGCGCCATGGGTTAAGTGAAGGAACGCTGGACCCAACACAGCCCCACTGATTACATGACCCAAGAAAGCCACTTCTCTAAGCCAGAATTCACACTTGCTAAACTTGGCGAACAGGGCGTGCTCTTTTAGCTTCTCCATAACTAAAGCCAGATGCCCGGCATGCTCTTCCTCCGTCTTAGAGTAGACTAAGATGTCATCAATAAACACAATGACGAAGACATCTAGATAGGCCTCAAACACTTTATTCATCAAGCTCATGAAAGCTGATGGGGCATTTGTGAGCCCAAACGGAATCACCGTAAACTCATATAAGCCGTACCTTGAGCTGAAAGCCATTTTCTGGATATCATCCTCTTGTATTCTCAATTGATAATACCCCGAGCGCAAATCCAGTTTGGAGAATCAATGCGCTCCCACCAGTTGATCGAACAACTCATAGATCCGAGGTAACAGATAGGTGTTCCGTACCGTCAGTCGGTTGAGCTCCCGATAGTCTATACATAAACGCAGGGTTCCATCTTTCTTCTTAACGAATAGAATAGGGGCTTCCCAAGGTGATGAACTGGGGCGAACAAACCCTGATTCTACCAACTCCTGCAGTTGAACTCTAAACTCTGTGAGTTCTTTTGGGGCCAATTTGATAAGGGGTCCTAGAAAAAGGCTTAGCTCCTGATACAAGCTTAATCTGAAAATCCACTTCTCTATGCGGGGGTAACCCTGGTAATTTCTCAGGAAATACCTCAGGGAAATCCCGTGCTACCCGCACATCCTTCACATCTACCCTCACCTCCTTAAGTTCTAAACATATCATGTAGACTTCATCCCCTCTCATATGAGCTTTCAAGGTCTGGATTGAGGATAACAATAATCGTGGTGCGAAATTTATACCTTGGAAGATTACATTAGTGTCTCCATATCTCAAATAGATTTGCTTCTCTGCACAGTCGATTCTTACATGGTGCCAATCCAGCCACGCCATGCCCAGAATGGGGTCGAATTCTGGTATTCTCAAAATTGTGGCGGGGGTATCAATGGTCTTTCCCCCCAATGGTTATCTCCAACTCACTCTTCGCGGTTGCCGTCATCTCAGATCTGTCTGGGAGGCGTACTCTTCGAGCAATACCAGTGAAATATTGCACTCTGTGTATATCCTTGATGAAGTCTTCAGACACAAAAGAATGTGAGGCACCGATGTCAAATAACGTATAAGCCGGTTTCCTGCCGACCATCACGGTGCCTAAGTGTCATTAATAATACTCAAGCTAGACGTCTAATATATCTTAAGCCACTAAAGGATATTAATGGAAGCAAAATGGATAATTCAAATCGTACCTACAATCATCTCTTGAGGATTCCGCTCTTGAGTCATATCCAAGGCATACATCTGATCCCGAGCGGGTCCGGGGTTTCTTCCTCGTGGTCCACATCCTCGACCACGCACATACCCTCACTCCCGAGGGGATGCTGGAGGGAAAGCAAAAGGCGCATCTCTAAATAGTTGCGGACAGTAGCGTCAAATGTGGCCTGGTTGGCTGCATTCAAAGCACACCCGTTCCTGCCTTCCACCGTATTGCTGAAATGGTTGAGGTGGAGGTAATGCTGGCGGTTGCAGAACCGGGCGCTCCTCTCTAAAATCTTGGGGTATACGCCTGCCACCTCTCTGATATCCTCTTCCTCTTCTATTGTCAAATCTCCTTCTGTTGCTGGGGTCGGCTTCCATCACGCCCTCCGCTGGCCTCTTACCACTTCCCAAGTGGTCTGCTTCCAATCTCTTCGCCATATCGATAATCTCCGCCATACTAGAGTCCGCTATAAACAAATGGGCTTGCCTTAGGGGATCTCGCAAGCCTTTGTAGAATCGTTTGGCGTACCCTCTATCATCCAACTCATATGAGTCAGCGAATCTAGCCAAGTGTTGAAACTCCCATTGGTACTCTGTCACCGACTTGGACCCTTGCTTTAGTTGCAAAAATCTCTCTTCAAGACCATCCCGAGCGGCCGAGGGGATGAAATTCTCTAAGAAGGCTTCAGAGAATTCGCTCCAACTAATGTCCGTGTACACTCTTCCATGAAAAGTGGAGCCCATGAGGGACTTCCACCACCTTTTGGCATGCAGCTCTAAGAGTGTCACCACAAGGGTCACTGCCATGTTGTTTGGGCATCTTATTCCTGCCAACAATTCTTGTACAGTGTCGAGCCACTCCTCTGTACGCACCGCCGACTCTATCCCAATATAAGCGGGAGGGGAGAGAGCTCAGAAAATGCTTAACCAACTAGATCCCAGACCCTGTTGTTGTACAGGTGCCTGCTGAGATTGGGATCTAAAGGCTTCCAAATTAGCTGTTAGCGTCTGCCCCAGCTCTTATTGTTGGAATTGTGTAGGTACGGAGGGGGCGGGGGTGCCCCTCACTGGCTCAGCATGTACTGGGATCTGCACATAGGGTACAAACATAAGGTTTGGTTGGCTAATCTAAGGCCAAAGATGGACAACTTAGTGTGAATTACATATGGGCACACCACTGCTTCCGCTAAGTCAGGTTGTCCCCAAACTGACTAATCAAACGGGGGTGGCACCATTGTTAAGTGACTTTCTCCTTGGAGGATCGCAGCAAGCTGATTCCATTTGTAAGACCCCTATCCCGGAACACAAAACATGGCACGAGAGGGGTCTTATGCCCAGAACAGCAGCCTTGCAGTAACACTAGCACTCGGGCCAGCCTGTACCACAAGGCCCCTATCCTGCCGGCTACAACAAATACCAACATATAAATGCCAACCCAACCATAATAATATAAAGAAGTCAATCAACACTAATCATAAGTCCATAAGTACAGCAAAAGAGAAGCTAAACAAGCTTCTACATAATCAGAGTACGTAAATAGAATTGCCCCGAGGGGCTACAATAAAATATCTCTCACTCACATCTGTAACCGACGGTAGCGACGGTACCGTCCCCTCAGGCTTTGTCGTCCTGGTCTGGCTGTCCAGCTGTAAGACCTGCTGCTCCACCTGCGGGGTTTCCTCCTAAAAAGGAAGACATAGCAACCGTTAGTCATAAAGACTAAGTGGCTTTACATTCGCTCTCCCGGCAACTCCTCAGCACCGGGTGGAGAAAGGAACAGGTATAATATATAAAACAGTAGTACAAGCAGGTGAAGTAAGTATACATGTCATAAGTAGCAATAGAAGTAGTGTATAAATGAGCAACCTCTTATTCTACAATTCTACCATCTACAGCAGCAAGAGAGTATAATGTTATAACAGTAAGTAACTCAACTTATATGGATGCCCATACAAGCATATAAGTTGAGGGTCATTCAGCAGTAAGTAACTCATCGTATAGGAGTTACCATACAAACTTATATGATGAGGGTCTTGTGTATGTAATGAAGTGCAATGCTATGTATGCAATGCAATGACACACCCATTATCAAGCACATGCAATCGCTATGTCGACACAGACTTATAGTTCCCACTATTCGAGCAGGTAGCTAACCTCTCAGGCGTCATCCGTCATGGCCAAACGGTGATAGTAGAGCGGGCATCTCCACTACTAGGCTGGTCTCCACACTACCTGGCCTAGGCCACCATAGGCCTCAATGCTAAGAACACAACAGTGGAGCTCACATGCGTACTACAGCTCAGCGGGTTCTCTTGGGTAAATGTGCACCAAGATCCTAGCCCCGAACTGGCCTAAGGTATGACACGGAAGGATCCCCAGAAATGAGCACGAGGGCAAAGCCCAACCGTTCACTTGGCACGGAAGGAGCCTCGGGACGTGAACATCGAGGACCAAGCCATACCGCCCAAGGTCAAACTGTCAACTCCCATCGGTGTGATGATTGGCGAGCCCGTAGACCTGCCACACTATCCTTAACACGGGATTGCGACACCGCGTGTCGACTCACACCACATGCATTTCCACAATATCGTGGCATGGAAGGAGCCTCGGGACGTGAACACCGAGGACCAAGCCCAACCATCCATCAAATACGGAAGGAGCCTCAGGACGTGAACACCGAGGACCAAGCCCAACCGTCCAACTTTACTCATCTCAACCTCATTCCAACTAGTGACGGTCAACACCGCAGTTGTTACTTCCACAATACTAATCGTAGGGAGACGACACTCTAAGCATTGGATTACTAATTCCCTTTTATCCATTCAACATACATCATGGCCATAGTTAAATCATTTATATGCCCTTCCAAATGAATTCCACATGATATAGATAATGGGCATCAATATAAATCTACCAATTTATATCAGGCTCTTTCCTTAAATTAAGCTTGTCCACAACTCGTTATAAGAATTCAGATTTATAACATCAACTTATCATATCACTATAATGATTATGTAAAAAGAGTTCACCCAAACCTCGAGTTGGATCGCAACATTAAATTCCACCAAATCGAATTCCACATTACACAGCCCAGAGTTTAGGTGCAGCCTTAATCCGGGTAGCAACTTCGACCAAGGATTCCCGTGGCTACAGAAATCCTGCAAGTGCGTGTAACCACTCGTTGGAAAGATAATTTTAAGCGCTACAACTTTTGTGTTTAGTCGAAAGCCCAGATCTGATTGCATCACACCAGAAATTCATTCGAAGCCTTCTGCGTACAAGATACAGATTTCCTGGGTGGAATTTCCCCCAATCACAGCAAATTCGAACTGACTTTCCCGAGGCTACAGGTATTGTTTGGAAACGTGCAACCACTCATTGGAAATATAATATTTCGAGGGATACAACTTTCGTGTTTAGTCGAAAACTAAGATATGACCAGAACCCCTCCAAAACTGGCCACGAAGATCGCTGCGTGCAGAAAACAGATTTCTGCACGCATCTTAAGGTGAGGTGAACGGAATCCGTTCATCTTCCTCCTTGCATCGATCTCCCAAAAATTCCTCCAGAAATTCGTCCACCCTTATTCACCCTCACAAAGCCATACTTCTCCATAAATCACTCTCTCATCTCCACTTTGAAGGATGAAGAGGTTGAAGAAGACTAAAGCCTAGAAAGCAACCTAGGCATGGGTTTTTCCCTAAGAAATCTTCTCCTCACCATCAAGACTCTATGGAGTCGATATCTCTCCTAGAATATAACTACAGATCTAGCACCAAGGGAGAGGGGAGGAAGCTCACCTCATTTCCAGCGGTACCATCATTCCCGGCCATGGATCTAGTCATCCTCCCCCGCGGCATCGTTTATTCCTTGACAGTGATGGCGTTTCTCCCCTTCCAAAGTTTGGCTGGCTCCAGCAAGCCTTTCTTCCTCCAGAACTCCAACTTCGATGATCCGCTTCTCTCCCGATGGTTTCGCTCGGGTAAGGGTTCGGCAGTGGTCGAAATGACGCTAGGGTTTAGTTTCCTTCTTATTTATATTAGCACATTATGGTTATGTCACTTCGCCATGTGTCAATTTCTGATTGGACCGCCCAAATTAGGTCTTATTTGAAATGACCGGTCCAAGGGATCATCCAGCACGAATCCCGAAGTCCGGTTCAGTCCGCCTGTACAAGCCAACAAATCTGCCTTAGCGGAAAAACGCACAAGTCAAATTCGGCGGGAATCAGCTTCCATTCTCGACGATCGGCGAGTATAGCCGAGTATTCTCGACGAATTCGTCGGGTATCAATAATGATTCCCGACGAATTTCCCTTAACCATTTTATTGAAAATCCTGGCGTTGAGTGCGTTGAGTACCAGTCAACGATACTCGACGATCAGTGGGATATCCGGGCATCTTCGACGAATTCGTCGGGTATCAACAATGATTCCCGACGAATTTCCCTTGACCTGTTTATCGGAAATCCTGGCGTTGAGTGTGTTGAGTATCAGTCAGCGATACTCGATGATCGGTGGGTATAGGGATATCACTCAATCCCCTCACTCCGTTCAACACACTTGACACCTTTTGCCAGTGCGCTCTGAGCCCGAGTCAAGTCTCTTCACTCAGAACTCGTGCAAGGGGGCCTAGCGTGAATTGGGACGTTACACCCAGCATCTTGCAGCACCACGATCATGTGCTTGGCTTTCCCCTAGGCATTCTCCTACATCATCACTTCAATTTAGTAGTTTTTATACTGATGTCGTCCGACATTTTCGCCTGGGGGAGGCAGGAGAAGGGTTTCTTGCAGAAGTTTGTTCTCGGCCTTCAACCCTGAGACCTCATACTCAAGGCTTGCCACCTGCGCGCGCAGCCTCTCGGCATTCACAAGGTCCTGGGTAAAGTTGAATAAAAGTTAGCCAAGAACGAGGAAAAACAACGAGAAGATAATGAACGATCTACTTACCCCTTGCATCGACCGACTGGCGAGAAGTGCGTCGGAGGCCGCTAGGTGGCACTTAAGAGAAGTCACCTCTGCCGCGACGAGATCCCATGACTTCTGAATCCTGTTTAGGTTCCGTTTCAGATTGAGGCTCCGGATAGACACTATGTGTGCGAGCTCTATGGCGCGTAGTTGGGCCCAGGCCATCTCATACACAAGGGTCTGGGTGGAATTCTTATCGTAGAAGTTGGCATCCTCCCTACTGTACAACATTAAAGCGAGTGCAAATGCCTCACCGACCTCGTCGTTGGTGGTGTCTTGCTCCATCCAATTTTGCAGAAGCATCGAGATGGAGGCACGGTTGATCTTGGGGTCCCATTGGAGAAGGGGTTGTCCCATCTCGTCAAAGTGCCTCTCGCTGAGGCCGATATTTCGGTGCCCTTACGTCACTGATCCCCCGGGAGTATTCTTGATAAGAGCGGCTATCTTATCGGTGGTACTCGGTATACCCGTCACGGGCGGGACCTTGGCAGGGGTCTAGGCGATGGACTTGCCCTTATTCAGTGCGGATCTTTTGGACTTCTTGGAGGAAGCTGGGAGAGGAGCATCTGGCTTCCATTTCTGGACACTCGGCTGGGATGAGGTCCCCAGCTCCACTTGGCAGGCCAAAGACACTGATTGCACAAGAGATAGGCCATGTGCGAGAGTCCTGATTTCCTCGTATGGAAGGTGGAGAAGGATTTCTCGCTCACCTGTGCAAGCACTAAGGGTTAGGTTTGCTGAATACCAAGGCATCAGTCAAGAAAGAGAGGCGAGATGGTACTTCACCAGCGAGGTCTGGCGGAAGGGAGTCGATGTCCTACCGCAAGAACTTGAGATCAAAGTTCTTGGTTCTGAACAAGGCGAGGAGGGCGGTCTCATGCCCCCAAGTGCGCAAGGCATGTTAGTCACCTCATCGTATTGGATGGGCGAAAGGGGAATATTTCAGAAGTTCTAGGTGATAAAGATGAACATCTGTGGCCAGTAGTGATTCTTGTTTGCGAGGCCGCTAGTCTTGATCGTCTAGCTCGAGAAGAAGATGATTTCGCTCTTTTCCTGGAAGTTGAACAGCTTCCGGAGACCAAGAGGTTGAACTCGATCCTTTTCGCATGCATCTAATAAGAGAATTATACTAGGAGCGCGACGGAGTTCGGGTTGAGTTAGGCCGGAACCACTTAAAAGTACCAGAGGGTCTGGCGTACCTCCGACTAGAGGGGGAGGCAGAACCCCACCTCAAAGTGCTCCAGGGGGATGGCAAGCTCCCCTTCCGACAAGATGTTGATTTTGTGGTCGCACTTGGGTCGCCGCATGATGAACCCTGGTGTGACGTAATTGCCCACCGCGGAAACATACTCCTTCTCGGTCAACTTGCAGGGGGGATAGTCATGGTCAATGAAGCCTTGCGCTCATTTAGTTTAACTGTCGGTCTCTCCCAGTATTTTGTGAAAGCAAGAGGAAAGTTGGATTTGCGCAGTGTGAGATCTTAAGGTGACGAGTGTGTGAGGAAGCAGAACGAAGGTTTGGGGTTAAAATGAAGGTGTACAGGCCTATTTATAGGAAAATTTCGCAATCATGAGGATTTCCCAATGGTGGGGTGCTGATATTAGTTTTTAATAATCTTTCGCCTCACTCAACCTTGCTTATGCCTCCCATACCTACGAGTGGCGAAAGCCTCCGAGAAGGGTCCCGAGAAAATTCAAAGCGCAACATCAGGTATAAAGAATAAGCATTGCACGAGAGCTTGGCATTTGGCGGAAGCAATAAGAATGTCACGTAAGATGAAAACAGTCAAAAGATGCCAAGGGACACTCATCAGGCGAGAGCATAATTAGAATATTTATTGTTCAATACATTACAAAGTAGAAAGGGTACACTTTGAAGAAAATCAGGCGAGAGGTTGGGGAAAGAAAGGCAGGAGCCAGTTGACTCAGTATTGAACCCACTACCAGCGGCCCCAGCCACTCCTCCCAGTCCTTGGAGGCACTCGCGGGTAGTGGTAGGCGCTCACAGCATTTAGCTCCTGGTGGACCAAGCGCATCTTGTCCCAGGCTCGCACAAAATGCCTCCAGAGAGATATTTCTTCGCATCCACCTCCTTTCCACTCCATCTCACCAACGAGGTGTATGTAGTCCTGCTCGAGGATGCCAAGCCGAAATCAGTGGCAGCCTGGTGTACTTTGGCCTCGTAAGAGTCGTCCCGCTGCATCAAGATAAGTTTTGCCAAGACCTCCACCATCCGCTCCTTGAGTGTCTCGGCATCCCCAGGATCTCCGAGGAACTTCACGACCTCGCTAGGAGAGGGTGAGGGCGAAAAATCCTTGTTGCCATCAGGAGCTACCGCCGAGGTGTCCCAGTATCCTAGCAAGAGGTTTCAGCCACCATCAAGATCAGATTCAAGCGAGAAGGGGGAGATTCAGCTGTTTACCTGGAGTAGAAATGGTGCTACTGCCTGGTGGCTAGCAGGAGGGACCAATTCTGCCCTCAAAAGATCCCGTAAAGAGCAGGTGCTCGGTCTTCCTCCATCCCAGATGAGTTGGTGTTTGCATCGGCGGGTGGGGCTCCGCAGGATCAGGGGCATCATGAACTTTCCCAATCGAGGGTCGAGAGCCTAGCATTGGCTCTTTAGGGATCTCAGTAGCCAGGGTCCTGGGAGCTAGGCTGACCAAACCCATAGTCCCAAAGGGAGGAGCTACGATAAACAGTTTGAGCGAGAAGGTATACAAGATAATTAATGCGAGAAGGTAACCACCAGACATACCTGGAACGACTATGGTTTCGTCCCGGGTAAATTGGGGGGGGGGGGCAATCTCCGGAGCCAGCTGTTTGCTAGGTTCCAAGAGCCGGAGGGTTTGATATTCACCGTAGGAGCACCACCGCCGCACTCTGGCAGGGTTTCCTGCGAATTTGCCTGGAGCTCAGTTCAACAAACTTTCTTGAGTATTTAAACTAGCTGAGGGGTAAGTACCTCCCTCAGGATAGCGGGGTTCTCGTAGTTACAGGTCGGGGTCGGTGAAGAAGACTCTTTTACGGCAGGGTCTCGCCGAACTATCTTGGCTCTTATGGGTCGGTAGGCCAAATCTGTAGGCCTCTTGGCGGAGAGCCTTGGAGCATATTTGGAGGCCTTGAAGTTGGCGTTCTCCTGTGTAGCAGTGAGATGGTCCAAGAGATCTTATGAGAGCGGTTTCACAGTCATTTTTGCATACATGGTTAAGACGGTGAAAAATCAGAAGAAGAGTAGTGGACGAGCAAAGGAATAATTTTAAGGCCAGGCCCCGGGGTATTTATAGAGTCGTGGGGGGACCCACAAAAGATTTCCTTCCAAATCAGCAGGCACTCATCGAAAACCAGTGGTTGGACATTTCTTTCTGAGTGTGGGACTAGCTCGCAAAGAGCAGGGATTGTGTACAACCCCATATTCACTGAGTGGGTCCCTCCGGCAAGGCTCAAGGATTTGTAGGACTTTCAGGTCGAAGTGTCCAAGTAGGCGAGTGGGGCACGCAGAGCCGCACTCTCCCAGAGGGAACAAAGGGCTCCCGCCCATAGACAGCGGAAGGGCTCTTGTTAATATAAAGGAATAGTAGGCGGGAAGGCTCCCGCATCTTCCTTTTAGGAGAGCTGTGAAGGCAAGTGATTAGTTCATCTAGCACTCGCCCCTTTTAGGCGAGTGGTAGACCATTCGTCCAGTAGGGTCCAAAGGAAAAATTACCTGGACACCCTTAGAGGTCTTGATTTAGCTACTCCGAACAATAGAGTTACGGTGTTGGTAGACCCAGTTGGGCTATATATAACCATTTAGGATAGTGAAGCTGTGTTATTGGTAGACCATCTTAGAAATCTATAAATAGACCCACAGGTTTACATCCAAGAGTAGGCCTTTTTCTCATTCCTGGGTCTTATAACGCACTCTAAGGTAGCCTCAACTCAGCACAAGCTAAGGAGGGGAAGCGTGTTGGGATCTTCCTGGTTAGAGGAGGGACCTCCATGTTATAGCCTAGGGTCAGTTATTCTATTATCGAGTGGTTGGTCAGGGGATCAAGTTCAAGGGAAGTAGGTTTCAGCTACTCCCTCAGATCCGAACTGTAACACCTCCATCTATCACTTGAAATATAACAGAGGGTCCGGCCATGGTCACATGCCATATTCCACAAACTGGTACTGGGATTACAGGTTAATATCAAAAAATACTGTTACGAATCCTAACTCAGAGCATTTTAGCATAAGCTTTAAGGCCACCCGAACTCAAATCATGTGAATGTCCACTATATATAACAAACAGTTATATATCTACATAAGGAATGTACATATAAAATACACAAAAAGTTATGGCTTTGATGTAACGCCACTGATTTTTTTGTATTTATGTTTATTCTTTTTTATGTGTTTATGACGTCAGGGCGTTACATTAGCGCGTGTTTGGCATGTGTCGTTATTAGATCATGGTTTTGCTCTTTAGGTTTTCAGTGTGGCTGGGTTTTAGCATGTTTGCCATATTCCCTCGCGAGTAAGGTCTGTTTTGGTGACTCGGTGGAGCCTTTTTGGGAATGCTTGTGTTTTATCTTCGAGAGGTATTTTCCCGAGTTTGGGTTGTTTGATTTTGACTTCACCGTTAGATTCGCAGCATCAATATTTAGCTACGGTGCGAATTTCGTTAAATTTTGAGGTCGTTTGGATTTCGGATCGTTTTGGGATTAATTAATATTAATTATAATGTAATATTGTATTATAAATTATTTAATTATTATTATTATATTTATATATATAAACGTGTAAATCGAAACCCTATCCCCACTATTCATCATCTTCCTAGACCGAGCGTTGGAGGTTTTCAAGGAAATGGAATGTGCGGCAGACGGGCTTGTTTCGGCCAGTGATTTTCGGTGATCTAGTGGTCTGATTCGTCAATAGACTAGAGATTCGGAAAAATCTCGGCGAGGGCTATGCGAACGTGGTAATTTTTCCCCGATTCCTCGAATTTTCTATGTTAGGGTTAGAGTTTTTTACTCCTTTTCCCCTCAAAAAGTTTCATGAAACGTTGTTAGGGCCTCTATACAGCCGATCCTTGAAGCGGTGCGAGCGGGCAGCATTTCTTAGAAGGTTCAAGGCAAGTGGACCTTTCCCCCTTTCATGTTCGTGTCTTGCTTGATCTTTCTTCCTTTTTTCTCCTTCTTTAGAGTATAGGAGTAGTATAGGTGGATCATGAAAAGTTCCCCTAGGCTAGGGTTCGATTTTTGGCCAAACCATAGAAACTAGATTTAGTGTTAAGGAAAATTTTGCGTGTAACAGGTAACAATTCGTCGAGTATAGGTTTAGGGATTCGACGAGCTTAGAAGTTTAGCCTAAGAAGAAATCAGCAGGTGTGAGATAGAAATTCGGCGAGTATCGCCGAATTTGGATAAGTAATTTTTGACGTATATCCGCGATCAGGAACCGTCGAGATGGGTAAGTTAAATTTGTCGTATATCATAGGACGATTCATTGATTATTGTCAGTCGTCGAGCATTGTAGAAATGTCAAGGAAATTTCGGTGTGTATTGTAGGCGTTCGTCGATTATCGATTGTTCATTTCTGCCGAATAGTGTAAATTTGTCAAGTATCGATAGGGATTCGTGGAGTATCGCCGATTGTCGCAAGTCATTTTTGTCGGGTATAGAACGATTCGCCGTATATCAACTTACGATTCGTCGAGTATCAAGGTAGATCATCGGGTTTACTCGCCAAATTTGGCAAGGACTTAGAATTTTTCGCTGTTTTTGGCCCGATTCGTCGTGTATGGTCCTTAGAGTGGTTTTAGGACTTGTTTAAGTTTTTCTTTGGGTTTAGACGTTGGATTTGGTTAGGGTTTGATGTTTCTTCGACTGTGA
Organism: Platanthera zijinensis; assembly: GCA_039513925.1. Classification (NCBI taxonomy): domain Eukaryota; kingdom Viridiplantae; phylum Streptophyta; class Magnoliopsida; order Asparagales; family Orchidaceae; genus Platanthera; species Platanthera zijinensis. The sequence continues at coordinate 146,579,313 of CM077086.1, forward strand.
AGGTTGGTAGTGGATAAAGGACTGCCAACTAGATGTCTGTTTGTGGGGGCATTACACTTGGTGGTTGTTTGGTCTCTATTTTGAGGACTGTTCATTTGGGTTTGATAAATGGTTACCACCGTAGGGAATTCTTTTTGAGACATTTGAGTCTAGGAGCCTGATATGGAACGATTGGTCACCGACTCCGGCCAGGTTGATATTTCCAAGCGTTAATAATTCACATTTTCCAGTTATTTTGTGCTCAGTTTGCTTCTTATATCAGTCTATGCTATTCATGCTAATTCTTGCAAATTTTGTCGAAGCTGGGCTTCATTCCGCACTTGGTGCATTTATCCAATTAACTCTTTTATTACAGACTTTTACTGTACTTGTATTTATTTGGCTAATCAGCTGTTGTTTTCAGCATTCCTTTTACTCGGGTTTTGTAAACCCTTCCTTGCTTTTGTACTTATTACTTGATTATTTTCCTTTGCCACTTGTATTTCCTTACTGAGGTATTCTTATTTTGAATGCCTCGGATTCAGGGCAGTAGCCGGTTGAGCGGCTAGTTTTGGGAGTTTTCTAGTGGACTGCTGTATTGCAGAGGTTTTCCTCACTGTAGTGAGGTAGTTTTGAGCTTTCTTTATTAGTACAAGCATACCTACCTTCGTTGGTTCGTGTCAGATTGTTGACGTCCACCGGTGGTTTTCTTTTGAAATGTTAAGTACTATATTAAGCTATTGGGTTGCCTTTTTCCTTGTGGTTGTTTATACTTGTTCTCTGGGAAAGCATTATGTTAGGTTGCACTGATAGGTATTTTAAAATATAAAAACTACTATTACTACTTCATGCATGCCATATTTGAAAACCTAAATCACTATATTTAAATAATCATAAAAGCTACTTTTACTATTATTATAAATCTAGAGTCTTGCATATCATGAGTTGTCCTCCGGGGATGTTTATACTCATATAGGATGTTAAATCAATCTAATTAAAGTATTTTCGCAGCATCTAATTATATTTTTACTAGTGGACTAGTTGATACACAGAGCCGAGGGATACTGCTAACTGCTTAACTTAAAATGGATTTTCTCAAAATAACTCACAAATCTTTCGTAAAGGTGTTTAGTGGGAGTTTAGCCTGAGCGTCTGCAGTTATCCCCTACTGACGTGGCATCATGACACGGATTTTCCCTTACTCTGATATATTGTTAATTGTGGAGAAAATGCGGGTTTTGATAGTTGGTATCAGAGGGATAGGGTGTTGGAAAATTGGTCGAACAACAATCTCAGGTCGGTGTTAGTCCTCTAGTTTCTTTGCATACACACACAGTTGTGTCATCAGTACATCTTGTTTGAAGCATGAAAACTACACTCATAAGCATGATAAGAAGTATACGGGGCATATTATAAAGTATGGGATGCATAATATGTGTTTGTATATAGATCCACCATAAGTGGCAACATGTGACGGTTATGTAGTATGGGATGCATAACCATTATCATATAGATGCCCATTAACACGTTTTATTTTGTCGTTGCATGCGATGTTATGTAGTATGAGATGCATAACATTTCATGTGTACGTCGCTCATAACATTCATTAAGTCCTTTTTAGACTGCATAGCACAACTGTATGGCATAACATTACATCAGCACACGTGCCAAGCTAAAGACTTACATGATGACATATGTACACACATGGTTTTGAGTCAAAAAGAATAAGAAATTCATGCATTCATGGTTTAGGCACATGAGTTAGTAGGATGACGGTATATCATCCTAAGTCTAGGCATGACCATCATAATTGGAATTCCAGAGCAAGTTAGCAGCATGAGCAGGTACTTAAGTATGTTTTGTCTAGACTATGTTGTTTAGTGTTAGCGGTTGGGCTAGTTTTAATTAGATGTTCGTTATTTGTTTAGATGGTGCCTAAGCGTGTGGCGACAAGGTCAACTCCCTAGTCGGAGGGTGAGTATTCAGGTGGGCAGAGCGAAGTGATGATTGAAATTCCGTGGCAGAGTAATGAGACTTTGTCAAGACAAATGGTGGAGATGCAGTCGTAAATCCAAGCATTGTTATCTGTAGTATCAGGACAGTTGCCGCGAGTGCAGGACACGGCAGTGGGTCAGACCGTTCCTATTTTACCTGCCCCCTTGGTGCCCCCAGTGTTGTTGCCGCCCGAAATGATGTTTATTTCGCATTTCTAGAGACTAGGAACCCCTACATATGACAGAAGAGAAGATTTTATGGCTTTGGATGATTGGATTATAGCCATTGAGGAGAAGTTTGCTTACTCAGGAATTTCAGCAGACCAGAGGGTGATGGTCACTGCATATCAACTCAAGGGACTTGCTAAGAGTTGGTGGCTGAGAGATAAGGAGAATCTTAAGGTTTGGTGTTCATGGGAATCCTTTAAAGAGTTGCTTCTAATGAAGTTTCTGCCATCGATCGAGAGAGACGATATGATGAATGATTTTTGCATCTAAAGAAAAGACACCTTACTGTTACCGAGTATGAGGTGGAGTTTAGCAAACTGAGCCGATTTTCCCTAGACATGGTGTCTTCAGAGTCTAACAGAATTAAACGATTTCTGGGTGGTCTTAGGAATGACATCTAGCAGCTAGCTAGTGTATATAGATCTGAAAGCTATGCTGAAGTCATGGAAGCTTCTCTGAAGGTTGAGGTGATCGACAATGCCAAGAACAGAGGTCAACAAATGATTAAGGATAAGAGGAAGACCGGTGAGGGCAAGAGTTCCCAAGAATCTGGCACTGCTTTAGGGAAGAGAAATAAAGAAGTATGCAGTTTTTATAGCCGACAAGACAATCCATTTGAAAGATGTTACCAGAGGTTAGGAGCTCAGAAAAAGGTGTAGGTTCATGCGATTCAGAGTGTTCCTAAAGGGGATTCGGTTTGTTCTATTTGTAAGCGGAGGTGGCACGACGCTACCCATTGTTGGCAAAAGGACAAGACCTACTTCCAGTGCGGTCAGAAAGGGTATGTTAATTCGAAGTGCCCGCAGGCTGAGCCCCCGTTGTAACCCGTTAAACTTCAGGCCTTGCCTCCACCGCAGGTATTGGATAAGGGGAAGGGGAAGCTTAATGTGGTGTCTTTGGAGGAAGCTCAAATGTCTTCGCAAGTTATCTCAGGTTAGATTCTAACCTAGTTCTAGCTTTTAATTTGTAGCTGTAGTTTTGACGTACGTTTCCTTAGTTGCGCATATGATTTTATAGGAAAGTTTAAGGTCAAGAACCATTGGGCGCGTATTCTTTTTGATTCTTGTGCAAGCCACTCATTCGTGGCTACAACCTTCATAGAGCGTCACGGTTTGACCCTCAATCTTGTTGGCGACGCGTTATGTGTCTAGTTTCCCTCTAGCGAATCAATGGTATCGGACCAAGGCATTCAGAGTTTCCGATTCTGTTGGGATATTTTCTAGTCATTGCAAATCTGAAGGTGATAGACTTGGAAGACTTTGATGTGATTTTTGGAATGGACTGGTTGTCCAAGTATGATGCGATCATTCAGTGCAAGGTTAAGCGCTTGGACTTCAAGATGGACAACGGTCAACCCAGGAGCATTTATGGTTTTTCACGCCAAGTTTTTCAAATTATTTCTACGGTACGTGCTCGGAAGCTGGTAAATTTTTGATGCATTGCTTATTTGGATTCGATGTTGGCGACCGATTGTAGTTTGTCGCGAGTTGAGGAGATTATCATTGTGCGCGAGTTTCCTGATGTTTTCCCTGATAATCTTCATAGTCTTCCACCTGAGAGAGACATGGAGTTCGTTATAGATTTAGAGCTGGGTACCCGTCCGTTTGCTAAGGTATCGTACCGTATGGCCCCGCGTGAGCTGGAGGACCTTCATACCCAATTAGATGAGTTGCTGCAGAATTGTTTTATTAGGCCGAGTTCTTCTCCATGGGGTGCTCCTGTGCTGTTTGTGAAGAAAAAGGATGGATCGATGAGGCTTTGCATCGACTATAGAGAGCTGAATAAGGTGACCATCAAGAAAAGATATCCTCTGCCAAGTATTGATGATCTGTTTAATCAATTGTGTGGTAGCTCCGTGTTTTCTAAGATTGACATTCGTTCAGGTTACCATCATTTAATGATTCGTGAATCAGATATTTAACGGGCTACTTTTCGTTCATGGAATGGATATTTCGCGTTTTTGGTTATGTATTTTTGATTGACCAATGCACCCTCTGGTTTTATATATATAACGAACATAGTGTTTAAGGATTTCATGGACCCTTTCGTGGTTGTTTTTATAGATGATGTCCTGGTATACTCCTGCAGTGCTGAAGTGCATGCTCAACACTTGTTCTTAGTTTTGTCAACCTTGAGGGAGCATAAGTTGTATGCCAAGCTAAGTAAGTGCGAGTTTTGGCTCCCTAAGTTTTCTTTTCTGGACCATGTGGTTGATAAGTATGGAATTTCTGTGGACCCTGAGAAGATAGCTATTGTCATGGATTGGAATAGGCCTGCCACTCCCAAGGAGATAAGGAGTTTCCTAGGGTTGGCAGGATATTATAGGAGGTTTGTGGAGGGTTTTTCTTCGTTGTTTGCACTGCTGACTAAGCTTACACAGAAGAACGCAGCTTTTGTTTGGAGCGACAAGTGCGAAGAGGCTTTTCATGAACTAAAGAGGAGATTGTGCACTAATCCGATTTTTACCTTGCCTACCGAAGGAATATAGTATGTTGTGTATGTGGATGCATCGCACATTGGACTTAGGTGTATGTTGATGCAAGAAGGCAAAGTGATAGCGTATGGGTCGAGGCAGTTAAAGACTCATGAAAGGAATTACCCTACGCATGATCTAGAATTCGCAGCTATGATCTACGCCTTGAAGATATGGAGACATCTTTTATATGGCGATCTTTGCAAGATTTATATTGACTATAAGAGTTTGAAGTACGTCTTCACTCAAAAGTAATTGAATTTACGCCAGCGAAGGTGGTTTGTGTATGTGGCAGATAATGATGTAGAGATTCAATACAATCCGGGCAAAGCTAATGTGGTAGCTGACGCCCTGAGTAGGAAGTCAATGAAGATTTTTAATCTTTCTATGGATTTACTGGTGGAAGAATTTCTTTTGATGGATATATCGATGGGGAGTAGCGACTCGCCCAGTAGTTTGGAAGTATTAGAGCCTTCATGGATTTCACAGACAAGGCTATATCAAAGGTATGATCCTGATTTGATGCACCTTTATAACAGAACTGCGAAAGGGGAATTACCATACATTTCGATTGATAACGCGGGTACTTTGAGGTACCGCGGAAGAATTTTGCATTCCAGCGGTTGAGGATATCCGAGTTAAGTTGTGCAAAGAGGCGCATGGTTCAATTGTTGCCTACCACCCTGGATCTACCAAAATGTATAAGGATCTCAAGCAGATTGCCTGGTGGTATGGAATGAAGGGCGATATAGCTAAGTATATATCAGAATGTTTTACTTGCAAGCGAGTTAAGGAAGATCATGGTAGGCTTGGAGGCAATTTGACGCCCTTAGAAATTCAAAGTTGGAAGTGGGAGAGTATTTTGATGGATTTCATTACTAGATTGCCGAGATCTCCCTGAGGACATGATTCAGTTTGGGTAATAGTGGACAAATTGACGAAGTGTGCTCACTTCGTGCCATTCAAGATCGACTACTCCATGAAGAAAATAACTGAATTATATTTAGATGGGGTCATCAGGATACATGGTGTGCCTATCATTATTGTATTAGATCGAGACTCTAGGTTTACGTCTTGCTTTTGGAAGAGTTTACAAGAGGGGTTAGGTACTGAATTCAGTTATTCCACCGCATATCATCTGCAAACAAATTGTCAAATGGAGAGAGTAAACAAGATCGTGGAGGACATGATCAGATCTTATATTTTGGACCATGGAGGAGAGTGAGATAAACGTTTAAGGTTGATGGAATTTGTGTACAATAACAGCTTCGAAGAAAGTTTGCAGATGGCCCCGTTCGAGACTTTGTATGGGAGGTGTTGCAGAACTCCCTTATTTTGGGTCGAGGTTGGTGAGAGACCATTGTTGGGTCCTGAAGCGTTAGAAGAGATGGATATTTCTGTAAAGCATATTCGAGAGAAGCTTCGGATAGCTCAAGAGCATTATGAAAAGAATTCCAATCGATGTAGGATCGATTTGGAGTTTGTTTTGGGAGACATGGTGTTTCTTAAGATTTCCCCAATGTCTGGAGTTAAGAGGTTTGGTAAGAACCATAAGTTGTGTAACATCCCATTTCCAACTAGACCCCTAGGAGTGGTTTTGTCATGACAAAACCCTAGAAAGCCCAAGGAAGAGGCAAGTGGACCTGGTAGTGTGAATAGGGCCACTGTGGTCTGCACTTAGCAGATCTCAGAACCTTGACTAAAAGTGATCATGGGACTTCACCAAGACTCCAAGACCCCACCCATACCCTTATAACCCTAGAAAGAGGTCAATGGGTCACTAAGGACCCATGGAGAGCAGTCAAAAGACCAAAGTTGACCAAAGTCAACTATAACCCTAGCTAGGTCAAGTTGACCTAGACAAGGGTCCATTTCAGTCTATTAGCCAAATATACTCCACCCAAACTTCCATAACCCTAGTGAGAGGTTCAATGGGTCACTAAGGACCCATGGAAAGCAGTCAATAGGGCTAAGTTGACCAAAGTCAAATATAGCCCTAATTAGGTCAAATTGACCTACACAAGGGTCAATTGTAGTCCCTTAGCCCAATAGACACCACCCCTACCCTCATAAGCCTAGTGAGAGGCCAATAGGTCACCAAGGACCCATTGGGACCAATCAAAGGGGCTAGTTTGACCAAAGTCAACCCTTAACCTAAAATGGTCAAAATGCCCTAGTTAAGGGCCAAGTGACCTTCAAGGGCCAATTCAACCCCACCTTGACCCTAGGGGGAGGCTAATGGGTCACCAAGGACCTATTAAGGAAACCTCAAGGATCAAATTGACCTAGGTGGGCCCTAGTCCCACTTTGGGTCAAGTTAGCCCAAATGGGCTAACTCAAGCTCATTCCTATTTCATTAGGGCTACCCTTGACCCAAGTGGCCAAATGGATTGGTGGGCTGACATGTGACATGTAGGAGCCTAAATTTCAGGCTTGATGACTAGGAGAGAGAAAGTCATCCATGGAGGAGAGAGAAAGAGAAGGAAGAGAAGGAAGGAGGACTTTGTGCTCCTCCTCCCCCCTCCCCAACCTCCCCATTCAATTCAGAAGGACAAGGGGGAGTCTAGCAGCTTTTTTTGACTGGCTGGAGCAAGCTCCACCACCCCTACCAACCTAGCCGCCAATGTGGACTTTGGCCAAAAATGGCCAAGGTGTTTTCAGCCACCTAACACCTCCCCTCACCTCTTTAAAAGCTCCATTGGACTCCAAGGAGTAATCCCCACCATTTTCCTGAAGAAACCAAGCCCTATTCTGCCTTTTTGAGCAATCCGACCACCACCGGCCACCACCATGCCAATCCGACGATCAGCCCGGCTACAGCCGCCACCACAGGTCCTCCTCCACTCCTTCTCTCATGGGTAGTCCTTAGGAATCATTAGAGACAAGGTTAGGGCTCATTTGAGCCTAATCGGATTTTCAAAATCATGGATTTTCCATGAAAACCCATACTATCGGGATCGCCGGAATAGTGCTCCCCGGCGGCCGGGCCGCCGCCTGGAGATAGCCCTGACCACCACGAAGGTGTCGGCGGCGGTGGCAGGCCGGGGAGGTGGCCGGAGCGACGGCGGCAGCCGCTGGAAGTTGGCCCAGGCGGGGGTAATCCTGGCCGTCGGCTGGAGGAAGGAGATGACCAGATTCCGTTGGAATTGTGTCAAGATTCGTGCTGCATGATGATAAGATACTATAGTATATGAGTTTGATTTATTTTATTTTTTGTCACATGTTATGTATATAATGGTTTTAATTATTAAAAATAGTTAGAGCCTTTTTCAGAGAACATGGTCAACACAAGAAATGTAGCCCTATGGGTCTACTGTCCAACAAAATTGGTTTGAACCAATTTGGGTGACTGGGTTGACCAGGGCACTCATTTTGGTGGGGTCTATACAAATGAATAGTCAGTCATTAAATTGGATGCCCACACTTGATCCTTGGTCCAAATAAGCTGAAATTTTGGCAGGGGCTCACACTACCCTATACCTAGACCCTGCCCAAAAATGGGAATTTTTGGGAATAATTTTCCTATAGTTTTTGTAAATAATTTAATTATGCTAGGGTAAATTAAATTAGGGGTCAAATGAAGTCCAAATTCAACCAAATTTTGGTGGGATGGTTATGAGGTCAATATAGACCTCTGGTTAAAATTTCATTAAGTTTGGAGTTGATTTGAATAGGATTCAAGCAAACCCTAGCCTTGCCCTAAGAAGGGTATTTTGGTCTAAATTGTAATTTTGGCTTTTAGTGTCCAATTCACCTCAACAGAGGTTCAAATTTTGTACACTAGTTTGGGATGACAAGATACACCTCCCAAAGGAAATTTGGGGGCAGTGGAGTTGGTTTGGCCCAAGATCTTAGGTCAAACCCTAAGGAAGGGCTTTTGTACCTTGTGAAGGGCATATGGTCAAATCACCTTGTATGGCTATGTAATTTTGTAGAGATAGAGTTTTGGTAACTATAACCCTCTGGTAAAATTATTAGGGCATTTTGGAAGGTTTAGGACCCTAAAATCCCTAACCCTAGTTTAGGGCACAAACATTCTAGGGTTGAAATGGGCTAGCTAAACACCTCAAACTAAGATGAAATTTTGGTAGATTGGTCTTAAGGACATTATGAGCCTCTGGTAATTTAATGGGGAATATTGGGTCAATAATTATAGTACTTCATTTGTAACCCAAGAAATGCTTAAATTAAGTAAATAATTTATTATGCTACTTCTGATAATTGAGAGGTCCTGAAATTTTGGCAGAGGTTGTTTGGAAGCATAAAGAGGTTATATAAATTTTATAAGAATTCTTGGACAAGTATATGAGGTAGTTAGTTCACAAGATTGTCATTTGATGGAATTATTCAAAAATTCATTTAAGCCTATTTACTAATAAATAAATTATGAAATTTGTCCCAAACCATGTATATGCCATTAGATTCATAATTGAAATTTCCCTGAATTTTTGGAAGCAATACATTATTTTATATTGATTAAATGAATTTCCAAGGACTTAAATGAATATTTGATTTAAAGATAAAGATTTACTGAAAAGAAATATATATTTTGGAAGATAAGTTATATCATTATTCTGAGTAATATATAAAATTTGTAAAATGATTCCTTGAATGAAAGTAGTACTTCATGTTCATTTTTTGGAAATTTTAGACATTAAAATAATTAAATGAATTATCAAATAAGTAAGGAAAATTTTGGAACTCTGGATTTAGAACTTAAAGGTCATAATGAACCTCCATTAATTATTATAGGGGTGTAGGATGATTATTTTATATACATCCCATTTTACATGAAGATTGACTTGGTGGTCTGCATTTAGCAATTTTGGATCTAGTTTGTTTAAATCATTTTGAGCAATTTACTTACTGTATAATTATGAAATTTGGCCAATGATGTTCTTAGGTCAGTATCTACTTTAGAAAATTAATTAAGAATTTTTGGATGAATATTTATTGCACTTACTTCATTAATAAAAGGAAAAAGGATATATTTTCAAAAATTGATTAGTGTCACTTGAATACTTGAGAAATTGTTATATCTTGGATTTATTGTTAAATGGTTATTTAGAATTTATCATGAATTTATGAAGCTTTATACCTCTCTGAAAAGTGCACTTCATGCTCAATGGGTAGCCCTTAGAAGCTTTACGGGAATTTAAATAAATATCAGAATAATTGGAAAAAATGATAATCTTTTGGATTTAGTCCATTTGCATCATGATAAGTCTCCAGTAAATAATTCAGGGCATTCGGATGATTATTTAGAATACCCCCTATCTGGTTCAACGTGTCGTCTGAATTGGTGTGCATATAGCAAAATGGCTAAATTGGAATAAGACAAGGTCGGGGATAGTTATTGGAGTTAGACCCTTTTGTTGTGGATGATTTCCCAATAGAAAGAAAAGAAGAGTAGTGAGAGTGGGTTGGCTAGTGTTAGGTGGTGCGCATGATCAACGAAAAATCGTCTTTCTCGTAGTAATTAGGAAGAGTCAAAACTTCGTAAGCATACAGTAAATAGTAAACTTAGGGTTTCACACTTTCCCACCCAGTGTCCCGGGAGATAGTATGGGTTACTTGGGCAATAAGCCCAGTAGTTGTGATGGTGGTCTGGCGAGCTTTAGCTCGGTTGTAGATTACGACGGACGGGATTGTCCGGTGAGCTTTAGCTCGGTTGTAGATTATGACGGACGGGATTGTCCGGTGAGCTTTAGCTCGGTTGTAGATTACGACGGACGGGATTGTCCGGTGAGCTTTTAGCTCGGTTGTAGATTACGACGGATGGGATTGTCCGGTGAGCTTTAACTCGGTTGTAGATTACGACGGACGGGATTGTCCGGTGAGCTTTAGCTCGTTGTAGATTGTGTTGGACGGGAATTGTCCGGTGAGCTTCGGCTCGGTTGGTTGGTTGACTCATATCTATTGTATGTGCATAAAAGGTTTTAAGGTGGTGGGTCTTCTATATTGGGGAGTTCGATGCACCGACACCAATATGGTTGGCTCGGCAAGTGTGGTTAACACTTCGCCATCAGAAGTCCGGTGCGCCAGCCGGCAAGAGTACGCAGACGTCCGCTTAGTGCACCAAGCGTTGAGGCGTACGATAGGACTGACCAGTAGTGCTTTACTGGTTTAGAGGTGGGCGAGGCCCAACCCACCGCTTCCGTCTGCCACTACGGAGGTATCCTGGGAGGTAACGGCTCTGAAAGGGGGAACTAAAGGTCTGTGTACACAGAGTCGAGTGGGTGAGTTGCACATGCATGTTCACATCATGGCATAAATGTATTTCATAGCATAACCATCGCATATAACCTGACACCTAATGTATAAGCGGTATGGGACGCTCTATACATTAGGCCTTGCTAAACGACCCCTTGGCCTATAGGTTCGTGTGAGCGTGCCTATAAGTCAAGGTTCTCTTTCAACATTATAAACCTGCTAATAGAACGACACCCTATCGTATAAATCGGTATGGGACTTTTTATACGATAGGAGCCCTGCAAAAGATCCCTTAACTTATGTACACTCGCATAAGTTAAGGTTACTTATTTATTTTGTACGATTATTATCATCTTACACTGTTAGTTTAGTTCCGCCGCCATCTGAAATTTGAATACTCTCCACCTTCATGTCCTTCCCTTTCCTTCTCCCCGCTCGGTGCTTTAGGAGCCATGGGGGAAGGGGTGGGGGACGATAGGACTTAGTCTTTTAGACTAACGGTTTTCGAACCACATCATTTAGGGGACCACGGAGCCCAGCATGGAGGAGCAGCCCCGGAGGTCGGCACGTTTGGAGATCGGACAGTCTAGCACTGGAGTCCAGACAGCAGGGACAGTGAGTCCCGATCTATAGTAGTTGTATTAGTTTGCTTCCGCGATGAGTGAAATGTAGTGAGGACTTGATGTACCGGGCATAAGCCCGTGATTTTTCATTATATGTACTATCTGTGGACACTCCCTTCGTGGAGTTTATTTCTATATATGTGATTCTCTTTATGGACTTGCTACCTTCTTAAGTATATTGCTACTGTTATGATCGAATTGGCCGGCAGAATCGGCGTCTTGTAGTGACGACCTTCCCGGGTGCGAAGGTGTCACCGCAAGGCGGCGGTTCTGGGCCTGAGACCCCGGTGTCGAAAAAGAAAAAAAAATGGGGGTCTTACAAGTGGTATCAGAGGAAACCTCGATCAGAAAAGTAGCAGTCCACTACCCTGGGCCACCCCCGCTCGAGTTTAGTTTGGGGACAAACTAAGCAGCGGAAGCAGTGGTGGGCCCATATGGGAAATCACATGAAAATTATCCACTTTTAGTTAAACCTGTGAGACTTCTTATAATTGTCTTCTATAACGCAGCCCCCAGCGCAGCCAACACCACAAGGCGGAGTTCAGCAGACTCCGACTGTTGCACCACCTCCCCCGGCCCCCACTCCATTCTTACACTCGGAGATGGGTCAAACGCTGACGGCCATTCTAGATGCTTTCCGGGCTCAGCAGGTTCCGGCTCCGCAGCCGAACCCAGGGGCCAATTGGATGAGCATTTTTCGAGGACTCTCTCCTCCATCTTACTTGGGGACAGAATCCGCTGTACGGACAGAGGAGTGGCTAGATATTATGTATGAAATGCTGACTGGGATACGATGTCCCTGGGAGGAGAAGGTGGCCTTGGTTGTCTCCTGCCTAGAGTCTCACGCAAAGAGGTGGTGGAAGACACTGCTGGATACAACATTTGCTGATAGGGAGGTTACAGAAATCTCCTGGGAAGAGTTCAGGACCGCTCTCCTGGAACATTTTGTTCCACAATCAGCCAGGGATGAGTTGGAGGAACGGTTCTTACAGTTGAAGCAGGGTACCAGGACGGTGGTAGAGTACCATCGGGAGTTCGACCACTTAGCTCTCTACGCGGATTCGTATCAACTAGATGAGGCGGGCTACACAAAAAGGTTTTATAAGGGTCTACGAGAGGACTTGAGGGAGGCCCTTCTGTTCGTTTCTGATGGACCTATCTCTCGGATCTTGGAAATGGCCAAGAGGATTGAGGCCGATTGGCACACCACTCGGGGTCGAAAAAGGCCAACAGAGGACCAGGGCCGGGGAGCCTGGAATGATCAGCGGCGGGGCCGCATCACAGATGGGAGAGAAGGAAGAAGAACAGAAGACCAACCTCGTCAGGAAATAAGACGAGAGCCGAGGGAGCCGGTGGTACTGGCTCCTCAGCCTCTTCAGATGAGGGAGGCACCAAGACCCGGGGGCATGACATTTCCCCCACCAGAGTGCTACAACTGCCATCAAATAGGGCATATTCGGAGAAACTGCCCTATGAGGGAAGCACCTCTACCAACACCACAGGTTGCCCCGCATGCCCAGCAGTTTGGAGGACGAGGACGTGGTCGAGGACGTGGTTTCCAGGTTGCAGATCATAGGCAGCAGAGGGAGCACATTTATGCACTGGATCTGGCTCAGCCCCGAAACCCGGAGCAAGTAATCACTGGTACGTCTGAAAATTTTGGTTTAAGTTATTCCTCATGAACTTAAATTTTATATAGAAGTGACAATCTAGGAAAGAAAACCATAGCTAGAATTCTGAGACATTTAATTTTTCCCAAAACCCCAGGAATAGTTTTCATCAGCAGCAAACCCGCTTATACTCTATTTGATACGGGTGCTTCGCACTCATTTGTATCGGAGGCCTTCATAGAAGGATTGGAAGGCGTAGAAAGATTCACGGGTCTGATGATGAGGATACGACTACCCGACGGATCAGAGTTGTTCACCTCTGCCCATTGCAACATGGAGGCAGAGATCGGCGGAAAGACGTTTGAAGCTCCAGCGACAATCATAAAGATGCCAATCTTTGATTTGATCCTAGGAATGACGTGGTTGAACTGGAATCACGCTCAGATCGATTGCTCATCCAAGAGGATTACCGTGAGACATGGAGACTCCTATCTCGTCATTGAAGGTATTAGATTTACTTTCCCTCTCATATTGTCATCTGTACAGGCCGTTAAGGCTCACTTACAAGGGGAAGAAGTGTATGAAGTAATATTTGAGATGACTGAGATCAAGGTCTCCACCTCGGATATTCCAGTGGTGCGAGATTTTGCTGACGTATTCCCAGAGAAACTGCCTGGGCTACCCCCGCACCGGGAGCAGGATTTCCGGATACAGCTGGTGCCGGGGGCTAAGCCAGCAGCTAGGGCCCCTTACCGGATGGCCCCGAAAGAATTGACTGAGTTTCGAAGCCAACTCCAAGAACTGGTGGAGGCTGGATTTGTCCGACCGAGCTCTTCGCCTTGGGGAGCCCCGGTCTTGTTTGTTAAAAAGAAGGACGGAACTCTGAGACTGTGCATCGACTACCGAGCTCTAAACCGATTGACAGTCCGAAATACGTATCCACTACCAAGGATAGATGAGCTGTTTGACCAGCTAGAAGGGGCGCACTTCTTTTCCAAATTGGATCTGAGATCAGGCTACTACCAGTTACGGATCCAGGAAGAGGACATTCCGAAGACTGCATTCAGTAGCAGATACGGACTATACGAATTTACTGTAATGCCCTTCGGGCTCACAAATGCGCCGTCAGCATTTATGAGCCTTATGAATCAGGTGTTCAAGGAGTATTTAGATATATTTGTCATCGTGTTTATCGATGACATCCTCATTTACTCAAGGACAGAAGAGAGCACACACAACATCTGACGCTGACTCTGAAGAAACTACGGGAGCACAAGCTTTATGCAAAGATCAGCAAGTGCCAATTTTGGTTGAAGGAGGTGGCCTTCCTAGGCCATATCATCAGTGGTGCTGGGTTAGCAGTGGACCCGGCCAAGATCCAAGCAGTTCGGGACTGGCCACAATTAAAGACGGCCACAGATGTACGAAGTTTCCTAGGGCTTGCCGGATACTACCGGAAATTCGTAGAGGGATTCTCTCGTATCGCCCTCCCACTCACATCTCTGACAAGGAAGGAGGTGCCCTTTACCTGGACCCCACGGTGTGAAGAGGCTTTTCAAGAGCTAAAGGGGCGACTCACTTCGGCCCCTATACTTACCCTCCCTTCAGGGAAAGAAGGATTCCAGGTCTACACCGATGCCTCCTACCAGGGCATGGGTGCAGTACTTATGCAGAATGGCCATGTGATAGCTTATGCTTCTCGGCAGCTGAAGAAGCACGAGCAAAACTACCCAATCCATGACTTAGAGATGGGAGCGGTCATTTTTGCACTAAAAGTCTGGCGTCACTATCTGTACGGCGTCCACTGCGACATATACTCCGACCATAAGAATTTGAAATATGTGGACACGCAGAAGGAGCTAAACATTAGACAGAGACGATGGGTGGAATTTTTGGCAGATTACCAGTATGAGATGCACTACCACCCGGGGAAGGCGAATGTGGTAGCAGATGCATTGAGCCGAAAGACCGCAAACACTGAAGTAGGAACACCATTGATGGCCTTGGAGTTGATTCAGACGTTTGATAAAATGCAAATATCCCTAGTATCCGAGGATCACCCTGGGCTATACCGGGAGTACCTGTCATCATTAATCGCCACGGATGACATACGAGAGCGGGTCAAGGATGGACAGAGGCAGGATGCCCAGCTAGATCCGGTATTCCGGTCCTTAGAAGCAGGCACTGCGGGAGATTACACGCTGAGAGATTATTTAGTATGCTTCAGAGGACGGGTCTACATACCAGAGGGAGGCCAGATCCGGGAAGACATCATGACGGAGGCTCATTGCAGTCGATATTCGGTACACCCGGGGATTACGAAGATGACTGCAGATCTGAAGAAGACTATGTTCTGGCCCGGTATGAAGAAGGATATCACCTACTTCGTGACCCGTTGCAAGGCGTGCCAATTAGTAAAAGCGGAGTGCAAAAACCCCGCAGGATTATTACAGCCCCTCCCAGTACCAGAGTGGAAGTTTGATGATATCGCCATGGACTTTATACATGGACTTCCTCGATCCAGGACAGGGAACGATTCGATATGGGTAATCATCGACCGACTGACGAAGGTGGCGAGGTTTATTCCAATCAGGAAGGATGACTCGGTGGGAGTGTTAGTCCGGAAATTTGTGGAGCAGTTCGTCCGTTATCATGGCGTCCCCAAAACGATCGTGTCGGACCGGGATGGACGATTTACTTCCAGAGAATGGAGGTCAGTGCAGACCTACTTAGGCACTCGACTAACATTCAGTACAGCTTTCCATCCCCAGACAGACGGACAAACGGAACGAACTAACCGGACTCTGGAGGATTTACTACGACTCTGCGTATTAGATCGCGGTGAACCGTGGGAAAAGTTATTACCACTAATTGAATTTTCGTATAATAACAGCTACCAGTCCAGTATTAAAATGGCTCCTTATGAGGCGCTATATGGACGAAAGTGCAGGACTCCTCTGTCATGGATACAGGACGAGGACCCTAAGGCTTTGGATTCGGAGTTTGTCGAGGACACCGAGGCTCAGGTAAGATTGATACGGGATAGGATGCTGGAAGCACAGAGCCGGCAGGCTAAGTATTACGATGCTCGGCACCGTCAGGTGGAATTCCAGGTAGGAGATCAGGTGTTCTTGAAAATCCGACCCATGCATGGAGTTACTCGGGTACGCGGACAAAGGAAGAAGCTCAGCCCAAGGTACATGGGACCTTATAGGATCCAGGAGCGGATCGGTCCCTTGGCATACAGACTGGAACTGCCACCAGAGCTGGCGAGTCTGCACGACGTGTTCCATATATCCTCTCTTAGGAGAGCTCTACTACGTCCAGAGCAGCAAGTTTCAACCACAGATGGACCGATAGCATCTGATCGGTCAGTTCACCTAGAACCAGTCCGGATTGACGACAAGGGGGTACGAGTTCTACGCCACAAGAAGGTTCCGTTAGTCAAGGTCCTGTGGAGAAATCACGAAAGAGAGGAGCACACATGGGAGCCCCAGGACTTGATGCGACAAAGAAACCCGGAACTCTTCAGTCAGGTATTCCTCGCAACCACTCAAAATGTTCAATTCCCTTCATATGTTTAACTAGTAGAACTAAAATTTCAAGGATATGGGCTAAACTTTTGTTTATTGGGGTCTAGATTTTTGTCATTTGGACTATTTTGTCTTAACATCGACAAACGCCTTAAACCTCGCATGTCAATCACGGAGTCGTGGCATAAAACTTTCAACTTACATGGGATGTTACAAGTTTCTTCCTCCCCGATAGGAGTCCCCGTAAGCTTAACCTGGATTTCGGGGACGAAATCTTTGTTTTGTTTATTGGGATTTGTAACATCCCATTTCCAACTAGACCCCTAGGAGTGGTTTTGTCATGACAAAACCCTAGAAAGCCCAAGGAAGAGGCAAGTGGACCTGGTAGTGTGAATAGGGCCACTGTGGTCTGCACTTAGCAGATCTCAGAACCTTGACTAAAAGTGATCATGGGACTTCACCAAGACTCCAAGACCCCACCCATACCCTTATAACCCTAGAAAGAGGTCAATGGGTCACTAAGGACCCATGGAGAGCAGTCAAAAGACCAAAGTTGACCAAAGTCAACTATAACCCTAGCTAGGTCAAGTTGACCTAGACAAGGGTCCATTTCAGTCTATTAGCCAAATATACTCCACCCAAACTTCCATAACCCTAGTGAGAGGTCAATGGGTCACTAAGGACCCATGGAAAGCAGTCAATAGGGCTAAGTTGACCAAAGTCAAATATAGCCCTAATTAGGTCAAATTGACCTACACAAGGGTCACTTGTAGTCCCTTAGCCCAATAGACACCACCCCTACCCTCATAAGCCTAGTGAGAGGCCAATAGGTCACCAAGGACCCATTGGGACCAATCAAAGGGGCTAGTTTGACCAAAGTCAACCCTAACCTAAAATGGTCAAAATGCCCTAGTTAAGGGCCAAGTGACCTTCAAGGGCCAATTCAACCCCACCTTGACCCTAGGGGAGGCTAATGGGTCACCAAGGACCTATTAAGGAAACCTCAAGGATCAAATTGACCTAGGTGGGCCCTAGTCCCACTTTGGGTCAAGTTAGCCCAAATGGGCTAACTCAAGCTCATTCCTATTTCATTAGGGCTACCCTTAACCCAAGTGGCCAAATGATTGGTGGGCTGACATGTGACATGTAGGAGCCTAAATTTCAGGCTTGATGACTAGGAGAGAGAAAGTCATCCATGGAGGAGAGAGAAAGAGAAGGAAGAGAAGGAAGGAGGACTTTGTGCTCCTCCTCCCCCCTCCCCAACCTCCCCATTCAATTCAGAAGGACAAGGGGGAGTCTAGCAGCTTTTTTTGACTGGCTGGAGCAAGCTCCACCACCCCTACCAACCTAGCCGCCAATGTGGACTTTGGCCAAAAATGGCCAAGGTGTTTTCAGCCACCTAACACCTCCCCTCACCTCTTTAAAAGCTCCATTGGACTCCAAGGAGTAATCCCCACCATTTTCCTGAAGAAACCAAGCCCTATTCTGCCTTTTTGAGCAATCCGACCACCACCGGCCACCACCATGCCAATCCGACGATCAGCCCGGCTACAGCCGCCACCACAGGTCCTCCTCCACTCCTTCTCTCATGGGTAGTCCTTAGGAATCATTAGAGACAAGGTTAGGGCTCATTTGAGCCTAATCGGATTTTCAAAATCATGGATTTTCCATGAAAATCCATACTATCGGGATCGCCGGAATAGTGCTCCCCGGCGGCCGGGCCGCCGCCTGGAGATAGCCCCGACCACCACGAAGGTGTCGGCGGCGGTGGCAGGCCGGGGAGGTGGCCGGAGCGACGGCGGCAGCCGCTGGAAGTTGGCCCAGGCGGGGGTAATCCTGGCCGTCGGCTGGAGGAAGGAGATGACCAGATTCCGTTGGAATTGCGTCAAGATTCGTGCTGCATGATGATAAGATACTATAGTATATGAGTTTGATTTATTTTATTTTTTGTCACATGTTATGTATATAATGGTTTTAATTATTAAAAATAGTTAGAGCCTTTTTCAGAGAACATGGTCAACACAAAAATGTAGCCCTATGGGTCTACTGTCCAACAAAATTGGTTTGAACCAATTTGGGTGACTGGGTTGACCAGGGCACTCATTTTGGTGGGGTCTATACAAATGAATAGTCAGTCATTAAATTGGATGCCCACACTTGATCCTTGGTCCAAATAAGCTGAAATTTTGGCAGGGGCTCACACTACCCTATACCTAGACCCTGCCCAAAAATGGGAATTTTTGGGAATAATTTTCCTATAGTTTTTGTAAATAATTTAATTATGCTAGGGTAAATTAAATTAGGGGTCAAATGAAGTCCAAATTCAACCAAATTTTGGTGGGATGGTTATGAGGTCAATATAGACCTCTGGTTAAAATTTCATTAAGTTTGGAGTTGATTTGAATAGGATTCAAGCAAACCCTAGCCTTGCCCTAAGAAGGGTATTTTGGTCCAAATTGTAATTTTGGCTTTTAGTGTCCAATTCACCTCAACAGAGGTTCAAATTTTGTACACTAGTTTGGGATGACAAGATACACCTCCCAAAGGAAATTTGGGGGCAGTGGAGTTGGTTTGGCCCAAGATCTTAGGTCAAACCCTAAGGAAGGGCTTTTGTACCTTGTGAAGGGCATATGGCCAAATCACCTTGTATGGCTATGAAATTTTGTAGGGATAGATTTTTGGTAACTATAACCCTCTGGTAAAATTATTAGGGCATTTTGGAAGGTTTAGGACCCTAAAATCCCTAACCCTAGTTTAGGGCACAAACATTCTAGGGTTGAAATGGGCTAGCTAAACACCTCAAACTAAGATGAAATTTTGGTAGATTGGTCTTAAGGACATTATGGGCCTCTGGTAATTTAATGGGGAATTTTGGGTCAATAATTATAGCACTTCATTTGTAACCCAAGAAATGCTTAAATTAAGTAAATAATTTATTATGCTACTTCTGTAATTGAGAGGTCCTGAAATTTTGGCAGAGGTTGTTTGGAAGCATAAAGAGGTTATATAAATTTTATAAGAATTCTTGGACAAGTATATGAGGTAGTTAGTTCACAAGATTGTCATTTGATGGAATTATTCAAAAATTCATTTAAGCCTATTTACTAATAAATAAATTATGAAATTTGTCCCAAACCATGTATATGCCATTAGATTCATAATTGAAATTTCCCTGAATTTTTGGAAGCAATACATTATTTTATATTTATTAAATGAATTTCCAAGGACTTAAATGAATATTTGATTTAAAGATAAAGCTTTACTGAAAAGAAATATATATTTTGGAAGATAAGTTATATCATTATTCTGAGTAACATATAAAATTTGTAAAATGATTCCTTGAATGAAAGTAGTACTTCATGTTCATTTTTGGAAATTTTAGACATTAAAATAATTAAATGAATTATCAAATAAGTAAGGAAAATTTTGGAACTCTGGATTTAGAACTTAAAGGTCATAATGAACCTCCATTAATTATTATAGGGGTGTAGGATGATTATTTAATATACATCCCATTTTACATGAAGATTGACTTGGTGGTCTGCATTTAGCAATTTTGGATCTAGTTTGTTTAAATCATTTTGAGCAATTTACTTACTGTATAATTATGAAATTTGGCCAATGATGTTTTTAGGTCAGTATCTACTTTAGAAAATTAATTAAGAATTTTTGGATGAATATTTATTGCACTTACTTCATTAATAAAAGGAAAAAGGATATATTTTCAAAAATTGATTAGTGTCACTTGAATACTTGAGAAATTGTTATATCTTGGATTTATTGTTAAATGGTTATTTAGAATTTATCATGAATTTATGAAGCTTTATACCTCTCTGAAAAGTGCACTTCATGCTCAATGGGTAGCCCTTAGAAGCTTTACGGGAATTTAAATAAATATCAGAATAATTGGAAAAAATGATAATCTTTTGGATTTAGTCCATTTGCATCATGATAAGTCTCCAGTAAATAATTCAGGGCATTCGGATGATTATTTAGAATACCCCCTATCTGGTTCAACGTGTCGTCTGAATTGGTGTGCATATAGCAAAATGGCTAAATTGGAATAAGACAAGGTCGGGGATAGTTATTGGAGTTAGACCCTTTTGTTGTGGATGATTTCCCAATAGAAAGAAAAGAAGAGTAGTGAGAGTGGGTTGGCTAGTGTTAGGTGGTGCGCATGATCGACGAAAAATCGTCTTTCTCGTAGTAATTAGGAAGAGTCAAAACTTCGTAAGCATACAGTAAATAGTAAACTTAGGGTTTCACACTTTCCCACCCAGTGTCCCGGGAGATAGTATGGGTTACTTGGGCAATAAGCCCAGTAGTTGTGATGGTGGTCTGGCGAGCTTTAGCTCGGTTGTAGATTACGACGGACGGGATTGTCCGGTGAGCTTTAGCTCGGTTGTAGATTACGACAGACGGGATTGTCCGGTGAGCTTTTAGCTCGGTTGTAGATTACGACGGACGGGATTGTCCGGTGAGCTTTAACTCGGTTGTAGATTACGACGGACGGGATTGTCCGGTGAGCTTTAGCTCGGTTGTAGATTGTGTTGGACGGGAATTGTCCGGTGAGCTTCGGCTCGGTTGGTTGGTTGACTCATATCTATTGTATGTGCATAAAAGGTTTTAAGGTGGTGGGTCTTCTATATTGGGGAGTTCGATGCACCGACACCAATATGGTTGGCTCGGCAAGTGTGGTTAACACTTCGCCATCAGAAGTCCGGTGCGCCAGCCAGCAAGAGTACGCAGACGTCCGCTTAGTGCACCAAGCGTTGAGGCGTACGATAGGTCTGACCGGTAGTGCTTTACTGGTTTAGAGGTGGGCGAGGCCCAACCCACCGCTTCCGTCTGCCACTACGGAGGTATCCTGGGAGGTAACGGCTCTAAAAGGGGGAACTAAAGGTCTGTGTACACAGAGTCGAGTGGGTGAGTTGCACATGCATGTTCACATCATGGCATAAATGTATTTCATAGCATAACCATCGCATATAACCTGACACCTAATGTATAAGCGGTATGGGACGCTCTATACATTAGGCCTTGCTAAACGACCCCTTGGCCTATAAGTTCGTGTGAGCGTGCCTATAAGTCAAGGTTCTCTTTCAACATTATAAACCTGCTAATAGAACGACACCCTATCGTATAAATCGGTATGGGAATTTTTATACGATAGGAGCCCTGCAAAAGATCCCTTAGCTTATGTACACTCGCATAAGTTAAGGTTACTTATTTATTTTGTACGATTATTATCATCTTACACTGTTAGTTTAGTTCCGCTGCGCCATCTGAAATTTGAATACTCTCCACCTTCATGTCCTTCCCTTTCCTTCTCCCCGCTCGGTGCTTTAGGAGCCATGGGGGAAGGGGTGGGGGACGATAGGACTTAGTCTTTTAGACTAACGGTTTTCGAACCACATCATTTAGGGGACCACGGAGCCCAGCATGGAGGAGCAGCCCCGGAGGTCGGCACGTTTGGAGATCGGACAGTCTAGCACTGGAGTCCAGACAGCAGGGACAGTGAGTCCCGATCTATAGTAGTTGTATTAGTTTGCTTCCGCGATGAGTGAAATGTAGTGAGGACTTGATGTACCGGGCATAAGCCCGTGATTTTTCATTATATGTACTATCTGTGGACACTCCCTTCGTGGAGTTTATTTCTATATATGTGATTCTCTTTATGGACTTGCTACCTTCTTAAGTATATTGCTACTGTTATGATCGAATTGGCCGGCAGAATCGGCGTCTTGTAGTGACGACCTTCCCGGGTGCGAAGGTGTCACCGCAAGGCGGCGGTTCTGGGCCTGAAGACCCCGGTGTCGAAAAAGAAAAAAAAATGGGGGTCTTACAAGTGGTATCAGAGGAAACCTCGATCAGAAAAGTAGCAGTCCACTACCCTGGGCCACCCCCGCTCGAGTTTAGTTTGGGGACAAACTAAGCAGCGGAAGCAGTGGTGGGCCCATATGGGAAATCACATGAAAATTGTCCACTTTTAGTTAAACCTGTGAGACTTCTTATAATTGTCTTCTATAACGCAGCCCCCAGCGCAGCCAACACCACAAGGCGGAGTTCAGCAGACTCCGACTGTTGCACCACCTCCCCCGGCCCCCACTCCATTCTTACACTCGGAGATGGGTCAAACGCTGACGGCCATTCTAGATGCTTTCAGGGCTCAGCAGGTTCCGGCTCCGCAGCCGAACCCGGGGGTCCAATTGGATGAGCATTTTTCGAGGACTCTCTCCTCCATCTTACTTGGGGACAGAATCCGCTGTACGGACAGAGGAGTGGCTAGATATTATGTATGAAATGCTGACTGGGATACGATGTCCCTGGGAGGAGAAGGTGGCCTTGGTTGTCTCCTGCCTAGAGTCTCACGCAAAGAGGTGGTGGAAGACACTGCTGGATACAACATTTGCTGATAGGGAGGTTACAGAAATCTCCTGGGAAGAGTTCAGGACCGCTCTCCTGGAACATTTTGTTCCACAATCAGCCAGGGATGAGTTGGAGGAACGGTTCTTACAGTTGAAGCAGGGTACCAGGACGGTGGTAGAGTACCATCGGGAGTTCGACCACTTAGCTCGCTACGCGGATTCGTATCAACTAGATGAGGCGGGCTACACAAAAAGGTTTTATAAGGGTCTACGAGAGGACTTGAGGGAGGCCCTTCTGTTCGTTTCTGATGGACCTATCTCTCGGATCTTGGAAATGGCCAAGAGGATTGAGGCCGATTGGCACACCACTCGGGGTCGAAAAAGGCCAACAGAGGACCAGGGCCGGGGAGCCCGGAATGATCAGCGGCGGGGCCGCATCACAGATGGGAGAGAAGGAAGAAGAACAGAAGACCAACCTCGTCAGGAAATAAGACGAGAGCCGAGGGAGCCGGTGGTACTGGCTCCTCAGCCTCTTCAGATGAGGGAGGCACCAAGAGCCGGGGGCATGACATTTCCCCCACTAGAGTGCTACAACTGCCATCAAATAGGGCATATTCGGAGAAACTGCCCTATGAGGGAAGCACCTCTACCAACACCACAGGTTGCCCCGCATGCCCATCAGTTTGGAGGACGAGGACGTGGTCGAGGACGTGGTTTCCAGGGTGCAGATCATAGGCAGCAGAGGGAGCACATTTATGCACTGGATCTGGCTCAGCCCCGAAACCCGGAGCAAGTAATCACTGGTACGTCTGAAAATTTTGGTTTAAGTTATTCCTCATGAACTTAAATTTTATATAGAAGTGACAATCTAGGAAAGAAAACCATAGCTAGAATTCTGAGACATTTAATTTTTCCCAAAACCCCAGGAATAGTTTTCATCAGCGGCAAACCCGCTTATACTCTATTTGATACGGGTGCTTCGCACTCATTTGTATCGGAGGCCTTCATAGAAGGATTGGAAGGCATAGAAAGATTCACGGGTCTGATGATGAGGATACGACTACCCGACGGATCAGAGTTGTTCACCTCTGCCCATTGCAACATGGAGGCAGAGATCGGCGGAAAGACATTTGAAGCTCCAGCGACAATCATAAAGATGCCAATCTTTGATTTGATCCTAGGAATGACGTGGTTGAACTGGAATCACGCTCAGATCGATTGCTCATCCAAGAGGATTACCGTGAGACATGGAGACTCCTATCTCGTCATTGAAGGTATTAGATTTACTTTCCCTCTCATATTGTCATCTGTACAGGCCGTTAAGGCTCACTTACAAGGGGAAGAAGTGTATGAAGTAATATTTGAGATGACTGAGATCAAGGTCTCCACCTCGGATATTCCAGTGGTGCGAGATTTTGCTGACGTATTCCCAGAGAAACTGCCTGGGCTACCCCCGCACCGGGAGCAGGATTTCCGGATACAGCTGGTGCCGGGGGCTAAGCCAGCAGCTAGGGCCCCTTACCGGATGGCCCCGAAAGAATTGACTGAGTTTCGAAGCCAACTCCAAGAACTGGTGGAGGCTGGATTTGTCCGACCGAGCTCTTCGCCTTGGGGAGCCCCGGTCTTGTTTGTTAAAAAGAAGGACGGAACTCTGAGACTGTGCATCGACTACCGAGCTCTAAACTGATTGACAGTCCGAAATACGTATCCACTGCCAAGGATAGATGAGCTGTTTGACCAGCTAGAAGGGGCGCACTTCTTTTCCAAATTGGATCTGAGATCAGGCTACTACCAGTTACGGATCCAGGAAGAGGACATTCCGAAGACTGCATTCAGTAGCAGATACGGACTATACGAATTTACTGTAATGCCCTTCGGGCTCACAAATGCGCCGTCAGCATTTATGAGCCTTATGAATCAGGTGTTCAAGGAGTATTTAGATATATTTATCATCGTGTTTATCGATGACATCCTCATTTACTCAAGGACAGAAGAGGAGCACACACAACATCTGACGCTGACTCTGAAGAAACTACGGGAGCACAAGCTTTATGCAAAGATCAGCAAGTCCCAATTTTGGTTGAAGGAGGTGGCCTTCCTAGGCCATATCATCAGTGGTGCTGGGTTAGCAGTGGACCCGGCCAAGATCCAAGCAGTTCGGGACTGGCCACAATTAAAGACGGCCACAGATGTACGAAGTTTCCTAGGGCTTGCCGGATACTACCGGAAATTCGTAGAGGGATTCTCTCGTATCGCCCTCCGACTCACATCTCTGACAAGGAAGGAGGTGCCCTTTACCTGGACCCCACGGTGTGAAGAGGCTTTTCAAGAGCTAAAGGGGCGACTCACTTCGGCCCCTATACTTACCCTCCCTTCAGGGAAAGAAGGATTCCAGGTCTACACCGATGCCTCCTACCAGGGCATGGGTGCAGTACTTATGCAGAATGGCCATGTGATAGCTTATGCTTCTCGGCAGCTGAAGAAGCACGAGCAAAACTACCCAATCCATGACTTAGAGATGGGAGCGGTCATTTTTGCACTAAAAGTCTGGCGTCACTATCTGTACGGCGTCCACTGCGACATATACTCCGACCATAAGAATTTGAAATATGTGGACACGCAGAAGGAGCTAAACATTAGACAGAGACGATGGGTGGAATTTTTGGCAGATTACCAGTATGAGATGCACTACCACCCGGGGAAGGCGAATGTGGTAGCAGATGCATTGAGCCGAAAGACCGCAAACACTGAAGTAGGAACACCATTGATGGCCTTGGAGTTGATTCAGACGTTTGATAAAATGCAAATATCCCTAGTATCCGAGGATCACCCTGGGCTATACCGGGAGTACCTGTCATCATTAATCGCCACGGATGACATACGAGAGCGGGTCAAGGATGGACAGAGGCAGGATGCCCAGCTAGATCCGGTATTCCGGTCCTTAGAAGCAGGCACTGCGGGAGATTACACGCTGAGAGATGATTTAGTATGCTTCAGAGGACGGGTCTACATACCAGAGGGAGGCCAGATCCGGGAAGACATCATGACGGAGGCTCATTGCAGTCGATATTCGGTACACTCGGGGATTACGAAGATGACTGCAGATCTGAAGAAGACTATGTTCTGGCCCGGTATGAAGAAGGATATCACCTACTTCGTGACCCGTTGCAAGGCGTGCCAATTAGTAAAAGCGGAGTGCAAAAACCCCGCAGGATTATTACAGCCCCTCCCAGTACCAGAGTGGAAGTTTGATGATATCGCCATGGACTTTATACATGGACTTCCTCGATCCAGGACAGGGAACGATTCGATATGGGTAATCATCGACCGACTGACGAAGGTGGCGAGGTTTATTCCAATCAGGAAGGATGACTTGGTGGGAGTGTTAGTCCGGAAATTTGTGGAGCAGTTCGTCCGTTATCATGGCATCCCCAAAATGATCGTGTCGGACCGGGATGGACGATTTACTTCCAGAGAATGGAGGTCAGTGCAGACCTACTTAGGCACTCGACTAACATTCAGTACAGCTTTCCATCCCCAGACAGACGGACAAACGGAACGAACTAACCGGACTCTAGAGGATTTACTACGACTCTGCGTATTAGATCGCGGTGAACCGTGGGAAAAGTTATTACCACTAATTGAATTTTCGTATAATAACAGCTACCAGTCCAGTATTAAAATGGCTCCTTATGAGGCGCTGTATGGACGAAAGTGCAGGACTCCTCTGTCATGGATACAGGACGAGGACCCTAAGGCTTTGGATTCGGAGTTTGTCGAGGACACCGAGGCTCAGGTAAGATTGATACGGGATAGGATGCTGGAAGCACAGAGCCGGCAGGCTAAGTATTACGATGCTCGGCACCGTCAGGTGGAATTCCAGGTAGGAGATCAGGTGTTCTTGAAAATCCGACCCATGCATGGAGTTACTCGGGTACGCGGACAAAGGAAGAAGCTCAGCCCAAGGTACATGGGACCTTATAGGATCCAGGAGCGGATCGGTCCCTTGGCATACAGACTGGAACTGCCACCAGAGCTGGTGAGTCTGCACGACGTGTTCCATATATCCTCTCTTAGGAGAGCTCTACTACGTCCAGAGCAGCAAGTTTCAACCACAGATGGACCGATAGCATCTGATCGGTCAGTTCACCTAGAACCAGTCCGGATTGACGACAAGGGGGTACGAGTTCTATGCCACAAGAAGGTTCCGTTAGTCAAGGTCCTGTGGAGAAATCACGGAAGAGAGGAGCACACATGGGAGCCCCAGGACTTGATGCGACAAAGATACCCGGAACTCTTCAGTCAGGTATTCCTCGCAACCACTCAAAATGTTCAATTCCCTTCATATGTTTAACTAGTAGAACTAAAATTTCAAGG
Organism: Platanthera zijinensis; assembly: GCA_039513925.1. Taxonomy (NCBI): domain Eukaryota; kingdom Viridiplantae; phylum Streptophyta; class Magnoliopsida; order Asparagales; family Orchidaceae; genus Platanthera; species Platanthera zijinensis. The sequence continues at coordinate 146,606,711 of CM077086.1, forward strand.
ATATGGGCTAAACTTTTGTTTATTGGGGTCTAGATTTTTGTCATTTGGACTATTTTGTCTTAACATCGACAAACGCCTTAAACCTCGCATGCCAATCACGGAGTCGTGGCATAAAACTTTCAACTTACATGGGATGTTACAAGTTTCTTCCTCCCCGATAGGAGTCCCCGTAAGCTTAACCTGGATTTCGGGGACGAAATCTTTGTTTTGTTTATTGGGATTTGTAACATCCCATTTCCAACTAGACCCCTAGGAGTGGTTTTGTCATGACAAAACCCTAGAAAGCCCAAGGAAGAGGCAAGTGGACCTGGTAGTGTGAATAGGGCCACTGTGGTCTGCACTTAGCAGATCTCAGAACCTTGACTAAAAGTGATCATGGGATTTCACCAAGACTCCAAGACCCCACCCATACCCTTATAACCCTAGAAAGAGGTCAATGGGTCACTAAGGACCCATGGAGAGCAGTCAAAAGACCAAAGTTGACCAAAGTCAACTATCACCCTAGCTAGGTCAAGTTGACCTAGACAAGGGTCCATTTCAGTCTATTAGCCAAATATACTCCACCCAAACTTCCATAACCCTAGTGAGAGGTCAATGGGTCACTAAGGACCCATGGAAAGCAGTCAATAGGGCTAAGTTGACCAAAGTCAAATATAGCCCTAATTAGGTCAAATTGACCTACACAAGGGTCAATTGTAGTCCCTTAGCCCAATAGACACCACCCCTACCCTCATAAGCCTAGTGAGAGGCCAATAGGTCACCAAGGACCCATTGGGACCAATCAAAGGGGCTAGTTTGACCAAAGTCAACCCTTAACCTAAAATGGTCAAAATGCCCTAGTTAAGGGCCAAGTGACCTTCAAGGGCCAATTCAACCCCACCTTGACCCTAGGGGGAGGCTAATGGGTCACCAAGGACCTATTAAGGAAACCTCAAGGATCAAATTGACCTAGGTGGGCCCTAGTCCCACTTTGGGTCAAGTTAGCCCAAATGGGCTAACTCAAGCTCATTCCTATTTCATTAGGGCTACCCTTGACCCAAGTGGCCAAATGGATTGGTGGGCTGACATGTGACATGTAGGAGCCTAAATTTCAGGCTTGATGACTAGGAGAGAGAAAGTCATCCATGGAGGAGAGAGAAAGAGAAGGAAGAGAAGGAAGGAGGACTTTGTGCTCCTCCTCCCCCTCCCCAACCTCCCCATTCAATTCAGAAGGACAAGGGGGAGTCTAGCAGCTTTTTTTGACTGGCTGGAGCAAGCTCCACCACCCCTACCAACCTAGCCGCCAATGTGGACTTTGGCCAAAAATGGCCAAGGTGTTTTCAGCCACCTAACACCTCCCCTCACCTCTTTAAAAGCTCCATTGGACTCCAAGGAGTAATCCCCACCATTTTCCTGAAGAAACCAAGCCCTATTCTGCCTTTTTGAGCAATCCGACCACCACCGGCCACCACCATGCCAATCCGACGATCAGCCCGGCTACAGCCGCCACCACAGGTCCTCCTCCACTCCTTCTCTCATGGGTAGTCCTTAGGAATCATTAGAGACAAGGTTAGGGCTCATTTGAGCCTAATCGGATTTTCAAAATCATGGATTTTCCATGAAAATCCATACTATCGGGATCGCCGGAATAGTGCTCCCCGGCGGCCGGGCCGCCGCCTGGAGATAGCCCCGACCACCACGAAGGTGTCGGCGGCGGTGGCAGGCCGGGGAGGTGGCCGGAGCGACGGCGGCAGCCGCTGGAAGTTGGCCCAGGCGGGGGTAATCCTGGCCGTCGGCTGGAGGAAGGAGATGACCAGATTCCGTTGGAATTGCGTCAAGATTCGTGCTGCATGATGATAAGATACTATAGTATATGAGTTTGATTTATTTTATTTTTTGTCACATGTTATGTATATAATGGTTTTAATTATTAAAAATAGTTAGAGCCTTTTTCAGAGAACATGGTCAACACAAGAAATGTAGCCCTATGGGTCTACTGTCCAACAAAATTGGTTTGAACCAATTTGGGTGACTGGGTTGACCAGGGCACTCATTTTGGTGGGGTCTATACAAATGAATAGTCAGTCATTAAATTGGATGCCCACACTTGATCCTTGGTCCAAATAAGCTAAAATTTTGGCAGGGGCTCACACTACCCTATACCTAGACCCTGCCCAAAAATGGGAATTTTTGGGAATAATTTTCCTATAGTTTTTGTAAATAATTTAATTATGCTAGGGTAAATTAAATTAGGGGTCAAATGAAGTCCAAATTCAACCAAATTTTGGTGGGATGGTTATGAGGTCAATATAGACCTCTGGTTAAAATTTCATTAAGTTTGGAGTTGATTTGAATAGGATTCAAGCAAACCCTAGCCTTGCCCTAAGAAGGGTATTTTGGTCCAAATTGTAATTTTGGCTTTTAGTGTCCAATTCACCTCAACAGAGGTTCAAATTTTGTACACTAGTTTGGGATGACAAGATACACCTCCCAAAGGAAATTTGGGGGCAGTGGAGTTGGTTTGGCCCAAGATCTTAGGTCAAACCCTAAGGAAGGGCTTTTGTACCTTGTGAAGGGCATATGGCCAAATCACCTTGTATGGCTATGAAATTTTGTAGGGATAGAGTTTTGGTAACTATAACCCTCTGGTAAAATTATTAGGGCATTTTGGAAGGTTTAGGACCCTAAAATCCCTAACCCTAGTTTAGGGCACAAACATTCTAGGGTTGAAATGGGCTAGCTAAACACCTCAAACTAAGATGAAATTTTGGTAGATTGGTCTTAAGGATATTATGAGCCTCTGGTAATTTAATGGGGAATTTTGGGTCAATAATTATAGTACTTCATTTGTAACCCAAGAAATGCTTAAATTAAGTAAATAATTTATTATGCTACTTCTGATAATTGAGAGGTCCTGAAATTTTGGCAGAGGTTGTTTGGAAGCATAAAGAGGTTATATAAATTTTATAAGAATTCTTGGACAAGTATATGAGGTAGTTAGTTCACAAGATTGTCATTTGATGGAATTATTCAAAAATTCATTTAAGCCTATTTACTAATAAATAAATTATGAAATTTGTCCCAAACCATGTATATGCCATTAGATTCATAATTGAAATTTACCTGAATTTTTGGAAGCAATACATTATTTTATATTGATTAAATGAATTTCCAAGGACTTAAATGAATATTTGATTTAAAGATAAAGCTTTACTGAAAAGAAATATATATTTTGGAAGATAAGTTATATCATTATTCTGAGTAACATATAAAATTTGTAAAATGATTCCTTGAATGAAAGTAGTACTTCATGTTCATTTTTTTGGAAATTTTAGACATTAAAATAATTAAATGAATTATCAAATAAGTAAGGAAAATTTTGGAACTCTGGATTTAGAACTTAAAGGTCATAATGAACCTCCATTAATTATTATAGGGGTGTAGGATGATTATTTTATATACATCCCATTTTACATGAAGATTGACTTGGTGGTCTGCATTTAGCAATTTTGGATCTAGTTTGTTTAAATCATTTTGAGCAATTTACTTACTGTATAATTATGAAATTTGGCCAATGATGTTCTTAGGTCAGTATCTACTTTAGAAAATTAATTAAGAATTTTTGGATGAATATTTATTGCACTTACTTCATTAATAAAAGGAAAAAGGATATATTTTCAAAAATTGATTAGTGTCACTTGAATACTTGAGAAATTGTTATATCTTGGATTTATTGTTAAATGGTTATTTAGAATTTATCATGAATTTATGAAGCTTTATACCTCTCTGAAAAGTGCACTTCATGCTCAATGGGTAGCCCTTAGAAGCTTTACGGGAATTTAAATAAATATCAGAATAATTGGAAAAAATGATAATCTTTTGGATTTAGTCCATTTGCATCATGATAAGTCTCCAGTAAATAATTCAGGGCATTCGGATGATTATTTAGAATACCCCCTATCTGGTTCAACGTGTCGTCTGAATTGGTGTGCATATAGCAAAATGGCTAAATTGGAATAAGACAAGGTCGGGGATAGTTATTGGAGTTAGACCCTTTTGTTGTGGATGATTTCCCAATAGAAAGAAAAGAAGAGTAGTGAGAGTGGGTTGGCTAGTGTTAGGTGGTGCGCATGATCGACGAAAAATCGTCTTTCTCGTAGTAATTAGGAAGAGTCAAAACTTCGTAAGCATACAGTAAATAGTAAACTTAGGGTTTCACACTTTCCCACCCAGTGTCCCGGGAGATAGTATGGGTTACTTGGGCAATAAGCCCAGTAGTTGTGATGGTGGTCTGGCGAGCTTTAGCTCGGTTGTAGATTACGACGGACGAGATTGTCCGGTGAGCTTTAGCTCGGTTGTAGATTATGACGGACGGGATTGTCCGGTGAGCTTTAGCTCGGCTGTAGATTACGACGGACGGGATTGTCCGGTGAGCTTTTAGCTCGGTTGTAGATTACGACGGACGGGATTGTCCGGTGAGCTTTAACTCGGTTGTAGATTACGACGGACGGGATTGTCCGGTGAGCTTTAGCTCGGTTGTAGATTGTGTTGGACGGGAATTGTCCGGTGAGCTTTGATAGTTTAACTTTCAAGGCAGCCTAAACACCTAGAGGGGGGGGGGTGAATAGGTTCTGCTTTACTTATAAAAACTTCTAGGCAGAATTCAATTCAATAGCTAACATAATTTACACAGCAATCACAGAAAATAAAACATCACAGATTGCACAATGTTTTATAGTGGTTCCCCAAGGTTTGGGTACATCCACTTTCCCCCTTCACCTATCTAGCAGTATGCTAGATTCAGCCAAACTTCCACTTATCTCAGATCAACAGATCCTACAACTCAGAACCCAACTGGTTCCTACAACTCAGGCACAACTGCCCTACCTCAGCCTTGCCCTAAGGCCTACAACTCAGAGAATATCCTTCTCCTATACTCAGGCAAACTGCCCTACCACTCAGAGTTCAACACTCCTACACTCAGCCTTTATAACATAGGCTTACAACTCAGATCTGTGTAAACAAATCCTACAGAAATATAGAAAAGATTATTAATCTGTCTTGCCAAAGTTGAGAGAGAAAAGGCCAAGACAATTCTTGATCAGCTGATGCAATCAACTGTATCTGAGCCTTCTTCAAGGCTTCTTGAAAATGAACTTAGCTGAGTTGATTCCAAACAGCTTCTTGAGAATCCACTGGTGGTTTCTTTCTTCTTCTTCTAATTCAGGCTTGATCTCTCTCTATCCAGCACTTTGAAAGATTCTTCTGAATTCTGATTAGAACTCTTCTTAGATCTATCCTTAGATAGTCTTCTTAGATCTCCCGGAGAAGATCTTCTTAAGTGCCTAGCACTTTCTTGAAATGAATTGGATCGTAATCCTTCTCAACTTTTTGATTCTCAACAATGTTTTTCAACAGTTGCTTTCTCCTTCTGAATCCATCTATTTATAGACATTCTTCATGGCAACCGGCTGATCCGGTTTCTAACCGTTTTCTGACAAGTCTGACAGCTTCAGTTAACCGGTGGTAACCCACAGCTGTCAAGTCCTAAAACAAGTCCTGTGCCTTAGTCTTGAACCACAAGTTGTTGACACAGTCTGTCAGAAAGTGTCGAGACCATCTGTCTAACTATGTCGACATAATTGACTTTGGTGTCGACACAGTCTTCAGTGATGTCGACTAAGTTGCCTTTGAGTCGACACAGCTTCTTCTGAAAATAACTTGGTCTTGACTCTTCAGTGTGTCGACACAAGTCCTGTGTGTCGACACAGTTGTTGTAGAATCATAACTTAGTAAGTGTCGACACAGACTTCAGGTGTCGACAAATTCATTTCTTAAATCTGCTTTAATGTGTCGACTTAATCACAATGTGTCGACACATTCTGCTGGTGTCGACAAACTTGAGGTCGACTATTTTCTTCTGTGTCGACACATTCAGCTGATGTCGACAATCTTGAGATCGACTATATTCTTCTGTGTCGACACATTCTCCCAATGTTGAGGTCGACGCTTTTCTTCTGTGTCGACTCTTTTCTTCTGTGTCGACACAAATTCCCAGTGATGTGTCGACTTACTTCTTCTGTGTCGACACTTTTTCCCAGTGTAGTTGTAGACTAACTGCTATGTGTCGACACTGCTTCCCAGTGTTGTGTCGACTCTTTTCTCCTGTGTGTCGACACTGCTTCCTCTGTGTCGACACTTGGACTTAGAATTTTTCTGCATACTTTATCAATTCTTCACCTGCACATGTCAACTTAAAACAACATCAAATACACCTTGATGTATATCATTGAGCTAGGTTGGGCTTCTTCAAATCAGGTACACATTTTCCAATGTACCCAACAATCTCCCCCTATTTGGAGAAGTCATAACCTCTATAGCCAATGATATACACCATTTATAAACAGTACTAAATGATGATTAATGACATAACAGGAATACTTAATATAAACAACACATAAAAAAAAACAATTCACCACAGAATGCACATTATAATATGCCAAACAACATTTTGTTTATAACTGGGTAATGTTTGATTACAATGTTTTACATTTAATGATTACATCACAACATTACAAAACACTAAAAAAGAACTTAAAACATAATCAGGATTGATCAGGCTCTCTAATTATAATCCCTTTGCCAGATTGAATTGTAGCTGTCACAGGAGCTTCTGATTCTTCAGCTATCTTCTTTCCTTTAAGATCAGCTTTCTTCTGAGCTTCTTCCTTGATCCTTTGCCTTTCAAAATAATGAAAAGGCTTTGGGAAGTATTTGCTTGGCTCCTTAGCATCTGATGGCAGTCTTCCCAGCTTGGCTTTCCTTCTGAATTGAACTATTGCTTCTTGTCTTGCCTCATACTTCTGCCATTCTATTTCATTGTACCACTTGCCTCTCTCATGAACTTTATCTTGTATAGCTTTCCATGCAGTGAGTATTATGTTCCTTGAAGTAGGACTCCACTGCTCATAATCTGGCTTCAGTACAGCCTGCTCTCTGAATTTCTTCTTTGCTACTAGAGCATCTTGCTGTTCTTTTAGAGTAGCCTCAGGCTTATCAACCTTTCCAAAGACAATATTAGTAACCTCCTTTGGAGGACTATACATTCCTTGAACCTTCTGATCAATCATGTCAAAATCTGGAGGGGGGTAAATGACTTGGGCAACCTCAGGTTGAGTGCCTTCAAGTAGATTTGATTGTATTCCTGATTCAGCTACCATAGCATCATCACACAATGGGGGATATCCCAAAGTGGCTCGAATGCTATTGGTCACCCATTTGGAGTGCTCTGAGCCTGCATGTATTAGCATCCTCTCCCCCTTTATGGCTTCTCTAGATACATGATCTCTTAGATCTTCCTTTTGAAATCGGATTTGGCCATCCAAATAATTTACACCGTCTTTAAAAAATGGTTTTAACTTTTAAGCTTTTCAGATATTTCTTTTTGAGAGGTTGTGATGGCAGTCTTAACAGATGCAATGGCAGCCTTGAAAATTCTTATCAAATCTTCCCTTTCTTTGGCTCTATCTGCAGGCAGACCTGGAACAATCTTCTTTACCTCCTCAATGATCTCATTATGAGATTCAGTTAAATTATCATTCATTCTGATCTGATTTTCCAAAACATAACTTTGCTTCAAAGCAATGTCATCCACCTTTGTAGTGATAGCCTCCTGTTGTTTAGCTAGATAAACCACAGCATTGCCACCCTTGTGGAAGCAATCTGTCATTTCAGTTTTATGCAAGTTGACCTGAAACTGGATGGACTTGATATCCTGAGCTAAGTCAAACTGAAGTGACTTGCTATTCTCATCAACATACTTTTCCATAGCCAACCTTTGTTCATCCAATTTTACTTGTAGATCTATCATAAATTTGTTATAATCAAAGGCTGGAGATACTTGTAGAGGTGTGGTCTGTAAAACCTGCTTATAATTCTTGCTTCTTCTCTTGAAGACAACAAGTTTTCTTTTCTTTGCCACCCTGGCATCTTCAGTTTCTGTTTCAGATGAAGTATCTACATGAATTCTTTCTTGAGGATGATGAATTGTATCTGTTCCAGGGGTCTGTTGCTCAGCTTCAACATCCACTGGCTCACCCTCAACCTGTGGCTCAACTTCAGCTTCCTGCTCAATGTCCATACCTATGGACTTCTCAATATCTGGTCCACCTCCTACTTTATCAGCAGTAGTATCAATATCAGGGAATAACTCCTCCATAGTAAATTCCAGTTGAGCTGTAACTTCTGCAGCAGTTAAATCTTGAGACAAGTTTAACTGTGCTTCCTCTTGTACTTGCACTTCAGTACTTGTAGTATCTAGAGTAGGAGTGGACACTAGCTCCCCCTGAACCTGTGCAGTAATAAGAATATGAGCAATGTCTTTTATAGTAAAATACATTAGCTCCCCCTATACCTGAGCAGGAGTAGATACCTTTGGAGCAAGAGTGGAAACTGGCTCCCCCTGCATCTGTGCAGGTGTTGACACTTCCTGGACAACAGTTGTGTCTGGCTGATCTTCAACCTGTGTCCTCAGGGGGTCTTCTTGTAATTGTTCAGATTCTTGATTCTGTGTAGGGGTTTTCACAGGGGTGTCTGGCCTGCTCTCTTCAGGCACATCCTTGGACAGCACCCTATCCCACCTTGAGAACAATCTCATATCCATTCTTCTCATATGATTAATCTTACTCCCTTGCAATTGCTGCATCACTTCAGGAATCACTCCAGTGAGGTACAGGCTCATGATCCTAGCCATGTTAGGCTTCTTGATTCCTTCTTTGATCTTGTCAAAGATCACTCCTGACCAATCAGTAGGAATAGTAAAAACAATCCTGGTCATCAGGCTGAACATATAGGCAGAAATCCTATCATGTCCACCTGTCTTGCAGAGGATTACTTTCCCAACTACTTCTGACAAGAACTTCCCTTGCTGATTCATACCCTTCCTGTTGAATGCAGCTCCAATCTTCAATCCTGAGTCCAGTCCACACCATTGAAGGGCTTCCCTTGTCTTAGATATAGGAACTTCCTCTTCATTCTCAACTACTTGCAATTGAAAGATCTTTCTTATACTTCTTTGATTAATCTTCACCTTAGTCCCTTGAACAGTGGACTTAATCTTGAGGCCAGTAGAGTGGACTGATGCAGAGATAAAGAACTCGTGCACCTCCTTCTTCCAGATTTTAGTAGGTTCTGAGATGAGAAATTCTAACCCTGACTCAGAGAGGAGGGTGATAACTCCTTGGACATCTGGCGGCGCCTCTGCAAAGGCCTGGCGCACCAACTCATACCCTTCATTGATGTTATCTTCAATCCTTGGCGCCATCGTTTTGTCGAGAAAGCTTGAGAGAAGAGAGAAAGATAGACTGTCGACACAGGGTTTTAGTCTCGAAAACCTTGGAAGCGTGTCGACAGAATGAGATTTTGACCTATTTATAGCCGCAGTTGAAAGAAGTTCAAAAGGCGCCAAAAACAGTCAAAATGTGTCGACACAGACGGAATGTGTCGACACAAACTTCTACCGTCTCGACATTACTTCAGCCTACTATGTGTCGACACCAATTTGTGGTTATGTCGACACCTTAGATAAACAGAAATTCTGTGTCGACTCTAAGGATAAGTGTCGACACATATTCTGTAAGTGTCGACACCATTTTCCTGGTTGAGTCGACATTATATTTCTGGTTAAGTCGACAATATAACTCTTAAGTGTCGACACATATTCTCTGTGTCGACACAATATTTCTGACTTGTCGACATAATTTCTCTGAGTCGACACATTACTACTGAATGTGTCGACACATTCTTACTTAGCCAATTTCTGTAACTTCAATGTGTCCTTTTTAACACTTGATTATGTTGTTGTTATTACCTTTACTTATTTATATACCACTTCAATTGCATTGTTAATGATTTTGTTAATACATTAATCAATGGTTAACATACCTAATTCAATTTTGAATTTATTGAATTTGGTTTCATCTAAAGGCTTAGTAAACACATCTGCTATTTGATAATCTGTTTTTACAAATTCCAATGAGATGTCTCCTCTTTCTACATGTTCTCTAAGAAAATGGTATTTGATTTCTATATGCTTAGTTCTACTATGAGAAACTGGATTATTAGCAATAGAAATAGCACTCTTTGAATCACATAAAAGGGGTGTTCTACTTACCTGAATACCATAATCCTTAAGCTGATGCTGCATCCACAATAGCTGTGCACAGCAGCTTCCAGCAGCAACATACTCTGACTCAGCTGTGGAAATTGCCACACTGGTCTGCTTCTTACTACTCCAAGATATTAGTCTTCCCCCCAGGAATTGACAAGTACCTGTAGTACTCTTTCTATCCTCTCTACATCCTGCAAAATCTGCATCTGAATAGCCTGTTAGTAGAAAATCTCTATTCCTAGGGTACCAAAGACCTAGAGTAGGAGTGCCCTTTAGATATCTCAGAATCCTTTTGACTGCAGTATAATGAGATTCTTTAGGGCAGGCTTGGTACCTAGCACAGACACATGTAGCATACATAATTTCAGGTCTACTAGCAGTGAGATATAGTAGAGACCCAACTATTCCTCTATACAATGATTCATCAACAGGTTTACCTGCCTCATCTTTGCATATAGGCATACTTGTTCCCATAGGAGTTCTCATGGAGGAGGATGACTCCATACCATATTTCTTAATTAATTCTTTGGTGAACTTAGACTGGGATATGGACAATCCATCATCAGTCTGTCTTACTTGGAGTCCCAAGAAGAACTTAAGTTCTCCCATACTGCTCATCTCAAATTTCCCTTGCATAAGTTTGGCAAACTTTTTACAAAGGTTGTTTTCAGTAGATCCAAAGATTATGTCATCAACATAGATCTGGACTAAGATGATCTTTCCTTTGGATTCCCTAAGGAATAGAGTTTTGTCTATCTTTCCTCTTGAGAATTTATTCTCAATGAGGAAGGTAGACAGGGTTTCATACCAAGCCCTTGGAGCTTGTTTTAACCCATACAAAGCTTTCCTAAGCTTATACACAGAATCAGGTTTAAGAGGATCTACAAAACCTGATGGCTGCTCTACATATACTTCTTCTTTAAGATCACCATTCAGAAATGCTGACTTCACATCCATCTGGTATACTTTGAAGTCTTGGTAGGCTGCATAGGCAAGGAACATTCTGATTGCCTCCAGCCTTGCTACTGGAGCAAAGGTTTGATCAAAGTCAATCCCTTCTTCCTGCCTGTATCCTTTTGCAACCAATCTTGCTTTATTCTTTACTATTATTCCACTTTCATCTAGCTTGTTCCTATAGATCCACTTAGTGCCAATTATGTTGTGGCCTCTTGGTTTAGGAACAAGCTCCCAGACTTTGCACCTTCTGAATTGATTCAGCTCCTCTTGCATAGCATCAATCCAGTGCTGGTCTTGGATAGCTTCTTCAAACTTCTTAGGTTCCATTTGGGACAAGAAACTAGAATGCAAAACTGTGCTTTGATTTCTGCTTCTAGTTTGAACTCCTTGTCTTGGATCACCAATTATCTGATCAGTAGGATGATCTCTTAGATATCTTATAGCTGGAGGTAGATTCCCTTCAGGTTGAGCATCTCCAGCTTCTTCATTCTGCTGTTCCTCTTGGTTTTCATCAGCTTCCATTATCTCTTGTACTCCCCCTGGACAGCAGCCTTCATTTTCCAATGCTCCATCTTCCTTTGAAGCTTCAGCAATGGAGAGCTTGTCCATCTTCTTGCTTATACCTGTTGAGTCATTTGATCTACAAGACAACTCACAATTGATTAATCTTGTTTCATCAAATACAACATGCACTGATTCTTCAACAACTTGAGTAGTTAAGTTGAAGACTCTATAGGCCTTACTATTTGTGCTGTACCCAACAAATATCCCATCCTGGGATTTGGCAGCAAACTTAGTCAAATATGACTTGCCATTGTTAAGTATATAGCACTTGCAACCAAAAATCCTAAAATAGGATAGATTTGGTTTTCTGCCTTTCACAATCTCATAGGGAGTCTTTCTGTGGCTTTTGGTGATAGAAGCCCTATTGATGACATGACAAGCAGTGTTAACTGCCTCAGCCCAAAAATATTCTGGGAGAGAGGTGTCACTCAATAGAGTTCTACCAGCTTCAATTAATGTTCTATTCTTTCTTTCAGCAATTCCATTTTGCTGAGGTGTTCTAGGTGAGGAGAACTCTTGGAAAATCCCAAAGTCTATACACAAGTTTGTTATGCTTTCAGATTGAAACTCAGTACCATGGTCACTTCTGATTTTGACCACTGTACTATTCAGTTCATTCTGAATTTGCTTTACAAAATTAAGTAATACACTTGGGGTTTCAGATTTTTGTCTCAGAAAGAACACCCATGTAAATCTAGAATAGTCATCTACAACCACTAGAGTGTAGACCTTCCTACCTAGACTGTGAACTGGCATAGGACCAAAAAGATCCATATGCAAGAGGTATAAGCACCTCACAGAATGCCTTGTTTTCAAGGCTTTGAAATGAGGTTTTTGTCTGCTTGCCCTTTTGACAAGCTGAGCATACCCCTTCCTTTATACACTTAACTTGAGGCCCATTCCTCACTAGTTCTTTACTAAAGAGTTGGCCAATTGTCTTATAGTTTAGATGAGCCAATCTCTTGTGCCACTTAACACAATGAGAAGCATTGTCATCAGCTACAAGACAAATGGGGAGAAGCCTTATTCTCACATTCAAAATTAAGGCAATACACATTTCTCTTCCTATACCCAGTCAATATGATCTCTTGATCACTTGACCTTTTGATATGACATCCATCCTTACCAAATGAAATGTCATATCCTATATCACTCAGCTGGCTTATGCTTATTAGATTATGTTTCAAACCTTTTACATAGGCCACTTGGGTGATAGTAATTAGGTTAGAAGAATTGTTACCAAACCCTTTGATGACTCCTTTTTCAGATCCACCAAAGATCACTTTATGTCCATCTTTGACAGATGAATACTCCTTCAGCAGCCCCTTTGTTCCAGTCATGTGCCTGGAACAACCACTATCCAAGTACCATATAGGGGCATGGTTACTTGGATTCACCTGCAATACAGAATTACTTACCCTTAGAACCCAAGTAAGTCTTGGGTCCTTGGTTCAGGTTAGCATTAATAAAGTTATCATAACCTCTTCTAACAGGTAGACTCTTATTCTTTATAACACTTGCGTTATACCAGCAGTCCAATGCAAAATGGCCCCTCTTGCCACAGCACCAACATTCAAACTTATTGTATCTAGATCTAGATACATCCTTGTCAGAAGAATTTCTGTTCATTGCTGGTGCTGTTGCAACTTCACCTACTGATTTCTTAAAACCATTGGGTTTATGACCATAGGTAGGCCTGCTTGCCTTAACACCCTTGTTCTTCAGAACATTTGTCTTAATATGACCTTGAATGTCTTCATGATCATATATGTTAGAAGGCACTTTCTCCTTACTAAACTTTATGGGGACTGAAAGGTTTAGTGGCTGAATAGGGGCTTTGCCTTTCCTCTTGAATCTGTCAGCCCTGGAGTTACCTTTAAATCCTAATCCAGCTTTACCCTTCTGAGTGACAAATTCATCTATCAAGGGTAAGACAGATTTTGGCTTAGAGTAACTAGCCACTAAATCCCTTTCAATTCTAAGTCTGGCCTCCAGACTCTTTACTTGATCATTAGTATAATTAATTGTGCCCATCTGAATAATAGTTATATTCTTCAGCTTGGCAATTTCATTTAATTTTTGATCAAGGACTTTTTCTAACTCAGTTGTTGCTACCCTTAGTTCAGCAATTTCCTGAGCCTGTGTTTTAACCAGGTTCTTGCTTTTCTTAAGGGCCTGCAACAAGTCCCCATACTTGTCTATCAATTGATAGACATCTCCTTCAAATCCAGGTGCATCTTCATCACTTGATGCAGATGTAGCTGATTCTTCATTTGTACTACAAACAGATGTACAGGAAGGACAGTTTACCTCATTAGGACCAGACTGATTCTGGCATATGTCCTCTTCTGATCTTGTCATCAAACCCATGCATTGATGTTCATTGATGGAGTCTAGCAACTGCATAAACTCTTCTTCCTCAGATGCAGCATATAGTCCAATATATGCTTCAGCTTCAGATCCTGATTCTGAAGTTGACTAGGTCTGACAGACTTTTATCTTTCTTTGCTACAAAGGATTTCTCCTTCTTGCCTTTCTGATAAGTCTTCTTCTTTTCTGAAGATTCCTTCCTTTTGTCAGGACAATCAGCCACTACATGTCCAGGCCTATTGCAACAATAGCAGACAATCTTTGAAGTAGTGGCTTTGCTGGGCTTTGAGCTACTTTTCTCTTTCCTTGATGACCTTCTCTTCTGATAATAGTCATCAACTTGCTGTGATGTGGAAGGCCTAGACTTCCATTGCTTCTTTTTCAAGAACCTTTGGAATTGCCTAGTGAATGCAGCAAAGTCTACATCTGACTCACAGCTAACTGAACCCTTATCTGAATTTTCAGAACTATCTTCTTCAACTTCCTTAGGAGGAGATGGTGATTTCCTCATATTCTTTCTGGTGGCTTCAGCATTAAATGCCACAGTCTTTTCTCTATGCTCTCCTCTTGAGTTTCTTTCCTCCTCCTTCCTTACCATAAGTTGCATTTCATAGGATAGCAACTTTCCAAACAGGGTTGGAGGAGATATCTCTGCCAATTTAGCCACTTCTCTTAAGGCACAGATCTTTGTATCCCAATCCTTTGATAAGGATCTTAAGAATTTGTCATTCAGTTCATAGGTACTGAAGACTCTTCCATAGGATATTAGCTCATTCACAATTCTATAGAATTTCTTATAGCACTCAGTTATGCTATCAGATTTTCCTTGTCTAAAGCTTTCATACTCCTGATTTAGCATAGACTTTCTATCCAGCCTTACTTCTTCAGATCCCTCCAGGTAGACAATCAATGTGTCCCACATCTCCTTGGAGGTCTTGCAGTGAATCAGATTCTGAAATGTTGAATCATCTATGGCACTGACAATAATGTTCTGTGCCCTTTTATCCATGGTTGCCAAGATGATTTCATCCTTGGTCATTTCTGAATAAGTCTTTGGTATTTGGATATTTGCATCAAGAACAGATATCTTCATTGGAGTGAAGGGCCCTTCCTGTACTGTGATGTAAATCCTTGGGTCAGATGCTTCCATAAACAATCTGACTCTCTCTTTCCAGATCCCAAAGATTTCCTTCTTGCATATGGGTAATTTCATAGACCCTAGCTCCTTATGATTCTCTCCAGAACCCATCTTCTTGAATCTTGAATCTGCCTTTCAGATCTACCTCAGACTGTTAAGTCCTTTTTGAGGAACCTCCCTCTGATACCACTTGATAGTTTAACTTTCAAGGCAGCCTAAACACCTAGAGGGGGGGGGGGTGAATAGGTTCTGCTTTACTTATAAAAACTTCTAGGCAGAATTCAATTCAATAGCTAACACAATTTACACAGCAATCATAGAAAATAAAACATCACAGATTGCACAATGTTTTATAGTGGTTCCCCAAGGTTTGGGTACATCCACTTTCCCCCTTCACCTATCTAGCAGTATGCTAGATTCGGCCAAACTTCCACTTATCTCAGATCAATAGATCCTACAACTCAGAACCCAACTGGTTCCTACAACTCAGGCACAACTGCCCTACCTCAGCCTTGCCCTAAGGCCTACAACTCAGAGAATATCCTTCTCCTATACTCAGGCAAACTGCCCTACCACTCAGAGTTCAACAGTCCTACACTCAGCCTTTATAACATAGGCTTACAACTCAGATCTGTGTAAACAAATCCTACAGAAATATAGAAAAGATTATTAATCTGTCTTGCCAAAGTTGAGAGAGAAAAGGCCAAGACAATTCTTGATCAGCTGATGCAATCAACTGTATCTGAGCCTTCTTCAAGGCTTCTTGAAAATGAACTTAGCTGAGTTGATTCCAAACAGCTTCTTGAGAATCCACTGGTGGTTTCTTTCTTCTTCTTCTAATTCAGGCTTGATCTCTCTCTATCCAGCACTTTGAAAGATTCTTCTGAATTCTGATTAGAACTCTTCTTAGATCTATCCTTAGATAGTCTTCTTAGATCTCCCGGAGAAGATCTTCTTAAGTGCCTAGCACTTTCTTGAAATGAATTGGATCGTAATCCTTCTCAACTTTTTGATTCTCAATAATGTTTTTCAACAGTTGCTTTCTCCTTCTGAATCCATCTATTTATAGACATTCTTCATGGCAACCGGCTGATCCGGTTTCTAACCGTTTTCTGACAAGTCTGACAGCTTCAGTTAACCGGTGGTAACCCACAGCTGTCAAGTCCTAAAACAAGTCCTGTGCCTTAGTCTTGAACCACAAGTTGTTGACACAGTCTGTCAGAAAGTGTCGAGACCATCTGTCTAACTGTGTCGACATAATTGACTTTGGTGTCGACACAGTCTTCAGTGATGTCGACTAAGTTGCCTTTGAGTCGACACAGCTTCTTCTGAAAATAACTTGGTCTTGACTCTTCAGTGTGTCGACACAAGTCCTGTGTGTCGACACAGTTGTTGTAGAATCATAACTTAGTAAGTGTCGACACAGACTTCAGGTGTCGACAAATTCATTTCTTAAATCTGCTTTAATGTGTCGACTTAATCACAATGTGTCGACACATTCTGCTGGTGTCGACAAACTTGAGGTCGACTATTTTCTTCTGTGTCGACACATTCAGCTGATGTCGACAATCTTGAGATCGACTATATTCTTCTGTATCGACACATTCTCCCAATGTTGAGGTCGACGCTTTTCTTCTGTGTCGACTCTTTTCTTCTGTGTCGACACAAATTCCCAGTGATGTGTCGACTTACTTCTTCTGTGTCGACACTTTTTCCCAGTGTAGTTGTAGACTAACTGCTATGTGTCGACACTGCTTCCCAGTGTTGTGTCGACTCTTTTCTCCTGTGTGTCGACACTGCTTCCTCTGTGTCGACACTTGGACTTAGAATTTTTCTGCATACTTTATCAATTCTTCACCTGCACATGTCAACTTAAAACATCATCAAATACACCTTGATGTATATCATTGAGCTAGGTTGGGCTTCTTCAAATCAGGTACACATTTTCCAATGTACCCAACAAGCTTCGGCTCGGTTGGTTGTGTTGGAACACCCTATTACTAATTTGGATAAGGATCACTATGCTTGTCTTAGGATCCTAGTTGACCTAGTTGTATAGTTGAGAAGGTCAACATTAGAATGAGTCTAGGGTCTAGAACTTAGTTTTGAAGCTGCCCCAAGACCACTCCAAGATCAAGGATGAAGAGCTAAGTCTAAGGCAATTTTCGTCGAGCTCTGGTCGACGAATCGTCGAACTCAGTTCGACGCTCTCTGAGCTCAACTTCAACAAATCGTCGAGCTCCGGTCGACGATCTTCGAGCTCAGATCGACTATCTGCTTTTAGCTAGCTTTTGCTTAATCGTCAAACTCCCCTCGACTATCGTCTAGCTCAGTTCGACGATGCCTCCTTCAGCTGTTTCTCAGGTCGCTGAGCTCAGTTCGACGATCTTTGAGCTCAGTTCGACGATTTCTGTCTGCTTATCTCAGTTCATCTCTGAGCTCAGTTCGACGATCGTAGAGCTCAGATCGACGATTCTTTGGAGAGATCAACGTCTTCAAGATTTCAAATGCTGCTGATTTTTTGGAATGTTTTTGAATATTATCAGCATTTATGACAGAAGATCTCCCAGCCGTTTGGAGCAAGTTTCAAGGTATCATTCAGAGAATGTTTGCTGGACTTTCCTCTAAAAGACAAGACCATTTATGGAAAACATTTATGACTGACCAACGGCTATTTTTTGGACAAGAGAATCTTAGAAATTATTATTCATCTCTTCTGCCTCTTAGCTAGAACATATACACAGATTGACAAGAAGAGTGAACACAGAATAGAGAATACTGATAGCAGAAGAATAACAGAACTGCAACTTCAAAATTCTTCTTACTGACTGAAAAGTGTTCACAATCTCATCATCTCCAGACATCTCATCACAATCTTTTGCTGGAGATCAAAGTTCTGAAGACCTATCACCCTTCTGCAAAGCCTCTCTGCCTGAACCTCTCTACATCTCAGGGGGAGCTTTGACATCTTCAATCCACTTGTGCTTCTCTCATTTGACTGAGAACAGAGAAGACAACTTCAACTTTCACTTTTTCTTTTCCTGCTGTAAAAGGGTTCTTGAACTCCCTTCAAAAGTTCTGTCTGGTTCTGAGAGCCTTGTCAAAACTCAGTGGTGGCAAGACACCTTATCAAAAAATCTAGCTTTGGTTTTTGAGCACCTTATCAAAAGCTCATTGGTGTCAGGACACCTGATCAACTCAGTCCTGAGTGGATTCCTACCAAGGGTGGTAGAAGAGTGGATGTACCCAGTTTTGGGGAACCACTATATTTCCTTGTGTCTTCTGGTTCTGCTTGTGTGATTTGTCTGCTGTGTGCTGTGTCCTTTTCCTTTCAGTTTTTAAGTTTCTGTTAGCACTCTACACTATAGCTTAAATAGAATTTTAATTTGTGCTATTTTAATAATTCAAAAAATATTTTAAGTAAACTCTATTCACCCCCCTCTAGAGTTGAGATAGATCTTACCCTCACTTTCAATTGGTATCAGAGGGAGGTTGGTTGCTCATACTGGTTAACACCTGAACCAAAAGATCCCTGATAAGATCAATCTCTGTAGAGGATTACTTTCTATACATCTATCTACTCATTTAGAGACATGACACAGAACAAAGATTATGCAAGCACCAGACCACCAGTGTGCAACCTCTCCAAGTTTGCACTCTGGAAGGCAAGGATTAGATTGTATATGAATTCTATTGATGAGGATATCTTTAATTCTGTCTTGACAGTGTGTCCAACTCCACCAGCAAGCTCAAGTACAAGTGCTGTTCCACCTCCTTCTGGAACAGATGCAGATATAAAGAAGTGGAAGATTGCAAATGCTAAGGCTATGAACATCTTAGCCCAAACTATGTCTGATGACATTTTTCAAAAGGTAGCTGAATGCAACTCAGCCAAAGAAACCTGGGACAAACTCTCTGAAATTGTCTCAGGATCTGCTGATGAAAGAAAGGATAGAAGGTCTCATCTGATAAGTCAATATGAGAACTTCAAGAAAGGAGAAGGTGAATCAGTGGCTGACATGTACAATAGACTAAGTCTGATTGTCAATGAGCTAAAGACTTTGGACAAGGAAATCTCTTTAACTGAACTAAATGATAAAATCCTGATGTGCTTTCCCAGCACTTGGGATTCAAGAATCTGGCCAATCAAAGATGCCAGAAGCCTGAATGAGATTACCACTGAAGCTCTCCTGGGCAAGCTCAAATCCTATGAGCTGCTCATTAAAAATAGAGAAGAAGAACAGAAGGCTGCCTCTCCAGCCACAAGGAAAGAAAAGACCATAGCTTTCAGGGCTGCAGAAGAGGAGCCTGAAGATAAAGCCACAGGAAATGATGAGCTCATAAGTCTACTGGCTAAGAGATTCTACAAAATGGCCAGAAAAGATTTCAGAAAAAGGCCATACAAGGGTCATGATAAACCAAGGTATGATAAATCAAACAACACTACAGAAATCATATGCTTTGGTTGCAGGAAACCAGGACACATTGTGCCTGACTGTCCAGAGAACAAGAATAAGGACAAGAGAGATAGAAGAGAAAGAAGAAAAGGAAAGGATCACAAGAAGAACAACTCAGACAAAGCCTCCTTCAGCAAAAACAAACATACAAGGAAGGGCTTTGTTGCTGAGACCTGGAGTGAGACTGAAGAGGAATCTGAAGCCTCATCCAGTTCCAGTGATGATGAGGATGATGCAGATGAAAAGGAGTTCTGCATGATGGCTATCAATGCATCACAACAAAACTCTGATGAAGAATCAGAATCAGATTCAGACACTCATCAGATGAAGATCAGGTAATCAATTCTTTTGATTTTCATTCTGAAGATTTCAAAAGTGAATTTAAGACACTATGCCTAGACCTACTAAAATCTGAGAAGGAGATAATATCTCTCAGGAATCAATTGTCTGAGCATAGTATCCTAAACTCAAAGAACCTCAAGCTCTCTGAGGAGTTAGAATGCTGTAGGGAGGAGATAGCTTCACTGAAAAGTGAACTATCAAAGGCCAAAAAGTTTGAAGAATCTCTAAATGGGAGGAGTATCAGACTTATGGACATCACAAGCACAGTGAACTCTAGATTCAATAGTACACTGGGTTTGGGTGCCTCCCCCAGCCAACCTATAGTGTTAACAACTCCAATCAAGTTTGTCTCTGACAAAGGAAAGGGAGTAGTAGAGGTGGCTAGGAAGAATGCAGACCTGCCAGAGAAAATTTCAGTTCAACAAAATGCGTCGAGCAGAGCTCGACGATCGTCGAACAGAGCTCGACGATCTAAGCACAGATCGTCGACCTCAGCTCGACGACACCCAAACTCTGAACTCAAGCACTATCGATCTTCGAACAGAGATCGACGATCTGACCCAAGATCGTCGACCTCAGATCGACGATCGTCGAACAGAGTTCAGAATTGTGAACACATCTTCAATGGCTCAGTCAAATTCAATCCTAGAAGTTGCACATCTCATGGATTCAACCCCTATACTGAATGGATAGTACCTCCTAGGAGATACCATCCTGAAGGTTATAAGAGTCAACCTGAGATGTCTTTTATTTCAGAATTTAAAGGGTATCAACCTAGGCCCAAGGTTAACTGGGTCAAAAACAAATAAGCTGTTTTTGTGCAGGTGAAGACCTATCCAGCATCAAACCATCCATGGTATCTGGATAGTGGGTGCTCAAAGCACATGACAGGGGACAAGGACAATTTCACCTCCTTCAAAGCCAAGCTTGGACCCAAAGTAATTTTTGGAGACTCAAGCTTTGGAACTACAAAAGGATATGGTGCAGTCAAAATTGGCCCAGTCACATTCAAGAAGGTGGCATATGTTGAAGGACTAAAGCACAACTTGATAAGTATCAGTCAACTGTGTGATGAAGGATATCAAGTGACCTTCAACAAAGCCATATGCAAAGTCCAGTCAGTGGACAACACAACTGTGTTGACAGGTAACAGAAGAGGTAACATTTACTTAGTTAATTTTCTTTCACCTGTAGTAGATATTTGCCTGTTTAATTCCATTTCAAAACCAAATATTTTATGGCATAAGAGACTAGGGCACATTAACCTTAGAACCATTGCTAGGCTATCCAAAGACAACCTTGTTAGAGGACTACCTTCTGGCCCCTACAAGAAGGAAGAACTTTGCAAGGCATGTCAATTAGGCAAGCAAACTAAAAATAGCTTTAAGTCACTTAATAAGAGTGATTCACCTAGAATTTTGTATTTGTTGCACATGGATCTCTTTGGACCCATATCTGTACAAAGCCTAGGAGGGAAGTCCTATACTTTAGTGGTTGTAGATGACTTCTCAAGATTCACTTGGGTATTCTTTCTGAGGAAGAAGTCTGATAACTTCAAGTGTTTGACAGATTTTCTCAAATGCATTCAGATTGAGTTCAACACTCACATTGCCCTGATCAGAAGTGATCATGGGACAGAGTTTGATTCTCTTCTCATGCAAGAGTTCTGTCAAAGTGAAGGGATCAGGCACACTTTCTCAGCTCCTAGAACTCCTCAACAAAATGGGGTAGCTGAAAGGAAAAATAGAACCCTAATTGAATCTGCTACTACATTGTTGTCAGATGCTCACCTACCTCTATCCTTTTGGGCTGAGGCAGTGAACACCTCCAACTATGTGTTGAACAGAAGCCTGATACATAAACTGAAGGGCAAGACTCCCTATGAATTGCTCAAAGGGAAGAAACCTAAAGTAAACTATTTTAAAGTTTTTGGTTGTATTTGTTATATTCATAATAATGACAAGAAATATCTAGCAAAATTCCAAGCTAAAGCTGATGAAGGAGTGTTTCTGGGATACTCCATGATCAGCAAGGCTTATAGGGTTTATAACAAATCATCTTGCAAAATTGAAGAATCTGTTCATATTATTTTTGATGAAGCTAACATGTCTTTCAAGGAGAAGAATGCTTCTACCATAGAACCTTTGCAGGTACATTCTTTAGCTGAAGACTTGAACAAACTGCAAGTTACTGAAAAGAATGACAGCAGTGATGATGAAGAAGAAGTTCAACATCTAAAAGAAAATCACCTTGAAGAACCTGTTGTTGTTCCACTAGAGGAAACAACAACACAGGCTAGTGAACAATCAACACCTCCTGTTGATTTAGTAACAATAAGAGATCATCCAACTTCCCAAGTTATTGGAGACATCTCAGCTGGTGTGCAAACCAGAAATCAGGTCAACCAGAACCTAATGCACACTTGCTTCCTATCTCAAATTGAGCCTCAATCCATTCAAGATGCAGAGCAAGATCCACACTGGATCATTGCAATGCAAGAGGAGTTGCATCAATTTGACAGGAACAAGGTTTGGAAACTAGTACCTAAGCCAAAGGATCATCCCATTGTTGGAACAAAGTGGGTATTCAGGAACAAGCTGGATGATCAAGGAGTTATAGTCAGAAACAAGGCAAGGCTAGTTGCTCAAGGGTACTCTCAACAAGAAGGAATAGACTATGACCAGACCTTTGCACCAGTTGCAAGGTTAGAGGCCATCAGAATATTTCTAGCTTATGCTGCTCACAAAGGCTTCAAGGTCTACCAGATGGATGTGAAGAGTGCTTTTCTCAATGGGGACATCAAAGAGGAAGTCTATGTTAGACAACCTCCAGGTTTTATCTCTCTAACTCACCCTGATTATGTTTTCAAATTGCATAAAGCATTATATGGTCTCAAGCAAGCTCCTAGAGCATGGTATGAGACCCTAGCATGCTTTCTTCTGGAAAATGATTTTACTAGGGGGAGAGTAGACCAAACTCTTTTTATTAGAACCCATAAGTCCCATACCCTACTAGTGCAAATTTATGTGGATGATATTATATTTGGCTCCACTGATTCAAACCTGTGCAAAAAGTTTTCCAAGCTTATGCATTCTAAGTTTGAAATGAGTAGCATGGGTGAGCTGTCCTTCTTCTTAGGACTGCAAGTCAAGCAACATGCTGAAGGCATATTTATTTCTCAAACCAAGTATGCAAAAGAATTGGTTAAGAAATTTGGTATGTCTGATGCATCAAGTATGAAAACACCCATGCCCTCAAATGCTGTAATAGATGCTGATGAACATGGGAAACCTGTTGATCAGACAACATATAGAGCAATCATTGGCTCTTTATTGTACCTTACAGCCAGTAGGCCTGATATAATGTTTGCCACATGTCTTTGTGCTAGATTCCAAGTTAGCCCTAGAGAGTCACACTTAATCTTAGTTAAGAGGATTCTTAGGTATGTTAAAAGTTGTCCAAATCTAGGACTCTGGTATCCAAAAGATTCAGCATTTGACTTAACTGGATTCTCAGATGCTGATTATGCTGGATGCAGAATAGACAGGAAAAGCACCAGTGGAACATGCCAGTTCCTTGGTGACAGACTTGTCTCCTGGTTTTGTAAGAAGCAAACATCTGTGTCAACTTCAACTGCTGAAGCTGAGTATATGGCTGCAGGCAGTTGCTGCTCACAAATATTGTGGATACAAAATCAGCTTCTAGACTATGGCTACAACCTAGAGAAGTCAAAAATTTTCTGTGATAATACTAGTGCTATTTCTATAGCCCAAAATCCAGTCCTCCATAGTAGGACAAAACACATAGAAATCAGGCATCATTTCCTAAGGGATAATGTAGAGAAAAACAAAATTGAACTTCAATATATTCCTACTGATTTGCAAAGGGGAGATATTTTCACCAAACCCTTGGATGAAAAGAAACACAGGTTCTTCCTAAATCAGTTAGGCATGATAGATGGAGGAAGTCTTAATTAAAATCCAAGATTTTGAAAAGTCAAAACAGACCAAGACTAGGCTAAAAAAAATTCTGTCTTTTGAATGAGTTTAGACTCTGAACTGCGCTCGACGTTCTCTCAAAAATCGTCGAACGGAGATCAACGATCTTCCAAAAATCGTCGACCAGAGATCGACGCTTTTTCTATCGTCGATCTGAGTTCAGAGCCTTCGCTAGATCTAGAATTTTTTCTTCTTCTGTTCAGAGGCCGTCGAGCTGAGCTCGACGTTTTTCAACATCGTCGAACGAAGATCGCCGATTTTGAAGACTCTTCAGATTCCCTCTGTAGCCTAAATCGTCGAGCTTAGATCGACGCTTCGTCAAGCTGAGCTCCACGATTTTCTTTTTCGCCGTCGAACCCTAATATAAAATCATCTTTCAGCCGTCGTTCTCCTTTTTACGCTTTCATACTCTGCAACTTTCTTCCTTTTCCCTCCAAATTTTCTACGCTTGGTCGTTTTTGGTTTTCTGTTGCAGGTACATATGGCTGATTCGAGGGCTGCGATTGCCAAGATGAAGTTCGACACCGGTTTCGACATAGACATAAACTCATTTGATGGAAGCGACCAGCGCTTCAAGGATGTTCTGAATCTATTCAGAGAACAACAGCTAACCCAGATAATGACTACCAGGATGAAGATTGCATCTGAGGAGATTAAGGAATGGTGTTATACCGCAGCAGATGAGACTGAGAATACTGTTGTCGGCACCATTAAGGGGACCCAGGTAATTCTATCCCCGGCTTTATTAACTGACGTCTTTCAACTCAGCACTGGAGAAGACTCCATTGATCTGTCTGGAGAGGAGTATGCCTCCATGTTAGATAGGATGGGTCATAATGTAATCAACCCTAATAAACTGCTGAAAAAGAATCTGGCTATAGAATTCCAGTTCCTGGCTGATGTAGTTGGGAAGGTGCTGTTGGCCAAGCACTCAGCGCATGACACAATTTCCAGGTATCAGTTCTGCCTGATGGGAGCCTTACTGGATAAGAAACACCTCGACTGGGGCTCCATCTTCTTCACCCTGATTAAGAAGAAGATAAGCAAGTCTGCAGTCAGTTTTGGAAGAATCTTGGGGGTCTTTCTGCACTCAAGGTGCCCTGACCTTTTGACCTCTTCTGGGATGTTCATCAATGCATCCAAGAGGCTCTCCTGTGCCCTCTTCAGTAAATGGGACAGGCAGATAATCAACCCCTCCAGGGCTGCTGCAACACTTCTATCAGGCACAAGGACCAATCTGGTCACTCCTCTAGTAGAAGAGCTGCCTGCTTCTTCTTCTCCCCAAGCCATATCCACCCAAGCCACATATACCCAAGCCATCACCTCCTCACCACCAGTCTCCACCATTATTATCTCATCTCTCATTACCATTTCCTCACCCATGTCATCCCCTCCTCCATCCTCCTCAGAG
This sequence comes from Platanthera zijinensis, assembly GCA_039513925.1. Taxonomy (NCBI): domain Eukaryota; kingdom Viridiplantae; phylum Streptophyta; class Magnoliopsida; order Asparagales; family Orchidaceae; genus Platanthera; species Platanthera zijinensis. Next base: position 146,632,095 of record CM077086.1, read on the forward strand.
GTCTTCCATCCTCTCTTTTCCTATCCATTCCACACTCAACCATCATTTGCCCTTTTAGAGGATTCCCTCATGGATGACTCTCCCTCTTCTCCTCCTGAGACATCTTCCCTCCATCAAATGCTCACTGACATCCTCTCTCAACCCTCCTTCATACCCTCCTTTACTCTTCCACTCTTCTCCTCAACCTTCTCTATCCCCATCATTCCTTCTTCTGAACCAACAATCCCTACTCCACCTACCTCCACCTTTTCAGCTTCAGTCACCATCCCTCCATCCAACTTGCCTACTACCTCTGCTCAAGCCTCACTTGGGCATGTAGATCTTTCTAGCCTGGCTGACAGGCTCTATGAGTTGCTAGCTCCCAAGCTGGTATCTCTGCTGGAGTCCTCCCTGACTCCACTCCTGAAGCAAGTCCAGGAGCTGTCCACCAAGCTTGATTCTTTTTCCTCCTCCCAGGCAATCCCTTCTACTGGGTGCCTTGGTTCACCTCTCTCTGAACCAAGGCAGGGGGAGATGCCTTATGAAGAAGTGATTGTGCCAGCTCCAGCTCCAGCTTCTACTCTCTCAGCAAGCTCAGGATGTGCTTTTGCACTTAATCTGCAGAGGTTACTATCCAGATTTGATACAGCCTATCTAAGCTGTCTGCCTCCAATTTCTGCTGAAGATCTGTCCAAGGCCATTGTGCCTGTACCTGTCTGTAATCCCAGCCAGATTGTTTCCTATATCAAGTCATGGAAGGCTGTGGATGTATCTGATGCTGCTACTAAGGCCACTGTGCCTCCTTTTGTTGATACTGCTGCTGCTGACATAGAAATGATTCCAGCACCTAATGCTGAGGAAATTGTTGTTGAAACTGATAATGCTGATTCCAATATCCCTGCTGCTCCTGCTCCTGCTCCTGCTGCTGCTGCAAAGCTCAAAGCTCAAGAAGAATATCTAAGAAGAATTGATGCTTTATATGATCAACCTCAGAGTTCTGAAAGTGATCAGTACAGAACTGATTCTGATGATTCTGCCAGCACAATTGCCAAAAAGAGAAAAGCAAGAAGTAAAGCAATGATGTCAGTTCCTCCTGCCAAAGCTAAAGACTCCAATGACATTCCATATTACATTCTGCATGACTGCCCCATCACTGAACCATGGATGCAATTTTCCAAGAACCAACTAAAGGCCATGAAAAAGAGAAGAAAGCTTGACAAATATGAAAAAGGATCATCTCAACATCAGCCTCCTCCTCCTCCTCCTCCAGACTCTGGATCAGGCTCAGCTCCTCAAGCTCCAGCTCCTAGACAAAGTTCCTCTCAATCCTATTCTAAGTATTACCAAAAGGGACAACATCAAAGAGGGTATCAACCCAGAAGGGGTAGTTACAGAGGAAATCAAAGAGGACAGAGACCCTATCAAAGGGAAGGACAAGGCCATTCTGACTCTACTTCAGGTCCTTACCCTTACAAACTGAAAGACACAGTTGCTCCAAGGACCTCTCCTGCTCCTGAATCTCTCAACAAATATGAACCTGCTGTTCCATATGAGGATCCTGAGAACAATCCTGTGGCCTGGACTGCTAGGATGAAAGAGTTGGCTGCCCTTGATCAGATTAAGAAGGCTAGAGAACAAGGCAAAGAAATATCCAACATTACAACCTTATCAGAACAAAGAAAGAAAGAACTGGAAAAGTATGCCTCAAGGAAATTCTTCAATCTAGAAGATTACATGAAGCTGCACCCAGAGGCTGTAGTTCCAAGGCCAAGATCTCAAACCTCTCTAGGTGCAGAAGATGACAGAAGGTCCAAGAAAGAAGCCCTAAACCCTAACAGAGAAATCTTATTTAAAAAGGGAACTGAAAAGAAGTGATCTGTGTAAGCAAACATATCATCTACCTTTGGATATCTGCAGCTATTTATCTGTGATATGCATTGCTGTTTCTCTGCATTTTGCATTTAATTTCTGTATTATTAAATGCTCTTTATGATTGTCTGTAAATAGTAATCCTAATCCAAATAGGGGGAGATTGTTGGAACACCCTATTACTAATTTGGATAAGGATCACTATGCTTGTCTTAGGATCCTAGTTGACCTAGTTGTATAGTTGAGAAGGTCAACATTAGAATGAGTCTAGGGTCTAGAACTTAGTTTTGAAGCTGCCCCAAGACCACTCCAAGATCAAGGATGAAGAGCTAAGTCTAAGGCAATTTTCGTCGAGCTCTGGTCGACGAATCGTCGAACTCAGTTCGACGCTCTCTGAGCTCAACTTCAACAAATCGTCGAGCTCCGGTCGACGATCTTCGAGCTCAGATCGACTATCTGCTTTTAGCTAGCTTTTGCTTAATCGTCAAACTCCCCTCGACTATCGTCTAGCTCAGTTCGACGATGCCTCCTTCAGCTGTTTCTCAGGTCGCTGAGCTCAGTTCGACGATCTTTGAGCTCAGTTCGACGATTTCTGTCTGCTTATCTCAGTTCATCTCTGAGCTCACTTCGACGATCGTAGAGCTCAGATCGACGATTCTTTGGAGAGATCAACGTCTTCAAGATTTCAAATGCTGCTGATTTTTTGGAATGTTTTTGAATATTATCAGCATTTATGACAGAAGATCTCCCAGCCGTTTGGAGCAAGTTTCAAGGTATCATTCAGAGAATGTTTGCTGGACTTTCCTCTAAAAGACAAGACCATTTATGGAAAACATTTATGACTGACCAACGGCTATTTTTTGGACAAGAGAATCTTAGAAATTATTATTCATCTCTTCTGCCTCTTAGCTAGAACATATACACAGATTGACAAGAAGAGTGAACACAGAATAGAGAATACTGATAGCAGAAGAATAACAGAACTGCAACTTCAAAATTCTTCTTACTGACTGAAAAGTGTTCACAATCTCATCATCTCCAGACATCTCATCACAATCTTTTGCTGGAGATCAAAGTTCTGAAGACCTATCACCCTTCTGCAAAGCCTCTCTGCCTGAACCTCTCTACATCTCAGGGGGAGTTTTGACATCTTCAATCCACTTGTGCTTCTCTCATTTGACTGAGAACAGAGAAGACAACTTCAACTTTCACTTTTTCTTTTCCTGCTGTAAAAGGGTTCTTGAACTCCCTTCAAAAGTTCTGTCTGGTTCTGAGAGCCTTGTCAAAACTCAGTGGTGGCAAGACACCTTATCAAAAAATCTAGCTTTGGTTTTTGAGCACCTTATCAAAAGCTCATTGGTGTCAGGACACCTGATCAACTCAGTCCTGAGTGGATTCCTACCAAGGGTGGTAGAAGAGTGGATGTACCCAGTTTTGGGGAACCACTATATTTCCTTGTGTCTTCTGGTTCTGCTTGTGTGATTTGTCTGCTGTGTGCTGTGTCCTTTTCCTTTCAGTTTTTAAGTTTCTGTTAGCACTCTACACTATAGCTTAAATAGAATTTTAATTTGCGCTATTTTAATAATTCAAAAAATATTTTAAGTAAACTCTATTCACCCCCCTCTAGAGTTGAGATAGATCTTACCCTCACTTTCAGGTTGGTTGACTCATATCTATTGTATGTGCATAAAAGGTTTTAAGGTGGTGGGTCTTCTATATTGGGGAGTTCGATGCACCGACACCAATATGGTTGGCTCGGCAAGTGTGGTTAACACTTCGCCATCAGAAGTCCGGTGCGCCAGCCGGCAAGAGTACGCAGACCTCCGCTTAGTGCACCAAGCGTTGAGGCATACGATAGGACTGACCGGTAGTGCTTTACTGGTTTAGAGGTGGGCGAGGCCCAACCCACCGCTTCCGTCTGCCACTACGGAGGTATCCTGGGAGGTAACGGCTCTGAAAGGGGAACTAAAGGTCTGTGTACACAGAGTCGAGTGGGTGAGTTGCACATGCATGTTCACATCATGGCATAAATGTATTTCATAGCATAACCATCGCATATAACCTGACACCTAATGTATAAGCGGTATGGGACGCTCTATACATTAGGCCTTGCTAAACGACCCCTTGGCCTATAGGTTCGTGTGAGCGTGCCTATAAGTCAAGGTTCTCTTTCAACATTATAAACCTGCTAATAGAACGACACCCTATCGTATAAATCGGTATGGGACTTTTTATACGATAGGAGCCCTGCAAAAGATCCCTTAACTTATGTACACTCGCATAAGTTAAGGTTACTTATTTATTTTGTACGATTATTATCATCTTACACTGTTAGTTTAGTTCCGCCGCCATCTGAAATTTGAATACTCTCCACCTTCATGTCCTTCCCTTTCCTTCTCCCCGCTCGGTGCTTTAGGAGCCATGGGGGAAGGGGTGGGGGACGATAGGACTTAGTCTTTTAGACTAACGGTTTTCGAACCACATCATTTAGGGGACCACGGAGCCCAGCATGGAGGAGCAGCCCCGGAGGTCGGCACGTTTGGAGATCGGACAGTCTAGCACTGGAGTCCAGACAGCAGGGACAGTGAGTCCCGATCTATAGTAGTTGTATTAGTTTGCTTCCGCGATGAGTGAAATGTAGTGAGGACTTGATGTACCGGGCATAAGCCCGTGATTTTTCATTATATGTACTATCTGTGGACACTCCCTTCGTGGAGTTTATTTCTATATATGTGATTCTCTTTGTGGACTTGCTACCTTCTTAAGTATATTGCTACTGTTATGATCGAATTGGCCGGCAGAATCGGCGTCTTGTAGTGACGACCTTCCCGGGTGCGAAGGTGTCACCGCAAGGCGGCGGTTCTGGGCCTGAGACCCCGGTGTCGAAAAAGAAAAAAAAAAAGGGGGTCTTACAAGTTGGATCCTAGGAATGTGGGACCTTTCAAAGTTGTGGAACGGATTGGTGTGTCTGCATATAGACTTGATTTGCAAGCAAAGTTTCCTGGTGTGCATGATGTTTTCCACATGAGCCAATTACGAAAGTGTGTGTTAAGAGACATGCAAGTTCTTGATTCTGTGCCCCAGTTGGAGCCCAACCTTTCGTATGTGGAAGTGCCTATTCGTGTTTTGGATACTCAGGATTGGGTATTGTGAAGGAAGACAATACCTATGGTCAAAGTTTTATGGCGGAACCAAGATGTGGAGAGCGCGACATGGGAGTTGGAGTCAGTTATGAGGGTGGCTCATCCTTATCAATTCTCCTGATGTTTTTGGTGAGTATTTCTTTGTTAGCTTATGGTTGCTTTTATTTTATTTTGGATTTGATCCTATTTGTGTTAAGTTTCATAACGAAACTTCTTTTTAGGTGGAGTGGCTGTAACGCCCCTGATTTTTTAGTATTTATGTTGATTCATTTTGGCATGTTTATGACATAGGGCATTATGTTAGCGCATGTTTTGCATGTGCTGTTGTTAGAGCATGCTTTGTCTCTTCAGGTTTTCAGTGTGGCTGGGTTTTAGCCTGTTTGCAAGATTCCCTCGCAAGTCGGGTCTCATTTGGTGACTCGGTGGAGCCTTTTTGGGAATGCTTGTGTTTTGGCTTCGGGAGGTATTTAACTGAGTTTGGGTTATCGGATTTGGATTTCAACTTTGTCGTTAGATTCTTAGCGCCCATATTTAGCTACGATGCAAATTTTATTAAATTCCGAGGTCGTTTGGATTTCGGTTCGTTTTGGGATTAATTAATATTAATTATAATGTAATATTGTATTATAAATTAATTAATTATTATTATATTTTTATATATATACGCGTAAATAGAAACACTATCCCCACTATTCATTGTCTTCCTACACCGAGCGTTTGAGGTTTTCGCAGAAACGGAAGGAGCGGGGGATGGGCTTGTTTCGACCGGTGATTTCTGGTGATCCAGTGGTCGGATTCGTCAATAGACTAGAGATCCGAAAAGCTCTAATCGAGGGCTACACAATCGTGGAAGTTTTCCCCGATTCCTCGAATTTTCTACGTTAGGGTTAGAATTTTTGACTCCTTTTCCCCTCCAAAAGTTTCCAGAAACGTTGTTAGGGCCTCTCTACGGCCGATCCTTAAAGCGGTACGAGCGGGCTGCGTTTCTTCGAAGGTTCAAGGCAAGTAGACCTTTCCCCCTTGCATGTCCGTGTCTTGCTTGATATTTCTTCCTTTTTTATCCTTCTTTAGAGAATAGGAGTAGTATAGGTGGATCATGAAAAGTTCCCGTAGGCTAGGGTTCAATTTTTGGCCAAACCATAGAAACTAGATTTAGTGTTAAGGAAAATTTTGCGGGTATCAGGTAACAATTCGTCGAGTATAGGTTTCGGGATTCAGCGAGCTTAGAAGTTTAGCCTAAGTAGAAATCGGCGGGTATGGTAGAAATTCGGCGAGTATCGCGGAATTTGGATAAGAAATTTTTGGCGTATATCCGCAATCAGGAATCGTCGGGATGGGTAAGTTAAATTCGTCGTATATCATAGGACGATTCGTCGAGTATTGTCAGTCATCGAGCATTGTAGAAATGTTTTGGAAAATTCGGCGTGTTTTGTAAGCATTTGTCGATTATCGATAGTTCATTTCCTCTGAATAGTGTAAATTCGTCGAGTATCGATAGGGATTCATCGAGTATCGCTGATTGTCGTAAGTCATTTTCGCTGGGTATAGAAGGATTTGCCGTATATCAACTTATGATTCGTCGAGTATCAAGGTAGATCGTCGGGTATACTAGCCGAATTTTGCCAGGACTTAGAATTTTTCACTGTTTTTGGCCCGATTCATCGTGTATGGTCCTTAGAGTGGTTTTAGGACTTGTTTATGTTTTTCTTTGGGTTTAGACTTGGGATTCGGTTAGGGTTTGATGTTTCTTAGACTGTGAAGGTTGGAAATGGATAAAAGACCGCCAACTGGATGTCGGTATATGGGGCATTACACTTAGTGGTTGTTTGGTCTATTTTGAGGACTGTTGGTTTGGGTTGGACAAATGGTCACCACCGCAGGGCCTTCTTTTTGAGACATTTTGGTCTGGGAGCCTGGTATGGGACAATTGGTCACTAACTCCGGCCCGGTTGATATTTCCAAGTGTTAATGATTCACATTTTTGAGCTATTTTGTGCTCAGTTTGCTTCTTATATCAGTCTATGCTATTCATGTTAATTCTTTTAGATTTTATCAAAGCTGGGCTTCGTTCCGCACTTGTTGCATTTATCCAATTAACTCTTTTATTAAAGACTTTTACTGTACTTGTATTTATTTGGCTAATCAGCTGTGGTTTTCAGCATTACTTTTACTCGGGTTTGGTAACCCTTCCTTACTTTTATACTTATTACCTGATTATTTTCCTTTGCCACTTGTATTTTTTGCTGAGGTGTTCTTCTTTTGAATGCCTCAGGTTTAGGGCAGTAGCCAGTTGAGCGGCTAGTTTTGGGAGTTTGCTAGTGAATTGCTGTATTGTAGAGGTTTTCCTCACTGTAGTGAGGTAGTTTTGAGCTTTCTTTGTTAGTACAGACATACATACCTTCGGTGGGTTCATGTCAGGTTGTTGATGCCCACTTGTGGTTTTTTTGTGAAATATTAAGTACTATGTTAAGCTGATGGGTTGCCCTTTTCCTTGTGGTTGTTTATACTTGTTCTCTGGCAAAGCTTTATGCTAGGTTGCACAAATAGGTATTTTAAAATATAAAAACCACTATTACTACTTTATGCATGCCATATTTGAAAACCTAAACCACTATATTTAAACAATCGTAAAAGATACTTTTACTGTTATTATAAATCTAGAGTCTTGCATATCATGAGTTATCCTCCGGGGATGTTTATACTCATGTAGGATGTTAAATCAATCTAATTAAAGTATTTTGCAGCGTATAATTATATTTTTACTAGTGGACTAGTTGATCCACAGAGGCGATGGATACGGCTAACTGCTTAACTTAAAATGGATTTTCTCTAAATAACTCACAAATCTTTTGTAAAGGTGTTTATCCCCTGCTGACGTGGCATCATGACATGCATTTTCCCTTAATCTGATATAATATTAAATGTGGAGAAAATGTGGGTTGTGACACTTAAGGCCTTATAACTGTTTCCTTTACAACAAGTGTTTTCATACATCGGCACGCAGGCCGGCCACACACGAAATAGTAAACTTTCGCCTTTGGGCCTTCAAGTGTCAGCCAATTGCAGCATAAGGGACTTCAACCTGCTACTCTCCACTTGACTCTCCAGCACCTGCATAGCACGACCCACCAAAACGTGGAAAACAAAGCAACGGTCAGCGTTAGCTGACCAATTTATAATGACCCCACCTCTCACTCGGGGTGGTGGTTATCCTTCCCTGCAAGCAGCAGTACATATATATATATATATATGGAAATAGAAACGTGCAACTTAAGGACCATTCACCACAGACGCAGGCTCTAATGGCCACATGCCACGTGCACTCAAGGCACATTATCGGTGTACCGGATCTCCTGGGTACCACCACCATCCAATGTCACAGACTTGATGGTCGAAACTTATGCTTTTTTTTCTTTTCTTCCTATAAGTCAACAAAGTCAAAGGAGCTCTCACAGATTCATTCCAGTGACTCACTCCCAATCGATCGTTATAAGGTGGGTGCAGGTTAGCCAAAGCCCGTTGCTCAAACCGTCATGCGCCGAAATCCGAAACTTTCATGGTCGTAACATGACGCGGGTTCAGCGAACCCCATGTTCCTAAGCAAAACTATTTAAGTTCTCGCTAATATAGCATGCAGGTCTCCCAGAGATAGTCTTTGAAACCAATAGCCTACAGGTCTCCACGAGACTGGCCTCACAAACATAACTCACTAGGAGCTAGCGTCGGCAGTAGCACTACCGCTGCGCGGTAGGGATAGAAGTCGCTTCTTCCCTTTTTTGGGTGTTTTCCTGGAGATCACCTCTAGTACTACCCCTGCAATATCCTGCACACCCCGAGACCCCGGATTGTACACGTTCAACTACACGTTTTATCAACGGAGTCTTCTTTAGCATGAAAATCAATTCATTATCAAACCAGACTAACCTGTCTAGATGGGCTTCACACAACATGCATATTCCGTACTTCGATTCCGGATCTATATGCAAGTTTTATCAGGGATCACAACAATCTACCCAATAGAAACCACCCTTTTCTTCACCTTTTGGTCAGGGGTTCCGTACACGTATACAAATTTAGGACTTCACTTGTCCAAGAATAAAGTCATTACCCTCGTAGGTCGTTTTGGAGACATTATGAATTCTTTTATCTAGATAAAAAGGATCGCCTCACTTTCCCCCTCACGGATCTTGTCTCAGCTCTTAAATCTGACCACATGATCTCCTTCCCTTAGATTGCAAGGCTTAGCCTAAGATTCTTGCTCTCAAGAACCTTAGGAACTAAGAGAAAGAACAATGAGAATGCATTATCTTGTACAGCATATATTTGGAGGCTACCGCCGCGCGGTATCTACTACCGCTGCGCGGTATCAAAGGTTGTTGCCGCTTGGCCAAATCGACATTACGCTATCGATCCAAAATAGCCTCCACCTTACTGCCACGTTGCAGGCTACTGCCGTGCGTCGAGTTACCACCAAGTAGTACTTTAGCTCGAGCTATCGTCGTGCGTTAGCTCACTACCGCCAAGCGGTAGTCACTCAACGCTTCGCCGAAGGCGTTAAGAGTGTTGAGTACTATCACCACATGATAGCATACTATCGTCATGCGGTAGGCCTCTCGATGATTCATTGAAAGCGATGAGTGATATCTCCATGCACTAACTTACTACCATTGTGCGGTAGATTCTCGAGATCTCAGACGATTTAATTCCATAGCTAACGCCGGTGTTAACTCTACCGCCGCACATTAACTTCCAATCCTTGGTTTTTGGGGGAATTAGACGAACTCTCATTAGGATCAAATTTTGGTTCCAATAGGAGGGCCTCCCATTTACAGTCAACATACCTAAATGTTAAACCATAATATAGCTTCCTTACTACTTTTTAGGCATAAGTGAGGGAATATACTTAGGCATATGACAGGAAGCTTGGCAACAAAATACCTGCTATGGCGTCCTGTGGGTTATGCTCTTGAGTAATATCTAAAGCAAACATTTGCTCTCGATCAGGTCCAGGATTTCTTCTTCGTTGTCATCATCCTCATCCATGAACTTGCCCTCATCCTCATTGAGCTGCTGGAGGAAAAATAGGGGGAACATCCCCACCTAGCCACGAACAATAACACTGAATGTGACATGACTGATTGCTCTTGAAACAAACTTGTCCGAATGACCTCTTGGTTATTGATACCACTTAAACTACTGCGGTGGATGCAACACTAGCTGTGGGTTCGGGCACTCTATCCTGAAGTTCTGATGAAAGCGACAACCCCCTCTTTGATTTCCTCCCCGCCATAAGAATTTTGCTTCCTCCTATAGCTAGGTCTCGCTTCCATCACGCCTGCTGTGAATCTCTTACCACTAGCCTGAACCCTAAGGTTTTCATCTCGCTCCGCATGCTACCACCTGTCTTCTCCCCACTATCGCCAGCAAAAGATATTTCAATTCACCATAGCAGTGACATCGCTAACCTTCTCGGATAGCTCGAAAAGAGTGGCGTTAAAGAGGGCTATGGGAGACTGGTTGGAGCCGATCTCACAAATTATTTGGCATTCCTTCGCTTGTTCAGAAGCTTGGCTAGTTATCCTTACTCGGACATTCTATTCATTCTACCACCACCCATGCTTCAATCTTGAAGTTTTGAAAGAAGAAGAAAAAGCAAGTTGTAACGTCGGTTAACGCAACCTCACAGGCAGCCAAAGAAGTTATTGACCCCTCTACCTATCTTAGGTGAGCTAGGTTCGTCTTCAATCTTTTTGCCATATTTATTATCTCTGTTGGGATCGAGTCCACTATAAAACAAAGTGCTTGCCTTAGGGGATCTCACAAGAATTTTTAGGACTGCTTCGCATATTCGCGATCATCCAAATCATAGGAGTCTGCAAACCTTGAGAGATGGTGGAACTCCCACTGATATTTTTCCACTGACTTGGACCCTTACTTCAACTGCAGGAATCTTTCTTCAAGCTCGTCACGAGCCGTGGAAGGAATGAAATGCTCTAAGAATACATCAGAAAATTCATTCCAGCTGATGTCAGTATATACGCGTCCTTGAAAAGTGGACCGCATAAGGGACTTCCACCACCTTTTGCGTGTGATTCCAAGATGGATACAGCTAAATTAATAGCTATATTGGCTGGACATTTGATTCTAGCCATCAATTCTTGCACAACATCTAGCCACTCCTCAGTACGAATAGCTGAATCCATCCTATGGTTAGCAGGCGGGGGAAGGGCTTGGAAGATACTCAACCAGTTAGAACCCTGGGCTTGCTGCTGCACCGGGGCCTGTTGAGATCTGATTGAGTCTAAGATTGCTGTTAGGGTTTATCCCAGTTTCGACAGTTGAAATTAATTAGTAATGGAAGGGACGGGAGTGCCCACTACTGGCTCTATACGTGTCGAAATCTAAGTATAAAGGCAAAACCTAAGGTCAGGTTGGCTATTCATAGGGTTACAACTGGACATACTTGTGTGAATTATACATGGGCACACCACTGCTTCCGCTATGTCAGTTTGACCTCAAAAAGACTAATCGAGCATGGGTGGCACCATTATTCAATGACTTCTATAGTTCAGGATCATTGCAAGCTGATACCATTTGTAAGACCCCCCTCTTAGAACATAACACATGGCTAAAGGGGGTCAGATGCCCAGAATAGCTGCCTTGCGGTAACATCAACACATGGGTTGTTTGGTACTACAAGATGCCTTTTCTGCTAGCTCTCAGAAATATCATCCATGCAAACCCAACATAAAGAATATACAGAAGTTAAAATCAACACTAGTACAAGTTAAAAATAAAAGAGACAGTTAATTACATATCTCCTGAATACATCCGAGTTAAGTTCCCCAAGGGCTACAATATATAGTCTCTCAAAAAATCTCACATCAGTAACCGACGGTACCGAGGGTTTCATCGTATTAGGCCCTGTCCCCCTATCCTAGCTTCCCTCATGCATGACCTGCTGGTACTGCTACTCCATCTGCTGAGTGTCCTCTTAAAATGGCACTTATAGAAATCGTTAGTCATAAAGACTAAGTGTCTATCTCATCCTATCACCCTGACGGCTCTTACGCACCAAACGGGAGAAACAAAAAATGGTACAATATTTGTATATAAGCTGTATATATAAGAAGGTGGCATATCTCTACTTTTAATAATGTAATAGTAGTTGTGTACATCAAATAACAACAACATTCTACACTAGACGTGCTGTATGAGTAAGAGCAGTCAACTACCAGCATTTAATCCACAAATTTATATGATGAGGATCTTATGCGGCACAATGCAATGATGGTTTATGATGCACCCATGCAACTTACGCACTCTGTTTTGATATGTCGACATAGTCCTTTAATTCCCACTTTTGAGAAGGTAGCTAACCTCTCAAGTTACATCCGTCACGGCCAAATGGTGATAGTAGAGTGGGTTTCTACACTACTAGGCGGGTATCAACACTACCAGGCCTAAGCCCCCATACGACTCAATGCTAAGAACACAACAACGGATCCGCTACGTATTACGGCTCAGAAGGGGTCTCGGGTAGATGTGCACTAAGAGCACAGTCCAACTGTCCCATTGTCTTGGAATGGAAGGAGAATTTGTTAGTGTATCACCAAAGTACCAAGCCCAATAGTCCACTAGCATGGAAGGAGCCTCGGGAATGGGCATTGAGGACCAAGCCCAACCGCCCAAGGTCTATCTGTCAACTCCATCGGTATGACGACTGGCGAGCCCGTAGACCTGCCATACTACCCTTAACCCAAGATTATTACACTGCGTGTCAACACACACCGCATGCAATTACACTTAGATATACCATCAAACATCAAAGGGCTCAAACCGAGTCCCTTCGCATCATACCAATTTCGTGCTCAAAAGAATGCAAGAGCTCCACACTGAGTCCCTTATCATCATACCAAACCTTTGATAACAAGCATGCAAGGGCTCCACACTGAGCCCCTTCATAACAACTTACTCATCCTCCAAGAACGCAAGGTTCCATAATAACCTAAGATATCAAATCCCTTCGATTGCTACATGACCCTCATCGCTACCCGTAGGGAGTTAACACAACTCAAGGCGGCAGACTTACTCAAATCATACTTTCAATTCATAAGATCAATATGCTCATAGCATGACCATGAGCATAATATTCATCTAGACGCTTTTCTAATTTTAGCATTGATGCGTGGAAAATACGGCAAGCGCACCGGTCGCACAAGTAATAAAGTTTGGGAATAAATCCCCGAGTGTTGGTCTCTTGAGGAACACAGTAAGGGATGAGTTAATGTCGAGGAGGACTTGAGATTGAAGTCCTCGGGTCGGCTCAAAAAGTGGGGGTTTTGATTGTTGCGGAAACAGGAAGTAAAATCTACAAGCTACTCCTATGCAACGTCGCTATGCGATGCTTCGCCAGGCGGGATGGAAACTACACGGGCCGCTATGCACCGAATCGCTTGGTAGATGGACGAGTAGGCTAGCGGATGAGGTGGTTAGAATGGCGGAATGAGGGTCGTGAGCACCTCTTCGCTACGCATGCCACTAGAAATTGCTAGTACGACAAGGATGGATGGTGGAGGATGGAATATGGCGCACCTCAAGTAAATATAACAAAAACACTAACTCACATAGACATGAATAAGAGTAAATGTTAACTACAAATAAGCATTCTTCATCAATACATGGAAAATAACTAAGCTAACAACAACAAGAGGAAGAGGTGTGCGAATCGACCGAATCCGAAGCCTTATTGAGGGTTCACGGTTGGAATCCCGGGTTGTCAATCCGAGTCCAAGCTCGGTCCTCAACTGCGTCCGGGGTAGAGGAGGTTGTCACTCACTCCCAATGGACCCGTCTTCTTCGTTGAAATGACCCGGTAGATTGCGGCTCCAGCTCCTCCTAGCTTGATGGAGAAAGCTCGGTCAAAACTCCGCTTGAAGCTTGGGGATGAAGGAGGAGGCCGAGGGGATGCTCCGGCTTTGATTTGGCGTTGAAGGCTTTCCCGGAGCAACTCCCTATGGTGGAGGATGATGGAGGGCGGCGAAATCCCTCTTCGGAGCAGAAAACGGCGGAAAATCGCGGAAAGGGGCGATCTCCCGAAATTAGGGCGGAACCTGCGTATTTATAGAAAGCAGAATAAACAGCGCGCACGATCACTGGCGCACGACCAATGGTCGTGCGCGAAATGGTCCGTGATTGTGCGATATAGAGGCAGAAAAGTGGAAAAAGATGGCATGACTGCGCACGACTGGCAGCGCACGAGCAGTGATCGTGCGCGGTATGGCAAGTGATCGTGCGGAAGGTTCAAGACAGAGATTTCACAAATGAGGTCGGGCTGCGCACGATCAGTGATCGTGCGCCAAGAGGTCGATGGTCGTGCGTGGGTAAAAACGCACGACCACTGACTCCTTTGCCAAAAAATAGTGAAACGCCTATCCTGAATGCCCTCACGATCCCAAAACCTGTAGGAAAACTGTGCGGGACATCGATCGTGGCAGCCACAGCAAACAATAATAATCATAGCAAGGATGACATACACACACACAAAAATAGGCTAAAAAGGGTGCACAAGACATGGAAAACCGTAGCGAACCAAAAGGAGTGCAAATGAAGCTAAACGGTGTGCAAAGACAAGAAAATAAGCCTAGATGAGTCCGTAATTAAGTATAAAATATGGACTCATCACACCCCAGACTTAACTGTTTGCGCGTCCCGAGCAAACACAACCGAAGCAGACAAGGAAAAAGAACTAGCTAACAAAGAAATTGCAGAACGGAGTACCATGCGAAATCGCATGCCCGCGTGCATAAAAATATAGTAGAGGAAATTCTTAAGTATACAAAATATTTTATATTTTTCACAATGCGTATCAAAAAGTTATTACTACTCAAAAATAGAATCACGGTGAATCATTTGGTCCTACGTAGGGAGAAAGTAGACAGGCCACTAAGGTGAGCATTGCCGAAGACCAGGGTTTGGGATCACCTCCAAAGGAATCCACCAATGTCGGAAACTATACGCTTGCCCGTTCGCACTCTCTCCACGGCACTAGTCAACTCAAGCGCAAGTCCGTAGGACTTCGGGTAATAATGGGGCTTGGGTTACGGTGAGGAAAACAAGGATAAACATGAAGGGTATGCACCTAACCCAAATGATCTAACGTACAAAACTAGTACCCGCTGCCCACAAAATAAACACGGGTGCACCACACCCCCAGACTTAACTTTTACTAAATGGGTGTGTGCACCGCCTACTCCAAATCCAAATCATCTCAAATAAAGATTTTCAATCAAACTTTTTCTTTTTCTTTTTCTTTTCTCTTTTTCTCTTTTTCAAATATTTTTCTTTTAAATATTTTCTTTTTCTTTTTACAAAATCAGCACATTTTTCTTTTGGGCACAACCACATATCACAAATACGAATCACCACATCACAACCCAACATAAAATGTAAACTACTAAAGCTCAAATTGGGTGTGCGACTAGGATCGGCTATGAGGCTTTGGCGAATATAGTGGAGCTGAATCAAAAGGAAGGGTAGGCACAAAGGGGCTAGCAAGGGCGATGTTAGGAATGGGTACAAAGCTCAACCGGGCCAAAAGGTGGCCTACATCACTCTCACGCTAGACTAACCGTGTACCAATGCTTCAAGAATAGCTTGGGGCAAGTTCTTAGCAACCGAGAAAGATAATCCTTCCTCCCGACTCAAGCAATACGAGTCTAGTGGCGGCTACACACATTCCTACGCTACCGTTTGATTCACACCGGATTCACCAACTTTTGAGTAGAATAAGAAATATTTACGCAAATAGAAAAATATAGAACTATAAGCATACGAAAAAATTAAATCTACACAAATTTCTATACAAAACGAGAGCAGTTGACTAGAAACACAGTAAGGCCAACATTTTACTCCGTCGCACAATCCTAAACTAGCACAGAAATTTTCCAAATCTAACAAAGATACAAGTTCAACTCGTGGCACGCTAACAGCTAAGCTCGCGCTCATGTGGGTGCAGTGGTGTGCGATGCAATGAACATAAACAAAATAAAATACGAAAAGCTTCTAGTATGCAAAAGAAATGTGCACGTGCAAAAGGTAACATGCTCTCCCCCAGACTTAAACTACACGATACAACATAGCATAAGATATTGAATTAAAATCAAAAGGAGAAAAGGGGAGAGGTTACCCAATGCTCAGCTAGTGAGCATACCAGAAGATGCATGAAAAGTAGCAGTAGGCCCGCCAAATGAAGAATCACAACCTCGCCAGAATGAATTCACAATGGAAACCTGCAGGGGTGAGCTCCGCAAAAACAAAACAAAAGAAAAACAAAATACATATAAATTCTAAACTAAGCTAGACATAAAAAGTAAAATGCAGAAATTTAAGATAACTACTGGGGTTACTGTCATCCCAGCATGACTTATTCGAAGCAGAAAAGCCTTAGCTAATGGGCCTATGGAAGAGAAGATGAACAGGTAACTGTTCCAATATCCGTTGCGGTAACAGGTACCGATACGGCGATAGAACAGTTACCCCTCTACCTAGATAATAATACCTGAAAAGCTCAGGTAGAGGAAGCAGGAAATAAGATGAGGAGGTGACCTGGTCCTCGCTCATCTCATCACAAAAAGAATCCTTTCCTAGCAAGGGGTCATCCCACACAGGTGCGTAGGAGTCAACGGCTTGAGCACAAGGCTCATCGTCATCCCAGCACACCAGCGGATAATCAACCCGCACAGGCTCAAATATGGAAGGGGGATCAAGGAATAAAAGAGAAGAAGGACAAAAATAATCAAAAATCGGGGGAGTGATCCCGGTATCACCCCCAGCAGGATCCAAACAATGATCATCGTCAGTGTCATATGAGTCGTATTGGGGAGAATCCGAGAACTCGAAGTCCACGGTGGAAAGGGGGACCGCCTCGTCAGATAGGGGGGTGCAAACCTCCGCATCCGAAAGGTAATACTCCTCGTCCCACCGGGGTGTGTCATAGTGGTCCGAAGATCCACATTCTCCATCGGAGATAGCAGAATCATCATCCCACTTCGGCACAACCTCAGGCACCGAATCATCCACAATAACGGCCTCATCAGCCGACTCACAAGAAAAAGGAGTAGAAAACTCCGGCAAATACTGCGTAGGGGCAAAGCTGCTCTCAAAATCAGGCCCCTTCGCAACATCATCCGCAGATGCCACCCCGTCGACGACCGGAACACTCTCATCGTCCCATACAGGATCGTCCATGAGTTCCCGATCCACTCCTTGCGGGCTAACATCCGAGTGAGAGTGATCACTCAAAGGAAGCTCGTAAAAAGGGGTTGAGGAACCCATGAATGAACTATATGCGGCGAGAGATTCTTCCGTAATCTCAATGGGCAAAGATCGAGAAAGGTGCGCCATGTCAGTGTATGGGCCAGGCAACACCCTGGTAGGCCTATCCACAGTAGTCTCCCGAGAACAGGGGACTGTTGCGGATGCGTCCACAGAGGTAGAAAGCTTGCACAAGCGAGGGCAATCCTTCAACATATGGCCCACACCTTGACATAGAATACACCGAAAACAGTGCTCGGCATTAGAAACAGCCATGGCATCGATGCAACTCCGCAAAGCATCAAAAATACGGCACTCGGCAGCAGAATCCATCGCGAACAGAAATATTTACCGGAAATTACTACACACAAGAATAAAACAACTCGGATCTGCAATATTAAAAAAAAAAGAAAATAAGGAAGGGATAGGAAAAATAAAGTAAACAATTTCAAAAACTAAAATAAAGACAAAACAGGGTATGAACAAATGGACAAGGGCGACTATCTCGCATCTACCTCTTCAAAAACTCAAACGACTGTGTTCCCCGGCAACGGCGCCAAAAACTTGATGCATGGAAAATACGACAAGCGCACCGGTTGCACAAGTAATAAAGTTTGGGAAAAAATCCCCGAGTGTCGGTCTCTTGAGGAACACAGTAAGGGATGAGTTAATGTCGAGGAGGACTTGAGATTGAAGTCCTCGGGTCGGCTCAAAAAGGGGGGGTTTTGATTGTTGCGGAAACAGGAAGTAAAATCTACAAGCTACTCCTATGCAACGCCGCTATGCGATGCTTCGCCAGGCAGGATGGAAACTACACGGGCCGCTATGCACCGAATCGCTTGGCTGATGGACGAGTAGGCTAGCGGATGAGGTGGTTAGAATGGCGGAATGAGGGTCGTGAGCACCTCTTCGCTACGCACGCCACTAGCAATTGCTAGTGCGGTAAGGATGGATGGTGGAGGATGGAATATGGCACACCTCAAGTAAATATAACAAAAACACTAACTCACATAGACATGAATAAGAGTAAATATTAACTACAAATAAGCATTCTTCATCAATACATGGAAAATAACTAAGCTAACAACAACAAGAGGAAGAGGTGTGCGAATCGACCGAATTCGAAGCCTTATTGAGGGTTCACGGTTGGAATCCCGGGTTATCAATCTGAGTCCAAGCTCGGTCCTCAACTGCGTCCGGGGTAGAGGAGGCTGTCACTCACTCCCAATGGACCCGTCTTCTTCGTTGAAATTACCCAGTAGATTGCGGCTCCAGCTCCTGCTAGCTTGATGGAGAAAGCTCGGTCAAAACTCCGCTTGAAGCTTGGGGATGAAGGAGGAGGCCGAGGGGATGCTCCGGCTTTGATTTGGCGTTGAAGGCTTGCCCGGAGCAACTCCCTATGGTGGAGGATGATGGAGGGCGGCGAAATCCCTCTTCGGAGCAGAAAATGGCGGAAAATCACGGAAAGGGGCGATCTCCCGAAATTAGGGCGGAACCTGCGTATTTATAGAAAGCAGAATAAATAGCGTGCACAATCACTGGCGCACGACCAATGGTCGTGCGCGATATGGTCCGTGATCGTGCGATATAGAGGCAGAAAAGTGGAAAAATATGGCATGACTGCGCACGACCAGCAGCGCACGAGCAGTGATCGTGCGCGGTATGGCAAGTGACCGTGCGGAAGGTTCAAGACAGATTTCACAAATGAGGCTGGGCTACGCACGATCAGTGATCGTGCGCCAAGAGGTCGATGGTCGTGCGTGGGTAAAAACGCACGACCACTGACTCCTTTGCCAAAAAATAGTGAAACGCCTATCCCGAATGCCCTCACGATCCCCAAACCTGCAGGAAAACTGCACGGGACATCGATCGTGGCAGTCACAGCAAACAATAATAATCATAGCAAGGATGAAATACACACACACACAGAAATAGGCTAAAAAGGGTGCACAAGACATGGAAAACCGTAGCAAACCAAAAGGAGTGCAAATGACGCTAAACGGTGTGCAAAGACAAGAAAATAAGCCTAGATGAGTCCGGAATTAAGTATAAAATATGGACTCATCAAGCATACACACAAACATCAAATCATTTATCATTCATTACATCTTATTTTCGGAAATGATCAACATAACATATATGTTTCTAGCTAATCAATAATCGTGTACACTTACACACCAAAAGTTATTTCATTGTTATAGTTCCTCACTTGCTATCGATTGCATATATAATACAAGCGCACCAATTATTCTTCCAATACATATCAACCATCATAGTATTATTGTATGCACTTTCATCGGATTGCATAGTTATTAATTCATATTCATGCAGCATGCATCACAAACTCTTCGAAAACTTATAAAATCCAATATATTGTTATCAAGTGCATTTTACTGGATTTCATGAATAAACCATGTGTACAACCAAGAACCATCAAAACACATACTTAACGCATTAGTTTATCACTGTTACATTTAAATATATTCACCCAATCCAAAAATTTGGGTACAATCTCCCAACTGAGACCAAAAATCTAGACGTATGGCTAACACATCACTTAGACAGAAAATCTATTCTGGCATTATGTTTGTTTAACGCAGCAACTTCCATCGCACTTTGCGGGAGCCACAGTGTTGGGTCCGGCGTTCCTTCACTTGACCCGTGGCGCTCTGCTACTTATATAAAAAATTAAGTAGCGCCCTCTCCAACAGTCCGGGCTTTTGGTGCAGTTGGGTATGCGCTTGATCCTTCAATTGGTATCAGAGGAGGTTACGGGTTCAAGACCGGGGGGGGGGGCGCTATTAAATCCTGATTTTTCCCTTCTACCTGTGTGGGTCCGGTGGGTCAGGCAACCGTGGACATGTGGTAACCCCACCTCTGAGCTGTGTGGGCCATGTGGTAACCCCACCTCTGAGCCGACGGGTTGTGCTGGACGCCGGGGGGGGGATTGTTGGGTCCGGCGTTCCTTCACTTGACCCGTGGCGCTCTGCTACTTATATAAAAAATTAAGTAGCGCCCTCTCCAACAGTCCGGGCTTTTGGTGCAGTTAGGTATGCGCTTGATCCTTCACACAGTGCTCACCAGAAAACATGCAACAATTTGTTGGAAAGGTCTTTCCAAGGGCTACAACTTTCGTGTTCAGCCTGAGACCTAGATGAACTCGGATCATGGCTTAAATCGAGCACAAATCCTGCTACGTACACAAATCAGATTTTTGCACGCATCGTAAAGTCGAACGAATGGCATCGGTTTGTCTTCTTTCTCTAGCCATTCATATAAATATTCATTCAACACTCCCTCCTCCCTTATTAACCCTCAATAGACCACAATTCTTCACGAAACCAAGTCCATCATCCTCATAATTAAGTGAGGAAAGGTTGAAGACAACAAAATACTAGGACACTTAGCGTGGTCTCTACTTACGAAATCTCCATTACGCTCCAAAGTCAAGCTCACTTGAGCAAACATATATCCTATAATAGATCTAGGGATCTAGCACCAAGGGAGAGGGTAGGAAGCTCACCTGATTTCTATCCATGGATCACATCCTCTTCCTTGGCGGCATGATAGCGTCAAATTTGTCTCCCGCGATGAAATTTGGCACCGAGAGAAGAAGAAAGAATGGCAGCTAGGGTTTCCAATCCTTCCTTTTGATAAGGAAATATTGAAGTTAGGGTTACTCCTCCATATGTCACTTCCTCATTGGACCGCCCATTATTACATAAATTCAATCTTGCTGAAAAGACTAGTCATAAGGAGTCACTCAGCACACATCCCGAACCCGGTTCAACCCATGAGTATTAATCAGCAAGCACAGCCTCGGCCAAAAATCTTCTAAGTCAGATTTTCTTATATACTCGACGCCTTCTACCAGTCGATGCACTCGATGCTTTGTAGAAAGGCGTCATCATCACTCAACGCATGCCCACTAGTTGACGCACTCGACGCTTTTTCGAAAGGCGTCGTGACCACTCAACGCCTGCCAACCATTCATGACACTCAGCGCTTACCAAAAGGTGTCATGACCACTCGACGCCTGCCCACTAGTTGATGCACTCGATGCTTACCGATAGGTGTCATGATAGCTCGATGTCTGCCCACCAGTCGATGCACTCGAGGCTTAGTGCAAGCCTGCCCACTAGTATACCATGAGCCTGAGTAACTCTCTTGACTCAAAAAAGTGTGCGAGGGGTTTAGCACAAATCGGGATGTTACACACTTCGCCACGTAAACAGTTATATTCTTCTTTAAACCCGGCCATCAGAACATCTTTTTCATGTCCTTATACATTTTTTGCTCCCTGGGTGGATTGAGAATTTAGTAAAGTGTGCCTCATACATCAACTTCGTCCGCAATTTACCCATATTTTGGATGCATAAATGACCGTCCTTCCTCAAAAGAACGTCATCCCAGGAGAATTAGGAATTTGATCCATCCGCTGCATAGCGCTTCATACTCTCATCGAATTCCATCGCTCGTTGAATCCTGTCAGTGAGGTCATATTACACCTCCATCAAGTTCAAGCATGAATTTGCAGTGGCATTCTTGTCAACAAAAGAAATATCTAAGGCCTCCAACTCCAGGATCAGACGCACATCAGACATCTGTAGCCAACTTGCCCATATAGGAGTCCAATGACTCAAGGCATCTGCGACAATGTTTCCATTCCCGGGAGTGTAATATATCTTGAAGGTGTAGTCTGTGAGGAACTCCATACACCTCTATTGTTGTATATTAAGATCCTTGTGATCTACTAAATATTTAAGGCTCATATGGTCCGTGAATATGTCAATTTTCACACCATATAAGTAGTGATACCACAGCTTAAGTGCAAAAATCATAGCCGCCAACTCCAAGTCATGAACTGGAAAGTTTTGCTCGTGTACTTATAACCGACGTGAGCCATAATCTATAACCTTTTCGAACTCTAGAAGAACGCAACCCAAGCCGCTCCCTGAAGCATCATTATATATCTCATAGTTGTCCGTACCACATGGAGAACTTAAGAAAGACATTGTGGTCATGAGACTCTTCAACTCCTCAAAAGCCCATGCGCACTTAGGCATCGAAACTAACTTCTGATCTTTCCTCGTTAGTGTGGTGAGGAATAAGGCTATCCGTGAAAAGTTCTCCACGAAGTGCCTGTAATAGCCAGTAAGTCCAAAAAAGCTCCTAACTTCCGCTATAGTAGTCAACACAGGCCCTCTCCACAAAACACATGGCCAAGAGAAGCCACCGACAAATGCCAAAATTTACACTTTAAGAACTTGGCATAAAGTTTATTCCTCCTCAGTGTGTGCAAAACCATCCTCAAGTGATTTGCAAGATCTTCTTCTGATTGAGAGTACACCAATATGTTATCAATAAAGATGATAATAAATCGATCTAAGTACTCCCAAAAAGTACGATGCATCAAGTGCATAAATATCGATTGCGCTTTTGTTAGCCCAAACGGCATTACAGTGAACTCATAGTGACCATAACATATACAGAAAGCAATCTTGGGAATTCTATATTCTCGAATCTGCAATTATAATAGCCAAACTTTAAATATAGCTTCGAATAGATAGTTGATCCCACTAGTTGATCAAATAAGTCATCAATCCATGAAAATCAGATACTTGTTTTTCTCAGACACCTTTTTCAATTCTCGATAATCAATGCATAGACGCAAGTTTCTGTCCTTCTTCTTCACAAAGAGGACAGGTGCACTCCAAGATGACAGACTTGGACGTATATAGCCTTACTCTAGCAAGTCTTGTAATTGAACTTTCAATTCTGCATCTCCATTGGTTATACTCGATACAGTGAGCGGGCCACAGATTTCGCACCTGGCACTAACTCAATAGTGAAGTCAATCTCTCACTGGGGCGAAATCCCAGTGAGATGTTTAGGAAACACATCTGCATAATTCGACACAATAGGAACGTCACTCCAACTGGGCTTTAGCTCTACATCCTCCAACAATGTGAAAAACAATTCTGCACCCCTTCGAACAGCCTTGACTACCTGGAGATCAGACATCAATATATTAGTCGATCCTCACATACCAACGAACTTAGTCTCGCATTCAGTGCTTTGTCCCAGCGTAACTTCCTTAGAGTTGCAATATATACAGGCACGTTTCTTTGAGATCTAGTCCATGCAAAAGATTACATCAAACTCATATATCAGTAGCACCAATCCTTCCAACCCAAAATCTTGACTTCCTATTCGCACCTCAACACAACAAGATCTATCTGCACGCATCAATCATCTGTTAGCTAACAACACCTTTAATCTATCTATCGATATAAGAGTAGGCACTCTGTTTCACAATACGAAGTCCTCAAATAAAAATGAATGAGGAGTATCGGTATCGAACAGTGCTCTCGTCGGATAGTCTCGAATAAGGACAACCCCAACATTAATCAAGTTATAAACAAGCAATTCATAAGGTATAAAGTATACAAAGCATGAAAACTATATACTACTAGTAACTATGATGACTTCATCGTGTTTAATGGCCTCCTATTGGCTAAGATTTTAGACCCTCGATTGAGCTGGAGCATATTAGGATGTAGTGGACTCTACCTCCTTTCCCTTCTTAGCATAAGATGCTCCTGCCATTTTATCCATCCTTGGAAGGCCACTAGAACACTCATGGGTAAAATGCCATGGCTTGCAACAAGTGTAACATGTAAGATTGCTTCGCCGAGATGTTTCTCCAGAAGCAACAGTAGATGGAGCCTGTCTAGAAGACTTGGACTTCTTATTAAATTTTCGAAACTATGATTTTGATGAAGTCGGCACTTTGAACTCGGGCTTTTTCACAGCCAAGTCCTTCCTGCCCTGCACCCTATTTATGTCCTTCTCCAATGAACGGGTCGTGTTAACCAATATTTGAAAACCTTGATTCATCGGACCCGAGAGAAGCAACCTCAGCTCTTCCTGCAATCCCTCATAGAACTGATTGGTCTTATGTTCCTCGTCTGCGAAAGTGGATCCCACATAATGTCCTAACCACGTGAACTCATGCAAGTAGTTATTAACACTACTCCCGCCCTGAGTCAAGCGCTTGAACTCATTCTCCAAGGCTCTGGCTTCATTTGGTCGAACTGTCATGGTATCTCCATGTGTCCCTAAAATTATGTGGTCCAACGACCTTCAGTCAAACTAGACTCAGCTGCTTTGTCCCTGCCTCACCCCTGTGACTCCAAGGCACCGCACGCGAGGAAGAAAGTGGAGGACCAATAATAACAGAATGTACAAGCAGGTGATAGTGGTATATATATAGATAATTCTCTAGTAGTTAAATATCAGTATGAGCAATAACTAAAGTAAAGAAGAGCAATAACTAGCACAGTATAAAAGCATAGTAAAGAGGAGCTATGTAAAACTAGGAAAGTAAAGCCACTACACTACCCTCACAGAAATGTACCTTAACTTATATAAATGTCCATACAAACTTATAAGTTAAGGTTTTTGAAATTGTTACTCATCATATAAAAGAGCACATACTAATTTATATGATGAGGATCTGCAAGTGCATATTCTATGCCATATTATATTATGCAATGTTTATTAGGTAACTCACGCACATGAATCTGTGAACAGACCTTTCATGCATCCCCACTTTTTTGGAGGTGGCCAACATCTCAGGTTCAAATCGTTGTGGCTCACATTGTTAGTGGAGCGGGTGTCTCCAATCCTAGGCGAGTAGGCACACTACCAGTATAATGTCCCATTTCGTGTTAGGCTCCTCGAATGTGTATTCAGTCAGGAAAGTTGACTCAATCTTGGGGTGCACTGGTAACAGGCATTGAGTGGTACTCGACTAATAGGGTTAATTTTACTTAGAAGAGTACTGGACTCAAAAAGCGTTGAATGTATCCACAGGACTCGACGAAGCGTTGAGTGCGTCGACTGGTGGGCAGGCATCGAGTTCGTTGAGTGATACTCGATGCATAGGAAGATTTTGACTTAGAATAAATATTTATTTGGTAGGCGTCAAGTGCGTTGAGTGATACTCGATGCATAGGAAGAATTTGACTTAGAATAATTCTGGATTCGGGAAGCATTGAGTACGTTGAGTGGAATCGACCCCATTCAAAGAAGCGTCGAGTGATACTCGACAAATTAACATAAAAAAATATACTGGTTTCAGTAAGAGTCAAGTGCGATGAGTGGTCTCAACACCATTCGATGAGGCGTTGAGTGATACACAATACATAAAAAGAAATGGACTTAGAATTATACTGGTTTCAGTAGGTGTCTAGTGTGTTGAGTTGTCTCAATGCCATTCGACGAGGCATTGAGTGATATTCAACGAATAAGAATAACTGTACTTGGAATAATACTGGTTCCAGGAAGTGTTGAGTGCGTTGAGTGGTCTCAACGCAACTCGACAAAGCGTCGAGTGATACTCGACGAATGATTATTTAACTTATAGAATGATTCTGGATTCTATAGGCATTGAGAGGTCTCGATGCCATTCGAAGAATCGTCGAGTAATACTCGACGATTTTGAATTAGAGCATTTTTTGGACCAGACTGTGTTTGTTGGTTCATATGTACGGGCTGAACCGGGTTTTGGGATAAGCGTTGATGGCTCATTTGGACCCGGTCTTTTCAAACAAGACCTATTTAAAGTAATGGTGGGCGGTCCAATGTTAGGATGACACGTGGAGGCATCTCTCAAATCCTAATATTTCATATAAAAAGGCTAGAAGTGATAAACCCAAGCCATCACATCCATTTCTTGTCGAGCCGTTACTTGTCGAACCCGGCGGAGGAAGAGAAGTCGCTAGAGTCAGATTTCTAGAGGAAAAAGCTCTTCATCTTCATGAAGAATGATGCAGCCAAGGGGAGTGACGAGATCCATGGCCGGAAATGAGGTGAGCTTCCTACCCCCTCCCTTGGTGCTAGATCTTTAGTTATAATATAGGAGAGATGTCAACTCAAAAGAGTTGGACTTGTGCGACATGAAGATCTCCTAGGAAGAGATCATACTAGGACCTTGTCCTAGAGATTAGTTATCTTCAACCTCTCCTCTCTTCGTTATGAAGATGGTGGACTTGCTTTCTTGAAGAAGGATGGTCTATTGAGGGTGAATAAGGGAGGAGGAAGTGTTGTATGTGGTTTTGAACAAATAGCTAATGGAAGAAGACAGACCGATGTGGTTCATTTTGCTTTAAGATGAGTGCAGAAATCTTTTTTTTGCGCGTAGAGGACTTCGAGGCCATTTTTGGGTATGATACGGCCGGATCTAGGTCTTGTGTTGAACAAGAAAGTTGTGTTCCTCAGAAAGACCTTTCCAACAAATGGTTACACATTTTTATAGGAGCTTTGTATCTCCTAGAATGTCTAGACGAAGTTGTTGTACGGTAACAACATATGTGCAGGATGCTATCGGGTTAGTGTATAATCTATTTTGTACTAGGTATAAGAAACGTTACAAGATGATTTTGAGGTTTGGGATGAGCATGGTGATATGTATCCGAGATAAACAATGGTTTGGAGGAATTTAATAAAAAATGGTTTGGGGAAATTAGTGATAAATTATTTGATAAGATTTGGTTGTACAAGTGGCTACTGGTAAAATCTGTTAAGGATGCGCGCGATTGTAATCCGATGAATGATATAAGTTTTAAAAGAGGGTGTGGTACCCGACGATTGAATATGTAATCTATACTAATATTATCGTGCTTGATGAATACATGAAGGGTTAATATATTATGGTGATAAGTATATGAAAGCTTAATTCTTTGGGAATGCTTGATTATAAGGAAATAACCGGATGAGGTAAATATCATGGTCATGAAATGTGTTGGATCGTGATCTCAGGTATTGGAAAGAATAATTTGTATAGTCCACTGCTTAGAGTGTGTCTCCCTAAGGGTAGCAGTGCGTGAATATTTGACCTCACTAGATTTGTAATGATGATAAGGTACTCAGTGTGGAGCCCTTGACTGTTGTTGAGCACTGGATCGGTAATGACGAAAGGGACTCGGTTGGAGCCCATGGATGGTTGATGGCAAAGTCATGTGAAATTGCATGTGGTGTGAGTTGACACGTTGTGTCATATTCCTGGATTAAGGATTGTGTGCCAGGTTTATAGGCTCGTCAATCGTCACACCGATGGGAGTTGATAATTTGACTTTTGATGGTGGGCCTTTATCCTCGGTGCTTTTTCCCGGGGCACCCTCTGTGCCAAGTGGACGGTTGGCCTTGGTATTGTGGTGATACACTCCCATAGGCACCTTATGTGCCACAAAGATAGGCAAGTTAGGCTGGGCTCTTGGTGTACATCAACCTGAGACCCCTTCTGAGCTATAGTACGCAGGGAGCTCTGTTATTGTGTTCTTAGCATTGATGTGTATAGAGTCCTAGGCTTGGTAGTGTGGATGTCCGCCTAGTAGTGGAAATCATGTTTCACTGTCACAGTTTGGTCACGACGGATGGAGCCTGAGAGGTTAGCTACCTTCTCAAAAAGTGGGAACTTCAAGTCTGTGTCGACATAGTAGTGTGTGTATGATGAGCATGGGTGAGTCATCATATTGCATCATATCATTCCATGTCACTGCATAGATCCGTATCATATAAGTTGGTATGGGCACTCTTATATGATGAGTTACTTTATTGTTAAGCTATCCTTAACTTATAAATCTATCTGAACATTTTTATATGTTAATTTACTTTCCTATTGTAGATTTATATTCCTAATGGTTTGTTATGATTTGAGTAGAACTGCTAGAATAGAATGTTGATAATAATGTTATACATGCTGCTATTACCACTTATGATATGTAGAGATATACACCCTGCTTTTTATTACTGCTTATTTATATTGTACCCTCTTCTTTTCTCAACCCAGTGCCTAAGAGTCATCGAGGAGCGGATGTGATAGGCACTTAGTATTGATTACGAACAGTTGCTATTTCTTCCATTTTAGGAGAAAACCCCGTAGATAGAGCAGCAGTAGGTTGTGTAGGAGGACACCCAGGCTAGGGTGATAGGGCCTGATACGATGTTACCATCGTTTCCATCAATTACGGATGTGAGTTTTTTAGTGATTCATATTGTATTCCTTGGTAAAATTTTGTGTACTCTGATATTGTAGAAGCCGTCATTGCTTCTTAATATTGTTGTACTTGTTTGGAATTCTATACTTGGTTGGCATGGATGATATTAGTTTGGCTAGCAGGATAGGCGTCTTGTGGTACAGGTTAGCCCGTGTGCTGATGCTACAACAAGGAGGCTGTTCTGGGCATAAGACTCCCCTCGACCGTGTATTGTGTTCCGAGAGGGGGTCTTACAAATGGTATTAGAGGCCGAGTATACAAATGGTATCCCCTTGCAATAATACTGAACTAAAGAAGTCATTGAACAATGGTGCCTCCCCCGTTCGATTGGTCAGTTTGCGGACAAACATACATAGCGGAAGCAGCGGTGTGCCCATGTATAATTCTCACTAAGTATGTCCAGTTATTAACCTACGATTAGCCAACCTGACCTTAAGTTTGTATGCTTATGTGTAGATCACGGTACGTGTAGAGCACGTAGTGGGCACTCCCGACCCTTCCGTACCAACCCAGTTCCAATATTGGGAGTTAGGACAGACGCTTATGGTAATTATGTACACTTTCAGGTCTCAACAGGCCCCGATGCAGCAAGAAGACTCGGGCTCTAACTGGCTGAGTACCTTCCGAGCTCTCTCCCAGCATGTTTACCATAGGACGGGGTTGGCTGTCGGTACTGAAGAATGGCTAGACACGGTGCAAGGGCTAATGGCCGGAATCAGATGTCCAGCCAGTATGGTTGTGACCTTAGTTATGTCAGTCTTGGAAATGCATGCAAAGAGGTGGTGGAAGTTCCTCATGGGTTTTACTTTCCAAGGCTGAGTATACACCGAGATCAGTTGGATTCAGTTTTCTGAAGCCTTCTTGGAACACATCATTCCCTCTATCAGTCGAGATGAGCTTGAGGAGAGATTTCTACAATTGAAGCAAGGATCCAAGTCCGTAATAGAATATCAAAGGGTGTTTCAACACCTTGCAAGATTTGTTAACACCTATGAGTTAGATGATCGTAGGTATGCAAAATGGTTTTACAAAGGCTTGCGAGATCCCCTAAGGCAAGCCCTTTTGTTTATAGCGGACACGAGCTTAGCAGAGATAATCGGTATGGCAAAAAGGTTGGAGGCAGATCACTTGGGAAGTAGTAAGATACCCACCGAGGGATTGATGGAAGTAGGCCCCAGCTATAGGAAGAGACAAAATAATAGAGGTGAAGAGGATGCCAAAGGGGTGGTGGCCGTTTACACCAAAATTTTAGGATGGAATGCCCGGCCTCGCAGCTAGTACTACCTCCACCTCAACAAATATATCATCAGCCTAGAGAGCAAAACGAGCGAGTTTGATTCTAGTATAATCAGTCGGGACACATCCGACGTCACTGCCCGCAACTAGGTGAAGATGCTCCCCTTATTTTTCCACTGGCAGTTCCATGAGGGCGAGGACAAGGTCGTAGTCGAGTACGAGGACCACGAGGAAGGAATCCTAAACCTGCTAAAGAGCAGGTGTTTGCTATAGACATGACTTAGGAGTGGAATCCTCATGATGTGAATGCAGGTATGTCAAGAATTAATTAATACAATATAAGCATTCGTCCTTAATTTGCCTAAGATGCCCTAGGAATCTAGCTTAAGTCTTTATAATTGGTACTTAGGCACCGTGACTATTAGTGGGAAACTAGCTCACGCCTTATTTGATACTAGTGTCACGCATTCATTTATCTCGGCGGACTTCGTAAAAGACTTAAATGGCATGCAATACTTCACTAGTATCACTCGGAGAGTACGCCTCCCAGACGGCTCCGAGATGACATCGTCCTCCAAGTGTGACTTGGAAGTATGCATTGGGGAAAATATTTTTGAAACCCCTATGACGGTGTTGAGAATGCTAGAAGTCGATCTTATTCTGAGCATGACATGGTTGGATTGGCACCACGTTAGAACTGATTGTGCGACGAAGCAAATCACTTTGAGGCATGGAGACTCTGAAGTAGTCTTCCAAGGTATTAAATTCGCGCCTCAAATGTTGTTAACTTCAATCCAGGCCCTTAAGGCCCATATAGAAGGGGACGAAGAATATATGATATGTTTTGAATTAAAAGAGATGGAGACAAGTATGAAAGATGTGCGGGTAGTGCGGGATTTCCCTGAGGTGTTTCCCAAGAAGCTGCAGGACTACTCCCACATAAAGAAGTGGAATTTCAAATTAAACTAGTATAGGGTGCCAATCCTATCTCTTCGACCCCTTACCGAATGGCTCCAATGGAACTCGATGAGGTTAGAGTTCATTTACAGGAGTTAGTAGAATCTTGGTTTGTTTGCCCCTGTTCGTCACCATGGGGAGCCCCTATTTTGTTTGTTAAGAAGGACGGATAACTACGATTTTGCATAGACTACCGGGAACTCAACCGACTAATGGTGCGGAACACCTAAGCTCTAACCCGGATCGATGAGTTGTTCGATCAGTAAGTGGGAGCGCATTTTTTTCCAAATTGGATCTGCGCTCGGGGTACTATCAATTAAGAATATAAGAGGAAGATATCCCGAAGACATCATTTAGCCCAAGATATGGTTTGTATGAGTTCATGGTGATGCCGTTTGGGCTCACAAACTCCCCTTCCACGTTCCTAAGTTTGATGAACAGGTTGTTTGAACCATATTTGGATGTCTTTGTCATCATCTTCATCAATGACAGTTTGGTCTACTCGAAGATGGAAGAGGAGCACGCTGAACTTATGACCTTCATTTTGAAGAAGTTAAAAGAGCATTCGTTGTTTGCTATGTTAAGCAAGTGTGAGTTTTGGCTCTGATAAGTTGCCTTCTTGGTCCATGTGATTAGTAGTACTGGATTAGCAATAGACCCGACCAAGGTACGTGTCGTAAAGGAATAGTCGTCTTTGAAGTCAGCGGCCGATGTACGAAGCTTTCTTGGACATGCTGGTTATTACCGTAAGTTTGTGAAAGGATTTTCAAAGATCGCCCTTCCTCTTACCGCCCTAATAAAGAAAGGAGTGTCATATGATTTGACACCCAAGTATGAGGCTGAATTTGAAGAACTAAAGTATCGACTTACAACCGCTACAATCCTAGCTCTTCAATCGGGGAAAGAAGGATTTCAAGTTTACATGAATGCCTCATACCAAGGGATATGAGCAGTGTTGATGCAGTATGGGCATGTGATTTTATAAACTTCGAGGCATTTGAAGAAGCATGAGGTAAATTACCCTATACATGATTTGGATTTGGTAGTAGTGGTGTTACCTTAAAGGTTTGGAGACATTATTTATATGGCGTACACTACGAGTTCTTTTCGGACCATAAAAATTTGAAGTATGTTCATACTCAGAAGGACTTGAATTTGAGACAGCGGCGATGGTTAGAATTTTTGTGTGATTATGTGTTTATATTGAACTACCAGCACCGGAAAGCGAACTCCGTAGCAGATGCTTTGAGTAGAAAAGTACCAGGGTCGAGCCCTGAGTCTGGATGATGAGTTTGGAATTGGATCAAGTGCTCGATGAGATGGAGATCACATTGGTTTGCAAATATCATTCTGAGAAGTATATTTAGTACTTAACTGCTATGAGTATAGTTTATGATATTCAAGATAGAATTTGGGCAGATCAAGGGAAGGATGCTGCCCTAGACCTTGTGATTAAGGCAATTGAGGATGGATCTATTGAAGAGTATACTCTGAAGGAAGGACTCGTTCATTTCTATGGAAGGCTCTATATTCCCATGGGCGGTGAAATCAGGGAAGATATCTTGAGAGAGGAACATTGCTCCAAGTATTTGGTGCATCCCAGGATTTCCAAGATGTATAGTGAGTTGAGAAAGACCTTGTTTTGGCCAGGGATGAAGAAGGATGTCACATACTATGTTACACACTGTGAGGCTTGTCAGAAGGTGAAGGTATAGTGCAAAAGCCCTAGAGGATTGTTACAATCATTGGCAATTCCGGAGTGGAAATTTGAAGATATATCAATTGATTTGTACATGGCCTTACCCGATCACGATCAGGGAATGACTCAGTTTGGGTGATTTGGATCGCTTGACCAAGGTTGCCATGTTTATCCCAATAAGAAAGGAGACGCATGTGGATGTATTAGTACATCTCTTCATGGAGCAGTTCATACGATACCATGGAATGCCTAAGACGATAGTCTCTGACCGTGATGGTCGCTTTACCTCTAAGGAATGGAAGGCAATTCAAGCGTATTTGGGTTCTCGCCTTACCTTTAGCATGACCTTTCATCCTCAGACAGACGGTCAGTCTGAGGTAACCATCATAACTGTGGAAGATCTATTGAGGTTGTGTGTATTGGATAGAGGGGAGCCATGGGAAAGGCTCTTACCACTAGTGGAATTTTCATACAATAACAGTCATCAAGCTAGCATCAGGATGGCACCCCAATAAGCATTTTATAGAAGGAGGCATAGAACACCTTTATCATGGGTGTTGGATGAAGACCCAAAGATTTTGGGAATCAAGTAATTAGATGATACTGATGCTATGGTTAGATTTATACGAGATTGCATGCTTGAGGCTCAGAGTTGGCAGGCAAAGTATTATAATGTGAAACATAAGATGGTGGAAGTTTAAGTGGGTGACAAGGTGTTCTTAAAGATCTGGTCGATGCATGGAGTGTCACATGTGCATGGAAGGAGGAAGAAGCTCTACCATAGATATGTGGGGCCTTATGTCATATTGGAGAGGATTGGCATGTTGGCCTATTGGCTGGAGCTGCCACCAGAGCTGGAAAATTTACACGACGTCTTCCATGTGTCGTCGCTTCAGAAGGAACTACACTACAGGAAAATGAGGTTTTAGTGAGCAAAATTTTGTGATGAATTATATTTTGTCACCAAAGGCCTGATTTTAGTGATGGAATTAATTTTGGTCACTAATGATATGTCTTTGGTGACAAAAATAATGTTGGTCACTAAAGAGATGTCTTTAGTGATGAAATTAATGTTTGGTCACTAAAGACATGACTGTAGTGGCGAAATTAAAGTTTGGTCACTAAATGTACATTTTTAGTGACGGAGATTTTGTGATAAAATGTATTTCATTACAAAACATGAGTTTTTTGTGGCGCAGTATAAATTCGTCACTATAACTCATTTTTAATGATAAAAAAATTTTGTTACAAAATTATTTACTTAGTAACCAAAATAATTAGAGACAATTTATATTTATCATACTCTATAAGAAAATTAGCATGACTATAATTAAAAATTTATGAGTACTAGACAATTTGACTTTCATTTTTGCAAGAGGAAATCTTTGACTTTATCGCAGAGTAGGTTACGGCCGAACAACTCCAGTGACGAGCCAATGAAGGATGCAATGATGTGTGGGGTTCATTTACACGAGTCCTTTCTCTATTCGACCCCAGCTTTGAGTGACTGAAAATTATAAAAAGAAATGATATTTCATCTTAATTTTACTTAATTATTTATTCTTACAAAAATATAGTAGGTTATATTTTTCCCACTTATTTTTTTCCACTTATCTAATATTTCATGAGTATTCATATTCGTAGATCATATTTTGCTCTTTGTAGCATTTAGCTATTTATAAACTCCTAAATTATAATTGTACTCCAAGATACAAATTTTACCCCTAAAATGGTTCTTTAAGAACAAAACAGGAATCAAAAGTTGTAGATCTTGAGTTTTATCAAGCATCTGATTGCTTCTTCCTCCAATCTTTGATATCTTATTTTAGTCATCCGTGGTGAATCTGCTAGAGAGATCTTCCATAAAAAGATTATTCTTATGTAAATGGAATTTGATGGGGGTTTGACAGTGAGGAAGACAAAGAAGCTGCTTGCAGACAAGGATGAATTTAAGGGCTCAAAGCACGTTGTGGCCATCACTTTTGCCCTGAACCACATCAAATGAGAAATTTGAGAAGCGAGTCAGATTGTATTATCATCTGTAAGCTCGAAGCAACACTTCCAAGGTGTTCGACAATATGCCCCTTGGGAAGCAAATTCATTCCTTGCTCATCAAGAAATGTTTCTTCTCCAACACATTTTGTAATGACGCGCCCTTGAGATCACACGACATATGTTGAAAAGAGCATGGAACTACTCGATCGCCGAACACAACCTTCTTTCGTAACTGAATTCTCCGCTAGCTAGAGGTGGCTTGTCGGCCAAAATGTGGGGAGGAGGTGCGCCAGTTATGTATTTCATGTGGCCCACGCAAAGGATGAATCAGGGCTTGGTTTGGATGAGAGGGAGAAAGTGGCGTTGTTTTTAGTGTATTTGAGGTGTTTAAAAAATATTTTTATTTTTAATTTTGATATTAATTATTAAAAAGTCATTTAGGATCTCAGAATATAAATTCCCTATTTCCTTTTACCCTACTCATTATTATTTTTCCCTCGACCTCGATTTGCCAGACGGTTCATCACATTTCATAAAATTATTTTCTCACTACTTTGTTAGGGTATCTTTCTTCCATAAACACATCGCTGGTTCAAAACATTCCATTCGCAAAGAACCCTGCCACACTGTGTAGCCCCTTTGATCTTCTCCAGTCTCCACATCGTCGGCACTTCTTCCACAACACCTCAGTTATGCCCTCAATTTGTGCATTCCATATCTGCCTTCGATTTATGCTTTTCTAACACACGACCTCTAGCGGAATCTTCATCGTTGATGCCATTCATCCAGATCGAACACGTCGCCGTTCTTCTTTGCGGAACCATCTCTGTGCCTTATACTATGCGATTACCAGGGGCTTCGATTTCAATGGTACCCAAGAACCGTCTCCGCCTTCCTTTGATTTTGAAGGTTCCAACTCTACGCTTTCATTTCAATCTCAAAATCTGAAGCTTCCACTATGAGTGATTACCAGGGGCTTCGATTTCAAAGATATGATTAACACATTCTTTTCATATAATTTTTAAAATTGTTACATCTTCTCCTCATACTTATCTCATCAATAACATTAGATGATTGTGGCTTTTAATTTTGATGTTCGCAATTACTTTTCTATTCTCCCTTAGCTGTCACCTAAAATCCTTGCGTGAATCTTTTACACCTATGTTATTTTATTGAATTTTGCTTGATATTTGTAATTTTTATATATCAGAATGCACAGTATATTATCGAATTTTGCTTGACCTTCTTAGTTTAGTCCATGTTGTTAATAAGATGATTGAATGCATTGGATTCATTTTTTAAAGTTTATTGTATTTTTTCTTGCATTGTACAGGCTCGATGAATTGAATAATGAGATAAATTCTTGGATTGCACATTAATTTTGCTCAAGTGTTATTGCATTTTTGCATTGCACATGCTCGATGAATTGGCCCATTGTGATAAATTCTTGCATTACAAATGCTCAGTGGATTTACCTTTAGCTATCACAATATTAACCTCATTCCCAATATTCATCTTCATTTCTCACTTCTCCTAGCTTCGCTCTACTTCGTAGGCTATCGACAATCATAATTCCCAGGCTAAAAAGTTCTTTTATTATTAAATTTATTGTGCCCGGGCAATGAAAAATAGTAGTTCCGCCACTGACAACATTAATTTGTTTTTTTTAAAAATCAAGATAATGAAGCTACATTTTTTGATTTCTCAAGCATAAAGAGGTATATACTTTCTGATTATAAATGTGAATGAAGCCACAGAACAATCAACAATTCAAAAATGATGTCATCAAAAGTGGAATTTTGTTGGTACACTTGACGCACCACCCTCATGTAACTGAATATTCAATGGACTGTAATTCATGTTTTATCAATTTTACAAATACCTACTATTTTATACAATCTCGATCTTCCATAATAAAAAAATGGAAGTCAAACCCTCATCAAAATGCATTCATGTGTAGTTGAACAAAAATGACAATATTGTTACATACGGATCGAGGTTTGATAAATGAAGATCAACATGCATATGCTGAGAGTGTAGTTAAACATGTTTCTACTGATGTTGAGGTTGATCACGTACCTGTAACTTCCAGCAGAACTTCGAAGATTAGTTGGGTATAGAGCTCAAGAGCTTATTACAAAAAGTGGACAATATGTAAGGCAAAATGCTCCTTTAAATATGGATAAATTATTTGGAATTCCAACTGATATCATTGACAAAATATTTAATATCATATATATAAGTATTAAATTTAAAATGTTTTTTTTGAATTTATAAATATTTTCTATCTTGAATTCATAACTTTATTGTGTTACTTTTTTAGAATGAATTCAATCTCCCATATGAATCTCATGTTCATGGTGATCTTATATCATCACTTCGTCAATACAATAATGTTTGGCATTTTCATTTACATGTTGATTATTATCTAAAATGGAATACTGATGCGCAAATGCGTGCATATTATCCTAAAGACATCGATCCAGCTCAATGGAATTTGATAATTAATTACTAGGGCAGTGCCTGATTCAAGGTAAGAAATAAATTAATTACTCAAACATTATGTACATTTGTCATACAATGTTTTTCTTATTGATTCATTGAAGTAGAGAATCAACGAGATCAATAAACAAAATAGGAGCCAACAAAAAATGAAATCTCATGTAGGATCAAAGTCTATCTCATGTAGCATGCAAATAACTATTTTAAAAAATATTGTTATCTTTATGTATACTTTTCAAGGGTTGTGTTATTGGTACATAGTAATAAAATATTACGGATATCAAGCATAGATCAACAAAACAAACACAAGAGGAACAAAGATTATCAAGGTTCATCTCAAAATGCCTTACGTTTATAACCAACTTCAAAATGGTTCACTAGTGAAAGAATGATGAGTTATAAGCATCACATTTACTTTTTTCACGCACATGCAATAACCCTAGAATAAAATGAGTTTTATATATAACTCTGTACATAGAGATATTCTCAAAATATCCCTCCATAAACAACATATGAATATGGAACAATTGACAAACTCCTATTAACAGATCTTTGATGCTTGCGCATGGATTGCTAGTGTGCTAGATATCACATTCATAATAAACATAGGGTTAAGATTCAAGGT
Source organism: Platanthera zijinensis (assembly GCA_039513925.1). Lineage (NCBI taxonomy): Eukaryota > Viridiplantae > Streptophyta > Magnoliopsida > Asparagales > Orchidaceae > Platanthera > Platanthera zijinensis. The sequence goes on from CM077086.1 coordinate 146,669,478, forward strand.
ATATAACTAAAAAAAATCTGAAGATTGAGGTATTAAATTTGTTGTTCATACTTAAGGTAACTTGGCAACTAGTCACTATTTTTCAATGAACTTGGCAACAAGTTCATTATTAACAGTGAACTGGGAGCCAAGGGATTGTGTTTAGGTATGGTTCAAGATTATTTAAAGGAAAACTCTTCTGAAATCAACATTATTGCAAATAACAATGATTTGATGCTACACCAAACTCTTAAATGGCCTTAATTTCAAAAAAATGGAGGATAAGTGAAAAAACAAAGGCTCCACTAACTTGGGACATGAGGTTTTAGGTGGTTGTTGGAGTTCTGAAGCATTAAGCTATCTTCACAAAAATCGCGTGTGACCTGTGATTCATTGAGACATCAAATCTTCCAAGTTTCTCTTATCTGATGATTTCAAGCCATAAGCAATACTTCGAAATGCATATATTTGAATTTTGTTTTTGAAATGTTGTGTAGATTTTCTTTTCCTTTGATATAATAGTTGACGGATTTCGGCTTAGCCACATGGGCTCCTACAAATGCACCATGTCTAACTCACAGTGATGTGGTTGAAACATTTGGGTATATTGGATTCACCAATATGAATTCTATTAGAAATATACCTCTTTAAATGAAATTTTTTTCATAAAATCTATTAGTAATGCTCTAAAGTTGAGAGCATTTGGCAGATACATAGCTTCTGAGTACTTTATGTATGGAAAAGCCAGCAGCAAGGATGATGTTTATGCCTTTGGAGTTGTTCTACTGGAGCTCCTGACAGGAAGAAAGTCAATAAATGATAAGAGCCGCAAGGGGCAAGAAATTTTGTTCATGGTGGTAAGACCCTCTTAAGACCTATATTGTTAATGCTTGTCATGCCATTTCTAAGAATTAGGGATGCTAAAGAAACTCAGAGTCTCTTCAGAATTCACTCGTGACTCGAATTAGATCTCAACCTTCCACTTGACTAGAAGTTTTATTATGTAATTTGCAATGTTTGGCTACTATATGTTTAATATATAACATATGTAAAATACCTAGAGATGGGCTTTGTTTTCACTTGCAATTTCATGGTGCCTCGAGAGGCTATAAATAGGAGTGTAAGGCTACATGAAAGGCAATTGAAAGTTGAGTGAAAGTTTTCCTTTGAATCACTCAGAAGTATACCTAGACATGAACCTTGGGCTCTCAGTTCACTAAAAATAAGTGAACATTGGCACCCACTTCACTGTACAACAGTGAAATGGGTGCCCACTTCATTGTTTTACAGCGAACTAGGTGTCATTTGCATATTTATTGAAACATCTTGTAATTAAGGGCACTTTACCCTGCCATGCATTGGTTTATTGTATACCATAGTTAGCCAAGTTCCTGAACATTAATCAATTCAACACATTCCCTTAATTTTTAAACATTGAGATAAGTTGTTAAATAAAAGTCCATTAAAATTTTATATAAATTAGTAATCAATACAAGCCATTTCCTTTGTTGTATTTTTCTTAATTTTCCTCACCATATTACATGGATTAATACACTTCGATGAAATTCTTCAAGAAGCGGATGCCATCACTCTTTCATGTGGAAATCTAGGAATTGATCTTCCATCTGAGAAGGTCCAGTACATAGTTGTCATTTGGGTATTTATAGTTTATTAGCAATTGTTCATTTTTTTATCTTGCATGATCTCTTTATAGCAACTGATGTCAATAATATGCTTGCAGAATGTTCTTAAAACTTTATTCTACTTCCTGATTGAAATGCCATCACATTTTGCAGTGAAAATTTTATCAAAATTGTTCAAGAATTTATAAAAAGAGGATTCTCTGTCCTTTTAGTTGTTAGATTTTAAAAATAATAATGTTGATATTAATGAAAAGCTAGTAATATTATTAATTTTATTTTCCTTATAGTGCTTCTCCATGAGTGCTTTTTGTTACGTTTCTTTGCAAGAATCTTTTTATAGAAACTTAGAGCAAATTATGCATATGCATAACATATGATTCTATCTGTTTGTGTTGAATGCTTGAGTTTGCACTTATGGGTATATATTACATGTGTATTTTTGTATTTACATGCTAATTATTTTGGCTGAATAATTTATAGCTGTTTTAAATAAATGATGAGCAGATTAGACAATATGTCGTATGCTTAATTTTTACTTGTGTAGTGAGTTGGGAGGAAAAATGATTTGATTTTACTTCTAGATATGGTGAATGCTATTACAGCCTTCATGCTGTAATTATTTTGTTTTGCAGTTTGGACTGCTCTTTTGTTCCTAGGAATGGTAAAGTTTGAATAGTGGATTAATGCTGCTATGAACTGTCATATTTTAATGTAATATAAATATATAATGATATTGATTAATAGTGATACTGGGAATTTCCATATCTCAAAGTCTGGAGAAGGTACATATTTTGTCTGTCTTTTCTTCCTGGAATCACAAGTTTATAACCTCAATAAATTATTTTTCTTATTCAGAATTGGATTTTCTGTTGGGACAAGTTGTACTAGGATTTGGCTAAATTATGGAAAGTTTAGCTTTATTTTAAGTACTTAAAATGGTCGGGCAATCCATATGCTACAATTGATTACTATGAGAAATTTTGATTCCATGGAGTTTTATTATCAAGCATTGTGAATATAATTTATTTCTCTGAAGGAAATCAGTGTTTGTTGGAATCCAAATTTAGTATCTGAAAGCTTGCAAGATGAAATTGAAATTTTATTACGTACCAGTACTAATTTTTTACATCAAGGTTGATGATGATGTACATATAAATATTGGTTTGTTGCTTTCAATTTTGCAAAATATTTTCCTTCATCTAATTCAATTAAGTGCTACTTAAATTCCATTATTATTGAGACATGGAGTTTAACAGTTGTTACTGTTCTCTTTCAAATCATGTTTGTTTTCTTTGGGTGTAATTAAAATATGTATTTGGCTGATTTCAGCATTTGAATTATATTGGTGTCTTTCTTGCTATAGTGGCACACCGGATTAATTAGGTTAGCGTACTAAAAAAGATTCATATTTTATCGAGTCAATCGGACATTTTAAATGTAAGGAATTTCTACATGCAGCTATGAATTTGAGGAAAAGGTAGGCTAGGCAGATGATCTTGCAGTTCCTAAATATTGGGGACAAAGGTAGACCTGTAATATCAACTTTCCTAAATGATCAAATGAATCTCATTTGACAATAACCTCTTTTCTAATTGCATATCTTTTTCTAAAATTTATAATTATGCATCCTTGATGAAAACAAAAAAATAATAATAACTCACTTTGACTTTGCTCCGTTTGAATTAGTTTTGCATTATATGTCGGCATTTAAGTTGTTTGTAGCAGTTCTTTGCAATTCCATTAGCATTTTTGTACATTGAACTTCAATTTTTTGAGTATTTCAATAACATGCAACTTTGGATGTGTTTGCTTAGTCATTACTTATATATAATTCCTAACCCTCAAACTATGTTGCTTCATAATTCTCATTTGTATTATGACCAAATGCAGGTTGGACTTAGTGATTGTAGAAGTTTATATGGCCAAAGTATGGCGCAAATAAGAAGAATCATAGGAATGCCAGAGTTTGGGATACTTCAATGAGTACAAGATGAAGTCTACAAAGAAGACTATCAACGTATTGACCATCGCCGCCGCTGACAATTGTGAAGTGGTGGTCAGCGAGCACCTAACTCATGTCACTAACATCATTTCACTGACGAAGTTCGATAAGGGTAAGCAAATCTTCCACCGACCTTGAGATGTCGGGTCTGCTTCTCACCTGGACTATCATTCTCACAGAATTTATAGAATGAATATTTATACGGGCTAAAGAATGAATATGTATTTTGTTTAGTTATAGTTTAAAACAACATTATTTTGTATTGAGGGATTTGGTCTATCTCTCACCCTCTTTTTTCATAATTAATGAAAATTTTTTGAACAAACTTGTATTATGATTGTGTATTTAATTTTTTCTTATGTTTTAATGTCTTAATATTGAATTATAAGAAATAGTAAAATGGAATTATGTGGTATTTTTGAGAAATTGAATAAAATTTAGTGACCAAAAATGTTTTATTGAATTGTCTCTTTACTGACCAGTTATTTCGTCACTAAAAATACACATGCAGTGACTGAATTGGTTCGGTCACTAAAACTTATTAAGTGACTGGATCCATTTGGTCACCAAAAAATCATTTAGCGACCGCATCAATTGGGTCACAAACTTTATTTTGCGACTGGATCAACATGGTCACCAAAACTTCATTTTGTGACCAAATCCATTTGGTCACCAAAAATCATTTAGTGACCAAATCAATATGGTCACTAAAAGTTCATTCAATGACTAATTCTAGTTGATCACTAAAAACAAATGTAGTGACCAAATCAATTTGGCCACCAAAAGCTCCTTTAGTGACTATAGTTACTTTGGTCACCAAATATGTACAACTAGTGACGAAACTCTTTTTTGTAACTAAATATATTTAGTGGCGTGTATTTGTGACCACTTTGTGATAGACTATTTTTTGTCACTAAAGGTCTTTACTTACCAAAATCTAACTTTTGGTGACGAAAAAATTTGTCACTAAAAGTCAATTTCCTACTAGTGCTACTGCGGCCCGATCAGCATGTCCCCACTACAAGTGGAGCAGTGGCAACTGATAGATCTGTCCAACTAGAGCCAGTACGGATAGTGAACACTGAGACAAGGAGCTTGCATAGAAAAATCGTTCCTTTGGTGAAATTCATGTGGTCTAGTAATGGTAAAGAGGAATACACTTGGGAGCTGGTGGACTTGATACGGAAGCGCTACCTGGAGTTGTTTCCCCAAGGTACCCTTATAAGCATACTTTATTGTTCATGCATTACCTCTCCCATAGACTTAGCCTGATTTCGGGGACGAAAACTTTTATTTTTTATAGGATTTATAACGTCCCATTTTGCGCTAGACACCTCGCACGCATTTTGAGTCAGGAAAGTTGACTCAGGCTCAAGGTGCACTGGTAACAGTCGTCGAGTGATACTCGACTAATAGTGATAATTTCACTTAAAAGAGTTCTAGACTCAAAAAGCGTAGAATGCATTGGCTGGACTCGACGAAGCATTGAGTGTGTCAACTGGTGGGACGGCATTGAATGCGTTGAGTGATACTCGATGCATAGGAAGAATTTGACTTAGAAAAATTCTTGATTCGGGAGGCGTCGAGTGCGTTGAGTGATACTCAATGCATAGGAATAATTTGACTTAGAATAATTCTGGATTCGAGAAGCGTCGAGTGTGACAACCCGCAGTTTCTCAACAATTATATAATATCAGAGCAAGGGAAAATACATGCCGTGATGCCACGTCGTGCAGGTGATAACCGCACATACTCAGGCCAAACCCCACACTCTATCCCTTTGGAGAAATTAGAGTTTAATATGAAAGAAAATCGTTTAGGTTTGCTGGCTGTATCCCTCGGCACAGTGGATCAGCTAGTCCACAATTAAAAGTATATGTATATGCAGCGAAAAATACTTTAGTTTGCTTGATTTGACATCCTACATGAGTATAAACGTCCCCAAAGGACAACTCATGAAATGCATGACTCTAGATTTATCATAGTATAAGAAAATAGCTTTTACGTTCTTTGGAAAGTAATACTTTAGGTTTTATAAATATGAGATGCATGAGGTACATAAAGTAATACTTTTAGGTTTCAAAATACCTAACATGCCACCTAGCATAAACCATTCCCAGTAGTAAGTAAACAACCTCCAAAACAGGCAAAATAACAGTTATTAGTTCAAATATAGCATCAAAAGTAAACCACCAGTGGGCGTCAACAACCTGACACGAACCCACTAGTGAGTATGTATGTCTATCCAGAAAGAAGCAAACTATCTCACAAGGTCGAAGAACAACGATCTCAGCAACCCAGTAAGACACAAGCAAGCTCCACCAAAACACTAGCCGCTCAACTGGCTACAACCTGAACCTAAGACATTCAAAGAATGAACACCTCATCAAGTAAATAATCAAAAGAAACTGGAGTAGTAAAAAGAAGGGCTTACCAACCCAACAACAAGTGTTATTAAAAGAGCAAAAAAAGAACTGAATAATACAGTGAGGGTAAAAGACTACCAAAGGCAACAACCCAACGCACCAAGTGCGAGAACTAAACAACATGCCATGCTAAAAACTACAGAAGCACAAGGCAAGCATATGCCAAAATAACCACTATAACGACCGGGACTAACAGTGTGAATCATTAGCAGTGGTAGAGCCATGGATCTGGGTTGGTGACCAAAAACAATCCTCATCCAAACACCCAGACCATAAATACTAAAGGGTACAATGGTGACAGCCTAATGGTCCAACACACCCACAAAACATCCCAAACCATGGCCAAAATGGTACCAACACACCAACAAACTAGCCCAAACCAGGGCCAAAATGGTACCAACACATCAACAAAACCATCCCAAACCATGGCTAAAATGGTGGGACCACGGCTCTACACCCAAACCACCCCTTATAGAGTCAACAAGCAAACCACTTGCTATAATTCACAACTCGGCCTGCATAATTAGCCGAAAATATCAACAAATCGACATAAACCCACCTTAACCATACTCGGGAGAAAACACCAGCTTAAGGTAAAAGCGTTGAGTCCACTCGATGCCCAAACGCTAAGCCATAAATGGCATCGAGTCCACTCGACGCCAAAAGACTTATCCGCAAAAGATGATGGCATTGAGTGAGTTCATCTCACTCAACGCAAAAAGACTTGGAGAAAAGTTCTTCTGGATAGATGGCGTTGAGTCAGTTCATCTCACTCAATGCCAAAAGACTTAGAAAATTTAACTGTACAATAGAGTTGAGTGAGTGCACCTCACTCAATGCTAAAAGCAGACGGCGTTGAGTGAGCTCCACTCACTCAACGCCAAAGTACTTTGAGAAAACCTTTGGCGAGATGGCGTTGAGTGAGTTTAGCTCACTCAACGCCAACTGACTGGACAATGGCGTTGAGTGAGTGCAGCTCACTTAACGCCAAAAGAAGACGGCATTGAGTGAGCTCCACTCACTCAATGCCAAAATACTTAGGCAAAACCATCTATGGACAATGGCGTTGAGTGAGTGCACCTCACTCAACGCCAAAGTAGACGGCGTTGAGTGAGCTCCACTCACTCAACGCCAAAAGACTTGGCAAAACTTTTCTGGGCAATGGCATTGAGTGAGTGCACCTAACTCAACGTCAAAAGGCTGACGGTGTTGAGTGAGCTCCACTCACTCAATGCAAAAAGACTTAGACAAATCCTCTGGCAAGATGGCGCTGAGTGAGTGCAGCTCACTCAACGCCAAAAGCAGATGGCGTTGAGTGAGCTCCACTCACTCAATGCTTTTGGACTTAACTTCCAGAGCAAACAGCCAGGCGTTGAGTGAGCTCCACTCACTCAATGCTTTTGGACTTATACGCAAAACCAAATAAGCTAGGCGTTGAGTGTGTCTACCACACTCATTGCTTTTGGACTTAGCTTAAAAACCACTCAAAGCCTACAACCCGAGAGCTTTCCCTTAGCTTAAAAAAAATTCTTTCTAACACATCTACCCGGCTACAACTATCCCCCAAGCTATAATACACTTAGTAAACTCCATCCCTACCTCCAGCCACTATCTGGACACAAAAGCAGCAACTAGGAGAGAGAAAAAATTATAAATTTGGGCAAGCTTGGCTCCGGAGAAAGCTAGCAGCAGCCCTAATATTTAGGAAAACTACCTACACTGTTGGACATGGACAATCAGGAAATTATAAGCATGAAAAAAGAAGAGCTTGGCAAGGGTAAAGAGTACCACTTGCCTCAACCTTTAAGACGCAGCAGCTGCCCTTCCAAAGTCCAACACAGCAAGCCAATATCGTCTACAAACAACAACTGGAAACTACAAAAATGGACAAGCATTGAGCTACACGAAAAGACTTGCTTCTAAACCAACCCTAGAGCAAGAAACACTTACCTAGGATGGAAGACGAGCCCAAATCTACCTATTCTCGAGGAAACCAAGCTTGAACTCAGCTAGAAATCACCGGCCAAAAGCTCCAGATTTCAGCCTGAACCTTGCTGGAAGCTCACCACCGCTCTTTTTGGAGAAGAAGAAGATACAATAGAATAAGCTTTTCTCCTATCTTATCTAGCAACTAGCTAATAAAATATTGATATTCTTGCAATAGTTTAAGCTCATCCGCCCTATAATATTATTAAACTATTGGTCTTGTCGGCCACAACTTATACCACCACTAGCTAAAGCTGGCCCCTAATAAAAGTTGTATAATAACTAGCTTAATAAAATAACTAAGCTATATCTAATGCTGCCACTTAGTCAAGCTTCATATAGATGAATTAGCTTAACTAATTAAACACGTCCCAACGATGCGAAAATTCCAACGATCTCAGAATTTAACAAAACTCACACCGTAGCTAAATATCCACGCTACGAATCTAGTGGCGACGTCGTAACCATCATCCAACAAACAAAACTCAAGCTACCATTGCCCGAAGCCAAAACACAAGAATTCTCGAAGAGGCACCACCGAGTCACCAAAATAGACTCTGGCTAGCTAGGAAATCTTACAAATAGGCTACAAAACAAGCCACTCGAAGGCCTAAAGAGCTAAGACAACGCTCTAACAACGGCAAAGGCGAAATATATGCCAACGTAACGCCAATCAAAGATTAACTAATCACAGAAAAAATGGGGGCGTTACATCGAGTGCGTTGAGTGGACTCGATGCAATTCAAAGAAGTGTCGAGTGATACTCAATGAATTAACTTAGAAATATACTAGTTTCAGTAGGCATTAAGTGCATTGAGTGGTATCAATGCCATTTGACGAGGCATTGGGTGATACTCAAGGTATAATAATAAATGGAATTAGAATTATATTGGTTTAAGTAGGCATCCAGTGCATTGAGTGGTCTCAAAGTCATTCTATGAGGCGTTTAGTGATACTCAATGCATAAGAAGAAATGGACTTGGAATAATAATGGCTTCATGAAGTGTCGAGTGCGTTGATTGGTCTCAACGCCACTTGATGAAGGGTCGAGTGATACTCGACGAATGATAATTTAACTTAGATAATTATTCTGGTTTCTATAGGCGTCGAGTGGTCTCGAAGACATTCAACAAATCATCGAGTGATACTCGATGATTTTGACTTCGAAAATTTTTTGGCCCAGACTGTGTTTGCTTGTTCATATGTACGGGATGAACCGAGTTTTTGGGATAATCACTAATGGCTCATTTAGAGCTGGTCTTCTCAAACAGACCTATTTAAAGTAACGGTGGGTGGTCTAATGTTAGGATGACACGTGGGGGCATGTCTCAAACCCTAATCTTTCGTATAAAAAGGGAAGAAGTGAGAAACCCTAGCTATCACTTCCATTTCTTATCGATCCATTACTTGTCAAACCCAACGGAGGAAGAGAAGTCACTGGAGTCGGATTTCTGGAGAAAAAAGCTCTCCATCTTCGTGAAGAATGATGCCGCTGAGGAGAGTGATGAGATCCCTGGCTTGAAACTATATGAGCTTCCTACCCCTCCCTTGGTGCTAGATCTTTAGTTATAATACAGGAGAGATGTCGACTCAAAAGAGTTGAACTTATATGAGATAAAGATCTCCTAGGAAGAGACCATACTAGACCTTGTCCTAGATATTAGTTGTCTTCAACATCTCCTCTCTTCATTATGAAGATGGTGGACTTTGTTTCGTAAAGAAGGATGGTCTATTGAGGGTAAATAAGGGAGGACAAAGTGTTGTATGTGGTTTTGAACACATGGCTAATGTAAGAAGACAAACTGATGTCATTTGTTTTGCTTTAAGATGCGTGTAGAAATCTGTTTTCTGCACGCAACAAATTTCGAAGCCATTTTCGGGTGTGATACGGCCATATCTAAGTCTTGGGCTGAACATGAATGTTGATGTCCTCAGAATAAACTTTCCAACTAATGGTTACATGTTTTAATAGGATCTTTGTAGCTCCTCCAGTCAAATTTGTTGCATGGTAACAACTTATGAGCTGGAAGCTTTCGGGTTAGTGTATAATCGGTTTTGGACTAGGTAGAAGAAACGTAATAAGTTTATGTTGAGGTTTGGGATGAGCCTGGTGATATATAGCCAAGATAAACAAATGGTTTGGAGGAATTTAATAAACAAATAGTTTGGGGAAATTAGTGACAAATGATTTGATAAGATTTGGTTGTACAAATGGCTACTTATGAAATCCGGTAAGGATGCGCGCGATTATAATCCGATGAATGATATAAGTTTTGAAAGAGGGTGTGGTGCCCAATGATTGAATGTGTAATCTATACTTATGTTATCGTGCTTGATGAATACGTGAATAGTTAATATATTTTGGTGATAAGTATATGAAAGCTTAATTGTTTGTGAATGCTTGATTATAAGGAAAGAATCGGATGAGGTAAATCTCATGGCAATGAAATGTGTTGAATCATGATCTCAGGTATTGTAGGGATAATTTATATAGTCCACTTCTTAGAGTGTGTCTCCCTATGGGTAGCAGTGTCGTAATGGTATATTGTTCAAGGTGGATTGCCACCTATGCTTATAATGAACCCTTAAGTGCTTGGGAGCACGAAAATATGAAAGGGTGTAAGTGTGTTAGTATTTGACCGCACTGGATTGGTAATGATGATAAGGGACTCAGTTTGTAGCCCTTGAGTGTTGTTGAGCACTGGATTGGTAATGATGAAAGGGACTCAGTTGGAGCCCTTGGATGGTTGATGACAAAGTCATGTGAAATTGCATGCGGTGTGAGTTGACACGCAGTGTCATATTCCTAGGTTAAGGATAGTATGGTAGGTCTACGGGCTCTCCAGTCATCACATTGATGGGAGTTGACAGATACACTTTGGACGGTGGGCCTTGGTCCTCGATGCTTTTTCTCGGGGCACCCTCCGTACCAAGTGGACGGTTGGCCTTGGTCCTGTGTTAATACGCTCCCATAGGCACCTTCTGTGCCACAAAGATGGCCAGTTGGGCAGGGCTCTTTGTTCACATTTACCCGAGACCCCTTCTGATTCATAGTACGTAGGGAGCTCTGTTGTGGTGGTCTTAGCGTTGAGGAATACTGAGGCCTAGGCTTGGTAGTGTGGATGTCTTCCTAGTAGTAGAAAGCCAATTTCACTCTCACCGTCTGGCCACGACAGATGGAGCCTAAAAGGTTAGCTATCTGCTCGAAAAGTTGGAACTACAAGTCTGTATCGACATAATAGTGTGTGTGTGAGAGAGAGAGCATGGGTGAGTCATCATATTGCATTCATATCATTGCATTGTACCGCATAGATTTTTATCATATAAGTTTATATGGGCACTCTTATATAATGAGTTACTTTACTGTTAAGATGAACCTTAACTTATAAATCTGTATGGGCATTTTTAAAAGTTAAGATACTTTCCTGTTGTAGATTTATATGACCAATGGTTTGTTATGATTTGAGTAGAACTGTTAGAATTGAATGTTGATAATAATGTTATACATGTTGTTATTACCACTTATAATATATAGAGATTTACAACCTTCTTGTTATTACTACTTATATATATTGTACCCTCTTCTTTTCTCTGCCAAGTGCCTAAGAGTCTTCGAGAGAGAGTATGTGATAGCCACTTTGTCTTTATGACTAACGGTTGATATATCTTCCATTTTAGGAGGATACCCCGCAGATAGAGCAGCAGCAGGTTGTGCAGGAGAGAAGCCAGGCCAGGGTAAAAGGGCCTGATACGACATTACCATTGTTGGCGTCAGTTATGAATGTGAGTTTTTAAGTAACTCATATTTTATCCCTTGGGGCAATTTTGTGTACTCTAATATTATAGAAGCCATCGTTGCTTTTTATTATTGTTATACTTGTTTGGACTTAAATACTTGTGTGGATTTTGACTTTTATTTTATATTCTTTATGTTAGGTTGGCATGGATGATACTGGTTTGGCCGATAGGATAGGCTTCTTATAGTACAGGTTAGCCTGTGTGCTGATTCTACCGCAAGGTAGATATTCTGGGGATAAGACTCCACTCAGTCGTTTTTGTCTTTCGGGAGGGGGGTCTTACAACCAATCCTAGACATCTCGTGCGCCTCAAAGCTAAGAATACAATAGAGAAGCCCCTTCATACTCTTTCTAGCAATTACCAGTCTTTTGTGGTCGAGTGTGCTCTTAGGGGACATAGTACTCCAGACCTCGGTATAAACATCCTATCGATCTCCCCAAAGGCCTATATTCCACACTAAAGTCATCGTACTTCTGTCGGTGTGCTTACTAGACCAGTACTGAGTGACCCACCATATAAACACAAAATCAGGTATAACAATACCCTCCCGATCTCATAGCTCACAGGACTAACCCGTTGTTGGGTATTGAATCCACAATAACCCAGATTTGCTTGAAGTCACCCTTTAACTAAGATGAATTAAGTTATATTTGATATCGTTGTTCTAGTTTTGTGTTTGCAGATTCTCAGTGCTAAGCGTAGACCAATGTCAGTCTATAGTGGGTCAGGAACACAGGACCATACAGTGTAATCCCTCACTGTGTGATCCAAGGTGTTGACTCATGTGTAGCCTCTCAATTGGGATACACTTTATGTTCAAACACTTGGAGCATGAGATGAAGACAGGACGAGGAGGAATTCTCTTTAAGTTCAGAAAATTCTCTAAGTCCACTTCTCGAGAAGTGCCTCTTAGTTCTCGAGAAGTAGAGTTATATGTTTTCGAGAAGCATTCTATAGTTCTCGAGAAGTCCTCATAGTTCTCGAGAAGATTAGCTTCAAAGTTCTCGAGAAGTCCCAGCTTTTAGTTCTCGAGAAGTCTAGATAGCTTCAAGAATTTTTATAAGTCCAAACTCTCGAGAAGTGCCTCTTAGCTCTTGAGAAGTAGAGTTAGATGTTCTCGAGAAGTTCTTTTAGTTCTCGAGAAGTCTAGAGTAGTTCTCGAGAAGTCATTATAGTTCTCGAGAAGCTTAGCTTCATAGTTCTCGAGAAGTAATCTTATGGTTCTCAAGAAGTCCAGATTGGTCACGAGAAGTATTAGCCTTGAAGTCTCAAAAACTAACTTTTGTTCCAGACAGTATAGTTCTCGAGAAATCAAACTAGTTCTTGAGAACTAATGTTACTTCTCGAGAACTGTCGGTCAAATTTTTCAGAAAATTGTTAAAGTCCAGACCGGCCGGATTTTCAAATGACTTGACGTGATTGGTCCACGTGTCGTCATAAAATGTCTTTTCTACCCTTTAGGGGTAATCCTATATAAGGTCTTTTCATTAAGAACAAACCCTAACAATTACAAGAAGCGGTAGTCCGTACCTTTGAAATCTTCTTGATCGGCTGTCTCTCTCAAAAAGAAAAGGAACAAACTCTGAAGCCGCCGCCGCCACTCACGAGTAGATCGAGTTTTCTGTTTTGGATCAAGGACTTGTTGTTCAAGGGATCCTTATCCTCTCCTTGATCGAGTAGGTCAAAGCTTTCTCAGGTCAGATCTATACGTCTTCTTCAACCATTTCTGAAAGAGCCGCAAAGTTCAAGAAGAAGACCTAGAGACTTGTATTTTTCCAGATCTGAGAAATTACTGTGTTTGTATTTCCAAATCTCTTTGTTATTGTTATATGAGATTTTATCCGAGTGTAGGAGCGTTGCTCTCCGAGTTGTAGGAAATTTTTATCTTCCGAGTGTACATCCATTTGGATCGAGTTTGAAGGAACTTGGTTCTGAGGCGTAAGATTGTTTTTAATCTGAGATAGTGGAGTAGATGAGTCTAGTGATTTGCTAGATCGATGAGGTAAAGTGGACGTACCCAAGATTGGGGAACCACTATAAATCTTCTTGTCTTCTATGATTGCTTGAATTCTTGTGCAAGATCGTTAAAATTTTATTCCGCAAATAGACGCACGATTCACCTATTCACCCCCCCCCCCCCTCTATGTGATTTAGGTTGACAACTTTACACTTTCAATTGGTATCAGAGGGAGGTTCGTCGTTAAAAGGTTAAAACCTTAATCAATTTCCTCTCGAAAGTTGTCACTTAGATTTTCAAGCAATGGACAAGGCCAAAGATTTTGCCAAGCTTCCCCTGTGCACAATGAATAACTTTCCCATGTGAAAAGAGAGAATCAAATTTTTCATGGAAGCTGTGGACCCCCGGATCTTCATGATTGTTGAAGAAGGTCCTTACTCCCCCATGACTACCTCCACTATAGATCAAACCAAGAAGGTTCCGAAGAAATTGATGGATCTAGATAAGGATAAGATTGCACTTATTTCTTTGGACAAGAAAGCTCAAAATATTATAGCAAGTGCAGTCGATGACTCGATGCTGCAGAATCTGATTCACTGTCAATCAGCTAAGGAAATGTGGCAGTCTCTAGTAACTCTGATGGAAGGCACTGAAGAAGTGAGGGATGATAGAAGATCCCTACTAAACTAGAAATATGAAGTCTTTGGGCAAGGGTCAAAGGAGACCATTACAAATACTTTTGAGAATTTCTTCAAGATAGTAAATGGCCTAAGAGTGTATGGCCGAGTCTTCACTAATGGGGAGCTGAATGATAAGTTTCTGAGGTCTCTCATAAAGGAATGGGACAACAAAGTCTGTGCCATCCGAGAGTTTGGCAGACTAGCTGAGACAGACCCACAGAATCTATTTAGTAAGCTGATCTCCTATGAACTGCAGATCAATTCTAGAAAAGCTGAAGAAGAGAAAAGTCGCTTCTCCTCAAAAGAGAAGTCGGTTGCATTAAAGGCTGACAGTTTAAGGAAGGGTAAAGCTGTCTCACCAGCACCTGCTCAAGAAGTGAGTGAAGAAGAAAACTCTGAGCCAAGCACCTCGGGCTCAGAACTATCTGAAGGAGAGTTCTTGTTGCTCTCACGGCAGTTCAAGAAATTCTTGAACAAGAAGAAGCAGTGGAGAGGAAAGGATGCCTCATATAGAAGATCACGACATGACGGTGATCAGCGAAAGAAAGACTCAAGTAGCCATGACAAGTATACCTTTAAACAGAACAAACAAATTTCTACTGACATTTTCTTCTACTGCTGTAACAAACCAGGTCACGTCATAGCTGACTGCCCCCACAAGAAGAAGGAGGGTTGCAGAAGAGAAGAGAAGAAGTCCTCGTACAACAAGAAGAGGACAGAGAAGAGCCTGATAGCCAAGAAGGGCCAGTCTCTTTGTGACTCTGACACATCTGAGTCATGTGAAGAAGATGAAGCCCCAGTTCACTGGGAGGTAAAATCTCACACTCCTCTCTCTGAATATGAAATTTCTGAGCATGATCATGAGGACAGCTCTTCTGACGATGAGTCGGAACTTATGGCCCAGTACAAGGAGTTGATCATGACTTACGATAAATGTCTCCGAGTCGTGAAAACTCAGGAAAAAGAGATTAAGTCTTTAAAGGCTATTGAGAGCAGCTTGAGAGAAGAAGTCGCTAAGACTCACTCTCTTCAAGAGAACTTCAATCTTGCCATTGAGGAATACAATCAAGCTCTGGAGAACCTCGACCTTAAAGAGAAAATCATCAAAGAGTTGGAAGAACAATTCGAAGCTGAAAAGAAACTTGTTGAAATTTTATCCAAGCCCAAGAATGTTCTTCCACTCATTACTGAATTCTCAACTAAGGCCAAGGGTGCTGGACTAGGCCATGAGGGTGCTCCTAGTAAATCTTCTAAGAGAAATAAGGCTCAAAGGAAAAATAAGGCCGCCAAGAAGGCCTTGGCCAAAGCAAAGGGAAAAGCTCCCCAAGATCAAATCGCCTTCAAGAAAGTCATATTCCCAACCAATGAGTTTAATCTTGACTCGTCCTACGGTCACTTGACTAGGCCTACTTATGTAGAGCTAAAGTCTCGCTACCAAGGATGGACTCGCCCTAGAAACTTGGGTGAGAGTGTCTTTAAGGCACCATATGAAGAAGTCATTCTTCAGAGCTATGGTCCTTATGATCATGGTCATAACTTCAAGAAAGCACCAAAGGTAAAAACCATTGTAAAAAAGCCTGTGATGGAGAAGAAATCATGTGATTGCCATCATCATGAAGCTTCTTCCTCCAAGAATGCTACCACTGCTAGACCAGAATCCCAGAAGGTCAAGCAGGAGTTCCTAAGGCAAAGATACAACAGTTTCGATTGTTGGTGTTGTGGCAAAATTGGTCATTTTGCCATCGATTGTTGGTTTAATCCTAGAAATTTTGCAACTCCTTAAGTTGGCAATATGAGAATGACCACTCATGATGTTAATCCTCATAGGGGGAGTGTTCTAACACGAGACCAAGGACCCAAACATGTTTGGGTTCCTAAGGCAAAGTGATTATGAATGCAGGTATGTCCAAAGGCCACCAAAATGCCAATCTGATACTTGGACAGTAGATGCTCTCGGCACATGACCGGGACAAGAAGCCTACTGTAGAATTTCACTTCAGTTTGCAATGGACCAAAGGTCATCTTTGGAGATTCAGACTGAGGGATAACTAAAGGCTATGGTATGATCACTAACGGTAGTGTATCCTTTTCGGATGTAGCCTATGTGGAGGGATTGGAACACAATCTCATAAGCATAAGTCAACTATACGACAAGGGATAAAAAGTTGAATTCCATGCTGACAGGTGCTTGATAAAGTCTATTGACAATATGGAAATAATTCTATCAAGCACTCGAAGCAGGAACATATTTTGCTTAAATTTCATTTGTATAGACTCTTCTACACCAGTGTGTCTTTTAGCAAAAGTTAGTGTGTCTCTTGGTGACCAATGGCACAAGAGGCTAGCACATATTAATTTTAAAACTATTAATAAATTATTCTCCCAGAACTTAGTACGTGATGCCCCAAATGTCAAGCACGTCAAAGAGAGACCTTGTCATGCATACATAAATGGAAAGCAAATAAGGGCTACCTTTAAAAGCATCATAGGAAAAAACTCTAGTAGGTGTTTACACCTACTTCATATGGACTTGTTCGGTCCACTGCAAATTAGAAGCTTATGAGGTAAGGATTATACGTTGGTAATTGTTGATGACTACTCGCGTTTTGCGTGGGTGTTCTTTCTGAAACACAAGTAAGATTCCTTCGATATCTTTACAAATTTTGTCAGGCAGGTCCAAAATGAATACAAATGTTCCGTAGTCAAAATCAGAAGTGATAATGGAACGGAGTTCAAGTCTGGGGCTATGACAAAATTTTGTAAAAGCCTAGGTATCTTTCATGAATTTTCCTCTCCTCGTACTCCACAACAAAATGGAGTAGCGGAGAGAAGGAATAGAACACTCATAGAGGCCTGCAGGACCATGTTGAGTGACGCTTCACTACCGGAATACTTCTGGGCTGAAGCCGTCAATACTGCATGTCACATGCAAAATCGAGCCCTCATAAACAAGAATCATGATAAGACACCTTATGAACTTCTAAAAGGCAGAAAACTGACTGTATCATATTTTAGAATTTTTGGTTGTAAATGCTTCGTACTTAACAATAGTAAGTATCATACTACCAAGTTTAGTGAGAAAAGCTTTGAAGGTATTTTTGTAGGATATAGTAGTCATAGTAAGGCATACAGGATTTTCAATAGAAAAACTTTGGTTGTAGAGGAATCCATACATGTTGTATTTGATGAGGCGAGCTTACTGCAAAGTAAATTGTCTAGTGTGCTAGTTAAAGATGCAGGTACAAGGATTAAAGAGATCAGCTTGGATGAACCGACCAAAGGTAAAGATGAAAAGTTCATCAAGATCACCTCTCCAACCCCTATTGGAGAGGTAGTGGATCAAGATGAAAATATTGTCCAAATTGATGAAGTCACTCTAGTGGCTGAAGAAGTCCCAGATGCGAGGAATCTGGAGCTCAGACATTTGATGGATCACCCAATGGACCAAATTATAGGAGATCCCCGGTATGGTGTCAGAACTCGTCGAGGTACAACTAACGAGAATTTATACTTAAGTTTTCTCTCGCAGGTTGAACCAAAGATGTTTGAGGAAGCCAACTCAGACGCATTATGGATCTTGGCCATGGAAGAAGAATTGAACCAATTCATGCGATGCAAAGTTTGGAAACTAGTTACTAGACCCAAAGATAAGAATGTCATCGGAATGAAATGGGTCTACCGGAACAAGTTGGACGAGGATGGAACAATCATAAAGAACAAGGCCAGACTCGTGGCCAAAGGATATTGTAAAGAAGAAGGGATCGACTTCAACCAAACATACGCTCTAGTGGCAAGGCTGGAGGCCATCAAACTATTCCTTGCTTATGCTGCATTGAAGGGCTTCACAGTCTACCAAATGGACGTGAAGTCCGCCTTCCTGAATGGTGACATAAAGGAAGAGGTGTATGTGGAACAGCCCCAAGGTTTTGTTGATCCTAACTTTCCTAAGCATGTTTATTTATTATCGAAAGCAATGTACGGTTTGAAACAAGCTCCTCGAGCTTGGTACGAAACGCTTTCTAGCTTTCTCCTCGGGAACAAGTTCATAAGAGGAAAGATAGACAAGACATTATTTCTTAGGGAAATTAAAGGCAAGATTTTGCTAGTGCAAATCTATGTCGACGACATTATTTTTGGCTCTACAGACGACAACCTCTGCAAAAAGTTTTCTAAACTTATGCAAGGGAAGTTTGAAATGAGTAGTATGGGAGAGCTGAAGTATTTCTTAGGACTTCATGTGAAATAATCTGAAGATTGAATTTTCATCTCACAGACGAAGTTCACCAAGGAGTTGATTAAGAAATTCGGAATGGAGAGTGCAACCTCTATGAGGACTCCAATGGCCTCAGCTATGTGTCTGGACAAGGATGAGAAAGGGAAACCTTTTGATAAAACCAAGTACAGAAGCATAGTTGGATCCTTGCTCTACCTTACTGCCAGTAGACCAGACATAATTTTCTCTATATGTGTCTGTGCTAGATTTCAAGTGAACTATAAGGAATCTCACTATGCTGTTACAAAGCGGATTTTGAGATAACTGAAAGGTACACCGAATCTTGGCTTATGGTACCCCAGAAGTCATGACAGCGAACTAATTGGCTTTTTAGATGCAGACTTTGCAGGTAGCAAAAATGACAGGAAAAGCACTTTCGGGACGTGTCAGTTCCTTGGAAGAAGGCTTATCTCATGGAGCAGCAAAAAGCAAAATTGTGTCGCAATCTCAATGGCCGAGTCAGAATACATTTCTGTCGGCAGTTGTTGTGCACAGTTGCTTTGGCTAAAGAACCAGCTAGAAGATTACAATATGAAGGTCAAAGACATTCCATTGTTCTGCGACTCCTCCAGCGCAATCGCAATCGCAAACAACCCAGTATCGCACAGCCGGATAAAGCACATCGAGCTTAGATATCATTTCATCTGGGAGCACGTGGAGCAAAGGGATTTGGATCTGTAGTACGTGCCAACAGATCGGCAAGTTGCAGATATTTTCACGAAGCCGCTGGACAAGACCAAGTTCAATTTCTTCAAAACTAAACTTGGGATGCTGAACAAAGAAGGATAAGTCACAGGAAATCTGTTCATAGCTCAACAATCGAGGATACTTCAAAAAGGTCAGAAATTTCTCAAGAGGAAGGTAGTTCTCGAAAACTCGGTCTACTTCTCGAAAAGTAAAGTACTAATTCTCGAAAACTCAGACTACTTCTCGAGAACTTTGATCTGTCTCTCGAGAAGTTTCTTAAGTTCTCGAGAACTAATATCATATTTCTCGAGAAGTCCTCTGACAGTTCTCGAGAACTAACCCCACCTCTAGAGAAATGCCCGGCCTTTTTCGATTTCCGATTAATTTCCTCTATTTCGAAAACCCGCTTGATTTCAGCCCTAATCCTAGATTAATTAGACACTTAATTGACATTACTAGGGTTATATATATATATATAATATTTTAGAAATCCTAAATCAATCGCCATTTCGATATCAGTCTTCTCGAAAACTCTTCGTCTTTCGCCGACAGAAAGCTTTGTCGCATCCATCATCTTGCGCTCCGTCCGTCGCCGCCATCAGCATCCATGGCGTAGAGTTCAAAAATAGGATTCGGCAGTGAACTCGTCGTCGCAGGGATTGCAGACATTTCTTATGACTTCAAGAACTTGCTCCTTCTCCTAGAAACAGCCGGTCTGATGTTCGTTCTTTCAGAACCCTACAAGATTTTATTTCCAGATGTAGAGTAATTCTTCAAGAATGCCAAGGTAAGGAGAAATGGTACAGTTTTGAAATCTAAAGTCAGGGGATCAAAATCAAGCTGAACAAAACCATAGTTTCAAAGCTCCTAAAGCTGCCTATTGTGGATGAAGAGGATGACCTAATAACTGAAGATTCTTACAGAACTTGCACTTTCTGTGGAGTTTCTGTTGATGTCACCTCATTAAGGAGGAATGCCTTAAATGATGTAGGCAAGCTTCTGGTAGACATAATTGGAAAGATTTTGTGGTATAGAACAGGGTCCATTAGTTTTATAACCAATGACCTATTTAATGTTATGACTGTTATTATCTGCAGGAAGAAATTCCAATATGGAATGATGTTATTTGATATGATCAGGGACAGTATCCAGGATCCCAAGTTTTCAAGGATAATTTCTTTTTTGCTGCGTGAGATCGATCCTGTCACCTTCAAAACCTCTAAAGGTACTCAGATCCATCACCTGAAAAAGATTTCATTTGCCTCCATCCAAAGATGGGAATTAAAGCTGAAGAATCCCAAGAAGTTAGCTAAAGAACTTGCAGCTTCTGCATCAGAGGTCAGGACCCCATCTCCTCCTTCACATGAAGTTACTAAATCTTCTGGTGCAGCAACTGAGGGGGGCCTGCACTCTCTGCTCAAGATGACAGGATTCCTTATCCTCCTCCCTCAGTGAGATCTCCTCTCAAAATCCCAATGGCAGATCTTCCAGATGTCACCCTCTCAGATGTTCAAGTACAGGAAACCCTCAAGGACAAAGCTGAGGCAATTGACAGTATGATTGAAGAACTCACTTCAGATGAACCACTTCCTCTCCTAAACACAGAAATCATTGTAGAACTATCAAAAGAACCATCTCCACCATCCTCACCCCAAGCTACTCCATCTCCAACTCCTTCTCCCTCTCCAAGGAAAGATCCTACTCCAGCTGAACACACTTCAGCACCAGATACCATCCTTCTCTCTAAAGAGGATGATCCAAAACCTGAAGAGGTGGAAGCCCCTCTCAAGAACCTTGACTTCTCCCTCCACAGAATTGTTTATGAGGAGGCTTATTCAGTCCTTCACACTGTAAGAGCCAAGAGCTCTGTGGTAGTGGAAGAGATCCCTCTTTGGGTAGCTCCTCATCTACCCTCAAGTACCTCTGTTGTTGCTGTTACTTCTGTTACTACTGCTGCTGATACCCTCTCTCTTCTGACATTTTGAGTAAGATTGAAATTTTACTGTCTGAACAATGGAAACATTTTGATGACTCTCTGAAAATAATGCAAGACAAAGTGATTGCCCTAGAAAAAGAAATGAGCTGAGGATTTGCTGAAATACAACATAACACTAACTCTCTTAAAAGTCTATTTCAGATTGGTGGCAAAGCTATAGATCACACCATTACTAGTGTTTGTCAGGTAATGGAACAACATGTAACTCTGGCCAATAACCAAATCCAGTTAGACAATCAAGCTGAAAAACATGTTATGAAAATCTGTGAAGAAGTGGGAACTTTCAAAGAAGATGCCATAGATACTCTATATGTAGAATTCAGAAAGGAGGAGAGCCTGGTAAAAGATCATGTGGAAAAACTTGTGAATAAGTTTACTGAAGTTGCAAACAAAGCTTGGTCTGAAAAGAGAAGTGAAATCAATAAGAATGTTTTAGAGCAAATTCAATCAGTGAAATTTCATACCTATGACACATCAGTATGGATGCACAACCAGATTTTCCCTGAATTTAAGGTTGATCCCAATGTCATTCCTCATAACCTCAACCCCCTTGCTGAAGGAGAATCCAACCAGATGCCTCAATCTCAAATGCCCACCTTTTCTCTAAGGCCAGAAGACAAGGTACCTCCTCCTGCTTCCTATTCCCAGGTTTGGGATGATAATATTCCTCAAGATCTACCTGAAATTCACATCCCTAAGAAAAGGAAGTATGGAGAAGGCCCATCTGCAAGCAGAAGTGCCCCCAAGCCATACTCAGAGAAAAGGAAAGGCCAAGAGTTTGCAGAAGTCTGGAGTCCTACTTCTAAAGCCTTAATTCTTGACACTCTCAAATTAGTCATGGACTTTAATGAAAGCAAGAATCTCCACTACAGCTCCTCTAAGTGGAAATTATATGAGAAGTCCATGACCAAGAGGAGAATATATGATAGAGAGTATGGCAAGAATAACCCTAAAGCTCCTCCAAAGCTTCCAAGGTACTATCCAAAGCCCTTCAGCTATCAGAGGAGACAATAGGAGAAGGAGGACAGGCAACAATAGTGCAAAGAATGAATTCTTGTTGATATATTTTTTAGAATTTTGATGAAATGGTTGTTGATTAAAAATCTAAAACATTACATATATTCAATTTCTAGTTTTGCCTAATTGTGTGTTCAATTAATCTCTTATTGCACTTACATTAAATTATTCATTTCATGTTCTTTCTTTATTGTTATAATTCACCTTAGTGTAGAGGGTTCTGACTTCTACAAATAGGGGGAGATTGTTGGGAATTGCATCCACAATAACCCAGATTTGCTTGAAGTCATCCTTGAACAAAGATGAATTAAGTTTTATTTTATATCCTTGTTCTAGTTGTGTGTTTGCAGATTCTCGGTGCTAAGCATAGACCAATGTTAGTCTACAGTGGGTCAGGAACATAGGATCATACAGTGTAATCCCTCATTGTGTGATCCAAGGTGTTGACTCATGTGTAGCCTCTAAATTGGGATACACTTTATGTTCAAACACTTGGAGCATGGGATGAAGACTGGACTAAAAGAAATTCTATTTAAGTTTAGAAAATTCTCTAAGTCCACTTCTAGAGAAGTGGCTCTTAGTTCTCGAGAAGTAGAGTTAGTTGTTCTCGAGAAGCATTCTATAGTTCTCGAGAAGCAGAAGTGTAGTTCTCGAGAAGTCCTTATAGTTCTCGAGAAGCTAAGCTTCAAAGTTCTCGAGAAGTCCAAGCTTTTAGTTCTCGAGAAGTCACAACAGCTTCAAGAATTTTTCTAAGTACGAACTCTCAAGAAGTGCCTCTTAGCTCTCGAGAAGTAGAGTTAGATGTTCTCGAGAAGTTCTTTTAGTTCTCGAGAAGTCCAGAGAAGTTCTCGAGAAGTCCTTATAGTTCTCGAGAAGCTTAGCTTCATAGATATCGAGAAGTCAGCTTATGGTTCTCAAGAAGTCCAGATTGGTCTCGAGAAGTATTAGCCCTTAAGTCTCGAAAACTAACTTTAGTTCCAGACAGTATAGTTCTCGAGAAATCAAACTAGTTCTCGAGAACTAATGTTACTTCTCGAGAACTGCAGGTCAAATTTTTCAGAAAATTGTTTAATTCAAGATCGGCCGGATTTTCAAATGACTTGACGTGATTGGTCCACGTGTCATCATTAATGTCTTTTCTAACCGTTAGGGGTAATTTTATATAAGGTCTTTTCATTAAGACCAAACCCTAACAATTACAAGAAGTGGTAGTCTGTACCTTTGAAATCTTATGGATCGGTCGTCTCTCTCAAAAAGAAAAGGAACAAACTCTGAAGCTGCCGTCGCCGCTCACGAGTAGATCGAGTTTTCTATTTTCGATCAAGAAGGACTTGTTGTTCAAGGTATCCTCATCCTCTCCTTGATCGAGTAGGTCAAAGCTTTCTCAGGTCAGATCTACATGTCTTCTTCAACCATTTCTGAAAGAGCCGCAAAGTTCAAGAAGAAGACTTAGAGACTTGTATTTTTCCAGATCTAAGAAATTACTGTGTTTGTATTTCCAAATCTCTTTGTTATTGTTGTAGGAGATTTTCTCCGAGTGTAGGAGCGTTGCTCTTCGAGTTGTAGTAAGTTTTTATCTTCCGAGTGTAGATCCATTTGGATCGAGTTTATAGGAACTTGGTTCTGAGGCATAGGATTGTTTTCAATCCGAGATAGTGGAGTAGCCGAGTCTAGTGATTTGCTAGATTGGTGAGGTAAAGTGGACGTACCCAAGATTGGGGAACCACTATAAATCTTCTTGTCTTCTGTGATTGCTTGAATTCTTGTGCAAGATCGTTAAAATTTTTATTTCGCAAATAGACGCACGATTCACCTATTCACCCCCCCCCCCTCTAGGTGATTTAGATTGACAACTTTGCACTTTCACCCATCATGATATCAACCAACCACCTGAGCCACCATCTTGCAGGACTAATAAGTCCTATATCACTCTAACCCATACAAGGCTGAGATCGCTATAATTGACTTTAATCATATCAAACTACTCTTGTCTAACTTCTAGAGTACATAGCAATTTATGGTTAACCTTGGACTTCCTAAGGTCTACCCTGTGAAGGGTTCGCAATAGTACTAGGAACTATGACGGGCTGAACCCCATCATTCCCTTTCTTAAGGCACATAGTAATGTTACGCTACCCTTAATCAAACCCTCTCACATATTTACTCTTAGAAAGTCTATGATGACTTATGTTTCATATAGGGCAACGACGATCTTTCGTTGATCCCGAACTTAACTACACTACTTAGAGTCCATGTACACTAACTAACACCACCTCTAGGTAAATCCTATAAAACTTTAACCAACATCACATCAAGGTCCTAAATATACCCCAACCTGACTAGAACCAATTTGTATTGTACAAAACCATCACCCTCTTAACTTTACTATATGCAACCAAAATGATCGATATGAGTGTAAGGGTTTTAACTGCCAAATATTTTATCCAAATGACATACGATTAATTACAATGGTATGAATACTCAGTTACGATAAAATTCCAAAGTTTCATAATTTTCTAAATTAAATTGATCATAATTGAATTTTCCTAAAATAGAAGTCACTAGTGAATTTGAACATGAAGTATCACTTTCAAGGGTCCAAACAGTACCAAATAATTTCCACATGGTCACAATTATAAATAAAATGTCTGGACAAAATTTCCCATCATTCCAATAATATTTGATATTTAATTTCTAAACACAAAAATCTGATCCACTAGATCATGTTACATATAAAGTACTATAAATATTCATCAAATAATTCCATAAAAATTACCGGAGCTTATAATTAGTAAAAAAGTATTTATTCCATAAATTTATAATTTTACAACTCATTTGGAGCAAAATTATCTCAACAATATAGAAGAGGCAAAAATGGTAATTATAACTGCAACCCTAAGATTCTGACTTTCACAAATTCCAATTAATTCATCCAGTGTGTATAATACTAAATCATTGATATTGTCATGGTTTAATAATTTTTCAACTATTTAAGTCACCATAATTTCATTAATACACATGTGTAATAAAAATACTAATTAATTCATTTGCTATGCAAATCAACTCAAAATGTTCTAAAACTTCATAAGGAGGTGTACTTTTACTAAATATGTGCATGTATAAAATTTTAATGGATTTGACCAAGTCAATCTTGCTAAATTCACAAGATACACCTTTTGGCTAAATGCACACTACATATCACAAGCCATAGCCTCATGTATTGCAATTACACCCACATAAATACCTCTAAATGACCTGAAATTTTTACCATGACTTTATGTTACCCTATTGAGACTCCCACCAAAATTTCGGGTTCATATAATTGTTATTTACTAAACTATTTGACTTTTATGAAAAATAACATTTTTGTTAACACCGTAGGAAAATATCGCCCAACAATTCTCATTTTTGGACTGTAGGTGTTGCTATGGTATATTATTACATGCCCCAAATTTTAAATCAATCCCCTAAGCCAATTAAGATTTATTAAGGAAATAGTGACTGTCCTACCCTAAGGACCAGTCCCACAAGAATTGCCCTATAGGGAGATACACTTCACCAAATGACCTGATTTTAATTTCTACTTAAAGTAGACTCACAATGCCCTCTTTTATGCTGGAAAGTTTTCACGTTTCAGCACCTAAGGGCCTCATTTATCAGCATTAAAAAGAGTATATTAAAGGGAGAAAACATATAATAATTAATATAGATCCAAATCAACGGTGGTGATTTAATCTTCCTCCTCTTGCCTAAGGAAGAGATCAACCCGACCTGGAGCTATTTCAAGAGCTATTTTTCGACCACCCGGCCACTTCTCCGGCCATCCACCGTTACCACCACCTCCATTTAGATGGTGTATTTCGCCCAGCCGTGGTTTGGCTGTCGGAGGTGGCGGTTTCCGCCGAACCCAAGAGGAGCCAAAAATGGCTTTTTCCATGAAATTTCAAAATTAAAATCGACTCCTTTGAGCCCGATTTCAATACCTAATGATCTAAGATGCTAGTACAATGGGATAGGGGGCGAAGCATGCCTGATTTTTGGCTTGGATGCGGCTACTCCGGCGGGTGGGTATGGATTTTGGAATTTTTCGGCGAACCACTCCCGATCTCGATTCTCCACCGTTTGTAGTGATCTAAGAGTCAATTTCGACTGCTTGAGGCCTTCTAAAGGTGATGAAAGGGTCGAATGTGGTTGGGGAGGGGTATTTATGGAGTTGTCATGAAAGGGGGTGGTAGGCCATGACCATTAATGACCCTCTTCGATGGTGGACGACCTGTAACTGTTGGAAAACTCCTTATCTTCATCAAGGGAGATGAAAGGAGGGGTTGGGGAAGAAGAAGGGAGTGCCACATGGCCTCCCTCCATTATTCCCCCTCCAAATGAAACTTCCCCCTTAATTTCCACCATTAAACCCTAATTAAATCACCTAATTTAGATTAAATAAATCTTATAAACTTAGTGGGTCTTAGGATGGGCCTTGGGCAAGGCCTTAGCCCACATGAATTGGCTTGGGCTCTCATTTAGCCTTTAGGGGTTAGTTTGACCTTGGGGTACCTTAGGGTTGACTTTGGTCAACTTGATGAGTTGACTTGATCAAGGGATGTGTCTTGAGTCCCTTGAAACCAGCCAATGTAGATTGGGTCATTGTGATGCCACAATTGGGCCATTTTTGTCAAATAGCGTGATTTGATCTAAATAGGGCCATGTTTGACTTTGATCAAATTGGTTACTCCATGATGGGGCTTTTGGGTCACCTGAGTCTCCCTCTATGTCCCAAGACTAGGAGCAAGGTCAGTTTTAGGTTTTAGGGTCAACTGGACCTCATGAGTGAAGGTTTGACCTATATTAACATAAAGTTGACTTTGGTCAATTTGGCCCAATTGATTGACCTAGACTTGAGTTAGTTGCTAAGTTGTTTCTCCTTTAGGGCCAAGAGATGTTAGTGAGCTTATCTTGAGGTGGAGAGTTCATGTGGATGTGAACTGGCCTCGGTTGACTTATGCACATTGGGGATGCACAAAGCAATTTTCCTTAAGTTCAAGCTGAGCTAGGGTGACACTAGGGCCTCATGCACAACTCAAGCCCTAACCCTAACTTTAGGAGGTCTATAAGTATGGGGGATATTACATCCTGCATGTTATTAACAAGTCCAAGTTTAAACAAATTGTTATTAAATCCTGACTATATAAATAACTACTAACAAAAAATAAATGTTATAAAAAACTGTTAATAAAAATACTGTTATTAAGAAATTTTACCAAATTCTGATCACAATACCATAGTATATCTTAAAATTTTGCTATTAAAATTCCTCCACAACATTAAGATCACAGTCATATATTCCTTCTTTTTTATATTGAAATAAACGTTATTAATAAATTGTAAAAGATAATAGAAATCATAGTAGAGTAGTTTTTGATGACTAAAAGGTTACGCATTTTTATCGCTAGCTTTTAACTTTTCCATTTAATAATTAAAGTCTACTAGCCTTATCGCGGATGCAACTTTCCATAAAGTTTCTTTCAGTTGGAGCCCTCTCTATTTCTGTTTGAAGTTATTATACCTATGAAGCAAGTAAAATCTGTGTTCTGCATTGGGTAAGAGCTCTTCAATGGAATTTAATAAGCCTTTCTGCTTCTATGAAATTATTTCCAATGTAAATCTGTTTTCAATGCAAAAGTCATCTATAAGAAGGTTAACAAACCATTTCCAAGCTTTTGTATTCTCCTTCAAAACAAAAACATACACAATAGGGTACATGTTGTTACCATCAACACTACCGGCACATAACATTACGCCACTCGTTGATGTTTTCAAATGAGTACCGTCCAATCCTATAATCGGCCCACAACCACCTATGAAACCTTTCTTCAAGGCACCCCAACATATGTATATTCTTTTAAATATACATGTTTGGGTGCCTACATCATGTTTACATTTGAATTTAATTGTTGTGTCTGGATTGGTTCTATAATTTTTTTCAAAGTTATACCATAGCTTTGCATACTGCTCCAATTCCGTTCCACTACTCAATATTGAGACATGTTTCTTGGCCCTATACATCTTGCATACACTAAGAGATGTTTTATTGTCTCTCTGCATTATTTACTACATTGAATTAAGGGGCCACTCGGGGTTGCTTCTTATATTGTGCTCATATTTGTTGGCAAGATACTTAAGAGTTACAATGAAGAGAATTGACAACTCTTTAACAACTGTGATCTCCCTTAATAGTATTAAATTGAATTTCAGTTTTGGACATGAATGATGCAAACATAACCCACCCACAATCACATGTCACTTGAATCTTTTCGCTACAATTTTTAGTGAATTTGAGGGGTTTTCCTTGTTTAGTAACATACATCCTCACAATAGTACTAAAGTCATTTTGTGTATAAAAGCACAAGCCAACAAAAAACTCAAAGTCATTGTTACTTGCATCTCCATCATATACTTGAATCTCAAGAGGCTTTCCTTTCTCAGTCTTGGAAGATGACTGACTACCACGCCCTTTTACATGAACACCAACATAGGATGAGTTTTACTAATACGCATGAGTTGATGTGATTCAGCTCTTTCACCAACCAACTCAATCTCGTTCTCTATTTTACCATCTATAAGCAAATCATCTTCCTCGAAATCACTGTCATTCAAATCATCACCCATATAGAATGAGTTTTCATCAGTTGATTCCCCCTCTTCATTGCTTTCTGAGTCACTAGAACTATCTACATGGCCCACTTCCATAAACATTTCATCAACTGCTATATTATCCCAATCCATCCGTATGGAACGAGACATTTCTATAACAAAACAAAAATTATGCCAGTGAAAAAATGAATCTGAATAAATAAGCAAACCCTACTTGAACGAATCTGAATAAATAGGCAAAATAAAATTATACCTTAGTTCCTCAATTGTTGATTGAATGTAATATGGAGAAATCTTATTGAATGTCTGGCAGCCAAATCTCTGCAGGAAGAAAAAAAATAATAAGCTTATATCAAGACTCTCAAAATGGTGGAAACAAAACAAAAACTCAACTAACAAAAAATGAACTACCCTAACATTAAGACCTTAAACCAAAACAAAATCAAAATCAAAATAGGGAAGAAGAATGACAAAAAGAAATAGGTGACACGGGACTTTAGAAAAAGTCCAGAAGAAACTCTAAGCCGGCCTCAAATAAAAAAATGGCCAGATCTACGGACATAAACACACACAAGACTTACATGGAAGAAGAACTCGGAGACCCTAAGCAGATCCAGCAATTGGAACAGGGAAGAAGAAGGCTCGTGATACTTGAATCAGAGCAACCAGAAGAAACAGGTGACACGGGACTTAAAACAAATAAATGGCCTGAAGAAACTCTAAGCCAGCCTCAAATCAAAAAAATGGCCATATTCGGGGACTTAAACACATATGGGACTTACATGGAAGAAGAAACTGACAACCCTAAGTAGATACAGTGACTGTAGTAGGGAAGAAAAAGGGTCGCGACACTTGAATCAGTGCGAACTGAGAGCATCTAATGAATGGGGAGCAGCTGCTTGTTTAAGCTAAACATAATAAATATAGAAAGACCAAATTACCCATGATTTAATAAGCTTACGGTGCACAGTGCCAAGGAATTGTTATTTGGGCGTGCAAATTGCAATATTTAAACTTTTTGGGTGCATAGTGCTATATTTTTCATTTTCGGTGTTGCAAAGTGCCAAAAGGCCAGGAACCATTCTTGAACTTTCGTTCTAGGGTGTCGATCAGCGCATGAATATCTTCAATCATCTCCTCTCTTCATTACAAAGATGGCAGACTTTATCTCGTGAAGAACCGTGGTCTAATGAGCGAGAAAGGGAAGATAGAAGTTAGATGTGTTTTGTGTGATGGCTAGAGGAAGGAGATGAACTGATGCCATTCGTACATCTTTATGATGTGTGCAAAAGTGTAATACAGAAATCTATTTTTCTATGCGCAGTAGACTTCAAGGCAGATTTTAGGTATGATCCAGTCTGATTTAGGTCTCGAGCTCAACATGAAAGTTGTATCCCTCAAAAATACCTTTCCAACAGATGGTAACATGTTTTTGGGGACGTTTTGTAGCTCCATAAAAGGGCAGATGAAGTTTTTGTACTGTAATAATTTAAGTGTAAATTGGTTCTGTCTAAGTGTACATGGCTAGACTGAAACCCGATTTCAGCTGTGATGGATTTGGACCCCAAGCTCCACACGGAAGTTGTAGCCCTTGAAAATATCTTTTCGATTTGGGGTTGCTCATATTTTTTGGTGTAGTGTAGCTTCCCGTATGCTAATTTTGTAAACTATGGCGCGTAGCCGTGATGTATTAATATTTGGATGATTTCCTCATTCTCTGAATTGATTACTCAGGAGATCGGTTGGTAAATAGTTGACGATAATGTGATCACCCCTTTCATGGTTAATAAGATTTGGAAAGAGTACTTATTACGAGTACTTGGAGGTTTATGAAACAAAGTTTGGTAGAGATGATTGAATAATTATGATGCATATTTATGTGATAAATGCTTGAAAGGGTTGGATGAGATATACCCACATGGCCATATGATGAGCTTAACCTTGATCTCAAGTATTTAAGGAATGACTGGTATAATCCACTACTTAGAGTATAATAACTCCATATGGGTAGTAGTCAGTGATTATTTTAGCAATTAGGATGGATTGTCATCCTGTTTTAAATGTGGACCCTTGTGTACTTTAGAGCACAATGTTGGTTATGATATGAAAGGACTCAATTGGAGCCCTTGAATTCATGTTTCCATGGTAAATGTGAATTGCATGAGTTGGGTATATGTTGACACATGGTATATGATCATGCGTTAAGGATTTGGTGGCAGGTCTACAGGTTCGCTAGTTGTCACATTGATTGGAGCTAGCAGTTAGACCTTGGGCATTTGGGCTTAGTCCTTTGGTGTTCAGTTCCAAAGGCTCCTTTTGTGCTAGTAGGAGGTTGGGCATTATCCTTCAGTGATACGCTCTCGAATACTCCTTCCATGCCAGTTACAGGGCAGTTGGGCTGGGCTCTTGGTACACATCTACTCCAGACCCCTTCTGAGTCGTAGTACGCAGGGGCTCCAATGTTGTGTTCTTAGTGTTGAGGTGTACAGATGCCTAGGCCTGGTAGTGTGTATGCCCACCTAATAGTGGATACGCCTGTTCTACTATCACCTTTTTGCTACGACGGTTGATGCTTGAGAGATTAGCTACCTGCTTGAAAAGTGGGAACTAAAGGTATATGTCGATATAGCAAGTGTGTGTGTGTGTGTGTGTGTGTGCATGGGTGAGTCATCATATTGCTATCATTTCATATCATTGCATTGCACCGCATAAGATCCTCATCATATAAATTTGTATGGGTACTTTTATATGATGAGTTACTTTGATGTACCCAACCATTAACTTATAAATCTATATGGGCATTTTATATAATGTCCCGTTTCGGGCTAGGCCCCTCGCACGAGTTTTGAGTCAAGAGACTCGACTCAGACTCGTGGTGCACTGACAGAGGGTGTCAGGAGTGTGGCATGAAGGGTTGGGTTTATGGATACCCCAACCAGTAGCTGGAGTGAAGGAACTCGGCCAAGTGAAAATCGACGGGTATCGAGAATGATACCCGCCGAATTCGATGGGTATCGGTGGTCGATACCAGCCGGATTCAGAGTTGTAGATTGAGAAGTAGGTTAAGTGAAATTCGACGGGTATCCGTAGCTATGCACGCCGATCGACGGGTATCGAGAATGATACCCGCCGATCGACAGGTATCATTAGCTATGCATGCCGATCGACGGGTATCGAGAATGATACCCGCCGATCGACGGGTATCGGTAGCAATGCACGCCGATCGACGGGTATCAGGATGATACCCGCCGATTTTTCCTTAGACAGTTTTCCTAGGTTCCGCTGTCCTGTGCGTGCGGACTGAACCGGACCGGGCTGGCTGCGGCTTGGCTGCCTTGGACCGGGTCACTTCAATATGAACCATTAGGGGCGGTCCAATGGGACGTTGACACATGGCAGAAGGGACTTAACCTAATACATCGGTTTATAAGGGAAGATAAAGCCGAACCCTAGCCATTTTATCGATCGACCTTGCCGTCATCGCGGACCTTGCGAAACTGACAGAGCTGAGGGAAATCGTCGGAACTCCTGGAGGCGGCCTTCTCTCTCTCTCTCTCCTTCCTTTGCCGTGAAGAACAACTGCGCCAAGAAAGGATGCCGCGGAGGAGGATGACTAGATCCATGGCCGGGAATGATGGTACCGCTGGAAATGATGTGACCTTCCTCCCCTCTCCCTTGGTGCTAGATCTGTAGTTATATTCTAGGAGACATATCGACTCCATAGAGTCTTGATGGTGAGGAGATGATTTCCTAGGGAAAGTCATGCCTAGATTTGTTAATCTAGGTTTAGGTGTCTTCATCCTCCTCATCATTCAAAGTGAAGATGAGAGAGGGATTCGTGGAGAAATATGGCTTCGTGAGGGTGAATAAGGGTGGACGAATTTCTGGAGAAGTTTTTGGGAGATCGGTGCAAGGAGGAAGACGAGCGGATGCCGTTCATCTCGCCTTAAGATGCGTGCAGAAATCTGATTTCTGCATGCAGCGATCTTCGTGGCCAATTTCGGGGGTGTTCTAGACAGATCTGGGTTTTCAACTCGACATAAAAGTCGTAGACCTCAAAATTATCTTTCCAACGAGTGGTTTCACGTTTCCAGCGATACCTGCAGCCTTGGGAAAGTCTGTTCAAATCTGCTGCGATTGGGGAAAATTCCACCCAGGAAATCTGTATCCTGCACGCAGCAGGCTTCGAGCAAATTTCTGGTGTGATGCGATCAGATCGGGGCTTTCGACTAAACACGAAAGTTGAAGCCCTTGAAATTATCTTTACAATGAGTGGTTACACGCACTCGACTGATTTCTTGTAGCCTCGGGAATCCTTGGTCGAAGTTGCTATCCGGATTAAGGCTGCACCTAAATTCTGGGTTGTGTAATGTGGAGTGCGATTTGGTGGAATTTAATGTTGCGATCCAACTTGAGGCTTGGGTGAACTCTTTTGACATAATCATCATAGTGATATGATAAGTTGAGGTTATAAATCTGAATTCGTATAACGAGTTGTGGACAAGCTTAATTGAAGGAAAGAGCTTGATATAAATTAGTAGATGTAAATTGGTAGATGTATAAATGATTTAACTATGGCCATGATGTATGTTGAATGGATAGAAGGAAATTAGTAATCCAATGCTTAGAGTGTCATCTCCCTACGGGTAGCATTGTGGAAGTAACAAGCGCGGTGTTAACCGCCACTAGTTGGAATTAGGTTGAGCTGAGTAAAGTTAGACGGTTGGGCTTAATCCTCGGTGTTCACGTCCCGAGGCTCCTTCCGCATTTGATGGATGGTTGGGCTTGGTCCTCGGTGTTCATGTCCCGAGGCTCCTTCCATGCCACGATATTGCATAATTGCATGTGGTGTGAGTCGACATGCGGTGTCGTAATCCCGGGTTAAGGATAGTGTGGCAGGTCTACAGGCTTGCCAATCGTCACACTGATGG
This sequence comes from Platanthera zijinensis, assembly GCA_039513925.1. NCBI lineage: Eukaryota > Viridiplantae > Streptophyta > Magnoliopsida > Asparagales > Orchidaceae > Platanthera > Platanthera zijinensis. Next base: position 146,703,504 of record CM077086.1, read on the forward strand.
GAGTTGATGGTTAGACCTTGAACGGTTGGTATTAGTCCTCATGCTCGTTTCCGGGGCTCCTTCCGTGTCATACCTTAGGCCAATTCGGGGCTAGGATCTTGGTGCACATTTACCCAAGAGAACCCACTGAGCTGTAGTACGTTTGTGAGCTCCGCTGTTGTGTTCTTAGCGTTGAGGCGTACGGAGGCCTAGGCCAGGTAGTGTGGATACAAGCCTAGTAGTGGAGATGCTCTCTCTACTGTCACCGTTTGGCCACGACGGTTGACGCCTGAGAGGTTAGCTACCTGCTCGAATAGTGGGAACAACAAGAATGTGTCGACATAGCGATTGCATGTGCTTGATCATGAGTGTGTCATTGCATTGCATACATAGCATTGCACTTCATTACATACACAAGACCCTCATCGTATAAGTTTGTATGGGCACTCCTATACGATGGGTTACTTACTGCTGAACGACCCTCAACTTATATGCGTGTATGGGCATCCATATAAGTTGAGTTACTTGCTGTTATAACATTATACTCTCTTGCTGCTGTAGATGGTAGAATTGTAGATTAAGAGGTTGTTCATTTATACACTACTTATATTGCTACTTATGTCATGTATACTTACTTCACCTGCTTGTACTACTATTTTATATACATTGTACTTGTTCCTTTCTCCGCCCGGTGCCGAGGAGTCGCCGGGGGAGCAGATGTGAAGCCACTTAGTCTTTATGACTAACGGTTGCTACGTCTTCCTTTTTAGGAGGAAACCCCGCAGGTGGAGCAGCAGGTCTTGCAGCTGGACTGCCACACCAAGACGACAGGGCCTGAGGGGACGGTACCGTCGCTACCGTCGATTACAGATGTGAGTGAGAGAGATTTTGTTGTAGCCCTTCGGGGCAATTCTATTTACGTACTCTGATTATGTAGAAGCTTGTTTTGCTTCTCTTTTGCTGCACTTATGGACTTATGCTTAGTGTGGATTGACTTCTTTATATTATTATGGTTGGGTTGGCATTTATTTGTTGATATTGGTTGTAGCCGGCAGGATAGGCATCTTGTGGTACAGGCTGACCCGAGTGTTAGTGCTATCGCAAGGCGGCTGTTCTGGGCATAAGACCCCTCTCGTGCTGTGTTTTGAGTTCCGGGAGGGGGTCTTACATTTTATAAGTCATATTAAATTCTGTACTTATGATTGATATGATGTTAGAGTAGTTGTACCTTTCATATATTTATTAGTACTGTTGTTACCTACATATTATTATCGTGTTACTTATGCATGTAATATTGGATACATAATGCTCTTCTGTCATTTGATTTGGTATATATATTACAGTTATAATGTGCCCCTCCTTCTTTTCCACCGCCCGATGCCTAAGAGCCGCTGGGGTGAGCATATGTGATAGCCACTTAGTCTTTATGACTTACGGTTGCAACGTTTACCATTTTAGGAGGATACCTAATAGTTGGAGCAGTAGTACTGCCTTATGTAGGAAGACAGTCAGGCTTGGGGGACATGGCCTGATACGATGATACCCTCTTTTCCTTTTGTGACTAATATGAGTTGTAAGCATTATGATATAGCCTTTGGGCAGTTTTGTGTACTCGGATATTAAAGGAGCTGATGTAGCTTCTTATTATTGTTGTACTATTTTGGACATTTATTTACTGTAGATTATGACTGTCGTATCCTTCTTTTGGTTGGGTTAGTATTTCTGATATCGGATTAGCTGTAGAATAGGTGACTTGTGTTACAGATGTAACATCCCATTTCCGGCTAGACCCCTAGGAGTCGGTTGGTCGAGTCAGAACCCCAGGGAGCACAAAAAGTGAAAATAAATCGACCGAGTTTTCGGGTCTAGGGTTAGTCACGCCCATGACCGACCCGTCACGCCCGTGACTTGGGCGTGACTACTTCGACGATCGTCGTTCTCCACGAGACGATCGTCGAACGTGCTGTTTGGGCATGTCACGCCCGTGACCAAGGTGTCACGCCCGTGACTATGGGCGTGACCCCATCGACGATCGTCGATCGCCGTGAGACGATCGTCGAGCTTGCGGCCCGGGCATGTCACGCCCGTGCCATGAGTGTCACGCCCGTGACCTAGGGCGTGACCAGCCTTCGACGATCGTCGATCTCAATTCGACGATCGTCGACCTCGAAATTTGCCGTTCGGGCATGTCACGCCCGTGACCTAGAGGTCACGCCCGTGACTTAGGGCGTGACCAGCCTTCGACGATCGTCGATCTCAATTCGACGATCGTCGAACCACAATCTGCCGTTCGGGCCTGTCACGCCCGTGACCCGAGGTGTCACGCCCGTGACCATCCATCGACGATCGTCGATCTTAGTTCGACGATCGTCGAACCCAGAATTGGCTATCCGGGCCTGTCACGCCCGTGACCTATGTGTCACGCCCGTGACATTGGCCGAAATGACGGTTCAGGCCCGAAATTATTCCAACACGCGTGGTAATAAATGCTGGTGTGGGAAGTTACACCAGGAGTAACTTCCGGCCATTTTCCTTCGATAATTATATAATAAATGAGGAAAAGGTGGTCCAATAGAAAACCGCCAGCTGGACACACCTGTTCAGTTTCCACCGTTTCTTATCCCTTCACTGTAACCGAAACGTCAAGGGGGGGGGGGAAACTTCATGGCCATAATGGCTTTACCCATTCATCTTCCCACTATCTGACTTATAAAAGCCCACTTGGGGAAAGAGGAGAAGGTTACACGCTCAAGTAATCAGAACAGACCTTTGTTCTTGCTGTAGGAGAAGTTCAGCAAACGCCACCACCGCGCCATGGCACCCCGACGTTCTTCTCGCCTTCAAACCGCGAACAAGGTCCTCCTCTGCTCCCTCTCTTTCATGGGTAGATCTTAGGATTCTTAGAAAAGAGGTTCGCGCTCAACGGAGCCGGATCCATCCCTCGTTTTCGTGGAAAAACCATGAAAAAGGTATTTTGAGTTCGCCGAAAACCGCCACCTCCGGCGGTCAAACCACCGCCGACCGATAGCCATCGCCTCAACGGAGGTGGTGGTGGTGGTGGCTGGCCAGGGAAGTGACCGAACGGCCGGCGACGGACCACGGAATGCTTATAGGAAAAATGTTTTCCTGTGTCTGTTCGGGTTCATGAAGAAGATGAACAGTGGATTTAATATATAATACATAGATTATTATATAGTGCACAATGGAAAAATAGGTTATTTGAATGTATTTTTGAGGCTGCAAAACGAAGCACTTAGAGGCCGATTTAGGAAAAATGACCAGTCACAAAAGTTGTAGCCCTCGGGGTCTACTTTAATTTAAAATTGATTTTATTCAATTTGGGTGAGCGGTTTGACCACAGCACTCATTTTGGTGGGATCAAGACCTAGGCTAACCAGAAATTGAAATGGTTGCCCACTGTTCATAACATGTCCAAATGATTTGAAATTTGGACTGGAGGTCTATAATATGTATATCGAGAGGCTGTCCAAAAATGAGAATTTTTGGAGAACTTTTGCCTAAAGTTTTTGTAAAAATTTAATAATCAATATAAAATTAATTAGGAGGTGAAATTAAGTCCAAACTCCCCCAAATTTTGGGTGGTGGTCCCTGGCATCAATATTAAGATCTGTACAAGATTTCAACTCGATTGGTTGAGTTTTGAAGGGGGAAGTATCAAGTCCTAGATAGGTCTTGGTGAGGGGTACTTTGGGGAAAAATACGATTGGAGATGGAGTGGACAAATCTCCTCAAAAGAGGCTGAAGTTGTTGGCCACTGATTTGTTGGGTCTATGTCTAACCTCTTGGGTAACATGGTGTGGCTTAGGGTGGATTTTACCCTAAGAGATTGGCTCTAATCCAACGGGTGGGAGTTTGAGGTTTGTGAAGGACATAGGAGCAAAAGCTCTTGTATGCCCTTGAAATTTAGAGGAGAGGGGGATGATATGATGAAAACCCTCTGGTTGGAATAGTGAAGGAATTGGAGGTAGTTAGGTACCTCGAAAGTTGAGATGTCGGAATAGGATAGAAATGTAATTTAGTTATTTTAAGCACTAAATCTAATCCAAAAATTGTGAAACTCGGGAGGAGGGAGTTTTAGGATGTTTAAGACTTATGATAATTTTCCTGGAATTTTATGATTGATAAATATTATACTTCATGTGTTAAAGGAATAATTGTCCGATTTATTGTTTCAATTATTTGGAGGTTTTAAATTAATTATAATCAATTGAAATTCTGGATTTAGATCTTGATTAGTAGCACAATGATCTCTGGATTTTTATAGAATTTTATGTTGAGTAAATCTAGTACTTATTCACAGATGATAGAAAGGGCTTTTATGTTTAAAAATTAATTATGGATAAAATACTTGCTGGAAAATTATGAAACTTGGCCAGTGCTAATTTTAGGCCTTTATCTGCATGTCATGAATTATTTATAATTTTTGGAAGAATATTTTCTGTACTTGCTTCATAAACAATAGAAGTTAGAGATTATTTCTAAAATAGCTTTCATGCCATTTTAATGATTGAAAAATTATGATACTTAGGATTTAACCTATTGAGATAACCTAGTATTTATCATAAAATTGCTGGACATCTTGCATGAGAACTTAGGGTAGTTCATGTTCAAACCGGTAGTCCTTGGATTTTCGAGGAATTTAATTAAATGCCAAATAAATTAGGAAAATTTCCACTTTCTGGATTTAGGTCATTTAGGTCATGGTAAGTCTCCAGTAAATAATTTAGGGCATTTGGATGAGTAAAGGATCATTTCATAACCGGTTCGACATGTAGCCTAGGTCGGTCTGCATTTAGTAAATTGTGAAATGCAATAGAACATGATCTGATGAAGATATAAAGAGTAGTGAGTAGTGGTGATAGTTAGAGTTAAGAGGTGCTCGGGTTTGGCGAAAGATCGCTTTTCCCGAAGAGTGGAAGGTTTAAAAATCACCCTAGGATAGTCTATCGTAATATGAGAAGGGAATCGGGCTAAGGGAAAACAACCAATAACAATAAGTGCCTTGCGAAAGGGAACTTCGGGCCGTAATGCCGCCGTCTTGGATCCTAGTGCCCCTTGAGAGCCCTTCACGGGGTATACCGGGGGCAGTCCTGGGCTAACGTAAACTGTAATAATAAACTGGCAAGAGTAACTTAGTAACTAGGATTGCACCTTTCACAAACACTGTTGGCACAGGAAGATTGATGAGAGCTTCGGCTCGGGTGATTTGGAAACGGACGGGATGGTCCGGGGAGCTTTGGCTCGGTTGTTCTGGAGACGGACGGGTTGGTCCGGGGAGCCTCGGCTCGGTTGGTTGGAGACGGACGTTTGGTCCGGGGAGCTTCGGCTCGGTTTTTGTGTGTTTGCGATTAAACTTGCATGTGCATAAGATAGGAAAAGCTAAGGTGGTGGGTCTTTCGATATCGGGGAGTTCGATTGCACCGACACCGATATCGTTGACTCGGCGAGGTGGTTAGCACTTCGCCAACAGAAGTCCGGTGCGCCAGCCGGCAAGAGTACGCAGGCGTCCGCTTAGTGCACCAAGCGTTGAGGCGTACGATAGGTCAGACCAGTGGTGCTTTTACTGGTTTTGGAGGTGGGCGAGGCCCAACCCACCGCTTCCGTCTGCCACTACGGAGGTATCCTGGGAGGTAACGGCTCCGAAAGGGGGAACTAAAGGTCTGTGTGCACAGAGTCGGGTGTGTGAGTTGCACTGCATGTTTCATCATACCCACTAGCATGTCATAGCATAATCGATTCATTTAACCCTGACACCTAAAGTATAAGTGGTATGGGACGCTTATACATTAGGACCTGCAAAACGACCCCTTGGTCTATAAGCTTGTGTGGGCAAGTTTATAAATCAAAGGTTAATTTCAATATATAACAACCATTGCTGTTTGATAACCGACACCCCAACGTATAAGTGGTATGGGACACTCTATACGATGGGAGCCTTGCAAAAGATCCCTTTTACTTATGTGTTCTCGCATAAGTGAAGGTTTAAGTTCATATAATTTCTTTTCTTACTGCTAGACCTATTATAACAATTTATTAACTGCTCACCTAACACAACTTGCTAGATTAGTTTCCGCTGCCATCTGTTTCATGTTTAATCTCTACCTTCATGTCCTTCCCTTTCTTCCTCTCCGCTCGGTACCTAGGAGCCATGGGGGAAGGGGTAGGGGATGATAGGGCTTAGTCTTTATGACTAACGGTTTTCGAACCGCATCATTTAGGGGATCGTGGAGCCCAGCATGGAGGAGCAGCCCCAGAGATCGGTGCGCCTAGAGATGGGGCAGTCTAGCTCCGGAGTTCACACAGCCGGCACCGTGAGTCTCGACCTTGAGTAGATTCTGTTTTGCTTCCGCATGAGAGACTTGTAGTGAGGACATTTTGTACCGGGCATAAGCCCGTATTTATAGTACTCTGATGATTCTGTGGACACTCCCTTCGTGGAGCTTTATTATTTATATATGTGATTTTATTATTGTGGACTGCATTACTCTTACTGTTATATTGTGCTACTTTTCTGTGATCGAATTGGCCGGCAGAATCGGCGCCTTGTGGTGATGATCCTTCAGGACGTGAAGGAGTCACCGCAAAGCGGCGGTTCTGGGCCTAAGACCCCGGTGGTTGAAAAAGAAAAAAAAAGGGGGGTCTTACAAGTGGTATCAGAGGAAACATCGATCAGAAGGAAGTAGCAGTCCACAAACCCTAGGTCACCCCCCGCTCGAGTTTAGTTTGGGGACAAACTAAGCAGCGGAAGCAGTGGTGTGCCCATATGGGAATCACATATAATTTGTCCACCTTTATGTAGTATTTGAACGTTCTCTCAGCGTGTGTTTTTGTTACGCAGCCTCCAGCACGGACTACGCCACAAGGTGGAGTTCAACAGGCTCAAGATGTTGCACCACCCCCACCGGCCCCCACTCCTTTCCTTCAGTCAGACATGGGACAGACCCTGACTGCCATTCTGGAGGCCTTCAGGGCCCAGCAGGTTCCGGCCCCGCAGCCAAATCCGGGGGCCAACTGGCTAAGCATCTTCCGAGGACTGGCTCCCCCGTCCTATTTGGGGACAGAGTCGGCTGTTCGGACGGAAGAGTGGCTAGATATCATGTATGAGATGCTGACCGGGATTCGGTGTCCATGGGAGGAGAAGGTGGCTCTGGTTGTCTCCTGCCTGGAGTCCCATGCAAAGAGGTGGTGGAAGACGCTGTTGGACACGACCTTTGCGTATAGGGAGGTTGCGGAGATTACTTGGGAGGAGTTCAGGGCCGCACTGCTGGAGCATTTCGTTCCGCAGTCGGCTAGGGATGATTTGGAGGAGCGGTTCTTACAGCTGAAGCAGGGTACCCGGACCGTGGTGGAGTACCATCGAGAGTTTGACCATCTGGCTCGATACGCAGATTCCTACCAGCTGGACGAGGCAGGGTATATCAGGAGGTTCTATAAGGGCCTGCGGGAGGACTTGAGGGAGGCTCTGTTGTTCGTATCTGACGGGCCCATCTCCCGGATCTTGGAGATGGCCAAAAGGATTGAGGCAGATTGGCACGCCACCCGGGGCCGGAAGCGGCCAGCAGAGGATCAGGGACGGAGAGGTAGAAATGACCAGCGGCGAGGTGCTGTACCAGAGGGGAGGAGGACAGAGGACCAGCCTCGTCAGGACGTGAGGCAGGAGCCGAGGGGAACAGGTGGTATTAGCCCCTCCCCCTCTTCGGATGCAGGAGATGCCGAGACCTGGGGGAATGGCGTATCCCCCACCAGAGTGTTTTCTTTGTCATCAGATTGGGCACATTCGGAGGAACTGCCCCATGAGGGGGGCACCACCTCCAGCACATCAGGGCGGCCCACCAGCTCAGCATTATGGAGGCCGAGGACGCGGCCGTGGTCGTGGATACCAGTGGGGAGATCGTAGGCAGGAAAGAGAGCAGGTATATGCTTTGGACCTTGTGCAGCCTCGAAATCCGGAGCAGGTCATAGCAGGTATGCTGCAATGCTTCTTTACTTTCATAGAATTTTCCTTTAAGTTGTTAAAACTCAGAACCGCACTAGATAGATTAACAAGGAAAGAAAACTCTTTATAGAACCCTGAGATATTTAATCACCCCAGGTATAGTCTTCATCAGCGGCAAGCCTGCCCGCACGCTTTTTGATACTGGAGCTACTCACTCCTTTGTGTCGGAGTCGTTTGTGGAAGGACTGGAAGGTGTGGAGCGGTTCACAGGCTCGAGGATGAGGGTGCGACTACCGGATGGATCTGAGCTCCTTACCACGGATCACTGCAATATGGAGGCAGAAATTGGTGGAAAAGCGTTCGAGGCTCCAGCGATGATTTTGAAGCTGACAGACTACGACCTGATCCTGGGCATGGTATGGCTGCACTGGAACTATGCCCAGATTGACTGCCAGGCAAAGAGGATCACCGTGAGACACGGGGACTCTTTCATTACCATCGAAGGTATAAGACCTGTTTCTCGTATACTCTTATCTTCGGTACAGGCCGTTAAGGCCCATCTGCAGGGAGAGGAGGTCTATCAGATTCTTTTTGAGATGGCGGAGGTTAAGGAGTCAGTGACAGACATCCCGGTGGTGCGAGATTTCGCTGACATCTTTCCGGAGAAACTGCCAGGACTACCACCACACCGAGAGCAGGATTTTCAGATACAGCTTGTGCCGGGAGCCAAGCCGGCGTCTAGGGCCCCTTATCGGATGGCCCCAAAGGAGTTGGCAGAGTTTCGGACTCAGTTGCAGGAATTAGTTGAGGCAGGTTTTGTTAGACCGAGTTCCTCGCCATGGGGAGCTCTGGTCCTGTTCGTGAAGAAGAAGGATGGGACACTCCGCCTGTGCATCGATTATCGAGCACTAAACAGGCTGACCGTCCGGAATACCTATCCGCTCCCACGGATAGACGAATTATTCGACCAGCTGGAGGGGGCCCATTATGTCTCGAAGCTGGACTTGAGATCAGGATACTACCAGCTGCGGATCCAGGAGGAGGATATCCCGAAGACGGCCTTTAGTAGCAGATATGGCCTGTATGAGTTCACCGTGATGCCCTTTGGGCTCACGAATGCTCCGTCGGCGTTCATGAGTCTCATGAAACGGGTTTTCGAGGCCTACTTGGAAGTGTTCGTCATAGTGTTCATAGACGACATCCTGATCTACTCTAGGACGGAGGAGGAGCACACTCGGCATCTGGCACTGACCTTGGAGAGGTTGCGGGAGCATCGCCTTCATGCAAAATTCAGCAAGTGTCAGTTCTGGTTGAAGGAGGTGGCCTTCCTAGGCCACATCATAAGCAGAGCCGGTTGTAACACCCCAGAACTCAAAATATGTTTGTACACAATTTTGAGTAGCAGGCTGGTAGACACGGCCTGGGACACGGGCGTGTCCCAGGGCGTGTCGGGGGTACACGGCCTGGGACACGGGCGTGTCCCAGGGCGTGTTCGATTTAAATCTCAAAATTGGCCTATTCGGGTCAGAGCCGTACACGGCCGTGAACACGGCCATGAACACGGGCGTGTCAGGATGGACACGGGCGTGTCGGCTGCCGTGTTCCGACCCGTGTACTGGTTTTGGAAGGCGATGGGTGCCGTGTAGCAGGGGACACGGGCGTGTCTCAAGACTGACATGGGCGTGTCAGGTTCGACACGGGCGTGTCGAGCCCCGTGTTGTTCAGTCGGTTCCAAACCGCGTGTGCCGCTTAAGGGTACACGGCCTGTGACACGGGCGTGTCACAGGCCGTGTCAGGCAAAAATTGGGTTTCTTGGGCAGATCTCGGCCGTTCGTTTCCTTCTCTTTGGATCGTGTGGTCCATAGCATTTCCAGCCTCTTTAAGGCCGTGGATTGAGTTGAAAGCTCATTCCACTTAGCCTTTCTTCTTAAGAAAGAGAGGAGAGCTTGGAGGAGGAGGAGGAGGAGGCCGGTGGAGCTTCGTCGAGCCGAATAGAGAGCCGAGTGCAGCGTTGCGGAGGCAAGGCCGCTGCGGTGGTTTCCATCCGGCTAGTTTTCTATGGCGCCGAAGCGATCGTCAAGGGTAACGATCTTTCTTCCTTGGGCAGGTGAAGCCCTTTGTTTTGCATGTGCATGGGATCCTCCATCAAGAGATGGAAACGCGTAAGTGATTCCAGCAGTTGAGTCTGCATCTAGAGCCGGAAGTCTGTAGTACGGCATAGGCATGCTGTGTGAAGCCCATCCAGACGTATGTCGGGATTGGTGATGTTTATATTGCGATCCGGAGAAGACTCCGTGTATGCATCGTTTAGCCTGCGGAGATGGTGAGGACGATGTGTTTGGTGTATAGGATGCTTTGTATAGCTCCTTTGGTTGTATGCTTGTAAGAGCTGGTTGATGGAGTGCGGACACCTCTGAGTGGGTGGGTGCGTGAGGTCTTCAACAGGGGTTTGGAGGCTTATGCCCATTCTACCAAGTGGCGATGAACACCTCTGAGTGGGTGGGTGCGAGAGGTCTTCAACAGGGGTTTGGAGGCTTATGCCCATTTCACCAAGTGGCAATGTTAAGATCGGGTGAGCGGTCGATTGGTAGCAAAGCAGCAGGGCGAATTCCCTAGGCTTGTTACACTACGGGGGTAGGTCGACTGATAGTGCTCACGGGTTTTGGTGTGGTGCGTACCTCTGAGTGAGATGGGTGCGTGAGGTCTTCAACAAGGGTTTGGAGGCTTATGCCCGCCTACCAAGTACAAACCATAAAAGGTGCCCTGAGTGCACGGAGCGCCTGGCATTGAGGCCGGCGTTTGTGATGTTGGGTGTATGTGCTTTATATGTTGAAATTGCTATACATGCAGGGAAGGAACCACTGCCCCGGGTAAGGGGTGGGGTCGTTATAATTGGTCAGCTGAATGCTGACCGTTGCTTTGTTTATCACCCATGGGGTGGACGTCCTTATGCAGGTGTTGCGGGCTGATGGATTGAGCGGGCAAAAGCCCATGTTGCTGGTAGGCCCTTGAAGGCCGTGCGAAGTGTTGGATTTCATGTGTGGCCGGCCTGCGTGCCGATGTATGAAATTATATGTGTTGTAAAGAGGAACTTGTAAGGCTTTAAGGCCGTGTGCGGTGTGGTTTTGTAAACATTCCTGGTTATCTATATAAATGTGAGATTTATATATTAGTGGACATTCAATGGTATGAGTTCTTGCACTTAATAAGCTTCCGCTAGAATGCTCTGAGTTAGGACTCGTTTGGTTTGGTATTATCCTGTGACTTCACCGTCTGTTTGTGGCATATAGTGTGGGGCCCCGGCCGGACCTTCTACTATACGTCATTTAACGGATGGGGTCGTTACATTTTGGTATCAGCGCTTTCGTCGGTCTTCCCTTCCGAATTCGTGGTCGAATTCTTTTGTGGGGTGGCGAGCACGTGTTCGTGCGACCTGCTGTAATGCTAATGAACTCAAGAATGTCCACTAGGAATGTGTGTGTGTGTGTGTCTTTTCGGTGAGTTTGCCATCTTACCATGGAAAGTAATGCTATCTTGTTCACCTATAGGTGACGAGGAGTGGAGCTGGGCAGTCGGAGCCCCAGCGTTCGGATGAGAGTGCGGCACCACCTGAGGTGCCTACACCTCCCCCTTCTGCGGAAACGGTGCGCTTAGTTGCGGAGATGATCTTTGCTATGCTTCAGGCACAACCTTTTGGACAAGCGAGGCCCGCTGTGGCGCCAGTGCACGTTGGTGCGAGGCAAGAGCATGTTGAGGTTGGTGCGAGGCAAGAGCATGTTGAGGTTCCGGTTGCTGTGCAAGCAGCGGACGAGCAACTTAAGCACTTTATGGAATTTAATCCGCCTACGTTTTTCGGGGCAACGTCTCCAACAGAGGCCGAGGATTGGCTCTCTAGAGTGAAAAGAATCCTGGCTGCGCTCAGGATTAGTGAGGCGCAGAAAGTCCCGTTAGCCACTTTCCTCCTGGAAGGAGAGGCGAGGCTTTGGTGGGATGAGATCGAGTTGCACCAGTTGGGCGGTAGAGATCTGGGCGACATATCGATGGACGAATTCTCGAGATTGTTTTGGGCGAAATATTTGCCAATGGCGCAGAGAATTGCAATGGAAAATGAATTTCAACGTCTGGTACAGGGTGATAAGACCGTGGACGATTACCTGCATGAGTTTACCAAGCTCGGTCGTTATGCGGGGTCGACGTTTGCGGACCAGGCGCGGAAGACAAATAGGTTCTATGAAGGGCTGCGTGATGAGCTGAGGTTGGCTCTCCCAAGTTCAGTGAACCAAGGATTCCAAGCATTGGTGCATACCGCTAGTGCGCTAGAGAAGGATTTGAAGCGGGTGCGGGAGAAGAAGATCGTAGCGGTGGAAAAGTCCGACTTCAAAGTTCCGCCATCAGAGCAGTCCGATTTCAGGAAACGTGATAAGAAGCGGTTCAGGCCTGCTGAACCAACTTCTTCAGATGTTGCGTCAGGAGCAACGTTTGGGCAAGAACGGGTTGAGCCGCGTACATGTTTCATTTGTGGGAGGCCAGGACATATCGCGCGATTTTGCTGGAATGGTGCGTCCAAGGGTGAAAGAAAGACAGGTGCGTCTTATGACGAGAAGGGTAAAGCTGTGGCAGAGTCGTCTGCATCGCGGGCGCAACCGCGAATATACACTCTTGAGATGCAGGAGCCGCAAAGCTCAAATCAAGCAGAACAGCAAACCCGTGCTTTGGACTTAATGGAGGCCGCTAAACGGATTCTGCGAGATGCAGAGAAGCCGAAATAAAGTGGAGTGTGCACTTTATTTTGTTGTTTGTTGTATATATGTATGTATGTATTTCTGTTTGGGACAAACAGTGTGGTGGTACGATTCCATGGGGCGAGCCAAGCTGTGGCCTCTGAGCTCTAAACCTGGATCGTTTTGGGTTGTATCGCAACAGCGTGGTTGTGTTGATACTTGTGCGTTGCGCTAAATTTCGGGACGAAATTTCTATAAGGAGGGGAGGGTTGTAACACCCCAGAACTCAAAATATGTTTGTACACAATTTTGAGTAGCAGGCTGGTAGACACGGCCTGGGACACGGGCGTGTCCCAGGGCGTGTCGGGGGTACACGGCCTGGGACACGGGCGTGTCCCAGGGCGTGTTCGATTTAAATCTCAAAATTGGCCTATTCGGGTCAGAGCCGTACACGGCCGTGAACACGGCCATGAACACGGGCGTGTCAGGATGGACACGGGCGTGTCGGCTGCCGTGTTCCGACCCGTGTACTGGTTTTGGAAGGCGATGGGTGCCGTGTAGCAGGGGACACGGGCGTGTCTCAAGACTGACACGGGCGTGTCAGGTTCGACACGGGCGTGTCGAGCCCCGTGTTGTTCAGTCGGTTCCAAACCGCGTGTGCCGCTTAAGGGTATACGGCCTGTGACACGGGCGTGTCACAGGCCGTGTCAGGCAAAAATTGGGTTTCTTGGGCAGATCTCGGTCGTTCGTTTCCTTCTCTTTGGATCGTGTGGTCCATAGCATTTCCAGCCTCTTTAAGGCCGTGGATTGAGTTGAAAGCTCATTCCACTTAGCCTTTCTTCTTAAGAAAGAGAGGAGAGCTTGGAGGAGGAGGAGGAGGAGGCCGGTGGAGCTTCGTCGAGCCGAATAGAGAGCCGAGTGCAGCGTTGCGGAGGCAAGGCCGCTGCGGTGGTTTCCATCCGGCTAGTTTTCTATGGCGCCGAAGCGATCGTCAAGGGTAACGATCTTTCTTCCTTGGGCAGGTGAAGCCCTTTGTTTTGCATGTGCATGGGATCCTCCATCAAGAGATGGAAACGCGTAAGTGATTCCAGCAGTTGAGTCTGCATCTAGAGCCGGAAGTCTGTAGTACGGCATAGGCATGCTGTGTGAAGCCCATCCAGACGTATGTCGGGATTGGTGATGTTTATATTGCGATCCGGAGAAGACTCCGTGTATGCATCGTTTAGCCTGCGGAGATGGTGAGGACGATGTGTTTGGTGTATAGGATGCTTTGTATAGCTCCTTTGGTTGTATGCTTGTAAGAGCTGGTTGATGGAGTGCGGACACCTCTGAGTGGGTGGGTGCGTGAGGTCTTCAACAGGGGTTTGGAGGCTTATGCCCATTCTACCAAGTGGCGATGAACACCTCTGAGTGGGTGGGTGCGAGAGGTCTTCAACAGGGGTTTGGAGGCTTATGCCCATTTCACCAAGTGGCAATGTTAAGATCGGGTGAGCGGTCGATTGGTAGCAAAGCAGCAGGGCGAATTCCCTAGGCTTGTTACACTACGGGGGTAGGTCGACTGATAGTGCTCACGGGTTTTGGTGTGGTGCGTACCTCTGAGTGAGACGGGTGCGTGAGGTCTTCAACAAGGGTTTGGAGGCACCAAGTACAAACCATAAAAGGTGCCCTGAGTGCACGGAGCGCCTGGCATTGAGGCCGGCGTTTGTGATGTTGGGTGTATGTGCTTTATATGTTGAAATTGCTATACATGCAGGGAAGGAACCACTGCCCCGGGTAAGGGGTGGGGTCGTTATAATTGGTCAGCTGAATGCTGACCGTTGCTTTGTTTATCACCCATGGGGTGGACGTCCTTATGCAGGTGTTGCGGGCTGATGGATTGAGCGGGCAAAAGCCCATGCTGCTGGTAGGCCCTTGAAGGCCGTGCGAAGTGTTGGATTTCATGTGTGGCCGGCCTGCGTGCCGATGTATGAAATTATATGTGTTGTAAAGAGGAACTTGTAAGGCCTTAAGGCCGTGTGCGGTGTGGTTTTGTAAACATTCCTGGTTATCTATATAAATGTGAGATTTATATATTAGTGGACATTCAATGGTATGAGTTCTTGCACTTAATAAGCTTCCGCTAGAATGCTCTGAGTTAGGACTCGTTTGGTTTGGTATTATCCTGTGACCTCACCGTCTGTTTGTGGCATATAGTGTGGGGCCCCGGCCGGACCTTCTACTATACGTCATTTAACGGATGGGGTCGTTACACCGGGTTATCAGTAGATCCAGCAAAGATTCGGGCAGTTCGCGATTGGCCGCAACTGAGGACAGCCACCGATGTACGCAGTTTCTTGTGACTTGCAGGTTACTACCGGAAGTTCGTGGAAGGGTTCTCTCGGATTGCCCTCCCCCTCACATCTTTGACAAAGAAGGAGGCACCTTTTGTGTGGACCCCGCAGTGCCAGGCGGCTTTCCAGGAGCTGAAGGACCGACTCATCTCGGCCCCTATCCTGGCCCTTCCATCCGGAAGGGAGGGATTCCAGGTGTATACCGACGCATCATACCAAGGGATGGGAGCGGTGCTGATGCAGAACGGACATGTCATAGCATATGCCTCCCGCCAGCTGAAGATCCATGAGAGGAACTACCCGGTGCACGACCTCGAGATGGGAGCGGTCGTTTTTGCTCTGAAGGTCTGGCGCCATTATCTTTATGGAGTCCACTGCGATATCTTCTCCGATCACAAGAACCTGAAATACGTGGACACGCAGAAGGAGCTGAATATCAGGCAGAGGCGTTGGGTGGAGTTCTTAGCAGATTATCAGTATGAGATGCACTACCATCCAGGGAAGGCAAACGTGGTGTAACATCCCAAATTTCAAATGACTTAGATTTGGGTTAGACATGTGGTGGATGCTAGGGTTTAGCTAGGTTTGACCCTAGGAGGAGGATTTAGACCATGTGGGGCCCACTATGGGACCCAAGTCAACCTAGGTCAAACTAGGCTAAATACAAACCCTAGCCACACCATGACCCCACCACATTGCCCTAACCCTAAATACAATCTAAGTGGACCCCAAGGTAGGCCATGGGGTCAACTAGTTGACCCATGTTGGGTCAAGTCAACATGTTGACCTAAATAGTGAAAATGGTGCCCTAGCCCATTTCACTAGGTTGGGTCCACCCAAACCAACCCAAACTCATCATGTGGGCCTAAAGTGACCCTATACCCCCTATGGAAGAGAAAAATAGGGGCATGCAATGGTAATTTTGGGAATTACCTAGGAGAGAGAAAATGTGATAAATAGGAGAGAGAAAATGTGGAGGAGTTATTTTGGGCCACTTGGGCTCATCCCACCAACCCACCATGGGTTGGCTGACCAGGTAAGGGTATTAGGAAGTGTGAGGACCCACCATGCAGCCTTGGGTCAAGCCCAAGCCCAAACCCGACCCAACCTAACCTATTTCATTAGGTGAACCAACTCCCCCTCCTCACCACCCACCCACCTTGGCCCCAACCATAAAACCCGACCCTTAGGACCTAATTAAACCAGCTGGAGTAGTGGGGCCCACTCCCAAGCAGCCAGCTAGCTCAACAAGCCAACCCGAGCCCCACCTTGTTGAAATCGCCCCCCCTCCCTTGGTGAAATCGCCTCCCCTCTTAACTCAGCCCCCAAACCGATTCACACCCTCATTCCCACTCATTCCACCCCAGAGAGAGAGAGAGAGAGAGAGGAAGCAAGGAAGCCACCTGCAGCCATGGCAAGCCAAGGAACTCGCCGGAATTTGCATGCTAGGGGAAGCCGCCGCCACCCTCAACCTCGGCCACCACCAAGAGTCCGTATCCCCTCCCCTCTTACTGTACTAGTATCCTAGATCATCTAGGTTAGAGGTCGAGCTCAAACGAGCTCGACATAGGAATCAAAAAGCTTAAAAATAGGTTTAAAAATGGCGGTTTTAGGTTTTTTTTCGGTTTGGTTGCGCCGCCGCCGTCCGCCGCTCTCCGCCGCCCAGTCGCCGGCCAGCCCTAGCCCCGACCACCGTGAGGCCGGGGAAGGTCTTGGCCGGAGGCCCCGCCGCCGGCGATGGCCGGAAACCACCCCGCAAGGGTGGCCTGCACGGGATGGCCATGCATGCATGCATGAGGAAGAAGACGATCCAGATGTCGTCCGATGGGCTTTAAGATTCGTGCAGAGATTTTTATTATAAACCTGTATTATTATTTTATGAATAATGTGGAATATTGTCACAATGTAACAATAATTGTGCATGTCAATTTTAGGGTACTTAGAGACCTGTACTTAGGATGGACCCTGAATGAAAAAGCTAGCTAGATGAGTTAACTTCAAAATGCCACAGAAATCATAGGTTTTGGACCCGTAGGCTGCCCTGTAGGGCTGTTTTGCTAGGACTGCCCCCTAACTAGGGCAGAAATTAAAACTGATGCCCTGCTCAAACCCTAAGTCCAAATGGACTGAGATTTTGGGCATGTGGCTTATTTGGTCAAATCTAGGTCCTCCCCAAAAATCAGAATTTTTGGGGAACATTGTGCTATAGTTTTTACAAAAATACCCAAAAGTAAATAAATGTGATTTTTGGAGTTTCCTAACTCCAAATGGCCCCAAATTTTGGTGGCACCCTCTCATGGGTATATTAGACCCATGGTTAAAATTTGGGCTAAATTGATGCACTGCATGTTGAGGAATCTCACTTGCATGTTTGAGAAATGAAATTTGACTTGGGCTGCAAATAGCAATTTTGCAGAATTTCAAATGGCTGCCCAAGCCAAACCAGAAGCCCCCTTGACCTGAAATTTTGGTCAGAGGTATAATTAGGGCATATTCAGGCCCTGCCCAAAAATGGGCTTGATTGGAAAACAAAATGTGGGAAAATTACCAAAATACCCCTAGGGCTTAACTAGGTGATTCTTGGAGTTAGCTAACTCCAAATGGCCCCAAATTTTGGTGGCTGGCCATTAGGGACCATATAGACCAGTGGTAGAAATTTCTCTGAAATTGGAACAAGTCATGTTGGGAAAGACCCACATGCAAGAATTGAACTACTTAGGCTCGGGGTGCAAATAGCAAGTTTTTGATATTTACCTAAAGGGGTGCAGTTAGAATGCACACCCCCTGATTTAGTAGACCAGTAGGGTATAATTTAAAACCCTAAATTAGTCGGGATTTTTGGGGAGCAAAAATCCCACACTTAGTGAATTTGACAATTTTGAGAATTTGGTGAACACTTAAGCATTTTCAAAAATGAATCAAACTAGGGTTTAGAAGATTTACAAAACCCTAATGATATTATTTAAACTCATGGGAGACATATTCGAGCCCTTGAGATACGACTTGATAAATTGAAGATTTAATTTATATGTATACGAGAAAATGACAATTTTACCCTTAACAATAATTGACTGATTCTGGTGGAGAATAAATATTGAATAAATCGATGTATCATATCTATAACAGTCTCATGTGATTAAACACAATACATTGCATTTGGAAGTTCATTCAAGTGATCATTAGTTAGGTCATCTTACCCTAGTCGCTCAGTCTCGATAGAAGCGTCGTACGTAAATACCTATCTAGATAATACCACCCTAGATTAATGAACAGAACGATGAGGATGGTAGTGTAATTTGGAAATGGCAGGGTGGTATTAGGTCTGGGGCTACATTTAGAATAAGTAGGTTTACTCTTCTAGGACCACCGGGAAATAGAATGTAAAATGGGATAGTCGTGGAAATTGGGAATAAACCCGGGTGGTGTTGATAACATCATAAGTATAGCAACGAGTGATAGAGTGCAAATCACTTTACAATAGGCATAACGGAGTCCGACGGAAGACCGTCGCCTTTCCGATAATAATACCATAAGTCATTAGGCTACTAAGGAGTAACACTAAAGGAGAACCGTGGGTAACGGGTAAACATCAACTAAAACTAATTATCCTTGCGAAAGGGAACTTCGGGTTTCATGCCCGTCTTGGTTCCTAGTGCCCTCGAGACCCCCTCACGGGGCATGCCTTGGGCAGTCCTGGGATTCACTCTAAATCACTAGGTATAATAAACCTTAGACAAGAGTAGTCTAATAGGCTTGGAGTTCTACGCGATAGGTTCGCCGGTTAAATAAGGTTGGAAACATCATATGGGTTACTTGCTCACCTGTTTCACAAGGTTGGAGGGATACAAGTAATGAGCTCATCCTAACCGGGTTGGAGGGATACGAGTGGCTTGCTCACCTGTTTCATAAGGTTGGAGGGATACAAGCACTTGCTCACCTAAATGGGATTGGAGGGAATGTGTTAGCAATATCAATACGAGCAGGAAGCTCAGATTAACACCTTGCATGTGCATAAAATTAGTGGCGAGTCAGGCGGGACTGGCCAGTCGATGCACCGATGGCAGTACGATGACTCGGGCGAGGGGTACGGGTGGAGGGGCCAGTATGCTAAATATATAATACTGCGGAATCCCCGAAGACGTACACTCGACCTACAAGACTGACTGGTAGTCAGCAAAATACGTACGCAAAACTCTAGAGTGCACCTAGGACGTGTACAGAGGCGTATGAGAGGGGTCTAGGTCTGGTAGTGCTTATACCCACCTAGAAGTGGAGAGCCCGCTCCACTGTTGCCGTAGCCACAACGGTAGTACCCGAGAGTGATGCAAGCTCTCAAAAAGAGGGAACTAAAGGTCTGTGATCACGGAGTCGTGTGTGTGTGTTGCACTTGCATGTTTAACATATTCATCATAACATACATTCATTCATTAGGACATACGCTTCATAGATCCTTATCATATAAATTGTATGGGCGGTTTATATGATAAGTTACTTTTGGAAACCCTAACTTATAAGTTCGTATGGGCGTTCATATAAGTTAGGGTACTTCTGTGATATTGATAGGAGTAGGAGTAGCAGTAGCGTACACTCCTTTCTGTACTACCTTTACTTTCAGTTCTACCTTTTTACTGCAGTTCTTCTCTTTCTGTACAGTCTTTACTTACTTGCACTATATATAGAACTGCTAGATCATATATAGAACTGCTAGATCATATATATAACTGCTAGACTTTACTTACTCCTGCTAGATAGAAATGTCACCTGCTCCACTTTGCTACCCCTTGTTGTCCTCCGCATCTTCCTTCCATCCGGTGCCTAAGAGCGACAGGAGGAGGTGTTGAGGATACGACTTAGTCTTTTTGACTAACATACGTTGACTCCCCCTTTTTAGGAGTTCGAGGAGGCAGGGCATGAGGAGCAGCTACCACCACCACCAGACACTACTACTGTACGTCCTCAGGTGGGAGGAGATGTAGTGGATAGCTTAGTTTACAGCTTTCTATTTTGTGAGAGAGAGTCTGATTTATATTGATGTATATGGGCATAAGCCCTACTTTCTCTTTTGTACTCATTTTTGGACTGTAGTAGCTTTTCATTTCCATATATATGATATGCTCTGTGACTTCTGTGGACATGTGTATTGGGTTGTTTATACACTTTTACTTCCGCATCTCTAGTGAAAAATGATCGTAATAGCCGGCAGAATCGGCGTCTTACGGTGTCGACTAACTCAGGAGTTAGTGTCACCGTAAGGCGGCGGTTCTGGGCATAAGATCCGGGTTAGCCTCGGGATGAGGAGACAGGATCTTACACGTGGTGGCCGACGCGTTGAGCCGGAGAGCTGCCACTTCCGAAGCTGGGCCCCAGGTTATGTCCATGGAGCTAGTCCAGTCATTCAGAGATATGCAGATATCCCTAGTGTCCGAGGATGACCCAGATCTGTATAGGGAGTATCTGGCATCGATAGTGGCCATTGACGATATTCGGGATCGCATTCGGGACGGACAGAGGACAGATGCGTGGGCGGAGCCGATCTTCCGAGCTTTGGAGGAAGGTCCGACAGGAGAATATTCCATGAGAGATGGTTTGCTCCACTTCAGAGGCAGAGTATATATACCCGCAGGAGGCCAGATCCGAGAGGATATTATGATGGAGGCGCATTGCAGCCGGTACTCGGTACACCCAGGGATCACAAAGATGACCGTTGATTTGAAGAGGACGATGTTTTGGCCGGGCATGAAGAAGGACATTACGTACTTCGTGACCCATTGCGAGGCGTGTCAGTTGGTGAAGGCGGAGTGCAGGAACCCCGCAGGACTGTTGCAGCCACTCCCGGTGCCGGAGTGGAAGTTTGACGATATAGCGATGGATTTTATACATGGTCTTCCCCGGTCTCGGACAGGGAACGACTCGATTTGGGTGATTGTTGATCGGTTGACGAAGGTGGCCCGCTTTGTACCGATCAGGAAGGATGACTCGGTGGGAGTGCTGGTACGGAAGTTTGTGGAGCAGTATGTCCGGTATCATGGCGTGCCCCGGACAATAGTATCGGACCGCGATGGACGGTTTACATCCAGGGAGTGGCGGTCAGTGCAGGCATATTTGGGCACCCGGTTGACTTTTAGCACGGCCTTCCACCCTCAGACGGACGGGCAGACAGAGCGCACCAACAGGACCTTGGAGGATCTACTACGATTGTGTATACTGGACCGAGGGGAGCCGTGGGAGAAGATGTTACCGTTGGTCGAGTTCTCCTACAATAATAGCTACCAGTCCAGCATCAGGATGGCGCCTTATGAAGCCCTGTATGGAAGAAAATGTAGGACCCCGCTTTCTTGGGTTCAAGACGAGGATCCGAAGCTGTTGGGATCGGACTTTGTGGAAGAAACCGAGGCTCAGGTGAGACTGATCAGAGATAGGATGTTGGAGGCGCAGAGCAGACAGGCTAAATACTATGACGCCCGGCATCGTCAGGTGGAGTTTCGGGTAGGGGATCGAGTGTTCTTGAAGATCCGGCCCATGCACGGAGTCTCACGGGTGCGCGGTCGGAGGAAGAAACTCAGCCCTAGGTATATGGGCCCTTACCGGATCCTGGAGCGGATCGGACCCCTAGCCTACAGGCTAGAGTTGCCACCGGAGCTGGCAGCTCTATACGACGTCTTCCACATCTCTTCGCTGAGAAGGGTTCTACTACGCCCGGAGCAGCGGATTTTGACCACCGAAGGGCCGGTAGCTTCAGACCGATCTGTTCACTTGGAGCCGGTTCGGATCGACGACAAAGGAGTGCGGATCTTGCGGCGCAAGAAGATCCCCTTAGTCAAGGTTCTGTGGAGAAACCACAGTCAGGAGGAGCACACCTGGGAACCGCAGGATCTGATGAGGCAAAGATACCCGGAGTTGTTCAGTCAGGTACATCTCACCACCTCTCGGTATACTATAGATTGCCTTCTTGTTTTGGAATGTTAAGACTAGATACGGAAAATCCAGGACCTAGGCATATGCATTTAATCAGAAAGGTAGGGGCTAATCTTTTGTTTATTGGGGAGATTGTCTTAGTTATCAAACGAACAGTCGCCTGAACCCAATAGAAAGATCGTATGGGATGTTACAGGTTTAATTTATTCCGATAGAAATCCCCATAGGCTCAACCTCAATTTCGGGGACGAAATTTTTGTTTTGTTTATTGGGATTTATAACATCCCATTTCCGGCTAGACCCCTAGGAGTCGGTTGGTCGAGTCAGAACCCCAGGGAGCACAAAAAGTGAAAATAAATCGACCAAGTTTTCGGGTCTAGGGTTGGTCACGCCCGTGACCGACCCGTCACGCCCGTGACTTGGGCGTGACTACTTCGACGATCGTCGATCTCCACGAGACGATCGTCGAACGTGCTGTCTGGGCATGTCACGCCCGTGACCAAGGTGTCACGCCCGTGACTATGGGCGTGACCCCATCGACGATCGTCGATCGCCGTGAGACGATCGTCGAGCTTGCGGCCCGGGCATGTCACGCCCGTGCCATGAGTGTCACGCCCGTGACCTAGGGCGTGACCAGCCTTCGACGATCGTCGATCTCAATTCGACGATCGTCGACCTCGAAATTTGCCGTTCGGGCATGTCACGCCCGTGACCTAGAGGTCACGCCCGTGACTTAGGGCGTGACCAGCCTTCGACGATCGTCGATCTCAATTCGACGATCGTCGAACCACAATCTGCCGTTCGGGCCTGTCACGCCCGTGACCCGAGGTGTCACGCCCGTGACCATCCATCGACGATCGTCGATCTCAGTTCGACGATCGTCGAACCCAGAATTGGCTATCCGGGCCTGTCACGCCCGTGACCTATGTGTCACGCCCGTGACATTGGCCGAAACGACGGTTCAGGCCCGAAATTATTCCAACACGCGTGGTAATAAATGCTGGTGTGGGAAGTTACACCAGGAGTAACTTCCGGCCGTTTTCCTTCGATAATTATATAATAAATGAGGAAAAGGTGGTCCAATAGAAAACCGCCAGCTGGACACACCTGTTCAGTTTCCACCGTTTCTTATCCCTTCACTGTAACCGAAACGTCAAGGGGGGGGGGGAAACTTCATGGCCATAATGGCTTTACCCATTCATCTTCCCACTATCTGACTTATAAAAGCCCACTTGGGGAAAGAGGAGAAGGTTACACGCTCAAGTAATCAGAACAGACCTTTGTTCTTGCTGTAGGAGAAGTTCAGCAAACGCCACCACCGCGCCATGGCACCCCGACGTTCTTCTCGCCTTCAAACCGCGAACAAGGTCCTCCTCTGCTCCCTCTCTTTCATGGGTAGATCTTAGGATTCTTAGAAAGGAGGTTCGCGCTCAACAGAGCCGGATCCATCCCTCGTTTTCGTGGAAAAACCATGAAAAAAGGTATTTTGAGTTCGCCGGAAACCGCCACCTCCGGCGGTCAAACCACCGCCGACCGATAGCCATCGCCTCAACGGAGGTGGTGGTGGTGGTGGCTGGCCAGGGAAGTGACCGAACGGCCAGCGACGGACCACGGAATGCTTACAGGAAAAATGTTTTCCTGTGTCTGTTCGGGTTCATGAAGAAGATGAACAGTGGATTTAATATATAATACATAGATTATTATATAGTGCACAATGGAAAAATAGGTTATTTGAATGTATTTTTGAGGCTGCAAAACGAAGCACTTAGAGGCCGATTTAGGAAAAATGACCAGTCACAAAAGTTGTAGCCCTCGGGGTCTACTTTAATTTAAAATTGATTTTATTCAATTTGGGTGAGCGGTTTGACCACAGCACTCATTTTCGTGGGATCAAGACCTAGGCTAACCAGAAATTGAAATGGTTGCCCACTGTTCATAACATGTCCAAATGATTTGAAATTTGGACTGGAGGTCTATAATATGTATATCGAGAGGCTGTCCAAAAATGAGAATTTTTGGAGAACTTTTGCCTAAAGTTTTTGTAAAAATTTAATAATCAATATAAAATTAATTAGGAGGTGAAATTAAGTCCAAACTCCCCCAAATTTTGGGTGGTGGTCCCTGGCATCAATATTAAGATCTGTACAAGATTTCAACTCGATTGGTCGAGTTTTGAATTGGGAAGTATCAAGTCCTAGATAGGTCTTGGTGAGGGGTACTTTGGGGAAAAGTACGATTGGAGATGGAGTGGACAAATCTCCTCAAAAGAGGCTGAAGTTGTTGGTCACTGATTTGTTGGGTCTATGTCTACCCTCTTGGGTAACATGGTGTGGCTTAGGGTGGATTTTACCCTAAGAGATTGGCTCTAATCCAACGGGTGGGAGTTTGAGGTTTGTGAAGGACATAGGAGCAAAAGCTCTTGTATGCCCTTGAAATTTGGAGGAGAGGGGGATGATATGATGAAAACCCTCTGGTTGGAATAGTGAACGAATTGGAGGTAGTTAGGTACCTCGAAAGTTGAGATGTCGGAATAGGATAGAAATGTAATTTATTTATTTTAAGCACTAAATCTAATCCAAAAATTGTGAAACTCGGGAGGAGGGAGTTTTAGGATGTTTTAGACTTATGATAATTTTCCTGGAATTTTATGATTGATAAATATTATACTTCATGTGTTAAAGGAATAATTGCCCGATTTATTGTTTCAATTATTTGGAGGTTTTAAATTAATTATAATCAGTTGAAATTCTGGATTTAGATCTTGATTAGTAGCACAATGATCCCTGGATTTTTATAGAATTTTATGTTGAGTAAATCTAGTACTTATTCACAGATGATAGAAAGGGCTTTTATGTTTAAAAATTAATTATGGATAAAATACTTGCTGGAAAATTATGAAACTTGGCCAGTGCTAATTTTAGGCCTTTATCTGCATGTCATGAATTATTTATAATTTTTGGAAGAATATTTTCTATACTTGCTTCATAAACAATAGAAGTTAGAGATTATTTCTAAAATAGCTTTCATGCCATTTTGATGATTGAAAAATTATGATACTTAGGATTTAACATATTGAGATAACCTAGTATTTATCATAAAATTGCTGGACATCTTGCATGAGAACTTAGGGTAGTTCATGTTCAAACCGGTAGTCCTTGGATTTTCGAGGAATTTAATTAAATGCCAAATAAATTAGGAAAATTTCCACTTTCTGGATTTAGGTCATTTAGGTCATGGTAAGTCTCCAGTAAATAATTTAGGGCATTTGGATGAGTAAAGGATCATTTCATAACCGGTTCGACATGTAGCCTAGGTCGGTCTGCATTTAGTAAATTGTGAAATGCAATAGAACATGATCTGATGAAGATATAAAGAGTAGTGAGTAGTGGTGATAGTTAGAGTTAAGAGGTGCTCGGGTTTGGCGAAAGATCGCTTTTCCCGAAGAGTGGAAGGTTTAAAAATCACCCTAGGATAGTCTATCGTAATATGAGAAGGGAATCGGGCTAAGGGAAAACAACCAATAACAATAAGTGCCTTGCGAAAGGGAACTTCGGGCCGTAATGCCTCCGTCTTGGTTCCTAGTGCCCCTTGAGAGCCCTTCACGGGGTATACCGGGGGCAGTCCTGGGCTAACGTAAACTGTAATAATAAACTGGCAAGAGTAACTTAGTAACTAGGATTGCACCTTTCACAAACACTGTTGGCACAGGAAGATTGATGAGAGCTTCGGCTCGGGTGATTTGGAAACGGACGGGATGGTCCGGGGAGCTTCGGCTCGGTTGTTCTGGAGACGGACGGGTTGGTCCGGGGAGCCTCGGCTCGGTTGGTTGGAGACGGACGTTTGGTCCGGGGAGCTTCGGCTCGGTTTTTGTGTGTTTGCGATTAAACTTGCATGTGCATAAGATAGGAAAAGCTAAGGTGGTGGGTCTTTCGATATCGGGGAGTTCGATTGCACCGACACCGATATCGTTGACTCGGCGAGGTGGTTAGCACTTCGCCAACAGAAGTCCGGTGCGCCAGCCGGCAAGAGTACGCAGGCGTCCGCTTAGTGCACCAAGCGTTGAGGCATACGATAGGTCAGACCAGTGGTGCTTTTACTGGTTTTGGAGGTGGGCGAGGCCCAACCCACCGCTTCCGTCTGCCACTACGGAGGTATCCTGGGAGGTAACGGCTCCGAAAGGGGGAACTAAAGGTCTGCGTGCACAGAGTCGGGTGTGTGAGTTGCACTGCATGTTTCATCATACCCACTAGCATGTCATAGCATAATCGATTCATTTAACCCTGACACCTAAAGTATAAGTGGTATGGGACGCTTATACATTAGGACCTGCAAAACGACCCCTTGGTCTATAAGCTTGTGTGGGCAAGTTTATAAATCAAAGGTTAATTTCAATATATAACAACCATTGCTGTTTGATAACCGACACCCCAACGTATAAGTGGTATGGGACACTCTATACGATGGGAGCCTTGCAAAAGATCCCTTTTGCTTATGTGTTCTCGCATAAGTGAAGGTTTAAGTTCATATAATTGCTTTTCTTACTGCTAGACCTATTATAACAATTTATTAACTGCTCACCTAACACAACTTGCTAGATTAGTTTTCGCTGCCATCTGTTTCATGTTTAATCTCTACCTTCATGTCCTTCCCTTTCTTCCTCTCCGCTCGGTACCTAGGAGCCATGGGGGAAGGGGTAGGGGATGATAGGGCTTAGTCTTTATGACTAACGGTTTTCGAACCGCATCATTTAGGGGATCGTGGAGCCCAGCATGGAGGAGCAGCCCCAGAGATCGGTGCGCCTAGAGATGGGGCAGTCTAGCTCCGGAGTTCACACAGCCGGCACCGTGAGTCTCGACCTTGAGTAGATTCTGTTTTGCTTCCGCATGAGAGACTTGTAGTGAGGACATTTTGTACCGGGCATAAGCCCGTATTTATAGTACTCTGATGATTCTGTGGACACTCCCTTCGTGGAGCTTTATTATTTATATATGTGATTTTATTATTGTGGACTGCATTACTCTTACTGTTATATTGTGCTACTTTTCTGTGATCGAATTGGCCGGCAGAATCGGCGCCTTGTGGTGATGATCCTTCAGGACGTGAAGGAGTCACCGCAAAGCGGCGGTTCTGGGCCTAAGACCCCGGTGGTTGAAAAAGAAAAAAAAAGGGGGTCTTACAAGTGGTATCAGAGCCAGTTAAGCGTGCTGCAGCTCAATTGGTGATGAGAGTTGAAAGAACTCCATAGTTAAGCGTGCTCGGGCTGGAGTAGTACTGGGATGGGTGACCTCCTGGGAAGTCCCCATAGTGCGGGCTTGACTATCGAGTTTGACTCATCTAAGGGGGGCTACGGCCACCAACAACCCGCCTGGATGGAGAGGGGTTGGGGTGCATGGCCTGCAGGCTTGATGTGATAGGCTGACTACCAGTAGTGGGCCCGGGTCTGGACTCTGGTAGGCCGGCGGTGCCAGCTGGGTCCCGCAGGGTTGGCGGGCCTGGACCGTTATAACAGATTAGCCCATGTGTTGATGCTACCATAAGGCGACTATTCTGGGCATAAAACTCACCTTGGAAATTTCTTGTGTTTCGGGAGGGGGGTTTTACAAATGCCACGAGGCAAGATGTAGCGGTAGCAAACAGCTCAGGCCAAAGTTGTGCTTTTCTAAGGGATGATATGTAACGCCCCCGATTTTTCTGCGATTATTTTAATCCTCGTTTGGCGTTACGTCGACGCATTTTCTTGGCTTGTGCCAACTATGGAGTGTGGTCTTAACTCCTTATAACTGGGTGCTCTATTTTGTAGCCAGATGGCAAGACCTCCCTAGCAAGCCGAGTCGTTTTGGGTGACCCGGTGTGGCCTCTCGGGGGATGCTTGTGTTTTGGCTTCGGAAGGGTATAACTCGAGTTCTGTTCGTCGAATGTTAATTTCGACTTCGCCGTTGTGTTCGTAGCGTGGATATTTAGCTACGGTGCGAATTTCGTCGAATTCTGAGGTAGTTCGGTTTTCGTGTCGTTTTGGGTGTGCCATTAGTAAAATCTAATTAGACACCCTTTTAAATTAAGTGAACCGGTGGCTTGGGAGGCAGTTAGGCTGAACCATCATGGCTAAGCTTATATAAAAGCCTTAATTAGAATCAGCGGCCCATTCTTCTTCTTCCCGAAATCGCTGTTCCTGTTTCGCGGAAAGTAGAGGCGGAAGCGACGGTTAGCCCTAGCCTTCGGGCTGCAATTCCGGGAGTGTTCGTGGACGGATTTCGATTCCGAACCGGCGTTGTCTTGCTCACGCTCAGTTCTACGTTTCGACAGTAAGAGGTTTGATTTTCGTGGAGTTTTAGGAGACTTGGATTTTCGGTTTCTTGTGCTATTCCGCAATTAAAGTGCGGGTTTGCTTGTTAGGTGCTGCTCCTTCTAGTGCATAACGAAGAGGAGGGAAGGCCGACCAAGCTTCGCCGGAAATCGAGGCAAGTGGTATTCTTGCCCTTGCCAGTATTGTTCTTTTGATATTCTAGAATGTTTCCCGGTTAGCCCTAGGGTAGAAACCAAGCATATTCTCTTTTACCTTGCTGAATTTAGGGCTTAGATTCGCCTATGAGCCCCCCCCCTTGTGCTGTTTTGCTCAACCCGATGGTTGTTATAACCATTTAGACTCCAGATTTGTAGTTCTAGTTGGGTGCTTTTGCGGGTGGAGCCGAGAGAGAGAGAGTGAGGGAGGTTGTTGTGATAGGGCTCTGGTTAGAACCAGTCTTGGTAGAATCTCGGGTTTTGGTGTTGAGTGTGGTGCACACACTCAAAGCCAAAAGCCGCCCGGACTTGGCGTTGAGTGTGGTGGACACACTCAAAGACATAGTTCGGTTTGTTCTTTGCGGCTGAGTGGTGGGGCGATTGAGTGAGAATTTTCGTCTAAGTCAAAATCAACGGGAATCACCAAGTGATTCCCGCCGATTTCGACGTGATTCCCACCGATCGGCGAGAATCATCCTTGATTCCCGTTGATTCGGCAAGAATCATCCTTAATTCCCGCCGATTCGGTGAGAATCATCCTTGATTCCCGCCGATCGTCGAGAATCATACTGGATTCTCGCCGATTCGGCGAGAATCATCCTGCATTCCCGGCGATTCGGCGAGAATCCGTCGGCATTCCTGCTGACCTCCTCTTGTTGGCATTGGCTTAGGGTTTTCCTGCGGGAATGAACTTTGGCGTAGAGTGAGTTGACCTCACTCAACGCCAAAGCTGCTTTGGCATTGAGGGAGGTGGACTCACTCTACGTTACTGTTGGGTTTTGTGGTTTTGGCTGAAGGCGTTGAGGGAGTCAACCTCACTCAATGCAATAGCTGTTTTGGCAATGAGTTATGTTAGCTCACTGAACGCTGCTGCTTCTTTTGCTGAAGGCGTTGAGGGAGTGGACCTCACTAAATGCCATGGCTGTTCTGGCGCTGAGTGAGGCTAACTCACTCAACGCCAAGCTATGGTTAGGCGTTGAGTGGGTCCCACTCAACGCCAAGCCGTGTTGAGTAACTTCAACACTGTTTCCCTTACCTCGATTTTCGTTCCCGAGTGAATTCCTTGATTATATTTATAGTTTCCTTGTCGGCCATGTTTTTCCTTCCTAATGGCCGAATCGTGGGTCGTGGTTAGTAGTGGTGGTTTGAAGCTCTTCATGGGGGAGGTGTTGTGTAATTTAGCCAAGGCCACCCTTATTCTTCTATCTTGCTCCAGGTATAGGCTGGACAAGGGGGTGGAAGGTCCCTTGTGCTTTCACATGTAGACCCTTGAGCTTGTGGGCTTGGAAATGGTGGTTGGGGGACTGAGTTTGCCTCCAACCCGGATCTAGGCTGTTTGTTTTTGCTACTACCATCTCCCACAGCTTAGGGTGTTAGAAGTTTCTTCCTTGGTAGATTGCTGCACTTTGGGCTCTTGGTAGCCTAGTAGACCCTGCAGGATGTAGTTTCTGGGCAGGGTTGGTGCTGTTTCCTCGCACATAGTGCATTCCTTATTGTCTTTCCTTGGGCAGTTGTGTCTTTTATTGCTGTGTGTTTTCCTCTTTTATTTATTCCCTGGTTAGCACTTCCATGCAGTTTTTCCTTGTTTTTCTTGCTGGGGTATTCTTTCTTCTTTTGAATGCCTCAGGTTCTGAGCAGTAGCCTGTTTGGTGGCTAGGTTGCGGTGGTGTTGCTGGTGGTCTCTTGGACATCAGAGATCCTGTTGCTTTGTTTAGTGAGGTAGTTTTTTTTCTGTACTTTTCTTACAGACATACATATTTGCCTGTGGGTTCGTGTCAGTTTGTTGGAGCCCACTGGTAGTTTTTACCTTTGTACTAGATATATTACTTTTACTGCTACAATTTTCTGGAGATAGTCTACTTGCTCTAGGGAGGATTTATGTTAGGTTGCTATTTATTTTAAAACTACAATTATTATTATTAGAGTACATCGCATGATCAGCATGTCTTATAAAAGTAAATCACTAATTTCCAAGCAACGTATAAAGATTGTTTCCTTATATATAAAATAAATTAAATGTAGAGTCTTGCATGGCATAAGCGGTCCTCTTAGGGCTCTTATGCACTCCTTAGGAAGTCAAACCTGAATTAAGTATTTTTCCGCAGCGCATAAGTATAGTTTTTAACTGTGGACTAGGTGATCCACCGAGCCGAGGGATACGGCCTCTAAAGTATAACTGATTTTCTAATCATTAAACTCATAAATTTCTTTCATAAAGTGTAGTAGTTGGTTTTGCTTGAGCGTCAACAGTTATCCCCTGCTTGACGTGGCTTCATGACGCACGTTTTCTCATACTCTGATAATTATTTAATTCGGAGAAAATGTGGGTTATGACAGTTGGTATCAGAGGGAGGTTGCCTGACGGGTTAGTCGGGCAACCTTCCCTTTTGATTACATTAGTAGTTCAGCATCATGTCATTCACACACCGATATGTCATCAGCACGTCTTGGCAGAAGCACGAACACTACACTCATAGCATAACATGAAGTATGCGGGGCATATTATGTAGTATGGGATGCATAATATGTGTTTGTATATGGATCCACCATAGGGGCAACATGTGAGGGTTATGTATTATGGGATGCATAACCTCACTACATGGCTGCGACTAGCACGTTTTATTTTTCGTTGCATGCGAATGTTATGTAGTTATGGATTCATAACATTTTCATGTGTACGCCGCTCATAACATGCATTAGGGCCTTTTTAGAATGCATAGCAAAAACATGCATAGCATAACATGGCATAAGCACAACGTGCCAAGCTAAAGACTGACAGGATGACATATGTACACACATATGTTTTCGAGTAAAAAATAATATAAAGTCATGCATTCCCGATCAAGGCACAAAAATTAGTATGGTGGTAGTTAACCATCCTAGGTTAGGGCATAACATCAATTTTTTTGTAAAAAGATAAACTCCTAGAGCAAGTTTAGCAGCTTTAAGTTCATATCTATATATGTATTGTTTGTACTAGTAGTTGGGTCTAGCTGTTGTACTAGGATCTAACTAGTGTTGCTATGACTTTAGGATGGCGAGACGTCCTTCAACTAGATCAACTCCCCTGTCTGAGGGTGAGTCATCTGGAGCTCAGAATGATGCGGTAATCGAAAGCTTGCGGCAGAGTAGCGATTCCTTGAGCAGGCAGTTGGTTGAGGTGCGAGCCCAGATTCAGCCTTTGGTAGCAGTTGTGGCAGGTCAGACTCAGGGAGTGCAAGGCCCTTCAGGGGGGATTGTTGTTCCTCCCCCTCCTGCTCCCTTAAGACCTCCAGTGGTGGTGCCAGCGGAGATGGCCTTCATCTCGTAGTTTCAGAGGCTGAGCCCTCCCACTTATGACGGGAAGGCAGATTTCATGGTGATAGACGACTGGCTGATCTCCATGGAGGAGATGTTCTCGTACTCAGGGATTACAGACGATCAGAGGGTGATGATAGCCTCCTATCAGCTTAAAGGTTTGGCTAAGAGTTGGTGGCTGAGAGAGAAGGAGAGCTTGGTAGCTGGATGCTCTTGGGGGGTGTTCAAGGAGATGTTATTGAGGAAGTTCTTACCCTCGGTCGAGCGTGACCGCCTCATGAACGACTTCCTCCATCTGAAGCAAAGGCAGCTCACGGTGGGTGAGTATGAGATAGAGTTCAGCAAGCTGAGCCGTTTTGCCCCAGGATTGGTCAGCATTGAGGCTGATCGAGTTAAGCGATTTCTCGGTGGTTTGAGGAGTGAGGTGCAGCAGTTGACCAGTGCTTATGGGTTAGAGACTTATGCAGTAGTAGTGGAGGCTGCTCTGAAGGTGGAGACTATTGAGACCACGAAGAGCAGAGGACAGCAAAGTAGGAAGGATAAGAGGAAGTCTGTGGAGGAAAGGAAACCCCAGGTACTGGATTTAGTTCCGAGAAAGAAGAGCAAAGTGGTGTGCAGTTTATGTGGCCGGTCAGGCCACCCTGTCAAGAGATGTTTCAAGAGAGCAGCAGCTCAGAGGAAAGAGCAGGTTCATGTGATTAAGGGTGCTCCAAGGAGAGATGTCTCTTGTTTTGTTTGCAAGCGAGCCAGGCATGATGCTGCCCAGTGCTGGTCCAAGGATAAGGTCTGTTTTAAGTGTGGGCTGAAGGGACACATCAAGTCTAGGTGTGCTCAGGTTCAGCCTGCTCTTCCAGCAGTTCCTCTTCAGGCGTTACCTCCACCTTAGCGTGTGGGCAAGGGAAAGCTAAACGTGATCTCTTCCGAGGAGGCTGAAGCTTCGACTCAGGTCATCTCAAGTTAGTTGTCTTTCCAGCATGAATGTTTTGTTCTTGTCTTGCTAGAATGTTTGTAGTATTGTTATGGTAGTTCCTTAGTTATATATGTTCCTATAGGAAAGTTTAAGGTGAAAAACCGATGGGCGCGTGTTCTGTTTGACTCTGGCGCTACCCACTCGTTCGTGGCTAGAGCCTTTGTAGAGTGACATCGGTTGACTTTAAATCAAGTTCGGGATACCTTTCGCGTCAAGTTCCCCTCTGGTGAATCTGTGCTGTCGGATTTGGGCATGTTAGATTGCCCTGTTTTGTTGGGGGGCTTCCTTGCGAAGGCAGACCTGAAGATGATTGATCTGGAGGACTTCGATGTTATTTTAGGCATGGAATGGCTGTCTAGGTATGATCCAGTCATTCAGTGCAAAGGGAAGCGCTTGGACTTCATTAGGGACGACAGTCAGCCCGGAAGCGTGTATGCAGATCTGAGCCAGGATTCTCCTATCATATCTGCGGTATGTGCTCAGAAGCTTTTTCTTTCGGACTATTTTGCTTGTTTGGTCTCGGTGGTTGGGACCGCTGTTAGTGTACCGCGCTTAGAGGAGATTCCTATTGTTCGTGACTTCGCCGATGTTTTTCCTGATGACCTTCCTGGTCTTTCTCTCGAGCGGGATGTTGAGTTTTTGATCGATTTGGAGCTGGGTATGCATCCTATTGCTAAAGCGACGTACCGGATGGCCCTCGAGAGCTAGAGGAGTTACGAGTCCAGTTAGATGAGTTGTTGGCGAAAGGGTTTATCAGGCAGAGTTCGTCGCCTTGGGGTGCTCCTGTTCTATTTGTGAAGAAGAAAGATGGGTCAATGCGGCTTTGCATCGACTATACGGAGCTGAACAAAGTCACAATTAAGAACAGGTACCCTCTGCCGAGGATCGATGATTTATTTGACCAGTTGCGCGGTAGCACGGTCTTCTCCAAGATTAACCTTCGTTCGGGCTATCATCAGCTTAGGATCCGTGAGGCAGATATTCCATGGACTGCGTTTAGATAAAGGCATGGACATTTTGAGTTCTTAGTGATGTCGTTTGGATTGACCAACGCTCCATCAGCGTTCATGGATATGATGAACCGGGTGTTCAAGGATTTCCTTGATAAGTTCGTGGTGGTCTTCATCGATGATGTGTTGTTTTATTCTCGCAGTGCTGAGGAGCATGAGCAGCATCTGCGCTTGGTTCTATCGGAGTTGAGGACTTCACAAGAAGGACGACCCGAATCTTCTACACTTATTCTTCAGGACTAAGAGAGGAGAGTTGTCGGATTATTCCATCGATGATGCGGGAACTTTGAAGTACCGCGACAGATTTTGCATCCCCGTGGTTGGGGACATTAGGGGTATGGTTCGGAGAGAGGCTCATGGATCCAGCATTGCCTACCATCCAGGATCTACGAAGATGTATCATGACTTAAAGCAAATTGCCTGGTGGTATGGCATGAAAGGAGATATAGCCCGATTTGTTGCAGAGTGCCACACTTGCAAGCGGGTGAAGGCCGATCATGGAAGGCCTGGTGGCAAGTTGACTCTGTTAGAGATCCCGACTTGGAAGTGGGAAAGTATATCTATGGATTTCATCACGGGTTTACTGCGATCCCCGAGGGGATTTGATTCCGTTTGGGTCATAGTGGATAAACTGACAAAGTGTGCTCACTTCGTGCCATATAAGATAGATTACCCTATGAAGAAGATAGTAGAGTTGTACTTGAATGAAGTCATCTGACTGCACGGTGTGCCGGTTAGCATCATTTCTGATCGAGACTCTCGGTTTACTTCTCGTTTTTGGCAGTCTGCAGGAGGGTTTGGGTATGGATCTGAGGTATTCTACTGCGTACCACCCACTGACTAATGGGCAGACGGAGCGGGTGAATCAAATAGTTGAGGATATGATCTGATGCTACATTTTAGACCATGGTGGAGCATGGGATGAGCGGTTGCGACTTATGGAATTTGCATACAATAATAGTTATCAGGAGAGCTTGCAGATGGATCCGTTCAAAGCCTTGTATGGGAAGCACTGCAGAACTCCGTTGTTTTGGGCTGAGGCTGGTGAGAGGCCATTGTTAGGTCCTAATGTGCTCGAAGAAATGGAATTCGTAGTGAAGCTTGCTCGAGAGAAGCTTCGTATAGCTCAGGAGAGGTAGGAGAAGAACGTCAATCGGTGTAGGTCTGCCTTGGAGTATTCTGTGGGGGACCTTGTATTTCTTAAGGTTTCCCCGATGGTGGGTGTAAAGAGGTTTGGTAAGAATCGGAAATTGGACCCGAGGTATGTGGGCCCGTTTAAGGTTTTGGAGCAGATTGGCGTGTCAGCTTACAAGTTGGATTTGCCAGCAAACTTCTCAGGTGTTCATAATGTTTTCCATGTTAGCCAATTGCGGAAGTGCGTGCGCAGCAGTGGGCAAGTCTTGGGCATTGTGCCCCTGTTGGAGCTCAACCTCTCTTTTGTTGAAGTGTCGGTCCGTATTTTGGATACTCGGGAGCGGGTGCTGCAAAAGAAGTCTATTCCGATGGTGAAAGTTCTTTGGAGGAATCAGGATTTGGAGAGCGCGACTTAGGAGTTAGAGTCGGTTCTGAGGGAGGCTTACCCTCAGCTGTTTCCCTGATTAGGTTGGTTTGTTTTTCTTCTTGTAATGTTTGTATTATTACTTTCCTTCTATAGTAGAAGTGTTGTGCGTAAAGTTTTCGGACGAAACTTTCTTTTAGGGGGAGTGACTGTAACGCCCCCGATTTTTCTGCGATTATTTTAATCCTCGTTTTGCGTTACGTCGACTTGTTTTCTTGGCTTGTGCCATCTTTGGAGTGTGGTCTTAACTCCTTAGAACTGGGTGCCCTATTTTGTAGCCTGTTGGCAAGACCTCCCTAGCAAGCCGAGTCGTTTTGGGTGACCCGATGTGGCCTCTCGGGGGATGCTTGTGTTTTGGCTTTGGAAGGGTATAACTCGAGTTCTGTTCGTCGAAAGTTAATTTCGACTTCTCCGTTGTGTTCGTAGCGTGGATATTCAGCTACGGTGCGAATTTGGTCGAATTCCTAGGTAGTTCGGTTTTCGTGTCATTTTGGGTGTGTCATTAGTAAAATCTAATTAGAAACCCTTTTAAATTAAGTGAACCGGTGGCTTGGGAGGCAGTTAGGCTGAACCGTTATTGCTAAGCTTATATAAAAGCCTTAATTAGAATCAGCGGCCCATTCTTCTTCTTCCCGAAACCGCTGTTCCTGTTTCGCGGAAAGCAGAGGCAGAAGCGACGGTTAGCCCTAGCCTTCGAGCGGCAATTTCGAGAGTGTTCGTGGACGGATTTTGATTCCGAAAGCGGCGTTGTCTTGCTCTCGCTCAGTTCTACGTTTTGATGGTAAGAGGTTTGATTTTCATGGAGTTTTAGGAGACTTGGATTTTCAGTTTCTTGTGCTATTCCGCCATTAAAGTGCGGGTTTGCTTGTTAGGTGCTGCTCTTTCTAGTGCAGAACGAAGAGGAGGGAAGGCTGACCAAGCTTCGCCGGAAATCGAGGCAAGTGGTATTTTTGCCATTGCGATTGTTGTTCTTTTCATATTCTAGAATGTTTCCCGGTTAGCCCTAGGGTAGAAACCAAGCATATTCTCTTTTACCTTGCTGAATTTAGGGCTTAGATTCGCCTATGAGCCCCCTCCTTGTGCTGTTTTGCTCAACCCGATTGTTGTTATAACCATTTAGACTCCAGATTTGTAGTTCTAATTGGGTGCTTTTGCGGGTGGAGCCGAGAGTGAGAGTGAGGGAGGTTGTTGTGGTAGGGCTCTGGTTAGAACCAGTCTTGGTAGACTCTCGGGTTTTGGTGTTGAGTGTGGTGCACACACTCAAAGCCAAAAGCCGCCCGTACTTAGCGTTGAGTGTGGTGGACACACTCAAAGCCATAGTTCGGATTGTTCTTTGCGGCTGAGTGGTGGGGCGATTAAGTGAGAATTTTCGTCTAAGTCAAAATCGACGGGAATCCCGCCGATTTCGACGTGATTCCCACCGATCGGTGAGAATCATCCTTGATTCCCACCGATTCGGCGAGAATCATCCTTGATTCCCACCGATTCGGCGAGAATCATCCTTGATTCCCGCCGATTCTGCGAGAATCATCCTTGATTCCCGCCGATCGTCGAGAATCATCCTGGATTCTCGCCGATTCGGCGAGAATCATCCTGCATTCCCGCCGATTCGGAGAGAATTCGTCGGCATTCCCGCCGAACTCCTCTTGTTTGTGTTTGCTTAGGGTTTTCCTGCGGGAATAAACTTTGGCGTAGAGTGAGTTGACCTCACTCAATGCCAAAGCTGCTTTGGTATTGAGGGAGGTGGACTCACTCTACGCCACTGTTGGGTTTTGTGGTTTTGGCTGAAGGCGTTGAGGGAGTGGACCTCACTCAACGCCATAGCCGTTTTGACGTTGAGTGAGGTTAGCTCACTCAATGCCGCTGCTTCTTTTGCTGAAGGCGTTGAGGGAGTGGACCTCACTCAACGCCATGGCTATTTTGGCGCATAGTGAGGCTAACTCACTCAACGCCAAGCTCTAGTTAGGCGTTGAGTGGGTCCCACTCATCGCCAAGCCGTGTTGAGTAACTTCAACACTGTTTCCCTTACCTCGATTTTCGTTCCCGAGTGAATTCCTTGATTATATTTGTGGTTTCCTTGTCGGCCATGCTTTTCTTTCCTAATGGTCGAATCGTGGGTCGTGGTTAGTAGTGGTGGTTTGAAGCTCTTCATGGGGGAGGTGTTGTGTAATTTAGCCAAGGCCACCCTTATTCTTCTATCTTGCTCCAGGTACGGGCTGGGCAAGGGGATGGAAGGTCCCTTGTGCTTTCACATGTAAACCCTTGAGCTTGTTGGCTTGGAAATGGTGGTTGGGGGACTGTGTTTTCCTCCAACCTGGATCCAGGCTGTTTATTTTTGCTACTACCATCTCCCATTGCTTAGGGTGTTAGAAGTTCCTTCCTTGGTAGATTGTAGCACTTTGGGCTCTTGGTAGCCTAGTAGACCCTGCAGGATGTAGTTTCTGGGCAGGGTTGGTGTTGTTTCCTCGCACGTAGTGCATTCCTTATTGTCTTTCCTTGGGCAGTTGTGACTTTTATTGCTGTGTGTTTTCCTCTTTTATTTATTCCCTGGTTGGCACTTCCATACAGTTTTTCCTTGTTTTGCTTGCTGAGGTATTCTTTCTTCTTTTGAATGCCTCAAGTTCTGAGCAGTAGCCAGTTTTGTGGCTAGGTTGCGGTGGTGTTGCTGGTGGACTCTGGACCTTGGAGATCCTGTTGCTTTGTTTAGTGAGGTAGTTTTTTTTCTGTACTTTTCTTGCAGACATACATATTTGCTTGTGGGTTCGTGTCAGGTTGTTGGCGCCCACTGGTAGTTTTTACCTTTGTACTAGATATATTACTTTTGCTGCTACCATTTTTTGGAGATAGTCTACTTGTTGTGGGGAGGATTTATGCTAGGTTGCTAGTTATTTTAAAACTACAATTATTATTATTAGAAGTACATCGCATGATCAGCATGTCTTATAAAAGTAAATCACAAATTTCCAAGCAACGTATAAAGATTGTTTCCTTATATATAATATAAATTAAATGTAGAGTCTTACATGTCATAAGTGGTCCTCTTAGGGCTCTTATGCACTCCTTAGGAAGTCAAACCTGAATTAAGTATTTTTCTGTAGCGCATAAGTATAGTTTTTAACTCTGGACTAGGTGATCCACCGAGCCGAGGGATACGGCCTCTAAAGTATAACTTATTTTCTAATCATTAAACTTATAAATTTCTTTCATAAAGTGTAATAGTTAGTTTTGCTTGAGCGTCAGCAGTTATCCCCTGCTTGACGTGGCATCATGACGCGTGTTTTCTCATACTCTGATAATTCTTTAATTCAGAGAAAATGCGGGTTGTGACATGATACATAAAAGACATCGTGTAAGTTCTCCAATTCCCGTGGTAGCTCCAGCCTATAAGCCAAGGGAAGAATCTTTTCCAAAACAGTATAAGGCCTCATGTATCGCGGGTTGAGCTTCTTCCTTCCATGAATACGTGATACACCATGCATCGACCTAATATTTAGAAACACCTGATTACCCACTTAGAATTCCACCATCCATTATTTCGCATCATAGTACTTCGCCTGCCAGCTCTAAGCCTCCAGCATGCGATCTCGGATCAACCTAATCATAGCATCAGTGTCATCGATGTACTCCACCACCAATGCCTTAGGATCCTCATCTTGAACCCATGATAAAGGGGTTCTGCACCTCCTACCATAGAGTTCTTCATAAGGTGTAATTCTGATGCTTGCTTAGTGGATATTATTATACAAAAAGTCTACCATTGGTAGAAGTCTCTCCCACGGCTCTCCCCTATCCAAAATGCATAACTTTAAGAAATCCTCCATTGTTCTTATTGTTCTCTGGGACTGGCCGTCAGTTTGGGGGTGAAAAGCTATGCTTAAGGTAAGGAGAGAACCCAAATATGCTTGAACTTCCTTCTATTCTTAAGAGGTGAAGCGACCATCACAGTTCGAGACTATTGTCTTCAGCACCCCATGGTACCAAACGAAATGTTCCACAAAGAGACGCACCAACACATCAACATGCGCCTCCTTTCTCATAAGGATAAACTTAGCAACCTTTGTCAAGCGATCCACAATCACCCAAACCGAATCATTCCTGGATCATGATCGGGGAAGGCCGAAAATAGAATCAATGTAGATATCTTCAAACTTCCATTATGGGATGGGAAATGACTACAACATTCCACCAGGTATCTTACATTCTACCTTTACCTTTTGAAAAGCCTTGCAATATACAACATAGTACGTGATGTCTCTCTTCATTCCTGCCCAAAACATGGTCCTCCACAAATTGGTGTACAATTTGGCAATTTCAGGATGCATTGAATACTTAGTGCATTGGGCCTCTCTCAGGATGTCTTACCAAATCCCACAACCTACGGGAATATAAAGTCTGTCATGGAAATGTATAAGGTCTTCATTTAGCGTATATTCTTCTGTTGATCCTCCCACCATTGCTTGGAGTATAGGGGCCACAGCAGCATCCTTCACTTGCTCTTCTCGAATCCAATCTCGAATGTCATAAACTATACTTAGGGTGGCCAGATTCTTCGTATATGCCTCGGGACAAGCATTAGAGACCAGTATAATCTCTATCTCTTCAAATATTCTAGCCCACTTCATAGCCATTAATTGGGATTTAGGGCTCGTCACAGGTGCCTTCCTGCTCATAGAATCCACCCCTGAGTTCGTTTTCCTGGGGCGATAGTTCAATGTAAATTCATAGTCACAAAAACTCTAGCCACCGCCACTGTCTCAAGTTCAAATCCATCTGGGTGTGGATGTACTTCATGTTCTTATGATCTGAAAAGATCTCGCTGTGGATGCCACACAGGTAGTCTCTCCAAATCTTCAAGGCAAAGACCGTTGCTCCCAACTCAAAATCATGCACTGGATAGTTCACGTCATGATTCTTAAGCTGTATAGAACCGTATACAATCATACGTCTTTATTGCATTAAGACCTCCACATGCTCTGATAGGATGCGTCTATGTGAATCTGGAATCCTTCCTTCCTAGATAGTAGTGTAAGAATCAGTGTAGAGATAAGACTGTTCTTCAGCTCTTGAAATGCAGCTTCATGCTCGGGTGCCCACACAAAAGGTACACCCTTCTTTGTCAGAGAATTAAGGGGAAGGGCGATCTTCAAAAACCATTCAACAAACTTGGGGTAGTACCCAGCAAGTCTGAGAAAACTTCGCACATTAGTCGCTGACCTCAAAGTCGACCACTCCTTCATGACACGCATCTTGGTCTAATCTACTGCTAGTCTAACACCACTTATAATATGTCCCAAGAAGGAAACTTCTTGGATCCAAACTTGCACTTGTTGAACTTAGTAAATAAACAGTGCTCCTTTAGTTTCTTTAAAATTACGGCCAAGTGCTCGGCATGTTCCTCCTCTGTCCGTTAGTAGACAAAAATGTCATCAATAAATATGATGACAAACACGTCCAAATGCGGTTGAAACACCAGATTCATCAGAATCACGAATGAATAAGGGGTGTTTGTGTGTCCAAACGGCATCATAGTGAATTCGTATAAGTCGTATCTTGAGCTAAACGTTGTTTTATAGATATCTTTGTCTTGTATCCTAAACTGATAGTACCTCGAGCGCAAATGAAGTTTGGAAAACCAATGCGCTCCCACCAGCTGATCGAATAACTCGTCGATCCAGGGTAAAGGATAGGTGATTCACACCGTCAGTCGGTTGTACTCTCGATAGTATATGCAAAACAGTGGTGATCCATCCTTCTTTTTAACAAACAAAATCGGGGCTCCCTAGGGTGATGAACTGGGACGAACAAACCCTAATTCCATTAGCTCTTGCAACTGGACCCAAAACTCTGCCAGTTCCTTTGGATCCATCCTGTAAGGGGTTCGTGATATGGGCTTGATACCCAGCAGTAGTGTAATATGGAAGTCTACTTCCTTAGGTGGGGGCAATCCAGGTAGATTTTTGGGAAAAACCTTAGGAAAATTCCACGCCAATAGTACATCCTTCATGTTAGTCTCCATCTCATTAAGCTCAAAACATATCATGTACACCTCATCACCTTGCTTAGGGGCCT
Organism: Platanthera zijinensis; assembly: GCA_039513925.1. NCBI lineage: Eukaryota > Viridiplantae > Streptophyta > Magnoliopsida > Asparagales > Orchidaceae > Platanthera > Platanthera zijinensis. The sequence goes on from CM077086.1 coordinate 146,744,808, forward strand.
TAATGGCCTGAATTGAAGACAACATTATTTGGGGTGTGAATCTAATACCTTGAAATATGATCTTTGAATCTTCATGTCTCAAGGTTATTTTCTTTGCCACATAATCAATCCTGGCATGATGTCAATCCAGCCATATCATACCCATAATAAGATCAAATTCTGGCATCCCTAACACTATTATAGGGGTTTCGAAAAGCTTCCCTCCAATATATATATTCAAGTAGCACTTGGCAGATTAGGTCATCTCGGAGCCATTTGGGAGGCGTACACTCTGAGTGACTCCGGTGAAATATTGCACACCATTTAAATCCCTTGCAAAGTCCGCTCATACAAATGAGTGGGTGGCACTAGTATCAAATAGAGTGTGGGCAGGTCTCCCCCTAATAATCACGATGCCTAAATCTTAGGTTATAACAATTTCAAAGCTAGATTTCTAGAATAATCTCAGGTATACTAAGGATGAATGCTTATAACATATCAATTTAACTACAAAATACTGGAATAATGACTTGTGGGTCCCACTCTTGAGTCATATCCAAAGCAAACATCTGCTCTCGAGCAGGTCTAGGTTTCCTTTCTTTTGTTCCTCATCCTCAACCACGACCATTCCCTTGTCTTCGCTGAGATACAGTAGGGAAAACAGGAGGGTCATTCCCACCTAGCTGTGGGTAATAATGACGTATGTGGCTCGACTGATGACACTGGAAACAAAATTGCCTGAATGGCTCTCTGGGTTGTTGATAGAGCTGAATCTACGGGGGTGGAGGCAGTGCTAGATGTGGGGCCGGATGCTCCATTCTAAAACTCTGACGAAAGAGTTTGACACCTCTTTGGTTTCCTCCTCCACCTCTAGTATTCTGTCTCCTTCTAAAGTTGGGTCCTGCTTCTATCACACCCTTTATGGGTCTCTTACCACTAGCCTGGATCCTAATATTGTCCACCTCCAATCTTCTTGCCATGTCTATAATCTGAGTGAGGCTCAAGTTAGCAATTAAAAAAAGAGCACGCCTTAGGGGGTCTCGCATGCCTTTGTAGTATCTCTTTACGAACCCACGACCATCCAAATCATAAGAGCCATCAAACCTGTCAAGGTGCTGAAACTCTCGTTGTTACTCCACAATTGATTTAGATCCTTGTTTTAGCTGCAAGAACCTTTCTTCGAGTTCATCTCAAAGCAGTAGAAGGAATAAAATGCTCTAAGAAATCATCAGAAAACTCAATCCAAATTATGTCAGTGTATACTCGACCTTCAATGGTGGAGTCCATAAGGGACCTCCAACCTCTTAGCATGTAATTTTATGAATGGTACTATTAAGGTGACAACCATACTGGCTAAATATCATATATTGCCATCAACTCATGCACATAATCCAACCACTACTTCGTGTGAATAGCCTATTCTGTCCCGTAATAAGCGGGTAGAGAAAGAGCTCGGAAGGTACTCATCCAATTGGAACCTGGGGAATGTTGCTGCACCGGGGAGTGCTGAGACCTGAAGGCATCTAAGATGGTAGTTATGGTCTGCCCCAACTCCAATTGTTGGAATGGACTATGGTTCAGAGGAATGGGAATGCCTGTCATTTGCTCTGTATGTATCAGAATCTACGCACAAAGTACGAATTTAGGGTTAGGTTTGTTAAACGTAGGATAACGGTTTACATACTTTGTGTGAATCACAAATGGGTATACCAATGCTTCTGTTAAAAAGTTTGTACGCAAACCTAATAATCGAGCGGGAGTAATGCCACGTTTAATGACTTCTTCATCGTAGGATCGGTGGAATCTGATACCAATTGTAAAAACCCCCTCCCGAAACACAATACACAGGCAAGGGATGTTTTATGCCCGGAACAGCTGCATCGTGGTAGCATCAACACACAAGATAATCTATACCACAAGTCACCTATCCTACCGGCTAATTTTCGATATCAGAAATGCCAACCCAACAAGTAGAAGAACACAGAAGTCATGATTCACAGAAAGTAAAATGTCAAAAATAATATATCATAATAAGAAGCTACATCTGCTCCTTTAATATCAGAGTACACATATCTGACTGAATGCTACATCATAATGCTCAAAACTCATATCAGTCACAGATGGAAGCGAGGGTATCGTCGTATCAGGCCTTGTCCCCCTTGCATGGCTATCCTCTTACACAAGGTGTTGTTGTTCCCCGCCTGTGAGGTATCCTCCTAAAATATTAGACGAAGCAACTGTTATTCATAAAGACTAAGTGGGTTCACACCCGCTCAACCCGACGACTCTTAGGAAACAGGTGGAGGAAAAGAGAAAGGAAAACAATATAATAGTAGTATAATATCAAACAGGTGACAGAAGAGTGTTATTAATCAAGCAGTTCATGTATATATCAGCACATCCATAAAAAGCAAGTAATAGCAGTAGACATCAACATATGATGAGGCATACCTATACTATCAGCATATCAATCATTAGTATGGAATTTAACTTAACTTATAAAAATTCTCAAACAAATTTATAAGTTAGGGATGGGGTATATCAAAGTAACTCATCATATAATATTGAACATACAAATTTATATGATGATGATCTTATGTGGTGCAATGCAATGAAATGAAATGAATGCAGTATGAAGACTCACCCATGCTTACGTACACACACTTTACTATGTCTATATAGACCTTTATTCTCACTTTTCAAACAGGTAGTTAACCTCTCACGCATCACCCATCTGGTCTTAACGGTGAAAGTGGAGCGGGCTTCTCCAATACTAGGTGGGCATAAACACTACCAGGCCTAGGCCTCCATACACCTCAATGCTAAGAACACAATAGCGGAGCCCTTGCAAACTATGGTTCAGAAGGGGTCTTAGGTAGTTGTGCATAAAGAGCCTAGCCCATCTGGCCAATAACTAACATGGAAGGAATCTTTGGGAGTGAACACCAAAGATCCAAGCCCAACTGTCTACTGGCACGGAAGGAGCCTTTGGGAGTGTGCACCAAAGTACCAAGCCCAACCACCCGAGGTCTAACTGCCAGCTCCCTTTGGTGTGACGATTATCGAGCCCGTAGACATGCCACCTTACTCATCAACACAGGATCATATAATGTGTGTTAAACATGCATCCACACCAATCCAAATCACATATACCATGCCCTCATGCATTTAAGGGCTCCAATTGAGTCCCTTCATATCATACCCAACACCATGCTCCAAAGCATGCAAGGGTCCACATTTAACATAGGGTGACGGTCCATCTTAATTACTTCACCAGTCCCTTACTGCTACCCGCAGGGAGTTAAAATAACTCTAAGCAGTGGGCTACACAGTCATCCATTCAATACTTGATATCAAGGATCAGATCATCATATATCCATGGGTGTACACCTCATCCGACCCTTTCTAGGATTTATCATATACATATACATTATATTAATTCAATCATCTCTACCAAACTTTGATCCACAAAGCTCTAACTAATCGCAGCAAGTACACTTCCCAAAGATTATTAATCATGCAAGGGGGGTCACATTATAATCAACTATTTAACCATCTGATCCCCCAAGTAATCAATTCGTAGAATAAAGGAATCATCAAAATGTTAACACATCACGACACGAGCAATAGTTTACTAAAACTAGATTTCGGGAAGTTACAGCCCACCAGTAATTAAGGGCAATACCAAATCAGAAAGGTATTTTTATGGGATACAACATATGTGTTGAGCCTAGGGTCCAAATCTAAATTCAACACACTTGAAATTAAGATTCGGTCAGTTTATGTACACTTAGACCGAACTCAACCTGCACATACATTATTACAACGCAACAACTTCGGCTACGCACAGAAAAACTGAATTTTGCCCAGCACTTTTGCACGCATTGTAAAGATGGACGAACGACATCGATACATCTCCTTCCTCCAGCCATCTCACAAAGCATGTCCAACTTCTCTCTTCCCATTCCCCCATATTATACCACTATTTTTCACGAAATCAACTCTGCCATCTTCATAATAAAGTGAGGATATGATTGAAGATATTCACGCGGCGATCAACGCCCTAGAGAAAAGTTCTAGCATGGTCCCTTCCTAGAAAATATCCATTAAACTTCCAAATCAATCTCTCTTGAGTTGATGTCTCTCCTACACTTTGGATTCAAAGATCTAGCGCCAAGGTAGAGGGTAGGAAGTTCACCTGGTTTCCGGCCATGGACCAAGTCCTTCTTCTTAGAGGCATGTCATGCTTGGTTTTCTGGCAGTATTGTGTTCGATTTGTCCTTCTTCAGGAAGTGTTAAAAGGTCAGCCGATCTAAATTCTTTTAGGGTTCGGATTTATAAAGGAGTGGCTGGTGAATTAGGGTTGAAAGTCTTGTTTTAAAGGTCAGCTAAACACCTAGAGGGGGGGGGGGTGAATAGGTTTTTGTTCTTACTTTAAGTCTTTTTGATTTTTTACCTGATAGTTGTACTTAGTAATTAGGTTATTTTTTGCTTTCAAGATAAATCACAGAAGACACAGCTATTTATATTGGTTCCCCGATCTTGGGTACATCCACTGTACCTCAACACCTTTCTGACAGTGTGTTAGATCAGGCTCTTCCACCAAAACTTGGCTCTAAGGAGCTTACAACACGATCTCGCAGGACCACTCAGTCTTCTTCAAGACTTACACCTCAAGCAATATACCCTACCACTCAGATCCAAACTGGATCCTACCTTAGCCTTTATATTATAGGCCTACACTCAGATTCACTCAAGAATCATACACTAAGATCTACAACAAATCTTACCTCAGCCTTTATAACACAGGCCTACACTCAGATTCACTCAAGAATCCTACACTCAGACCCTAAATAGGATCCTACAAAAATAATATATAATTAAAATAATTACACACCAAAGAAAAATCTCTTTTTCTATCTTCCTGGGCTTAGCAGATTTTAGCCCTTTCTTCTTCACAGCAGCAAGTTGCCAAGGTATTCAGTTGATTCATGGCTTGTGCTGGAAGTAGCTACCAGATGTCTCTGCTTCTTCTCTTTAAGGAATCAGTCCTGACCTTACTGTCCTAGATGAATATCGCAGCAGCTATCACTTTTTGCTTTCAAATTTTCTAATCAGAACTTGTGCTTCAGGCTTAATGTTAATGGCGAGGAAGAAGACGAACTTCAGCCAAAATTGCGAAATTAGAAAACCCTAATTGCTTGTTGTCGAATCAGCTAATCTTTCTCTTTTATTGTTCGTTGAACAATGGCTCTATTGCGTTGTGGGCCTCGCCTTAATTGCTGATTTACTACATTCCATTTGCAGAAGACGACAAAAGCTGGATGTCGGCGCCATCAATGACTTACTCCATCTTTCCCGCAAAGAATTTGAAATGCGTTGACTTTGTTGACTTTTGCTGACTTATGTTGATGTCACCATCTATGGACTTTGCCAAAATCAAGCATCAGTAGTATAGGCATTGAGTGAGTAAGCTTCACTCAACGTCAAAAGACTTAGACAGAATTTTAGTCACTAGGCGTTGAGTGAGCAACCATCACTCAATGCCAAAACACTTAGAAAAAAATTTCTATCATTAGGCGTTGAGAGTGTTGAGTGTGTCTTCATCACTCAATGCTTTTTGCCTTGGCCAATCTTTCAGTCACTTGGCGTTGAGTGAGTAAGCTTCACTCAATGCCAAACTACTTAACAGATATTCTTCTGTTATTTGGCGTTGAGTGAATAAGCTACACTCAATGCATTTGGACTTAGCCAATTTTCTGTGTCTGAAAACACTGGCTCTAACTAGATGAGAATCAGTCAATGCTTTTTATCACATGGCATTGAGTGAGTAAGCTTCACAAAACACCTATGGACTTAGTCAAATATTTACACAGAATTTCTGTGGTTTTGACTAACTTAGCAATACTCAACGAATTTGATGTTATGGCGTTGAGTGAGTGGACTTAACTCAGCGCCTGTGGACTTAGCCACATTTATGCCTCATTCTTCTTAGGCTTTGCCTGTACTCACAGCTTTTAGCTGTATGGCGTTGAGTGAGTACATGTCACTCAACGCCTGTGGACTTACCACATTTTCAGTTGTTTATTATTAGGCATTGCCTATCCCACAGCTTTTAGTTGTGTGGCATTGAGTGAGTAAAATACACTAAATGCTTGTGGCCTTAGCCATAATTTCAGCTTGCCAATCATTATGCTTAGACTAACCTAGCTATACTCCACGATTTTGCTTACCTGGCGTTGAGTGAATAGACTTCACTCAACGCCTGTGGACTTGGGCAATTTCCAGCATATCCTGTATCTTCCAACTGACTTGATCTTCAAGGTGTTGAGTTAACTGACTTGTCTCGACACTGCTGACTGACTTGTCTCGACACTTCTAACATGATCTTCAAGGTGTTGAGATAATTGACTTGTCTCCACACTGCTGTCTGACTTGTCTCGACACTTTTGTCTCGACACCTTTGTCTCGACACATTTGTCTCGAGACTTTTTTCCTTAGTCATTTACTCATGTTTTCACCTTGAACCTGGCATTGAATGAGCTTGCTTCACTCAACGCCTGTGGACTTAGGCAAATTCTTTCCTGTCCACCAGCTTGCTAGGTGTCCACCTGAATGCATAAACTTAAACACACATCAAATACAACTTTTGTGTGTGTTATTGACCTATTTTTCTTCTTACAAATATGGGTCATATAGATCAATGGACACATCAAGGGTTGAAGATTGTCTTGACACGTGTCACTCTATCATTGGACCGCACTTACTATAACATAAAATAAGTTTTATGAAAAGACCGGATGTTAAAATGTTGTCCGGTACAACTTTGAAATCACCGTAATTGACTTGATCGTTGTAACACCCCCGATTTTTCGTTATTTGGTTTAATTCATTATCTGGCGTGTTTATGACATTAGGGCGTTACGTTGATGCGTTTTCGACATATACCATTGTTAGAGCGTGGTTTTATCTCTTAGGTGTTTCTGTGTGTGGCTGGGTTTAGCCTATTTGCAAGATTCCCTAGCGAGTCGGGTCTGTTTTGGTGACTCAATGGAACCTCTTTGGGAATGCTTGTATTTTGGCTTCGGGAGGTGTTTGCCCTAGTTGGGTTCGTTTAATCTTAATTTTGACTACGTCGTTGGATTCGTAGCGTCGGTATTTAGCTACGGTGTGATTTTCGTAGAAATCCGTCTTGGCGCGAATTTTGGGTCGTTTGGACCATTATTTAATAATAAACTGTTATTATAAAACTTATATTTCTAAGTATAAATAACCTTGTGAATAGGCAAACCCTATTCATCGTCTTCTTCTTGAAACCGCCGGCTGTTACGGGAAGAGCGAGAGTGGAGGTCTCTTCTAAGCTTTCGGCCACTGATTTCTGGAGTGTTGGTGCTCGAAATCAACTTTGGAGAGTAGATCCGGGTAGATCTCACCTAGATCTACGTTTCTACGGTAAGATTTTCCCATTTTGTGAAAATTTGGGAGTTAGGAATTTTGTTTTGACACTCTTTCATCCTGAAAAGTTTCAAGAAGTTTTGCTTAGGTGATCTTGCGACCAGATTCTTGAGGAGGAGCGTTTGTGTGGCTGTATTCAGCGATTTGAGGTACTTGTTTTTATTTCACATTTTCTTGATTTCCTCCTGGTACAGAAGCTGAATTAGGGTGGGATCTCCTCCATGTCAAATTCTTTTTTTATAAATCTTGGGGAAAGTGGTGATTTACACCCTAGCCAAGCTTTCATGTTACTATTTCTGTCCTAATAGGTCGAATATTGCTTAGCTTAGCAGCAAACTAGTGGTTGTGGTGAGGGAGCATTGTTACAGGAGAAATCTCTTCCTGTGTGAGCATAACAATAAGTTGTTCTTGGTCTAGGTTTGGATATTATCAAAAAAATTATTAATACTATTAATTAAATTATTGATAAATTAATGGTTATTGTAAGTCTAATATACTCTGTTTATGTAGGATAGCACTTCTGCCAAGTTTCTGTCTTAGGCGTTGAGTATAGTCTTAGCACTGATATAAAGTTTCTAGCCTAAGTATAAAAGCATTGAGTGTGTTGTACATACTCAATGTGGCATTGAGTGTGTTGAATACAATCAATGCCATCAGATTCTAATGATAAGTATAAAAGCATTGAGTGTGTTGCAAACACTCAACGCGGCATTGAGTGAGTTTAAGACACTCAACGCCATCAGAATATAATCTAAGTGTAAAAGCGTTGAGTGAGCTGACTTCACTCAACGCGGTGTTGAGTGTGTTGAATGCACTCAACGCCATGCTAAGTGTCTAAACGGCCAAGGTTAAAAGCGTTGAGTGAGCTGACTTCACTCAACGCGGCGTTGAGTGTGTTGAAGACATTCAACTCCATCGCTTAATTAGTTGTCTAAGTAAGAAAGCGTTGAATGAGTGGTATTCACTCAATGCAGAGTTGAGTGATGCCTCGCCATATAGGAATTCTAATTCTAAGTCAAAAAGCGTCGACAGCATTGACTGGACTCAACGCGGCTTTGAGTGGACTCAATGCAGCGTTGAGTGGTTTCGTTTTTTCGCAGAGTTTCGCTTGATGGCATCAAATGCGTTGACAGCACTCAACGTGGCGTCGAGTGTACTCAACGCTTTTCCGTGGACTTATGAGAGGACTTAGCGCAACCACTCGCACCAAAAGCCCGGACTGTTGGAGGACGGCGCCACTAATCTTTATATCAAAGGTCCTCGGGCGGATCCACGGGGCAGCCAGTTAAGCCATTACCGCATAGCACCGCAGCGCGGGGGCGATTCCGGACTGCAGCCCCAACAATCCCCCCCCCCCCCGGAAACGACCCTGGGGTTTCGAACCCGCGACCCCCTCTGATACCAATTGAGAGGACTTAGCGCAACCACTCGCACCAAAAACCCGGACTGTTGGAGGATGGCGCCACTAATCTTTATATCAAAGGTCCTCGGGCGGATCCACGGGGCAGCCAGATAAGCCATTACCGCATAGCACCGCTGCGCGGGGGCGATTCCGGACCGCAGCCCCAACAACTTAGAATTATTTCGCCGATTATTGTCTGATTCCTTGGGAATGGGCCTCAGGTTGAATTTGTGGTTTTCTTCCTCATTTTAGCAAAATAAACCAGTGGTTGGTTTAAGTTTTACCGGTTCATAGATGTTAAAGCCTTTGGTGCCCGTTTTGTGCATCTTTTACCTTATGTGGGTTTGTGGCGGCTAGTGTGTTGGGCAGGTCCCTTACACCGTGTGTTGCAACTGCTGGTGTGTTGGGTAGGTCCCTTCCACCGCAGGTACTTATTTTTCCCAGTTTTTGGTGTGTCGAGGCATGAGACAACCTTTTCTTGGGCCTAGTGAATCTTTACTATTGGTTTGTTGGCTAGGTCCCTTCCACCGTGGTGTGTTGGGTAGGTCCCTCCCACTACTTATGTCGGACCTTGCCGGTGTTTTTGCTCTCTAATAATGAATTGACAAATTTCTTTTCATTTATGCACGTATTTATGCTTATATTATTTAAGCCTTGATCCTTATAGCACTTGGTACAACTTGGGATGTTTTACCTTTGTGAGTTCCATCTTCCCTTTTTCGTTGGGCTTAAATGTTGTTGATTCCTTATAATCATCTAGTCATGGGTTGGTAACCCTTTTGACATTTGGTTGTCTATTGATTGAATTCTATTGCCACATGTATTTTCTTGATGAGGTATTCTTTTTTTAATGCCTCAGTTTCAGAGAAGTACCTGGGTGAGCGGCTAGGTTTGGAAGTTTGCTAGTGGACTGCTATTTTGCAGAGGTTTTCCTCCCAGTAGTAAGGTAGTGTTTTGTTGCTTTCATGTTAGTACAGACATACATGTTGTCCAGTGGGTTCGTATCAAGTTATTGACGCCCACTGGGGGTTTTCTTTTGAATGTTCATTACTTTGCTAAGCTGCCTAGTTGGCCAGTTTTGTTGTTGTATTTACTTTCTCGCTGGGAATGTTTATGCTAGGGTGCATGTTAGGTATTTTAACTTATAAAAGCATTACTTTTTGTTTTTCATACATGCCATCTTTCTAAAACTATAATATTATTTTCTAACTAATGTAAAGACTTTTTCTATACTTATAATAAATCTAGAGTCTTGCATACCGCGAGTTGTCCTTCGGGGATATTTATGCTCGTGTAGGATGTTAATCCAACATAATCAAAGTAGTTCCGCAGCGTATAACTATACTTTTACTAATGGACTAGCTGATCCACTATGCCGAGGGATACGATCTTAAAAACTTAAACTGGTTTTTTCTTAATAACTTATGGATTTCATATAAACTGTAGAGTTTGGAGTCTTGCCTGAGCACCTGCAGTTATCACCTGCATGGTGTTGCATCACGGCGCATATTTTCTCTTGCTCTGATATAACTTAAATGTTGAGAAAATGTGGGTTATGACAGTTGGTATCAGAGGGATGGGTTGTTAGACAATTGGTCGAGCAACCGTCTCTAGTTAGCCTTAATTGTCTAGTGTCATTTCATACACATACTGATGTGTCATCAGCACGTCTTGGTTGAAGCACAAACACTACACTCATAAGTATGATAAGAAGTATACAGGGAATATTATGTAGTATGGGATGCATAATATGTATTTGTATATGGATCCACCATAGGTGGCAACATGCGACAGTTATGTACTATGAGATGCATAACCACCATTACATGGGTGCCCATTAGCACGTTTTCTTTTTTCATTGCATGTGATGTTATGTGATGAGTCTAAGTTATACACATATTTTTGGACTCATCTGGGCCAGTTTTCTTATTATTGCACTACACTTGAGAGCCATAATTGCTTATATTTGTTTTTGTCCATTTCATGTTAAGCACACCGAAGGCCCATTTTCAGTGTGATTTTGTTGTTTTTGTACTTCTGCTCTTTACTTGGTGATTCTCTGTGCCTGGAGAATGTGGTGTGCACATTTTGGTGGCCTTTCTATTTTTACTGCAGGTACATGGGTCGCATGCATGTTCCGGGATCGTTTGGGAAATCCCAAACGGTATAGGAATACTGTGCACGATCTTTGAACTTATTGCGCACGACCACTGGTCGTGTGCCACTGATCGTGTGCACTACGTTCTCCATTTTCCTAGTACTGTCTCGACGACCGCACGATCAATGGACCTATTGCGCACGAGCACTGGTCGTGCGCCAGTGATCGTGTCTTCTCAATTTTCCATGTTCTGCCTGGGTAACCGCACGAGCACTAGACATAGGGCGCACGACCACTGGTCGTACGCCACTGCTCGTGCGCGTTTACCTCTTTTTTCTACAGTTCTTCCATTGCCAATCGCACGATCAGGGGATTCAGTGTGCACGACCACTAGTCATGCGCCAGTGATCGTGCACATATATACTAATATTTTTGTCCAGCTGCATATTTCTCTGGGGCATTGCGCACGATCATCAACCGATAGGGCGCAAGACCACTGGTCGTGCGCCACTGATCGTGCGCTCTGATTATTCTGCTTTTATATATAAAGCCCTGCTCCGCGATTTAGGTCAATGCTTATCATTTCTCCGATCCACAGTTTCACGGGAAGCGCCGTTCCACTCCTCCACAGGTCCTCCACCCGTCTACACCCTCCGGGAAGCATTCTCCGTCCATCCGAAGTATGAGACCAGGCGGTCTGGCGGTTTGAGCCTGGCGGGTTGTAGACCGGGCGGTCTGGCGGTTTGAGTCTGGCGGGTTGATATCTAGGCTGTTGATGTGTGGTGTCCGGCGGTCTGATGGTTTATCTCCGGCGGCTTGGAAACCGGGCGGTCTAGCGGTCTCCTACCGCATCTCTCTCTTGCTTCTGGTATTACCGAGCGGTTAGAACATTGTCTAACTGCGCGGCCTATTCCGGTCTGTTGTTCTAGCCGCCCAGACCTATTGTATATCATTAGTCCCACATTGTTAGTTTGTACTCTATCCTCTCTCCTCCATTCTTTAAAAGGGAGGTCATACCTTTGTAAATGATATCTTTTTGGATAATAAAATTTCAATTATTCAATGTTTCGGCTTGTTTTCTAGTCGTTTGTTCGCTACTTTAGTCGTTTGTTCGCTACTTCTCACACGGTATCAGAGGACTCGATCTTTTCCTCCTGATTCTTTGAGCCCTATCCGCGCGACTTGCCCCTTCCTCTCGCGACCTGTTCTCGCGGCTTGTCTCTTCCGCCTGCTTGCGCCCAATCCGCGCGACCTCCTTTTTTCCTGCCTTTCAGTCGCAGCGACCTGTCACTTTGTTCGCCGAGACCTGCTGCCTTTTTCGCCTTGTTTGTTCCTCCCTTCTGTTTGCGCGGTCTATCTTCTAGCCATTTGACTTCTTTCCCTGCTTAGATCTGCGGCTTGGTCGTGGCTTCTCTGCCCGCTGGTGTCTGACATCATGTCCGTTGTAGCTCTTCTTCTTCCTATCCGCACGGCTTGTATTATAACCGCGCGGCTTCTCGCTGATTTCTCCTATGGCCCTTTCTGAAAACTCCACTACCACCACTCCTATCGACACTCTGGCGCTGCATCCTACTCTCTCTGGCAACCTTGGAACGGTTTCTAAACTTGTTGGCTCCAACTATCCGGATTGGAGCGTTTCTTTCACCATTCTTCTTCGCTCTCAGCGCAAACGTCATCACCTCACCGATGACCCTCCTCCTACAGACTCTGCTGAATTTGATGATTGGGATGCCAGTGATGCGCTTGTCCGCACGTGGTTGGCTAACAGCCTCTCCGATGAATGTCTTCCTGTCATACGCCATGATGAGATGGTCAAGACTGCGTGGCTTCACCTTGCTGCTCTCTACTCGAAGGGGGCCCAGACATCCCGCATTTATACTCTCTATGCGGATCTCTTCGCTCGCCCTTCCATGTCTCCTACTGCGGCTTATCAGCAAGTTTAGGCTCTTGGCGCCGAAATCCTCCAGAATCGCCCTTTCTCCGCGAACTTGGCCGACTAGCACAAACACTTCCAGGAACTCCTGGTTGTTTTTTATCTTCTACAGCTCCCTGAGTCTTTTGATATGATCCTCCAGCAGATCATGGGCGAAGCAGAGTCTCCCACCTTGGATGCCACCGCGGCTCGCATCGCCGCTGTTACTTCACTGCTCCAACGTCCTCTGTTGTCCTCCCCTCCTCCACAGGACTCTTATGCTCACCAAATTCAGCGGGGTGGCAATAATGGCCGCAGCCAGTCGTACACGCGCGGTCCGTCAAGGTTCCTCTGCTCTCACTATGGTCGAACCGGCCACTCTGTTGACCGATGCTGGCAGAAACATCCTCATCTTCGTCCCTCCGGTGATACTTCTTCCTCAACCTCCGCCTCCTCTCGGCCATCTGCTTCTGTGGCCACGACCTCAGGTAGTGCACACGTCATTACCCAAGGTAAATGGTTGATTGACTCTGGTGCTACAAATCACATGACCGTAAACCCTCACTGCTTCTCTCTCCTAGAGACCCATGATCGGTTACCCCCGGTTCTTGTTGCAGATGGTTCTACTTCCCCGGTTCACGGGACGGACATGGTTCAAGTCACCATGTCGCTTCGCTTAGCGGATACTCTCTATGTCCCGAAGTTCCCTTACAATTTGCTCTCAGTTACTACTTTATGCAAGCAACTTCAGTGCTCTGTATTATTTACTCCTACTTCTTGTTGTTTTCTGGACCCAACGGACGATTACTACTGAGACTGAGAGCGGCGGCCTCTACTTCCTCAATAATGTTTCCGCTCTGTCCGCCTTCTCTTCCTCGTCTACTGATCTGCTTCAATGGCATCTTCGCCTTGGACATCCTCCTCCTCGGATTCTTCGTCAACTTCTTCCCCACTTACCTCAGACCAGTCCTCCGCTCAACTATGATGTGTGTCAGCTTGGAAAACATCATCGCTCCTCCTTCCCGCCGAAGCAAGGTCGTGGTTCCTCCCGCCCTTTTGATCTCATTCATTCTGATGTCTGGGCTCCTGCTCCTACTCTCACCGTTGGTCGGGGTAGTTATTACTTTGTAACTTTTATTGATGATTTCTCTAGATGTACCTGGGTGTATCTATTAAAAGATCGCTCTGAACTATTATCTGTATGGCAATCCTTTTACAATATGATTAAAACTCAGCTTGCTATTTCTATTAAAGTGCTACGCTCTGATAATGCTAAAGAATATCTCAGTCATGAGTTTTCGTCTTTTTGTATGCAACATGGTCTTATTCATCAGACCAGCTGTGTTTACACCTCCCAGCAAAATGGGGTGGCGGAGCGTAAAAACCGTCATCTCCTCGATATCGCTCGCACTCTAATGACGCAGATGCAGGTGCCTCACTCCTACTGGGGATATGCTGTTCTTCTTGCCTGTTATCTCATCAATCGCATTCCCTCTTCGAATCTTCACGGCAAGACCCCCTTCTCCATTCTCTACCCGGGCAAGGAACCCTTTCCTCTTCCTCTCTGTATCTTTGGGTGTACGGCTTTTGTGCATGCTCCGTCTGCTACCCGTGACAAGCTTTCCCCCCCCCCCGTTCCCTAAAATGTGTCTTTTTGGGATACTCGACCACTTAAAAATGCTATTGTTGCTTTGACCCCGTTCTGCGCAAACTGTTTGTTTCCGCGGACGTCACCTTCTTCGAAAATGCATCCTACTTTTCTTCTCCATCCCCGCTTCCTCCTACTGTCTCTGACTCTCTACCATCTCTTTGTGATCCTTCCACGCATATCGACGTCTCCTCTCCTATATCATCTCCTCCTCCATCTCCTCCTCTCCCTATTATATCCCCTCCTTCTTCTCTATAGTCGTCTCTCTAGTCCCGGGCCAGCTTTCTCCGCCACGGATGCTCCGGTCCCTGAGGCACAAGACAACTTGGATCTTCCCATTTCCCTTCGCAAAGGGGTGCGGGCGTGTACCCAACACCCGCTTGCTGCTGTTGTTTCCTATGATCGGCTTACTCCCTCTCGCAGGAGCTTTGCTTTGGCTATCTCAGCTACTATCACTCCCCACACTTACCAGGAGGCTCTTGTTATTCCTCATTGGAAATCTGCCATGGATGAGGAAATCGCCACTCTTACTGAAAGGGGTTCCTGGACCCTTGTTCCTCCACCAGTAGGTACTGATGTGGTTGGCTGTCGCTGGGTGTTCGTTGTGAAGTTTCGCCCAGGCGGCACTGTGGATCGTTACAAAGCCCGACTCGTGGCCAAAGGCTTTACTCAGACTTATGGAGTTGACTATTTTGATACTTTCTCCCCGGTTGCTCGCCTCAGCACCATCCGGGTTCTTCTTTCTGTGGCCGTCAACAGGGAGTGGGCTATTTCCCAGCTTGATGTCAAGAATGCTTTTCTTTATGGGGATCTTAAGGAGGACGTCTATATGGAGCAACCTCTTGGGTATGTTGCTCAGGTGGAGACACGAGTATGCCAGTTGAAGAAGGCCATCTACGGCCTAAAATAGAGCCATCGGGCATGGTTCGACAAGTTTAGTGGCATTGTGGCTGCCATTGGCTTTACAAGAAGTTAAGCCGATCACTCATTATTTATTCGCAAAACCGCATCGGGCCTTGTGGTTTTGGCGGTGTATGTGGATGATATTCTTCTTACCAGCGATGACGAGGCTGGGTGGACTTGACAAAGAAACACCTCCGTCAACACCAAGTCACGAAGGATATGGGCTCCCCGAAATATTTTTTGCGGATAGAAATCTCTCGGAATCCCGACTCGTTGGTTCTCTCCCAACAGAAGTATGCTCTTGATCTTCTACAAGAGGCAGGATTGACTGGTGCCAAACCAGCCCGGTATCCCATGGCCACTAGAGAGGACAAAACATGGACAGATGACTCACCTCTTATATCCGATGACACGAGGTATAGACGTCTGGTGGGCAAACTCATTTATCTCATGGTGACCAGACCCAACATCGCCTATGCTGTAGGCAAGGTCAGTCAGTTCATGCAAGTTCCCAGGGAATGTCATCTTCAGTCTGCCTTGAAGATACTAGAGTATGTCAAAGCAGCACCAGGAAAAGGGCTACTCTTTCAGAAGCATGGTCATCTAAGAGTTGAAGCCTACTCAAACTCGAGCTATGCGGATGATAAAGGTGACCGTAAATCTACATCAGGTTTTTGCACATTTGTTGGAGGTAATCTTGTGAGCTGGAAGTGCAAGAAGCAGTCTGTTGTGACAAGGTCCAGTGCAGAAGCCGAATACCGGAGTATGGCGTCAACCACGTGTGAGTTAAAATGGTTGCGGGCTCTCATGCTTGACCTAGGAGAAGTCTACGACAATCCTCTGCCTATGTTTTGTGTCAACAAGGCCGCTATATACATATCAAAAAATCTGGTCTTCCATGAGAGAACAAAACATATAGAGGTTGACTGCCATTTCATCCGAGAAGAGGTCTTGAAGAGATAGATTTGCACTCCGTTCGTCACCTCCGACAAAGAGTTGGCAGATATCTTCATCAAGCCGGTTTCTACTTCCTTCTTCCACATTTGTGACAACCTGGGCATGATTGATATCTATGCTCCAGCTTGAGGGGGAGTGTCGAAGTATGAGACCGGGCGGTCTGGCGGGTTGTAGACCGGGCGGTCTGGCGGTTTGAGTCTGGCGGGTTGATATCCAGGCTGTTGCTGTATGGTGTCCGGCGGTCTGACAGTTTATCTTCGGCGGCTTGGAAACCGGGAGGTCTAGCGGTCTCCTGCCGTATCTCTCTCTTGCTTTTGGTATTGCCAAGCGGTTAGAACATTATCTAACCGCGCGGCCTGTTCCGGTCTGTTGTTCTAGCCGCCCAGACCTGTTGTATAGCTTTAGTCCCACATTGTTAGTTTGTACTCTATCCTCTCTCCTCCATTCTATAAAAGGGAGGCCATACCTTTGTAAATGATATCTTTTTGGAAAATAAAATTTCAATTATTCAAAGTTTTGGCTTGTTTTCTAGTCGTTTGTTCGCTACTTTAGTCGTTTGTTCGCTACTTCTCACAGTAGCATTATGCTAGATCAAGTCGAGAAGGACATCTGCATGGACTAGGTTGTTGCATCAGTCCCATATATGGAAGTCCAATGCGAGGACGAGGCGGATGCAACTCTAGCACATTCTTGCATCAGCCTAGATAGCTGTGTAGAACCACCACAATTCCGCCAATGGGAGATGACACTGGAATCATCCCCAAGATTAAGGTTACTTTGCGTCATTCTTCTAATTTTTTTCCTAACCCGTCTCTCGAGCCTACTTCTCTGTAGGACCATATTGTGGAACCAGTCCACTTAATGTAAGGTCTTGTAATGCATCCTAGCATTGATGGAAATCTAGTGCAGGTGGAGTCAGATTCGTCGAGCTTCACAATATTTATTCTACCCATGCATGTTGTTCAAGACAGGTATAACTACACAGGCACGTGGGTATTTGTTCTGTCGCAATTTCGGTACCCGCTACCGAATCGTGAACTTGAACAACTGCCCGAGCACTTCAAATTTCATACGCCCATCAGTTAAGAGAGTGCATGGTCCTTGAATAAGTCTTGTTGGGAGACAATAAACCCATCAGTTATCTAGATTAGCATTACTTTTTTTTAATGTATTATACTTTATTTAGTAAGTTTAGACATGGAACAATTATATTTTTTTTGTGGGCTCCCATCTGGGTGTCGAATTCTATTTTTTATATATATCATGCTAATACAGGTATTTGATCCACCTTAAGGACGGTAAAGAAAAGTGGCTTTTGCGAGACAACCCATATGGACCACTTGGTCCTGTTTTGTGCACTGTGTTTATATATATATATATATATATATATATATATATATATATATATATCTTGTTTTGCATTGATCTCTAATTCACAGGTGCGGGAAAATTTTGAGGCGTGGCAACCCGGCCGTTATTGGACAATCTCATTGTACGACTGGTATACTCAATTTTAAGTATAGGTACTTCTTACCCTTAGCTCTTTATTTTATTTGGAATGTTTATTTTTTCTTGTTGTCGCATTCAAGTCTGGGGGTAGAGCTACCTGTGGTCACTACAAAGCACAATTTATTGCATACTAGTCTGTTATTTATTTATTTCATGATCACTATAGCACACACTGAATCACCCACATGAGCGCGCTCTTAACCACGCGCGCGGGTCGAGTCAAATGTATTATTTTTGTGTAAACTTTAAAATAGTGGTGCTGGCATAGGATTTTGGGTTATAGTAGTTCGAAACTCATGAAGTGCTCCTAATCGAGTACTCATGGTTTGTGTAGAAATAGTATAGATTTACTTTTTCTTTATGCTCATAGATTTATACTTTTTCTGCAGATGTAAATATTGTTTGTACTACTCAAAATTTTTTAATCTAGAGTAATCGAACGGTAGCGTATGAATTAGTGTAGCCGTCACTAGACTTGTATTGCTCGAGTCGGGAGGAAGGATCATTTTTCTCGGTGGCTAAGAACTTACCCCAAGCTACTCTCGAAGCATTGGTGCCCGGTTAGTCAAGCTTGAGCGTGATGTAGGCCATCATTTTGGCTAATTTGAGCTTTGTTTACCTAGTCCTAGCTGTTAACCGTTGCATGCCAAATTTATGCCTACCCCTCCTTTGGTTCAACTCCACCTTCATTCACCAAAGCCTAAAGCGAACCCTCCTATCGCAACCAAATCCTTGAGCTAGATCAAAGTTAATATTTTGATAAGTTGTGATATGTGGAATTCATGTGATGTGGTGATGAATTCATGAAATTTTAATTACTAAATTTGGGGATTGCTAAAAAAGGGGAAGAAAAAAAGAAAAAAAAAATTGAAAAAGAAAATCTAAATGAATTACAATGAGAATTGGAATACCCATCTTGTTTATCATTTTTTGGTCGGGTTAGGCCATGTGCACACTCAGTTTTCAAGCTAAGTCTGGGCGTGTATCACACGTGCATCTCTTAGTGGTTGTATGGGTTTAGCTTTTTGTTTGCTCGCTTTGGTTGCGTGTAGCCTCAATGTTTATCATTGACTACCAAACCTTAGCCTATGCCCCATTCGATCCTACAAGTCCTACTGATTCAAGTTTTAATCTACCTAGCATTGTGGAGAGAGTGTGAACGGGCAAGCGTATGGTCCCCGACATTGATGGATTTCTTTGGAGGTGATTACGAGCCCTGGTCTTTGGCAATGCTCATCTTAGTGGCCTGACTACTTTATTCTTACACATGACCGAATGATTCTATAGAATTCTAATTTTGAGTAGATACAATATTTATTTACCCCTGTCGAATAGTTTAAACTTCGTAGTATAATTAAAAAGTTTTTCTATTCAATTTTCTATGCACATGATGTATTTGATTTCTCGTCTTTATTTTGAAATTTTTGAGCCAGCTAGCTGATTTAAAGTCCACAGAGTGATGATTTGTTCGGGACGCGCAAATGGGTAAGTCTGGGGGTGTGATGAGTCCAAGTTATACACATATTTTTGGACTCATCTGGGCCAATTTTCTCGTTATTGCACTACACTTGAAAACCATAATTGCTTATATTCATTTTTCTATCCATTTCATGTTAAGTGCACCGTAGGCCTGTTTTTCAGTGTGATTTCGTTGTTTTTGTACTTCCACTCTTTACTTGGTGCTTCTCTATGTCTGGAGAATGTGGTGTGCACATTTTAGTGGCCTTTCTGTTTTTACTTCAGGTACATGGGTCGCGTGCGTGTTCCGGGATCGTTCGGGAAATCCAAAACGGTACAGGAATACTGTGTATGATCACTCTACTTATTGTGCACGACCACTGGTCATGCGCCACTGATCGTGCACACTATATTCTCCATTTTCCTAGTTCGGTCTCGACGACCACACGATCACTAGACCTATTGCGCACAAGCACTGGTCGTGCGCCAGTGATCGTGTGCTCTATCTTCTCAATTTTCCATGTTTTGCCTGGGTAACAGCACGAGTACTGGGCATAGTGCGTACGACCACTGGACGTGCGCCACTACTCGTGCGCGTTTACCTTTTTTTTTGTAGTTCTGCCATTGCCAATCACACGATCAGGGGATTTAGTGTGCACGACCACCGGTCATGCGCCAGTGATCGTGTGCATATATACTGATATTTCTGTCCAGCTGCAGGTTTCTCTAGGGCATTGCGCACGATCATCAACCAACAGGGTGCACGACCACTGGTCGTGTGCCACTGATCATGCGCTCTAATTATTCTGCTTCCGTATATAAAGCCCTGCTCGGCGATTTTGGTCAACGCTTGTCATTTTTCCGATCCACAGTTGCGCGGGAACGCCATTCCACTCCTCCACAAGTCCTCCACCCATCTACACCCTCCGAGAAGCATTCTCTGGCCATCCGAAGCCATCTTCAACCTTTATAGAGCTCCTGGCCACCAGCACCGAGCAACGAGAACTTTTGGTATTATTCCTCTTGACAAAAGGAAGAAAGGATTGAAATAAAGGAAAGAAGACGGAGAAGAACAAGTGGATTGACGACCCACTTGCATCCGGTAGCAACCACGGTCAGATTTGTGAAGTGTATTGACAACCCACCACTCCGGCCAAGAACTACGGCTACATCTTCCCTCTTTTGGTTTACTATACCTCTTCTCTTTGTGGAATATACTTCTAATCTTGTAATAACACTAAACATGCTTTTAATTTGTCTATGAATGAAGTGTGTTTGGTTAGTTACTTTCTCTGTTGTTAGCAGTGATGCACTCGCCTCCGCTCACACCCACTCACTAGCGCACTTGAATCCACTCTAACAAAGGCTAGAGTTGGTGTTTGAAGAGGTGATTACGACCCTCACTCTCCCTACTTGCTCTCCGTCCACCCGCCTACCGAAGCATGGCATAGCAGCCTGCACTCACTCCATCCACCAAGCAAAGCGGTGATGGCGACCCGCAGTAGTTTCTTTTTATTCTGTAGCATTAGGAACCCAAAAACCAACCCCCCTGTTGTTTATTTTAACTCTTAGTGATGATTTTCACACAACACTATCACATACCCTTCCTGCATTCCCTCGAGATCGACATTCGGGGAAGCTATTCCCAAATTATTACTTGACAATGAACGGTACACTTGTTGACAACGCATCAAGTTTTTGGCGTCGTTGTCGGGGAATGCAGGCGTATTATTGATTGTGTTGTGTTAAGAGAGTTACGACAGAGTTGCTTGTTTTGAATTTGTTTTATTCCAACCTATTTTTTCTTTTTTATGTCAGTTGGAATTGTTGGATTCTTATTGATAACCTATGCAAGGTAGTTTATTCCTGAAATTTAGTGATCTCCGCAATGTGGGCCAGTTTTAATATTTGTTGCCGCTGGTGTGGTGATATCTCTCATGCAAGTGATAGATGTCCTAAGGAGTATGGTAGCCAAGACACTCAAGGATCTATATATGGAGCACCAACCTCATATGGTACTCAATATGCTAGACATAAGCCAGTTAGCTACTCATCCGCGCTTCCATTGTTGTACTACTTTTTTCGGCGCGGTACCCGTTGTACCGACAAGGCTGACTAAGCAGTGTTTATTTTGTCGGAGTTGGGATCACTCTTTGAAGAAGTGCGCTGCTTACTTGGCGCAGTTGGAGGAGGATGATGAACCGAATATTCAGATTGTCTCCACTCCGATGACTTGCAGCACTCCTTCTGTATCTGGGTACGTACTAGTAGCACCTTTAGATTTTGAAGGGAGCAATACTAGTATTGCACAAATACATTTGTCGATCTAAACCCTAACAAGGGTGTCTTTACTCCTGATGTACATATATCATCTTGTATAGAGTCTGTTAGTTGTGAGGAGCCTGTGTTTGACCTTTTTGCGAGCACTGCTCATCAATCCTCTACCTTGCATTGCATTTTTTCTACTTCTGACACTGTTGTGGAGGTTGATTCGCAGGGAGAAGTTGGTGTTGGTAGCATTATGCTAGATCAAGTCGAGAAGGACATCTGCATGGTAGAGGTTGCTGTCTAGGTCCCATGTATGGAAGTCCAATGCGCGGATGAGGCGGATGCAGCTCTAGCACATTCTTGCATCAGCCTAGATAGCTGTGTAGAACCACCAACAATTCCGCCGATGGGAGATAACACCGGAATCATCCCCAAGATTAAGGTTACTTTTTGTCATTTTTCTAATTTATTTCCTAACCCCAATCTCGAGCCTACTTCTCAGCAGGACCACATTGTGGAACCAGTCCACTTAATGCAAAGGCTTGTAATACAGCCTAGCATTGATGGAAATCGAGTGCAGGTGGAGTCAGATTCGTCGAGCTTCACAACATTTATTATACCCATGCCTGCTATTCAAGACAGGTATACCTACACAGGAAGGTGGGTATTTGTTCTTTCACCATTTTTGTACCCGCTACAAAAACGTGAACTTGAACAACTGCCCGAGCACTTCAAATTTCATACGCCCATCAGTTAAGAGAGTGCATGGTCCTTGAATAAGTCCTGTTGGGAGACAATAAACCCATCAGTTATCTAGATTAGCATTTCTTTTTTAAAATGTATTGTACTTTATTTAGCAGGTTTAGACATGGAACAATTATATTTTTTTGTGGGCGCCCATCTGGGTGCCGAATGCTATTTTTTATATATATCATGCTAATACAGGTATTTGGTCCACCTTAAGGATGGTAAAGAAAAGTGGCTTCTGGTAGACAACCCATGTTGGACCACTTGGTCTTGTTTTGTGCACTGTGTTTCTATATATATATATATTTCTATTTTCTTGTTTTGTGTGGATCTCTAATTCGCAGGTGCGGGAAATTTTTAAGGCGCGGTAACCCGGCCGTTATTGGACAATCTCGTTGCACGACAGGTATGCTCAATTTTGAGCATAGGTACTGATGAATCCTCTTTATATACTTATTTTCGGACTCATCTAGGCTTATTTTCTTGTCTTTGCACACTGTTTAGCGTCATTTGCACTTCTTTTGGTTCGCTACGGTTTTTCACGTCTTGTGCACTTTTTTAGCTTATTTCCGTGTGTGTGTGTATTTCCCTTTTTGCTTGCATATTATTTATGTCTGTGACTGCCATGATCGACATCCCGTCCAATTTTCCTGCAGGTTCTGGGATCGTGTGGGCGTCCGGCATCGGACTTTCACCATTTTTGGCAAAGGAGTCAATGGTCGTGCGTTTTTACCCACGCACGACCATTGACCTCTTTGGCGCACGATCATCGGCCGTGCGCAGTCATGACCTCTCCTGTGAAAGTTCTGTCCCGGCATATCGCACGATCACCAGCCATACCGCGCACGATCACTGATCGTGCGCTGTCGTTCGTGCGCAGTCATGACACCTTTTTCCACTTTTCTGCCTCCATATCGCACGATCACTGACCATATCGCGCACGACCACTGGTCGTGCGCCTGTGATCGTGCGCGCTGTTTAATTCTGTTTTCTATAAATAGCACAGGTTTCGCCCTATTTCAAAATCGCTCGACACTTTCCGCCGTATTTCGTCCCCGATGAGTTTTTCCGCCGTCCTCCTTCATTCTCCACCTTAGGGAGGGTCTCCGGGCAAGCTTTCAATGCCAAATCAACGCCGGAGCATCCTCTCGGCCTCCTCCTTCATCCTAGAGCTTCAAGCGGAGTTTTGACCTAGCTTTCTCCATCAAGTTAGGAGGAGCTGGAGCCGCAATCTACGGGTCATTTCAACGAAGAAGACGGGTCCATTGGGAGTGAGTGACAGCCTCCTCTACCCCGGACGCAGTTGAGGACCGTGCTTGAACTCGGATTGACAACCCGGGATTCCAACCGTGAACCCTCAATAAGGCTTCGGATTCGGTCGATTCGCACACCTCTTCCTCTTGTATTTGATAGCTTAGTTTAACTCTTTATATTGATGAAGTACGCTTATTGTAATTAACGCTTGTGCTAAATCATGTCTATGTGATTTGTATTTTCGTTATTTATTGCTTGAGGTGCGCCTTATTACTCCACCATCCATCCACCCTTGCCGCACTAGCAATTGCTAGTGGCGTGCGTTGCGAAGAGGTGCTCACGACCCTCATTCCGCCATTCTCACCACCTCATCCACTAGCCTACTCTTCCATCCGCTAAGCGATTCGGTGCATAGCGGCCCGTGTAGTTTCCATCCCGCCTGGCGAAGCAGTGCATAGCGGCCTGCATAGTAGGATTTCCGCCGTTCTCTCCACCTCATACGCTTGCCTACTCGCCCATCCGCCTAGCGATTCGGTGCATTGCGGCCCGACTAGTCTTCCATCCCGCCTGGCGAAGCATCGCATAGCGGCGTTGCATAGGAGTAGTTGTTAGATTTTTACTTTATTTTCCACAACCATCAAAACCCCCATCGTTACCTTCTCCCCGAGGACTTCAATCTCAAGTCCTCCTCGACATTAACTCATCCCTTACTGTGTTCCTCAAGAGACCGACACTCGGGAATTTATTCCCAAACTTTATTACTTGTGCGACCGGTGCGCTTGCCGTAATTCCACGCATCAAGTTTTTGGCGCCGTTGCCGGGGAACATAGTCGTTTGAGTTTTTGGAGAGGAAGATTTGAGATAGTTTCCCTTTCCATTTGTATATTTCATGTTTTATTTTTGTTTTGGTTTTTAGTTGTTATTTTCATTTATTTATTTTATTTTATTCCCTTTCTAGTTTTTATTTTGCTATAGCAGGCTGTTCCACTCTTTATTTGCTTGCGAGTATTTAATTTCTGCTTAGAAAATCTCTCGTGGTGAATTCTTTCTTGCTGCACCATGTATTCTTATGCAAATATCCATTGCCGTTGGTGCGGGGATTATAGGCATAGCAGTGATGAGTGCCCCACTGAAGAATGGGAGCATAATTCTCGTGGTTCAGTGTATGGGGCACCGTTGTCTTATGGTACTTCATACACCGTACCCCAGTCTTATGGTCACTACTCTTCTCCGCATTCACCTTTTTCATATTCCTCCCCGGTCCCTTCTGGACCGAGGGGTAATGGAAAACGGTGTTTGTGTTGTCATAGCACCGACCATGTGTTGAAAGATTGCGCAGAATTTCAGCGCCAGATGGAGGCGGATGATGAACCGGATATCCGGATCGTCTCATCCACCTCTCAAATGGCCGCTCCTTCTGATTCTGATGATGTATCCGCAGTACCACCTTGTCTATGGGGGACTGCTGTGGATACACCCATCAGACCTTCCACTAGTCAGTGCGATGACATTGCGGCACCTTCTCTCCTTGTGCCTTCTTCCCCTATTTTCTATTCACCCCCGGAGGAACCTGCGCATATTATCTCTGATGATGTTGCTCCTCCGCTTTCTTTGCATGAATTACCTACTCCCATTTCTAGTGAGTTGGTTGATGATGTTGTGCCCTTTGGAAATTGGGAACATGAGGATGCGCCGTGGTGTGACGAGGACATTATTCTCATCAATGGTGAGTACTATGTCTTGGAACACCGTGACGTACCAAGGTGTGATGAGGAAATCCTTGTCGGCGAGGAGGTTTCTACTTCCTTGTTGGATGAGGGGGTCCAAACCACCACCGAGGACCTCGTGGTCTCAGCTTCCCCTCTCCATGACTCACATGACACCGACAGTGATCTATGTTTGGATCCTGCTGAGAGTGATTCCGGGATCACTCTCCCTATTTCTGCTTCTTTTAGTTTTTCTTCTCCTTTATTCCTTGACCCCTCGTCTCCTTCTGCGCCTGTGCGGGTTGACTCCCTGCAGGTGAGTTGGGTTGACATTGAGCCTTGCGCTCAGGTTGTCGGCGAGTGCCTCAGCTTGCATGAGGAGTTTCCTACTCCTTTTGCAGTTGAAGCCTCTACCTACACCTTCGCCCCCAACGAGCTTGTGGTGGACGATACCTTGCTAGGCAAGGATTTGTTTTGTGGTGAGATGAGTGAGGACCAGTGCTCCTCCTCATCTTACTTCCTATTTCCTCTACCTGTGCGTCACAGGTATTATTACTCAGGTAGAGGGGTAACTGTTCTATCGCCGTATCGGTACCCGTTACCGACACAGATATTAGGACAGTTGCCTGTGCACTTTTCTTTTCATAGGCCCATTAGCTAGAACTTTTCTTTTGCTGAATAAGTCGTGCTGGGATGACAATAACCCCAGTGCTTATCTTTCATTTTCTGCATTTTTCTTTTTTTTATGTCTAGCTTAGTTTAGTATTTCTTTTTGTATATTTTTCTTTTGTTTTTGCGGAGCTCACCCCTGCAGGTATTCATGGAAACTACACATTGGCGGGGTTGTGATCCTTCGTATGGGGGGCCTGCTGCTACTTTCCACGCGTCTTCTGGTATGCTCACTAGCTGAGCATTGGGTAACCTCTTCCCTTAGCTCATTCTGATTTTAATTTCTCTATCATTTGATGTGTTATTTAGTTTAAGTCTGGGGGAGAGCATGTTTACCTTTTGCACGTGCACATTTCTTTTGCATACTAGAAGCTTTTCGTATTTTATTTTGTTTATGTTCATTGCATCGCACACCACTACACCCACATGAGCGCGTGCTTAGCTGTTACCGTGCCGCGAGTTGAACTTGTATCTTTGTTAGATTTGGAAAATTTCTATGCTAGTCTAGGATTGTGCGATGGAGTAAAATGTTGGCCTTGCTGTGTTTCTAGTCAACTGCTCTCGTTTTGTATAGAAATTTGTGTAGATTTAATTTTTCTGTATGCTTATAGTTCTATATTTTTCTATTTGCGTACATATTTCTTATTCTACTCAAAAGTTGGTGAATCCGGTGTGAATCAAACGGTAGCGTAGGAATGTGTGTAGCTGCCATTAGACTCGTATTGCTTGAGTCGGGAGGAAGGATTATCTTTCTCGGTTGCTAAGAACTTGCCCCAAGCTATTCTTGAAGCATTGGTACTTAGTTAGTCTAGCGTGAGCATGATGTAGGCCACCTTTTGGCCCGGTTGAGATTTGTACCCATTCCTAACATCGCCCTTGCTAGCCCCTTTGTGCCTACCCTTCCTTTTGATTTAGCTCCACTATATTCGCCAAAGCTTCATAGCTGATCCTAGTCGCACACCCAAGTCGAGCTTAGTGTTTTATATTTTCATGTTGGGTTGTGATGTGGTATTTTTTTTATTCGTGAAAATGTGGAAGCGCGCCCAAGTTTTATTTGCTGAAATTGTATATTGTGAAAAGAAAAAGTTGACAAAGAAAAATATTTGAAAAAGAGAAAAAAAAAGAGAAAAGAAAAAGAGAAAGAAAAAGTTTGATTGAAAATCTTTATTTGAGATGATTTGGATTTGGAGTAGGCGGTGCACACACCCATTTAGTAAAAGTTAAGTTTGGGGGTGTGGTGCACCCATATTTATTTTGTGGGCAGCGGGTACTAGTTTTGTACGTTAGCTCATTTGGGTTAGGTGCATACCCTTCATGTTTATCCTTATTTTCCTCACCGTAACCCAAGCCCCATTATTACCCGAAGTCCTACGGACTTGCGCTTGAGTTTACTAGTGCCGTGGAGAGAGTGCGAACGGGAAAGCTTATGGTTTCTGACATTGGTGGATTCCTTTGGGGGTAATCTTGAGCCCCGGTCTTCGGCAATGCTCACCTTAGTGGCCTGTCTACTTTCTTCCTGCGTAAGACCGGATGATTCACTGTGATTCCACTTTTGAGTAATAATAAATTTTTGCTACGCATTGTGGAAAATATAAAATATTTTGTATACTTAAGAATTTCCTCTACTTTATTTTTATGCACGCGAGCATGCGACTTCGCATGGTACTCCATTTTGCAATTTCTTTGTTAGCTAGTTCATTTTCCCCGTCTGCTTAGGTTTTGTTTGCTCGGGACGCGCAAACGGTTAAGTCTGGGGGTGTGATGAGTCCTCTTTATATACCTATTTTCGGACTCATCTAGGCTTATTTTCTTGTCTTTGCACACTGTTTAGCGTCATTTGCACTTCTTTTGGTTCGCTACGGTTTTTCACGTCTTGTGCACTTTTTTAGCTTATTTCCGTGTGTGTGTGTATTTCCCTTTTTGCTTGCATATTATTTATGTCTGTGACTGCCATGATCGACATTCCGTCCAGTTTTCCTGCAGGTTCTGGGATCGTGTGGGCGTCCGGCATCGGACTTTCACCATTTTTGGCAAAGGAGTCAATGGTCGTGCGTTTTTACCCACGCACGACCATTGACCTCTTTGGCGCACGATCATCGGTCGTGCGCAGTCATGACCTCTCCTATGAAAGTTCTGTCCCGGCATATCGCACGATCACCAGCCATACCGCGCACGATCACTGATCGTGCGCTGTCGTTCGTGCACAGTCATGACACCTTTTTCCACTTTTCTGCCTCCATATCGCACGATCACTGACCATATCGCGCACGACCACTGGTCGTGCGCCTGTGATCGTGCGCGCTGTTTAATTCTGTTTTCTATAAATAGCGCAGGTTTCGCCCTATTTCAAAATCGCTCGACACTTTCCGCCGTATTTCGTCCCCGACGAGTTTTTCTGCCGTCCTCCTTCATTCTCCACCTTAGGGAGGGTCTCCGGGCAAGCTTTCAACGCCAAATCAACGCCGGAGCATCCTCTCGGCCTCCTCCTTCATCCTAGAGCTTCAAGCGGAGTTTTGACCTAGCTTTCTCCATCAAGTTAGGAGGAGCTGGAGCCGCAATCTACGGGTCATTTCAACGAAGAAGATGGGTCCATTGGGAGTGAGTGACAGCATCCTCTACCCCAGACGCAGTTGAGGACCGTGCTTGAACTCGGATTGACAACCCGGGATTCCAACCGTGAACCCTCAATAAGGCTTCGGATTCGGTCGATTCGCACACCTCTTCCTCTTGTATTTGATAGCTTAGTTTAACTCTTTATATTGATGAAGTACGCTTATTGTAATTAACGCTTGTGCTAAATCATGTCTATGTGATTTGTATTTTCGTTATTTATTGCTTGAGGTGCGCCTTATTACTCCACCATCCATCCACCCTTGCCGCACTAGCAATTGCTAGTGGCGTGCGTTGCGAAGAGGTGCTCACGACCCTCATTCCGCCATTCTCACCACCTCATCCGCTAGCCTACTCTTCCATCCGCCAAGCGATTCGGTGCATAGCGGCCCGTGTAGTTTCCATCCCGCCTGGCGAAGCAGTGCATAGCGGCCTGCATAGTAGGATTTCCGCCGTTCTCTCCACCTCATACGCTTGCCTACTCGCCCATCTGCCTAGCGATTCGGTGCATTGCGGCCCGACTAGTCTTCCATCCCGCCTGGCGAAGCGTCGCATAGCGGCGTTGCATAGGAGTAGTTGTTAGATTTTTACTTTATTTTCCACAACCATCAAAACCCCCATCGTTACCTTCGCCCAGAGGACTTCAATCTCAAGTCCTCCTCGACATTAACTCATCCCTTACTGTGTTCCTCAAGAGACCGACACTCGCGAATTTATTCCCAAACTTTATTACTTGTGCGACCGGTGCGCTTGCCGTAATTCCACGCATCAGGTACTTCTTACCCCTAGCTCTTTATTTTATTTGGAATGTTTATTTTTTCTTGTTGTCGCATTCAAGTCTTGGGGTAGAGCTGCTTGTTGTCACTACACAGCACAATTTATTGCATACTAGTCTTTATTAATTTATTTCATGATCACAGTAGCACACACTGAATCACACACACGAGCGCGCAACAAATATTTTGTGTAAACTTTAAAATAGCAGTGCTGGCTTAGGATTTTGGGATAGAGTAGTTCGAAACTTGTGCAGTGCTCCTAAACGAGTACCCATGGTTTGTGTAGAAATAGTATAGATTTACTTTTTCTTTATGATCGTAGATTTATACTTTTTCTGCAGATGTAAATATTGTTTGTACTACTCAAAATTATTGAATCTGGAGTAATCGAATGGTAGTGTAGGAATGATTATAGCCGTCCCTTGACTCGTATTGCTCGAGTCAGGAGGAAGATCATCTTTCTCGGTGGCTAAGAACTTGCCCCAAGCTACTCTCGAAGCATTGGTTCCCGGTTAGTCAAGCTTGAGCGTGATGTAGGCCATCATTTTGGCAAATTTGAGCCTTATTTACCTAGTCCTAGTTGTTAACCGTTGCAAGCCAAATTTGTGCCTACCCTCCTTTGATTCAGATCCACCTTCATTCACCAAAGCCTAAAGTCAACCCTCCTATCAGAACCAAATCCTTGAGCTAGATCGAAGTTAATATTTTGATGAGTCGTGATATGTGGAATTCATATGATGTGGTGATAAATTCATGAAATTTTAATTGCTAAATTTTGGGATTGCTAAAAAAGGGGAAGAAAAAAAGAAAAAAGGAAAAAAAATTAAAAAAATAAAATCTAAATGAATTACAATGAGAATTGGAATCCCCATTTTGTTTATCAGTTTTTGGTCGGGTTAGGCTGTGTGCACACCCGGTTTTCAAGCTAAGTCTGGGGGTGTGTCACACGTGTATCTCTTAGTGGTTGTATGGGTTTAGCTTTTTGTTCGCTCGCTTTGGTTGCGTGTAGCCTCCATGTTTATCATTGACTAACAAACCTTAGCCTATGCCCCATTCGATCCTACAAGTCCTACTGATTCACGTTTGAATCTACCTAGCATCGTGGGGAGAGTGTTAACGGGCAAGCGTATGGTCCCCGACATTGATGGATTTCTTTGGAGGTGATCACGAGCCCTGGTATTTGGCAATGCTCATCTTAGTGGTCTGCCTACTTTCTTCTTACACATGACCGAACGATTCTCTAAAATTCTAATTTTGAGAAGATACAATATTTATTTAACCCTGTCGAATAGTTTAAACTCTGTAGTATAATTAAATAGTTTTTCTATTCTACTTTCTATGCACATGATGTATTTGATTTCTCGTCTTACTTTATTTTGAAATTTCTGAGCCAGCTAGCTGATTTAAAGTCCACGGAGTGATGATTTGTTCGGGATGCGCAAATGGGTATGTCTGGGGGTGTGATGAGTCCAAGTTATACAAATATTTTTGGACTCATCTGGGCCAGTTTTCTCATTATTGCACTACACTTGAGAGCCATAATTACTTATATTCATTTTTCTATCCATCTCATGTTAAGTGCACTGTAGGCCCGTTTTCAGTGTGATTTCGTTGTTTCTATACTTACTCTCTTTACTTGGTGTTTCTCTGTGTCTAGAGAACGTGGTATGCACATTTTGGTGGCCTTTATGTTTTAACTACAAGTACATGGGTCGCGTGCGTGTTCCGTGATCGTTCGGGAAATCCCAAACGGTACAAGAATACTGCGTATGATCACTGGACTTATTGCGCACGACCACTGGTCGTGCGCCACTGATCGTGCGCACAATGTTCTCCATTTTCCTAGTTCGATCTCGATGACCGCACGATCAGTGGACCTATTGCGCACGACAACTGGTCGTGTGCCAGTGATCGTGTGCTTTATCTTCTCAATATTCCATGTTCTGCCTGGGTAACCGCATGAGCACTAAACATAGTGCACACGACCATTGGTCATGCGCCACTGCTCGTGCGCGTTTACCTCTTTTTTTCTACAATTCTGTCATTGCCAATCGCACGATCAGGGGATTCGGTGCGCACGACAACCGGTCGTGCGCCAGTGATCGTGCGCATATATACTGATATTTTTGTCTAGCTACAGGTTTCTCTGGGGCATTACGAACGATCATCAACCGACAGGGCGCACAACCACTGGTCGTGCGCTACTGATCGTGCACTCTGATTATTCTGCTTCCGTGTATAAAGCCCTGCTCCGCGATTTAGGTCAACGCTTGTCATTTTTCCGATCAACAATTGCGCGGGAAGCACCGTTCCACTCCTCCACAGGTCCTCCACCCATCTACACCCTCCGGGAAGCATTCTCCGGCCATCCGAAGTAATCTTCAACCTTCGGAGAGCTCCTGGCCACCATCAGCGAGCAACGAGAACTTTTGGTGCTATTCCTGTGGACAAAATGAAGAAAGGATTGAAAGAAAGGAAAGAAGATGGAGAAGAACAAGTGGATTGACGACCCACTTGCATCCGGTAGCAACCACGGTCAGAGTCGTGAAGTGGATTGACAACCCACCACACTGGTCAAGAACCACGACTACGCCTTCCCTCTTTCAGTTTACTCTACCTCTTCTCTTTGTGGAATGTACTTCTAAGCTTGTAATAACACTAAACTTGCTTTTAATTTGTCTATGAATGAAGTGTGTTTGGTTAGTAGCTTGCTCTGTTGTTAGCTGTGATGCACTCGCCTCCGCTCACACCCACTCACTAGCGCTCTTGAATCCACTCTATTAAAGGCTGGAGTTAGTATTTGAAGAGGTGATTACGACCCTCACTCCCCGCACTTGCTCTCCGTCCACCCGCCTACCGAAGTATGGCATAGCGGCATGCACTCACTCTATCCACCAAGCGAATGGTGTCAGCAACCCGCAGTAGTTTCCTTTTGTTTTGTAGTATTCGGAACCCAAAAACCAACCCCCTTGTTGTTTATTTTCACTCTTAGTGATGATGTTCACACAACGTTATCACATACCCTTCCTGAATTCCCTCAAGATCCACAATCGGGGAAGCTATTCCCAAATTATTACTTGACAGCGACCGGTACACTTGCCGACAATGCATCATTATGTGGTATAGGATGCATAACATTTCATGTGTACGCCGCTCATAACATGCATTAAGGCCTTTTATATAATGCATAACACAATATGCATAACATAATATAACATCAGCACACGTGCCAAGCTAAAGATTTATATGATGATATGTGTACACACATGGTTTTGAGTCAAAAGAATACAAATTCATAATTTCATGGTTTTTGCACATGAGTCAATTGGGTGACAGTATAACATCCTAGGTTTAAGTATTTCATCATTTATAAAATTCTCAGAGCAAGTTAGCAGCACGAGCAAGTACTTATGTATGTTTTGTTTGTACTAGGTTGTTTGGTTCTAGCGGTTAAACTAGGTTTTGACAAGTTGTTTGTTGTGATTATTAGAATGTCGAGATGTACTACGACGAGTTCGACTCCCCAGTCAGAGGGCAAGTCTTCTTGTGCTCAGAATGAGGCCGTGATAGAAGTACTACGACAGAGCAACAAAGCTTTGTCTAGCCAAATGTTCGAGGTGCAGTCACAGATCCAAGCCTTATTGACTATCGTTGCAGGATAGCCCCTTAGAGTTCAGGACCCGGCTGTGGGTCAAGGTGTTCTGGTTCCTCCTGCTCCTCTGGTGCCCCCAGCTGTGCTGCCACGAGAAATGAACTTCATCTCACATTTCCAGTGATTAGGACCCCCTACCTATGATGGTAGGGAAGACTTCATGGCGATGGATGACTGGATTATAGCCATCGAGGAGATGTTCTCTTACTCCAGAGTTTCAGCAGACCAGAGAGTGATGGTCACTGCTTATCAGCTCAAGGGACTTCCAATGAGCTGGTGGTTGAGGGAAAAGGAAAACTTGAAGGATGGATGTTCATGAGAAGTCTTTAAGGAGCATTTGTTGAAGAAGTTTCTGCCATCGGTCGATCGAGACCATTTGTTGAATGATTTCCTGCGCTTAAAGCAGAGGCAGCTCACGGTGAGTGAGTATTAGGTGGAGTTTAGCAAGCTGAGACGGTTGGCCCCAGATTTAGTTGTTTCTGAGCCTAGCAGAGTTAAATGTTTTCTGGGTGGTCTAAGGAGTGACATCCAATAGCTAGCAAATGCTTATGGATCAGAAACCTATTCTAAAGCAGTAGAAGCTACTCTGAAGGTCGAAGCGATCGATAATGCTAAAAACTGAGGTCAACAAATGAGAAAGGATAAAAGAAAATCTAATGAGGACAAGAGTACTCAGGTATCCAATACTGCCTCAAGAAAGAGAAGCAAAGAAATATGCAATTTCTGTGGCCGGCCGGGCCATCCATTTGAGAAATGTATCCAAAGAATAGGAGCTCAGAAGTAGGAGCAGGTTCATGCCATTCAGGGTGCACCTAAGGGATATTTGGTTTGTACTTCGTGCAAACGAAGGGGCACGATGCTTACCACTGTTGGTGTAAAATCCCATTTCCAGCTAGACCCCCGGGAGTGGTTTTGCCATGACTAGGTCATGACAAAACCCTAGGAAACCCAAAAGACAAAGAGAGCTTAGGTAAGAAGGTGAAAATCACCTTGGTATGCAAAAAGAAGGTCAGAAACTTGCTTAAAATAAGATTGGGACTCGGGCGTTAAGTGCATCGAGTGAACTCCACGCCAAAAGCAGTATGGCATTGAGTGCACTGACTGCACTCAACGTCATCTTACAGGTGGGTTGGAGTTGAGTACGTAGGGTGCACTCAAAGCCATAAGTTGAATGGCGTTGAGTGCAGTGACTGCACTCAATGCCATCTGGTGTTGACTTGATGGCGTTGAGTGAGCTGAGCTCACTCAATGCCATAGTCTGGGTGGCATTGAGTGAGCTCAGCTCACTCAATACCAAAATTTGGATGGCGTTGAGTGAGCTGAGCTCACTCAACGCCATAATCTGGGTGGCATTGAGTGAGCACAGCTCACTCAACACCAAAATCTGGATGGCATCGAGTGAGCTTAGCTCACTCAACGTCATAGTATGGGTGGCGTTGAGTGAGCTCAGCTCACTCAACACAAAAATCTGGATGGCATTGAGTGAGCTGAGCTCACTCAATGCCATAGTCTGGGTGGCATTGAGTGAGCACATCTCACTCAACACCAAAATTCGGATGGCGTTGAGTGAGCTAAGCTCACTCAACGCAATAGTCTGGGTGGCGTTGAGTGAGCACAGCTCACTCAACACCAAAATTTGGATGGCGTTGAGTGAGATGAGCTCACTCAATGCCATAGTCTGGGTGGCGTTGAGTGAGCACAGTTCACTCAACCCCAAAATCTGGATGGCGTTGAGTGAGCTGAGCTCACTAATCGCCATAGTCTGGGTGGCGTTGAGTGAGCACAGCTCACTCAACACCAAAATCTGGATGGCGTTGAGTGAGCTGAGCTCACTCAACGCCATAGTCTGGGTGGCGTTGAGTGAGCACAGCTCACTCAACACCAAAATCTGGATGGCGTTGAGTGAGCTGAGCTCACTCAACGCCATAGTATTGGATGGCGTTGAGTGAGCTTAGCTCACTCAACGCCATAGTCTCGGCGGCGTTGAGTGAGCAGAGCTCACTCAACACCATATTCTGATGGCATTGAGTGAGCTGAACTCACTCAACGCCATAGTCTGGATGGCGTTGAGTGATCTGAGCTCACTCAACGCCATAGTCCGGAAGGGCCATTTTCTGGATGGCATTGAGTGAGCTGAGCTCACTCAACACCATAGTCTGGAAGGGCCATTTTCTGGATGGCGTTAGGTGAGCAGAGCTCACTCAACACTGTATCCTGGATGGCATTGAGTGAGCAGAGCTCACTCAACGCCGCAGCATGGATGGCGTTGAGTGAGCAGAACTCACTCAACGCCGTAGCCTAGATGGCATTGAGTGAGCTGAGCTCACTCAACGCCATTTTACTTAGAAATTTTTTTAGCTTTGCTGATGGTTCAGTTGAACCGGGTCGGTCAAGGAATTGGGCCAGAATGCGTTACTGGGCCATTTTCTCTTATTAAGACTTAGTTAAAGTCTTATTTTATTAGTCTGACCGGTCAATGCCACGTGACAGCCGACTCCTCTCCTTCCAACCATGGACGAGTGACGGTTTGCATGGCCATTAATGGCTTTTAAGGCTCGGCTCCATCCTCTCCCCCTTGAAACGGCTGGATTCAACTCCTCATAGGGAGAGAAGGAGTTTCCAGTCTTCTCTTAGCTGTTTTGGAGCCGTTTTAGCTCCCCTCCACCATGGCCAAGCATGCATGTAAGGAGGCATTAATGGCTGGACAGTTTAAACCCCCACCTGCAGCCTTGTTTCTCCTTTAAAAGACTCCCTAGACTTAGAGAGGAATTTTTCACCCTTGCCCGATAAAGCTAGAGCTCATTACCTTGCTGTTGAATAATTCCGGCGATGCCACCACCGCGTAAATGGCATCACGACGATCGGCTCGACACCAAACCGCAAATAAGGTCCTCCTCTACTCTTTCTTCTATGGATAGATCTTAGGAATTATTAGGAGAGAAATCGGGCTCAAAAGAGCCTGATCGGGTGAGCATTTCCATGGTTTTTCTGAAATTTATGGTGGTCGGGTTCGCCGGAAACCGCCTCTCCGACGGCCGTGCCGCCCCCTAACGATAACCCTCACCTCAACGGAGGTGGTGGTGGTGGTGTCCGGCCAGGGAGATGGCTAGGTGGACGGAAAATTCACTTGCAAAGCTACAGGTTTTAAGTGTTTTTAGGTTGCCGGTTCGGGCTTTTGAGAAGATGAACAGTAACTTTAATACTAAATTATTATATTTATATATAATATATAGTGATTTATCAAGCTCTTTTTGATTCTATTTAATGAGGCACTTAGATTCCGTTTTAGGAAAAATGGCCAGTCGCAGAAGTTGTAGCCCTTCGAGTATAGATTAGTCTAAAATTTATTTCAAATCAATTGGGTAAGTGGTTTGACCACACCACCCATTTTGGTGGGACCTATACCTAGGGCTATCCTGAGGTTCAAATGGATGCCCACCTTTCAACCCTTCTCCAAATAAGCTGAAATTTTGTCATGGAGTCTACCTTAGCTATATCTAGGGCCTGTCCAAAAATGGGAATTTTTGGAGAATTGTTTTCTATAGTTTTTGGAAAAATTGAATAAACCATGTATAAATTATTTAGGTGTCTTAAACACCTCAAAATCCCCCCAAATTTGGGTGGGTAGTCATAGAGGGCGTGCTAAGGCTCTGGTAAAAATTTCATCTCATTTGGAGATGTTTTGATTAGGTTTTTTATCCAACCCTAGGTTGATCCTTAAAGGATTATTTAGGATCAAACACCCCCTTGGGGTTTTGAGTGGTCAAATCACCTCAATAGAGGCTGAAATTTTGGACACTGACTTGGCATGGCTAATGTCAACCTCTTAAGGAAAATGGTGTGATTTAGGGTTGATTTACCCTAAGGTTCAAACTCAAACCCTAGGGAAGGGTTTTTGAGTGTTGTGAAGGGCATAGGAGCAAATGCCCTTGTGTGACCTTGTAGCCCAGTAGAGTTGAAGGTAATGAATCCTAAGTTATCTGGTAGAAATCTTAGAGGATTTGGAGGTAGGTAGACACCTCAAAACCCTAACCCTAGTTTTAGGGTAGAAGCTCAATTATGAAAGCACAGCCACTAAACCTTAGTTAAAAGTTTTGAAAATTGGATGGAGTAAGGTTTAGACTAGGAAGAACCCTTAGTAATTTTATTAGGATTTTATGGATTATATTTCAAGTACTTTATTTGTTAGGTATCAATTTGCTCAAACTGGTCTTTCAATTATTTTGATTACTCTGTTAATTGAATCTGATGGAACTTAGGCAGCAGATGCTTTAGGTCTAAATAAACATCACTGAATTTTTGTTACAAATTTTAGTTGATTATATCTAGTACTTCATTCACAAGTTTCAAAAAGGGCAATTATGGTCAATAAATCATTTAGAGAAAATTACCTACTTTAAAATTATGAAACCTGGCCAATGATGTTTTCAGATCAATATCTAATTGTATAATTTTATTCATGATTTTTAGAAGAGTATTTACAATACTTGCTTCACAAATATAGCCTTTTGAGATTTTGGTAATAATTTATTCTAGGGCTCAAACCCCATTGAAGAATTATGAAATTTGGCCACTGATGTTTTTAGGACAGTATCTGCTTTATGAGATTAATTAAGAATTTTTGGATGATTATTTACTGCACTTACTTCATTAATGAAAGGAGATGGGATTTATTATCAAAATTAAATTAGAGTCCTTAAATTACTGGAAAAATTGTTATATCTTGGCTTCACTGTTAAATATTGGTTTAGGATTTATCATGATTTTATGAAGCTTTATACATACCTGAAAAGTGCACTTCATGTTCAATTAGTAGCCCTTAGAAGCTTTAAAGGAAATTAAAAAAATATTAGATTAATTAGAAAAATTATTATTATTCTGGATTTAGACTAATTATATTATGATAGACCTCCAGTTAATATTATAGGAGATTCAGAAGACAATTTGGAGTACCACCCCTTGCATATCTCATATAGCTTAGGATGGTCTGCGTTTAGTAAAACTGCAGAAGCTAAACTAGAGTGGGTGTTGAACTTAAGGAGATGGAATTTTGGTAGTTTGCTGGTTTGGATAGGGTAAGTTTAATCAAGTTCATTATTGGAAGTCAGGATGGGTAGGGTGTGAGATTGACTAGAGTTAAGTGGCGTCCGGGATCGACGAAAGATCGTCCTCCCCGGTAGGAGAGGAAGAGTCATAATACTCTAGGACTAGATCTAAAGTAATTTAAAAGGGATCGGGTAGTGGGTATCGACCAATAATAATAAGTGCCTTGCGAAAGGGAACGGTGGGCTTCAGCTACCATCATAGTTCCTAGTGCCCTTTGAGAGCCCTTCACGGGGAATACCGGGGGCAGTCTTGGGCTAACGTAAACCGTAGGAATGATAAGCTAAAAGAGCAACTAGTATAACTAGGGTTGCACTTTCACACACCCCAGTAGATAGGGAGGTAGAATAAGTTGGTTAAAAGACGGACGGAATGGCCTGGGGAGCTTCGGCTCGATTCGTTAAGAGACGGACGTTTTGGTCCGAGGAGCTTCGGCTCGATTTTTGTTTGATTACGATTAAATTTGCATGTGCATAAAATGAAAGAAAATTAAGGTGGTGGGTCTTCGGTACTGGGTTGTCGTAGCACGAACACCAGTACGATGACTCGGCAAGTGTGGTTTTTACACTTCGCCAAAGCTAAGTCCGGCGGTCCAGTTGGCAAGAGTACGCAGGAGTCCGCTTTGTGCACCAAGCATTGAGGTGTATGATAGGTCAGACCGGTAGTGCTATACTAGTTTTGAGGTGGGTGAGGCCCAACCAATCGCTTCTGTCTGCCACTACGGAGGTATCCTGGGAGGTAACGGCTCCGAAAGGGGGAACTAAAGGTCTGTGTGCACAGAGTCGGGTGTGTGAGTTGCACTTACATGTTCCATCATACCCACTTACATGTCATAGCATAATCAATTTATTTAACCCCTGACACCTAAAGTATAAGTGGAATGGGACGCTTATACATTAGGACTTGCAAAACGACCCCTTGGTCTATAAGCTTGTGTGGGCAAGTTTATAAATTAAGGTTAAATTCTATAATTATATGCTGATGTTTGATAACCGACACCCCAACGTATAAGTGGTATGGGACACTTTATACGATGGGAGCCTTGCAGAAGATCCCTTGGCTTATGCGCTTCCGCACATATGTTAAGGTTACATTTCCTACTTTCTGTTATTGCCATTATTTATTATATAATTGCTAGATTAGTTCTGCTGCCACCTGTTCCTTGATTTAATCTCCACCTTCATATCCTTCCCTTTCTTCCTCTCCGCTCGGTACCTAGGAGCCATGGGGGAAGGGGTAAGGGATGATAGGGCTTAGTCTTTATGACTAACGGTTTTCGAACCGCATCATTTTAGGGAATCGTGGAGCCCAGCACGGGGGAGCAGCCCAAGAGACCGGTGTGCTTAGAGATGGGGAAGTCTAGCTCCGAAGTTCATACAGCCGGGACTGTGAGTCTCAACCTTGAATAGATGTTCTATTTTTGCCTCCACATGAGTGATTTGTAGTGAGGACATGATGTATCGGGCATAAGCCCGCATTTTAGTACTCTGATATATTATTATGTGGACACTCCCTTCGTGAGATTTTATTTCTATATATATGATTTACCAGTGGACTTGCTTTTACTTCATTCATTTTGCTACCTTTCTGTGATGGAAGTGGTCGGCAGAATCGGCGCTTTGTGGTGAGGACTCTTAAAGGCGTGAAGGTGTCACCGCAAAGGGGCGGTTCTGGGCCTAAGACCCCGGTGTTTAAAAAGAAAAAAAAAGGGGATCTTACAGTTGGAGTAACGAAAGGGGTTGCTTTCTGTGCGGACAAAAAGGACATTTCAATTCGAAGTGCCCGCAGGCTCAACCCCTGTTGCAACCAGTTCCACTTTAGGCTTTGCCACCACCACAATATTTAGACAAGGGAAAAGGGAAGCTGAACGTGGTGTCTCTTGAGGAATCCCAGACGTCTACTCAGGTTATTTCAAGTTAGATCCTAATCTAGTTTTAGCTTTTAATTCATAACTATAGGTTCAATGTTCGCCCTCTTAGTCGCATATGCAATTTTTTTATAGGAAGGTTTAAGGTAAAGAACCATTGGGCACGTGTTCTTTTTGATTCAAGTGCTACCCACTCGTTTGCGGCTAGGGCCTTTGTTGAGAATCATCATTTGACTCTCAATCAAGTCGGTGATACGTTTCAAGTCAAGTTTCCCTCAGGTGAATTGGTGGTGTCGGACCAGGGTATTCAGAGTTATTCGATTCTGCTAGGCGATTTCCTAGCATTTGTTGATTTGAAGGTGTTAGACTTGGAGGATTTTGATGTGATTTTGGGCATGGACTGGTTGTCCAGGTACGATGTTGTTATCCAGCGCAAGGTTAAATGCTTGGAATTCAAGATGGACAACGGTCAACCCAGGAGTGTTTATGGTTATCTACGCCAGAGTTCTCCGATTATTTCTGCGGTATGTGCTCGGAAGCATTTAGATTCCGGCTATTTTGCTTGTTTGGTTTCAGATTTGGAAACCAAAGTTGTTTTGCCGCATCTAGAGGAGATCCACGTGGTGTGCAAGTTTCCTGATGTATTTCCTGATACTCTTCCTGGTCTTCCACCTGAGAGAGATGTAGAGTTTGTGGTAGATTTGGAGTCGGTACTCATCCTATTGCTAAGGAACTGTACCAAATGGCCCCTCGTTAGCCGGAGGAGGTACATACCTAGCTAGATGATTTATTGCAAAGCGGGTTTATTAGCCCGAGTTCTTCACCTTGGGGAACCCCCGTACTGTTTGTGAAGAAAAAGGATGGATCAATGAGGCTTTGCATTGATTATAGATAATTGAATAAGGTCACCATAAAGAACAGATATCCTTTTGATGCAGGCCACCCCTACACGATGCTAGAATTGAAAATAACAAAGGGAAAGCCTAAGGGACATTTACCCGAACACCTAAAGTGCTTTAAAAATGTCCTAAGAGGCATTTCTACGAACACGTGGTGCGCGTGCAAAGTTGGAAATTTCGGCAGAGTTTCGTTTGTAAATGTGCGATTTCACAACGGGGAATATCTCACCCAAACCTGCATGAACATACATAATTACATTTATCATATCCTAACCATACATCTAGCATCGCAACACAAACATTTCCATCCACATAGAGGGCGTTCCGGACTAAAGATTACGATTCGGAAAATAGTCCAAATGCAACCCTCAAAACAAAATCATATGAGGATATACCAAATCCTCTTGATCCGTTCGAAACCAAAGGCTAAACAAACCCCGGCTTGCAAACATCTAAGGGGACCTACCCTTACGGAAATCTTCGCGAAAATCAGATAACAAAATGCAATAACAAATTTCAAATTTTCATATGCAAGCTTAAATCAATAATTAGGATAATTTTTTGAAACCCAAATTTCCACTACTCTCACAAATACAAGATGAAATCACACAATAATTAGGGGATAGGAAATCGTTACCCAAATCTGAATTTAGAGAGGAGGAGAGGAGGAGGAGCAAGAGAATGTTGGAAGAGTCACACTTCCAAAAGGGGTCACCGGAGTCACATCGGATGAGGAAGAACCGAACCGCCTTCTTCGGAGTCACACCGGAGGAGGAAGGAGGGCGCCGGAGCAACAGCAGTTCACCCGAAGAGGGCCGGCAGCAGCAACCGATCGGCGTTCCTGGAGGTGTCGGGCGCGGGTTTCGGCCAGGCCGAGAGAATCGGGAGGAGGGGGCGGCTAAGGGCCGAAATCTTCTTAGGTTTCTTTTTTTTTCTTCAATTTCCTCTCCCACTCCACATACATGCATA
The DNA here is from genome assembly GCA_039513925.1 of Platanthera zijinensis. Classification (NCBI taxonomy): domain Eukaryota; kingdom Viridiplantae; phylum Streptophyta; class Magnoliopsida; order Asparagales; family Orchidaceae; genus Platanthera; species Platanthera zijinensis. The sequence continues at coordinate 146,786,649 of CM077086.1, forward strand.
TATATAAAAAGCTACACCACTCCATCACCCTTCATCTCATCAAAATAAAATCCTAGCCACCAAAAGATGTTTTTTAACAAAATTAAAAAAAACACATAATACTAAACTTATAATTTTAGGACCTATAAATTATAAGCCTAATAAAAATGATAATTAAAAGATTATGAGTATAATATTATTTCAAAGATGAAATAACATTATATTCATAATGAAGAGACGAAATACCGTCGGCGGTGGCGGCGACGACGACGACGACGGTGGAGGCAACGACCATCAAAGTCCTTGAACATGTAGCGGCGGCGATCAAAATGGGGATCCATGTCGGCATGGGCAATTGGCGGGGCATCCTTGCCATCAATCCTCCCCCGCTCAAAATCACTCATCTCCGATGAGTGGTCAGGGAGAGAGTAGCTGGAGGCAGCAACATCCATAAGTAGCGCAGCAAGAGCGAACATCCACGGGGAAGGACAAGCATTGCGGGCATCCGCAATAGAACAGAACCTGTCATGAGCAAGTACAGCAGAAAACCTCATAGATGTGTCAGCATAAAGAAAAGCAGCGCAGTTCTTACCATCCAATGCGAGAACTAGGAAACCCAAATGGTAGAGCGACACGAAAAAAATCCCACCTCTCAACCCATGAGAATTTGAAGTGGAAGAGAGAAACATCGTAGAAAGCCGCTCATATGGAGACCAGATTTGCAAAATTAAATCCGAAAAATTGACATGCGGTGAAAAACCGATTGCATCGTAAAAATCCAAAGAAATTGCCTTAAATCCAAAATTCTTGAAAATCATGAAAGGATCGGCGCTCCAATGTAATAATTTCGTTACGGAACCCGAAGGTATCCACTCGGGGGCTAACCAGACTAAATTAGAATCATCAATTCTGCAGTCAGAAGCTCTCGAAGGAGAACGGGCGTGAAAGTAATGCAACTCATAGATACTGGCATAAGGCAATGATATGTTTACATGCAGTTCGTACCAGGATGGACGAAAAATGTGTGCAAATTGATTTGGCGGGTAACAATGTCGTGAGGGCACCAAATCAATAGGCACAGTCGCCGTGAAATCATACGCAGTAGCAAAAGAAAACATGCCCGCCGGCAGATACTCACTAATACATAGCTCACTAGACATCTCAAGCGGAGGTGCTAATAGCGACGGCTTAACTAAGTGGATCGGACTAGGTAAAATCAATTTGTGTCCTAACAAGTCCGCTAATCGATCCAAACGTACAGCTCCCTCGCAAAGTAAATCTTCCAACTCAGTAGGTACGTCAGCTAACTCTGGGTCATCGCTCGGTTCCTCAACGATTATCAGGATCAGCTCGTGAGCATCTAAACGAGGGGCCAACGCTAGCGTAGGGGGTATCCAAGTAGGTATATCATAAAAGCGTAGACTATGACTAGCGGATCCATGTCCTAAAATGATATCAAATGTAGGCACACAAGCAGGAGGGAGGGTCGGTAAAATCGACCCTGAGTCTAAATCCAAATCCAAATGAATCTCACACAACGGTGACTCAATCAAGGGACACTCATCCGGGATACTCACGTCCGGGCAAACATCAAAATAATCGTCCAAGGATACCCTACCCTCAGGAGGAAACTCATCCAAAATAGTAATTGAGAAATCCTCAATCTCTGGCTACACAGATGGCTCAGACTTAAGTTCAGAAAAATCAGATCGAGGTTCACTCGACATAGGGATCATAGACTCGAGAGGGTACTCAATAGTAGGGTGAACTGAAATATCACTAACAAGACATGTAGTGGCTAAAGGGGTACTCTCACAAGTCAACGTCTCATCAAAATCCCAAAAATCATCATCCAAGTCGCTAGGATATCCAGTCTCCTCATCGTCAGAAAAATCGGCAGAATCATCGGGCACTATGGAACATGTCAGGATACTCTCAGCTAACTGGACATCCTCAACAAAATTAGAAGATACCACATCAACGTCCAGATCAGGATCAGCAGCAATCTCAGAGGTAGTCTGGGGTGGTTCCGGAAGGGAGACTGACATAGCTGAAGCCCTAGGTTTTGTGGGGCATGTCACGGCGTAGTGGCCAGTCACACCACAAGCATAACATAAAGCCATCTCCTTGGCAACCTTAACTGGCTTCATATGCCTAACCTTCGACTGGATAACATCCCTAGTCGAGATAACAACAGATGGTGGAACAGGGGACCTAGCATGCTCTGGTTTCCGCACGGCAGGTGTAGGTGTACTCAAAATGATAGGATCCTTTTGGGGAACGGATCTAACGCGAGACCTATCATCACTCCTATAATCAAAAAGCGGTCTAGTGTCCCGGCGGGGAGAAATAACATCATGAGACGTCCTCATACGGGAGTATGGGGGAACGTGCCTGTTCGGTATAGGCAAAATCTTAGGCGGCGCTACACTCGGATAACCAGAAGACTGAGAACGGCAGTATGAGGGATAATACTCATCCGTTAACAAATTCTTCATAAGTTGCCAACCTACAGGTGAGCCAACGAGGGACGGTCCAAAACGTCTCTCCTCATTGACCCAGAAAGTCAGGGCTCGACCAGATAATTGCAATCTCGCAACGGGAATCCTGTGGGGGTCCACAAGACGATATTGCTCAAAGTAAACTTCCATATCATTTACCCAACGTAAGAAAACTCGCGGTTCGCCTAACCCATCGTAATTCGGAGCAGGAATTCTAACAGGCTTAGAGGTGCGCAATGGTGGTGTCGTAATCGCTTGACTAACCGTACTGGGAGGAACATTGGCACTAAGTCGTTGCCTAGGGGCCTCAAGATGCGGTGTCGGAAGCCGACCTCCAAGTTGTGCTAACATATCTCTTATGTCATCACATTGGCGGTTCATTTCCTTGCGAAGGGCACCAACCGAGGAACATGAGGGAAGGGGACTCCCAACGCGTGCCATGACAGACTAACGGAAAAAAAAGGATTCAAATTAGGAAAACACTTAAAACTTTTTTTTTATATATATAACTAAAAATAAAAATTTTAAAACGAACGAAACGTGCCTAAGTGCAAGTGAGGGGTAGCTCGGTTCGAGCGGATCGTTGTCAAGTTGAGAAATTGACAAACCTCCCTCTGATACCAAATTGATGCAGGCCACCCCTACGCGATGCTAGAATTGAAAATAACAAAGGGAAAGCCTAAGGGACATTTACCCGAACACCTAAAGTGCTTTGAAAACGTCCTAAGAGGCATTTCTACGAACACGTGGTGCGCGTGCAAAGTTGGAAATTTCGGCAGAGTTTCGTTTGTAAATGCGCGATTTCACAACGGGGAATATCTCACCCAAACCTGCACGAACATACACAATTACATTTATCATATCCTAACCATACATCTAGCATCGCAACACAAACATTTCCATCCACATAGAGGGCGTTCCGGACTAAAGATTACGATTCGGAAAATAGTCCAAATGCAACCCTCAAAACAAAATCATACGAGGATATACCAAATCCTCTTGATCCGTTCGAAACCAAAGGCTAAACAAACCCCGGCTTGCAAACGTCCAAGGGGACCTACCCTTACGGAAATCTTCGCGAAAATCGGATAACAAAATGCAATAACAAATTTCAGATTTTCATATGCAAGCTTAAATCAATAATTAGGATAATTTTTTGAAACCCAAATCTCCACTACTCTCACAAATACAAGATGAAATCACACAATAATTAGGGGATAGGAAATCGTTACCCAACTCTGAATTTAGAGAGGAGGAGAGGAGGAGGAGCAAGAGAACGTTGGAAGAGTCACACTTCCAAAAGGGGTCACCGGAGTCACACCGGATGATGAAGAACCGAACCGCCTTCTTCGGAGTCACACCGGAGGAGGAAGGAGGGCGCCGGAGCAGCAGCAGTACACCCGAAGAGGGGCGGCAGCAGCAACCGATCGGCGTTCCTGGAGGTGTCGGGCGCGGGTTTCGGCCAGGCCGAGAGAATCGGGAGGAGGGGGCGGCTAAGGGCCGAAATCTTCTTAGGTTTCTTTTTTTTCTTCAATTTCCTCTCCCACTCCACATACATGCATATATAAAAAAAGCTACACCACTCCATCACCCTTCATCTCATCAAAATAAAATCCTAGCCACCAAAAGATGTTTTTTAACAAAATTAAAAAAAACACATAATACTACACTTATAATTTTAGGACCTATAAATTATAAGCCTAATAAAAATGATAATTAAAAGATTATGAGTATAATATTATTTCAAAGATGAAATAACATTATATTCATAATGAAGAGACGAAATGCCGTCGGCGGTGGCGGCGGTGGCGACGACGACGGTGGAGGCAACGACCATCAAAGTCCTTGAACATGTAGCGGCGGCGATCAAAATGGGGATCCATGTCGGCACGGGGAATTGGCGGGGCATCCTTGCCATCACCTTTGCCAAGAATTGATGATTTATTTGATCAGTTGCATGGTAGCTCTGTGTTTTCAAAGATTGATCTTCGTTCGGGCTACCACCAGTTAAGGATTTGTGAGACGAATGTCCCACGGACTGCTTTTCGTTCCAGGCATGGACATTTTGAGTTCTTGGTGATGTCTTTTGGTTTGACCAATGCATCCTCTTCCTTTATGGATATGATGAACAGAGTGTTCAAGGATTTTCTGGACCATTTTGTTGTCGTATTTATAGATGATGTTCTAGTTTTTCCCGCAGTGCTGATGAGCATGCCCAGCACTTGCGTTTAGTTTTGTCTGCTTTGAGGGACCATAAGTTGTTTTCTAAGCTGAGCAAGTGTGAGTTTTGGTTGCCTCATGTTTCTTTCTTGAGTCATATGGTAAATAGAGATGGAATTTTAGTTGACCCCAAGAAGATAGCTATTATTATGGATTGTCCTAGGCCTGCCACACCCAAAGAGATAAGGAGCTTTCTAGGGCCGGCCGGTTATTATAGAAGGTTTGTAGAAGGGTTCTCTACATTGTTTGCGTCGTTTACTAAATTGACGTAGAAGAACATAGCTTTCATTTGGAGCAAGATGTGCGAAGAAGCTTTTTTGTGATTGAAGAGGAGAACGTGGATGCCGTTTATGTGGATGCATCATGTTTGTCTGGGTTGTGTGCTGATATAGGAAGGTAAGGTGATAGCGTATGTGTCTAGGCAGTTAAAGATTCTTGAGAAGAACTACCCTACGCATGATTGGGAGTTTGCAGCTGTAATTTATGCACTAAAATTGTGGAGGCATCTATTGTATGGTGCATTGTGTAAGATTTACACCAATCATAAGAGCTTGAAGTGCGTTTTCACTCAAAGGGAGTTAAATTTGCGCCTGCGAAAATGGTTAAAGTATGTAGAAGATTATTATGTCAAAATCCAGTACCATCCGGGCAAATCTAATGTTGTAGTCGATGCCTTGAGTAGGAAGATAGCTAAGATGTTTAATCTTTTTGTGGATTCTCTGGTTGAGGAGTTTTTATGATGAACATTTTTGTTAGTAGTTGTAACTCATCAAGTAGTTTGGAAGTAGCTGAGCCTTCGTGGATTGCACTCATAAGATTGCATCAGATGGAAGATCCTGATTTGTTGCACCTTTATCAGAGAACTGGGAAAGGGGAGTTACCAGATTTTTCGATCAATGACGCTGGTACCTTGAAGTACCGTGACAGATTTTGTACCCCTACTGTTGAGGACATTAGATTTAAGTTATGTAGTGAGACGCACGGTTCTAGTGTTGCCTACCACCCAGGTTCCACAAAGATGTATCAAGACCAAAAGCAAATTTTCTGGTGGTTTGGAATGAAGGGTGATATAGCCAGGTTTGAGTCGGAATGTTTAATATGCAAGCGTATTAAGGTCGATCATAGAAGACATGGTGGCAAGTTGATGCCTTTGGATATTCTAAGCTAGAAATGGAAGAGTATTTCCATGGACTTCATTATGGGATTACCGAGAACTCCTCGAGGTCACAATTCTGTTTGGGTGATAGTAGATCGACTGACAAAGTGTGCTCACTTCGTGCCATTTAAGATTGGCTACTCCATGAAGAAGATAGCCGAATTATATTTAGATGAAGTCATCAGATTGCATGGAGTACTAGTTAGCATTGTATCAGATCGAGACTCCAGGTTTACGTCTCGCTTTTGGAAAAGCTTACAAGAAGGGTTGGGTACCGATCTGAGGTATTCCACCGCTTATCATCCGCAGACTAATGGTCAAACGGAGAGAGTAAATCTGATCGTGGAGGATATGATCAGATGTTATATTTTTGACCACGGAGGAGCGTGGGATGAGCAACTCAGATTGATGGAGTTTGCTTATAATAATTGTTATCAAGAAAGTTTGCATATGGTCCCATTTGAGGATTTGTATGGGAGGCGATGCAGAACTCCCTTTTTTGGGCTGAGATTAGTGAGAGACCGTTGTTAGGTCCTGAAGCGCTAGAAGAGATGGAAATATCTATAAAACTTATTTGAGAGAAGCTTCGAATAGCGCAGGAACGTTATAAGAAGAATGCCAATCGTCGTAGGACTGATTTGGAGTTTGTTGTTGGGGACCTGATTTTTCTAAGGGTTTTCCTAATGTCTTGGGTTAAAAGATTTGGAAAGAATCTTAAGTTGGACCCGAGGTATGTGGGACCTTTTAGGGTTATTGAGCATATTAGAGTATCAGCTTATAGACTGGATTTTCCAATAAATTTTCTTGGTGTGCACGGCGTATTTCATGTGAGCTAGTTGCGGTAATGTGTGCTCAGCGACCAACAGATTTTTGATGTTGTGTGATGAGTTGTAAATATACCTATATTTTTGTATTTTATTTATATCATTTTACTTTATTTTTGCCTTTTTTAGTTTGTTTTATTTAATAAATTACTTCTTTTTTGTAAATTTTATACTAACTTAATTTATTTTTGTTTTCTGAGTGTTTTCAGAAAAATTCAATTTTTTTGACCTATCACGCCCATGACACCCCCCTCACGCCCGTGTCAGGCACTCAACGCCTTCAGCCAGTTGACACTCAACGATTTTACTGTTCAACACTCAACGCCGTCCAGACACGCCCCAGTCACGCCCATGTCCAAGACCTGTCACGCCTGTGTCAATGTCGACACTCAATGCCTTTTCAACACTCAACGCTGCCGACATCGGGACTGCCAGCTGTCCAAGTCACGCCCCCCAACACGCTCGTGACCAAGCCGATCACGCCCATGACCTCCACGTGTCCCCTCCAAATGCTTCCAGATCGTCGACCGGCGCTCGATGATCGTCGACCACTGCTTGACACGCCCGTGTCTGACACCTGTCACGCCCGTGACAGACACCTGTCACATCCCCAACCTTCCAGAACGAAGCAAGCCAGCCAAATTCGCCAAGTCAAACATGGCTCTGTCTGTCACACCCCCTGTCATGCCCGTGACCTAGGGCGTGTCACACCCGAAAATTTTGTCTATAAATAAGAGCTTTCAGAAAGCTTTCCTGTCCAATTTTTTGACCACTTTGCTTAGGGGAGGTGCTGCCCAAATGGATCCAAATGCTTATGTAAGGAGAATTTCTCCCCCTCTCTCTCATAGTTTGTATTAGCTTTCTCATTTTAGCTTTCATGTAATCACTAAGATTTTAATAGAATATGCAATTTTCTTCTCTTTACATTGTATGAAAATCCATTTGAATGCGCCTACCCAAAGTGATTTTTAGTTCCCTTTTCTATGTTTTTGTTTTTATGTCTTCATTTTATAGCTTTTATAACTCGTTTTGTTTGGGAAATTTTCTGCATTTCTAGCCATTGTAATGCCCATTTTGTTTTCGTACTCCGCACATGTTTAGGCAAAAATTTCTCTTTTTAGGTTTGTTTTCATTCTTATAGTTTTATAAAAATGTTTAAAAGATTGTTTTTAAATTTTCTTTAACTTAGTTTTTTTTTAGGATCATAAAACTTTTCGTTCTCTTTTAGCTTTATTTCCACTTTTTATGCATTTCTATGAAAATATAAGAATGAAAATATTATCATTTTAATTTTTCGTTAACTTTATTTTAACTTTAACTTTTTGCCCTTTTAATTTTTATTTCGTCTTTTTATGCATTTCTACCGCATTCTAGCGGTAGAAATGTTGTTGTTTTAATTTTTCAGCATCTTTGTTTTTTTTCTTATTTTTGCAAGTGTGCGTGCGTGTATGAGTTACTTTTATAGCTTTCTTCAATTTATGTAGAGTGTGTGCGTGTGCGCATCTATTTCCGCCTACTCGTTAAGAGTTAAATGACGCTCTGCTTTCATTTCCCTCCCACTCGTTTGAGTGGGACTTGTCTTTTTATTGCTTTCATTTTCTTCCTACTCACTTGAGTAGGAAAACTTTGTGTAAGTGTGTGTGTTTTCATTTACGTATAGTGCGTGTGTGTGTTTTACTTTCAAGTAGAGTGCGTGCGTGTATGAGATAAATTTACCCTCGCCCACTCATTTGAGCCGGGATTCGCATTTACTGCTTTCTTCTCCCGCCCACTCGCTTGAGCTGGGACTCGCAATTTTTTGCTTTATTTACTACTTTCATTTTACTGCTTTCTTTACAGCTTTCTTTACCGCTTTCTAGCTTAAGAATCCTCATTCCGATTAGTGGCTAATCGCCCTTAGCCCTCAATATCGAAGAGCATTGGGACAGATAAAGTAGCTTTAAATAATTAATGGTCCTATTTTTCAGTTTAATTAAATTTCTTAAGGTTTTCCCCGGGTTAACGACGCGTAGGACCGCATATCGATGTGCGGGTTCTATTTCTGTTATCCATATGCAACGCCGAGAGGCTGTGTGTATGGACCGATCACCCTTGGGTAAAGAGAGCTCCGCGCTAACCCTCGAGAGAGGAGGCGCGTGACTCTATCGGATTGGGTTCCCAACCCAATAGCAGGGTTCTTAGCGTAATGCGGGCTTTAAGAGGAATCCTTTGTCGGTCTAGCGATCGGTCGATTAGTCTTAGCGTTCAGGTGAGCGATATCCCTAGACCAAGGTGAGCTCATATCTAAGGAACCTCCACGGCCGAGTCTCCGTCTTAATTAATTTGAAATTTAGGATCTATTTTTATTAAAAGTTATTTTAGTTCAGTTCTCTTTTTGTATCGTCGCGCTGAGTTCTTCATCGGCTTTCTGCACTTCATTTCTTGTTTTCTTTATTTCCCGCATTTATTTCATGTTTTATTATTGTGTATTATTATTATGCAACTTTTTATGTTTTTTTTGTCATTTTCTTTTTTAAAAACCAATTAAAATATTATCGGTAGAATAATAGGCTTTCAGGGAAAGAGTAGAAATAGCTAAGCCGGCCCCGATAACAGTACGACCCCCATATTCCACACCAGAATATCCTGTACTACACGCGATAGGTGCACTTGACTACCTTTCGTTAAAACTCGTTTCAATCGCCTTTTTTTATAAATAAATAAAATCACTTTCATCTTTTCTTTTTTCCTTTAAAAATAAAAGGCGGGTTTTGACCACATCAAGTTTTTGGCACCGTTGCCGGGGAGAATTTCGACTTACTATTTTAATTCCTGAAAACTATAAATTTTACCTTTTATTTCTATATAAAAAAAATTATCAACCAAAAAAATTATATTTATAATAATATTAATATCAATAATAATAATAACAATAATAAATATTTAAAATAAAATTAAAAAAATCAATCAAAAATTTTAAAACTTAAAACTTTAAAAAATCAGAAAACTAAAAACTTAAAATAATCAAAAACTTAAAAATAAAAAAAAACTTAAAAAACTAAAAAAAATTATTTAAAAACTTAAAATCTAAAAAAATGATGAAAAAAGTTTTCATCTTATTTTTCATCAAAAATTTAAAATTCAAAAAAAATATTTATATATCGTTTATTATATTTTTCTACCTTTATCTTATTTTCTTTTTTTCTTTTTTTCTTTTTTTCTTTTTTTCTTTTTTTCTTTTTTTCTATTTTCAAAAAAAAAATCAATTAAAACAAAACAAAAAAACATAAACTTAAAAATCTAAAAAAATTCAAAAAACTAAAAAATATTTATATAACAAAAATTTTAATTATATATTTATTTTGTCGTTTCGGCGCGCTTCACTATTGTGAGCGCTAGGGGATCGCACATCTGTCACACTCACTTACCCCCCCCCCCCTTATCACCCGCCGACATGGAGTTCTCGTTTAACCGCCGCCGCTACATGTTCAAGGACTTTGATGGTCGTTGCCTCCACCGTCGTCGTCGCCGCCACCGCCGCGGCATTTCATCTCTTCGTTATGAATATAATGTTATTTCATCTTTGAAATAATATTATACTCATAATCTTTTAATTTTCATTTTATAAGTTATTAAGCTTATAATTTTTAGGTTCTAAAATTATAGTTTTTATTATGTGTTTTTTTTAATTTGTTAAAAAACATCTTTTAGGTGGCTAGGATTTTATTTTGATGAGATGAAGGGTGATGGAGTGGTGTAGCTTTTTATATATATGCATGTATGTGGAGTGGGAGAGGTAATTGAAGATAAAAAAAAGAAAACCTAATTCGGTTTGCTCTAGCCGCCCCCCCCCCCCCCTCCCCGTTTCTCTCGGCCTGGCCGAATCCCGCAACCCGACTCCTGGAAGAAGCCGATCGGCTGCTGCTGCCGCCCCTCTTGGTGGCATTCTCTTGCCGCTCCGGCGACCTCCTCCCTCCTCCGGTGTGACTCCGAAGAAGGTGGCTCGGTTCTCCCCATCCGGTGTGACTCCGGTGGCCCGTGGAAGTGCGATTCTCCCACCGTCAACTTGCTTCTCCTCCTCCTCACCTCCCCTCTAATTTCTGGGTTTTTGGGTAACGAATTTCTATCTCTAACTTGGTGTGATATTCTTATTCATTTTGTGAGCCTTTGGAGACATTTGGTTTCAAAGTTTTATCCTAAATATTGAGTCACTAGCATTTATAAAATCTGAAAGTTGTATTGTATTCAACCGAATTTTTGCGAAGATTTCCGTAGGGGTAGGTCCTCTTGGACGTTTGCAAACCGGGGTTTGTGTAGCCTTTGGTTTCGAATGGATCAAGGGGATTTGGTATATCCTCGTATGATTTTGTTTTGAGGGTTGCATTTGGACTCTTTCCGAATTGAAATTTTTAGTCCGGATCACTCTCCATGTGGATGGAAATGATGTGTTGTGATGTTATATGTATGGTTAGGATATGCTATTAGTGAATGTGTATGTTCATGCAAGTTTGGGTGGAAATTTCCCATTTGTGAGATCGCGCAATTACAAATGAAACTCTGCCGAAATTTCGAGTTTTGCACGCACACCACGTGTTTGCTTAAATTCCCCTTAGGACTTCCTTTTGTTTTCTCGTATTTTATTTTTGTTAGGGAGTGGCCTACATCAAATTTGGTATCAGAGCCAGGTTTGTCAATTTCTCAACTTGACAACGATCCGCTCGAACCGAGCTACCCCCTCTTGCACTTAAGCACGTTTCGTTCGTTTTAAAATTTTTATTTTTAGTTATATAAAAACAACAAAAAAAGGGTTTTAAGTGCTTTCTTAATTTGAATCTTTTTTTCCCGTTAGTCTGTCATGGAACGCGTTGGGAGTCCCCTTCCCCCATGTTCCCCGGTTGGTGCCCTTCGCAAGGAGATGAACCGCCAATGTGATGACATAAGAGATATGTTAGCACAACTTGGAGGTCGGCTTCCGACACCGCATCTTGATGCCCTTAGGCAACAACTTAGGACCAATGTTCCTTCCAGTACGGTTAGTCAAGCGATTATGACACCACCATCGCGCACCTCTAGGCCTGTTAGAATTCCTGCTCCGACTTACGATTGGTTAGGTGAACCGCGAGTTTTCTTACATTGGGTAAAGGATATGGAAGTTTATTTTGAGCAATATCGTCTTGTGGACCCCCACAGGATTCCCGTTGCGAGATTGCAATTATCTGGTCGAGCCCTGACCTTCTGGGTCAAGGAGGAGAGACGTTTTGGACCGTCCCTCATTGGCTCACTTGTAGGTTGGCAACTTATGAAGAATTTGTTAACGGATGAGTATTATCCCTCACACTGCAGTTCTCAGTCTTCTGGTTATCCGAGTGTAGCGCCGCCTAAGATTTTTCCTATATCGAACAAGCACGTTCCCCCGTACTCCCGTGCTAGGACGACTCATAATTTTATTTCTCCCCGCCAGGACACTAGACCGCTTTCTGATTATGGGAGTGATGATCGGCCTCGTGTTAGATCCTTGCCCCAAAAGGATCCTACCATTTGGAGCACACCTACACCTGCCGTGCGGGAACCAGTGCATCTTAGGTCCCCTGTTCCGCCTTCTATTATTATCACGACTAGGGATGTTGTCTAGTCGAAGGTTAGGCACAGGAAGCAAGTTAAGGTTGCCAAGGAGAAGGCTTTATGTTATGCTTGTGGTGTGACTGGCCACTACGCCGTGACATGCCCCGCCAAGCCTAGGGCTTCAGCTATGTTAGTCTCCACTTCGGAGCCACCCCAGACTACTTTTGAGATTGCTGCTGATCCTGATCTGGACATTGGTGTGGTATCTCCTGATTTTGTTGAGGATGTCCAGTTAGGTGAGAGTATCATGGCATGTTCGATAGTGCCCGATGATTCTGCCGATTTTTCTGACGATGAGGAGACTGGATATCCTAGCGACTTGGATGATGATTTTTGGGATGTTGATGAGGCTTTGACTTGTGAGAGCACCCCTTTAGCCACTACATGTCTTGTTAGTGATATTTCAGTTCACCCTACTATTGAGTACCCTCTCGAGTCTATGATCCCTATGTCGAGTGAGTCTCGATCTGATTTTTCTGAAATTAAATCTGAGCTATCTGTGGAGCCAGAGATTGAGGATTTCTCAATTATTATTTTGGAAGAGTTTCCTCCTGAGGGTAGGGTATCCTTGGACGATTATTTTGATGTTTGCCCGGACGTGAGTATCCCGGATGAGTGTCCCTTGATTGAGTCACCGTTGTGTGAGATTCATTTGGATTTGGATTTAGTCCCGGGCTCGATTTTACCGACCCTCCCTCATGCTTGTGTGCCTACCTTTGATATCATTTTAGGACGTGGATCCGCTAGTCATAGTCTATGCTTTTATGATATATCTACTGAGTTGGAAGATTTACTTTGCGAGGGAGCCGTACGTTTGGATCGGTTAGCGGACTTGTTAGGACACAAATTGATTTTATCTAGTCCGATCCACTTAGTTAAACTGTCGTTATTAGCACCTCCGCTTGAGATGTCTAGTGAGCTATGTATTAGTGTGTATCTACCGGCGGGCATGTTTTCTGTTGCGACTGCGTATGATTTCACGGCGACTATGCCTATTGATTTGGTGCCCTCACGACATTGTTACCCGCCAAATCAATTTGCACATATTTTTCGTCCATCCTGGTACGAACTGCATGTAAACATATCATTGCCTTATGCCAGTATCTATGAGTTGTATCACTTTCACGTCCGTTCACCTTCGAGAGCTTCTGACTGCAAAATTGATGATTCTAATTTAGTCCGGTTAGCCCCCGAGTGGATACCTTCGGGTTCCGTAACAAAAGTATTACATAGGAGCGCCGACCCTTTCGAGATTTTCAAGAATTTTGGGTTTAATGCAATTTCTTTGGATTTTTACGATGCAATCGGTTTTTCACCGCATTTCAATTTTTCGGATTTAATTTTGCAAATCTGGTCTCCATATGAGCGGTTTTCTCCGACGTTTCTCTCTTACACTTCAAATTCTCGTGGGTTGAGAGGTGAGATTTTTCCCGTGTCGCTCTTCCATTTGGGTTTACTGGTTCTCGCATTGGATGGTAAGAACTGCACTGTTTTTCTTTATGCTGACACATCTGCGAGATTTTTTGCTGTTCTTGCTCATGACAGGTTCTGTTCTATGGCGGACGCCCCGTGGATGTCCGCTCTCGCTATGCCACCTGTGGATGTTGCTGTCTCCTACTATTCTCTCACTGGTCACTCATCGGTGATGAGTGATTTCGAGCGGGGGAGGTTTGATGGCGAGGACCCCCCCGCCATTCGTTCGTGCCGACATGGAGTTCTCGTTTAACCGCCGCCGCTACATGTTCAAGGACTTTGATGGTCGTTGCCTCCACCGTCGTCGTCGCCGCCACCGCCGCGGCATTTCGTCTCTTCGTTATGAATATAATGTTATTTCATCTTTGAAAAAATATTATACTCATAATCTTTTAATTTTCATTTTATAAGTTATTAGGCTTATAATTTTTAGGTTCTAAAATTATAGTTTTTATTATGTGTTTTTTTTAATTTGTTAAAAAATATCTTTTAGGTAGCTAGGATTTTATTTTGATGAGATGAAGGGTGATGGAGTGGTGTAGCTTTTTATATATATGCATGTATGTGGAGTGGGAGAGGTAATTGAAGATAAAAAAAAAAGAAAACCTAATTCGGTTTGCTCTAGCCGCCCCCCCTCCCCGTTTCTCTCGGCCTGGCCGAATCCCGCAACCCGACTCCTGGAAGAAGCCGATCGGCTGCTGCTGCCTCCCCTCTTGGTGGCATTCTCTTGCCGCTCCGGCGACCTCCTCCCTCCTCCGGTGTGACTCCGAAGAAGGTGGCTCGGTTCTCCCCATCCGGTGTGACTCCGGTGGCCCGTGGAAGTGCGATTCTCCCACCGTCAACTTGCTTCTCCTCCTCCTCACCTCCCCTCTAATTTTTGGGTTTTTGGGTAACGAATTTCTATCTCTAACTTGGTGTGATATTCTTCTTCATTTTGTGAGCCTTTGGAGACATTTGGTTTCAAAGTTTTATCCTAAATATTGAGTCACTAGCATTTATAAAATCTGAAAGTTGTATTGTATTCAACCGAATTTTTGAGAAGATTTCCGTAGGGGTAGGTCCTCTTGGACGTTTGCAAACCGGGGTTTGTGTAGCCTTTGGTTTCGAATGGATCAAGGGGATTAGGTATATCCTCGTATGATTTTGTTTTGAGGGTTGCATTTGGACTCTTTCCGAATTGAAATTTTTAGTCCGGATCACTCTCCATGTGGATGGAAATGATGTGTTGTGATGTTAGATGTATGGTTAGGATATGCTATTAGTGAATGTGTATGTTCATGCAGGTTTGGGTGGAAATTTCCCATTTGTGAGATCGCGCAATTATAAACGAAACTCTGCCGAAATTTCGAGTTTTGCACGCACACCACGTGTTTGCTTAAATTCCCCTTAGGACTTCCTTTTGTTTTCTCGTATTTTATTTTCGTTAGGGAGTGGCCTACATCAGCTCGACTATCTGTTTATAGGTCGACTATCTGTTTTTCTGTGATAGGTCGACTATCTGTTTGATAGGTCGACTATCTGTTTTGTTTGGTAGTTCGACTATCTGTCCGGATAGATCGACTATCTGATAGCTCGACTATTTGTTCTGATAGGTCGACTATCTGCTGAGGTAGTTCGACTATCTTCTTTGATAGTTCGACTATCTTGATCGTTCGACTATCTGTCTGATAGGTCGACGATCTTCGTGCGTCGGTCGACGATCTCCGAAGGTCGTTCGACGTTTTGCTATATGTTTTAAATAGTTTTGTCGTCTTCTATGATGTGACTAATTTCATACTTATTTTGGCATATGTTATAAAAGATTATCTGAATAAATTGTGATATTATTTCCATGCAATATCAGTTCCATTCTTTATGCATGAGCTAATCTTTTTCTGACAAAGTTGTTTGTCTTATAGCTGAGATATGTTTTCTGCTTTATCTGTCAGGCTGTCCTTTATAGCCGTTAGACTCAAAAAGTTTTCCTTGGCTGTAAAGAGTCTTTTCTGATGTGACTTTCTCTAGTTTTATTTCATCAGGAGTATTTGCAGCTTCTTAGAAAGCTTTATCCTGTTATAGGATATCTGCCTGCAATATTTTGTTTTGCTTTATGCTTTTTGCAGCCCAGCTTGCAGAGTCCAGAAGAAGACAAAATTCAAACTCAGTTAAGAGCCGTTGCTGCTGCTGCTATATAAAGACCTCCTTGAAGAAAGAAATAAACTAGTTCACATAGCAAAAGTTGAGTTCTCACACATTGAAAAGCTAACTGCATCATTCAAACTAAAAGCTTACAGTCTCCAACTGCTCTCAGCTCATTCACATCTAACTGAGAAGAAGCTTTAGTTCTTCACTCTTCTTCAACCTGAGTTCTCCTGCTTGCAGGAAGATCTTCACTCAGAGCCTTTTGAAGAAGAAGAAGAAGATAGCTGCCTGAAGAAGAGATTCTATTTAATATTATTTATCTTCTTGTAGCTTTTTCCTTCAGTATTTTCTGAAGTGTTTCTGCACTGAAGTAAGACTTCACCTGGACATTCTTTGAGTCAGGGGGAGCCTTGATTCTTTTAGAGCTTTCTAGCTCAGTGCAAGTTATTGTGCTTCTCTAATCTATTGTAAAATAGAGAAGACACTTTAACCTCCCTTCCCCCTCCTGTAAAGGGTTATTACTCCCTTCAAAAGTATCCCTTGGTGGCAGGGCACCTGATCAAAAACCTGTGTTGGTTTTTAGACACCTGATCAAAAGTCTAAAGGGTTTCTTGATCTACCTGAAGCAGATCTTGTTGGTGGCAGGGCACCTGATCAAAAACCTGAGTGGATTCCTACCTTGTTGGTAGAAGAGTGGACGTACCCAAGTTGTTTGGGGAACCACTATAAATTCCTTGTGTCGTCTGGATTGCTTTAATTAATTACTTGCATTGTGGCTGTGATTAGATCTTAACTAGGTTTGCTAGTTGCTGTTTAGGTTTCCAAGCCTTAACTGTAATTACAGTTGGCTGCCTTTTTGTGCACAACACTTGTGTTAGCTCTAAGGTTTAATCTCAAATATCTATAACCTTCATTCCGCATTTAACTCCAAGGGAGTTGAGTAGAAAGTCAACTTTGCTAGTGCAATTTTTGATTACTCTATTCACCCCCCCCCCCCCCCCCCTCTAGAGTAGTATCTATCCCTTCTCTTTCAATTGGTATCAGAGGGAGGTTAACTGACTGAATAGGCTAACACCTAAGTCACAAGATCCTGATAGATACCAAAGTTTATAGATATTCACTTTCACTATCATGGCCCAGTCCAAGGATTATTCTAGCACCAGACCTCCAGCATGCAACTTGGCTAAGTTTGGCATATGGAAGGCAAGGATTAAACTATATATGAACTCTATTGATGAAAGTATTTTTGCTTCTATTTTGACAGGACCACCAAGAGCACCTGCTGCAGCTACTGCCTCATCATCATCTGATATGAGTGCAGTGCCTCCTCCAGACTACAATGATGAATACAAAAAGGCAAAGATAGCAGATGCTAAGGCAATGAACATTCTAGCTCAGACAATTTCTGATGAAGTATTCCAGAAGGTTGCTGACTGCTCCTCAGCAAAAGCAATGTGGAATACACTGAACCAGATTGTAGCTGGTTCAGATGATGAAAGGAAGGACAGGAGGTCCAACCTTATCTCACAGTATGAGAATTTCAAGAAAACTGATGTTGAATCAGTTGAAGCTATGTACACAAGGCTCAGCTCAATCATCAATGAGCTGAGGACCCTTGACAAGGATATTTCATTGACAGAGGTCAATGATAAGATTCTTATGTGCTTCCCTAGCACATGGGATCTAAGGATCTGGCCTATCAAGGAAGCCAGAAGCACAACAGAAATCTCAACAGAAGCCCTTCTCGGTAAGCTCAAGTCTTTTGAGCAAGTGCTGAAGTCCCGGGAAGCAGAAGCTGAAGCAAAGACCCCAACTCCTACAAGAAAAGAGCAAACCCTTGCTCTTAAAGCTGCTGAAGCTTCTGAAGGAAGCCAGTCCAATGAGGAACTGATGGCATTATTTGCCAAAAGATTTCTCAAGATGGGAAGGAAGGAATTCAGAAAGAAATCTTCAAAGTATGAAGATAAACCAAGGTATGATCGCACCCCTTCTAAAGAAATAATTTGTTATGGTTGCAGGAAGCCTGGACATATTCTTCCAGATTGTCCAGAGGAAAAGAACAAAGATAAAAGAAAAGACAAGGATCAGCACAGGAAGCATTCCAAGCCATCCTCCTATAAGAACAAAAAGAAGGAGAGAGGCTTTGTTGCTGAAACCTGGAGTGATTCTGATGAGGAATCTTCCTCCTCAAGCTCCAGTGAGGATGAGGAAGAAAAGAAGGCAAAGGAAGTTTGCCTGATGGAAATTGATGCCTGCAGCAATCACTCAGCTGCAGAGAATTTAGACTCTGATGAAGAAATGCCAACTGAAGATGAGGTATTGTCTTCTTATGATTTTACATCTGCAGAATTTAGATTAGAATTTAAATCCTTATGTTTAGATTTAATTAGTTCTGAAAAAGAGATTAAAGAACTTAGACATAGGCTAGCTGAATCAGAAATCATATCTATTGAAAACATTAAGTTAAAGGAAGATCTCACTAATTCTAGTGAAGAAATTAAATTTCTTAAGAATGAGTTAGCTAAATCCAAAAGGTTAGAAGAGTCTCTGAATGGTAGAAGCCTTAAGTTGCTTGAAATAACCAGCATGTCTAACACTAGGTCAGGCAATAACAAATTAGGCTTAGGAGCATCTTCTAGTGAGCCCCCAATCATTCTTAAAAACCAACTTTCAACTCCAGTGAATTTTATTTCATCTAGTGGAATAAAAAACACTGAGCAAGTCAATCAAGTAAATAGAGCTTTAAATAAAGCTAAAAGAGAGAAAAGAAAATAGAAATTTAAGGAATTACAAAGGGCGTCGAACGCTGCTCGACGATCGCAGGCCTAATGGTCGAATGAAGATCGACGATATGGGTACCAATCGTCGAATGCCGATCGACGCTTTCAACAAGAATTTCAAAATTCCAACCAGAACTTTAGAAACCCAAATATGAATAGAAACCCTAGGTTTATTGACCCATCATCTGCATGGAGAATCCCACCTAGGAGATCTTACCCATTAGGTTATCACCCTCAGCCTGCTTATTCATTTATTTCCAGTTTTTCTTATGTGAAAAACAAGGGACCCAAGGTTACCTGGGTCCATAATGTTTAAATTGATTTATTTGCAGGTGAAGACCTATCCTATCACTCAAAATAAGTGGTTCTTGGATAGTGGTTGCTCCAAGCACATGACAGGAAATAAAGAACATTTATCAAGGTTCGAGGCAAAGCTTGGCCCAAAGGTAATCTTTGGAGATTCAAGCTGTGGTCAAACTGAAGGCTATGGCAAGATGACAATTGGAGCTGTAACATTCAAAAGAGTTGCTTATGTGACTGGTCTGAAGCATAATCTAATTTCAGTAAGTCAGTTATGTGATGCTGGATACCAGGTATCATTCTCTAACTCTCTTTGTAATATTACTTTAAATAATAATGTTGTATTGGTAGGCATTAGACAAGGTAACATTTATTTGGTAGATTTAAATTCAACTCACTCTGAAATCTGCTTGTTTAATGAAGTAACCAATAACAATACTCTATGGCATAAAAGGCTTAGCCATGTTAACCTCAAGAATATATCTAGGTTATCTAAACACAACCTTGTTAGAGGTTTACCTTCTTGCCCCTACAAGAAGGAGAGCTTATGCAAGGCTTGTCAACTAGGCAAGCAAACCAAGAATTCATTTAAATCAGTAAATAAAAGTGATTCTCCTAGAATCCTGTATTTATTACATTTGGACCTATTTGGCCCAATAAATGTACAGAGTTTAGGGCGGAAGTATTACACCCTAGTCATTGTAGATGACTTCTCCAGGTTCACTTGGGTGTTCTTTTTGAGAACTAAGGCTGATAACTTCAAAGCCCTTACAGACTTTCTATTATGTGTGCAGACTGAGTACTCTACTCATGTGGCCTTGATCAGAAATGATCATGGTACTGAGTTTGACTCTCTTCTCATGCAAGAATTCTGTGAGAGAGAAGGTATCAAACATAGCTTCTCAGCTCCTAGAACTCCCCAACAAAATGGGATAGTTGAAAGGAAGAACATAACACTAATTGAAGTTGCTGGCACATTGTTGGCAGATGCTAATATGCCTCTTTCCTATTGGGCAGAAGTTGTTAGTACAGCAACTATGTCTTGAATAGAAGTCTGATACACAAGCTTAAGTGTAAAACTCCTTATGAGTTACTTAAAGGAAAGAAACCTAAAATAAATTATTTTAGAGTTTTTGGCTGTGTTGTTTATATTCATAATAACAATAAAGAATATCTTAGAAAGTTTAAAGCAAAGGCTTCAATGGGAATTTTTCTTGGATATTCCCAAGTAAGCAAAGCTTATAGGGTATTTAATAAATCATCTTCTAAAATTGAAGAGTCTGTTCATGTGTCCATTGATGAATCCCAAATGTTTTACAAGGAGAAGGAAACTTCCCCTTCCTCAAGTTCATTACAGGTACAAGAATCTACCAAAGATGTCACTCAAGAAATCCTCCATCTTTCAACTCTTCATATCACTGAATCAGACAGTGATGAAGACATTGCAGAAGTTGTTGTTGTTCCACCAATAGTAGATCAAATTCCTCCTGAGGAATTAATCTCAACTATTGCTAAAGATCACATCCCACCTGCTGATGTTGTCACACTTAGAGATCATCCTACATCTCAAGTGATAGGAGACATATCAGCTGGTGTTCAAACAAGACATCAGTTAAGAAAGGATGTGATGCATGCTTATTTCCTTTCACAGATTGAGCCCCTCACCATTAAAGATGCTGAGCTAGATCCCCACTGGATCATTGCTATGCAAGAGGAACTCAATCAGTTTGAAAGATGTAAAGTATGGACTTTGGTTCCAAGACCTAAAGGCCAACTAATCATAGGCACCAAGTGGGTGTATAGAAACAAGTTGGATGCAAATGGAATCATTGTAAGGAATAAAGCTAGGCTTGTAGCTCAGGGCTACAGACAGGAGGAAGGTATTGATTATGACCAAACCTTTGCTCTTGTTGCAAGGCTAGAGGCAATAAGGATCTTCTTAGCCTATGCAGCCTATATGAAGTTTAAGGTTTTTCAGATGGATGTCAAAAGTGCTTTTCTTAATTGTGAGCTAAAGGAAGAGGTATTTGTTGAACAGCCACCCGGTTTTGTTTCTTCAACTCAGCCCTCACATGTATTCAAGTTGCAGAAAGCTCTTTATGGACTCAAACAAGCACCAAGAGCCTGGTATGAGACTCTAGCTAGTTTCCTGTTAGAGCACAACTTTATTAGGGGAGTAGTTGATAGAACCCTCTTCGTCAAGCACCACAAGGACACAATCCTATTAGTTCAAGTGTATGTGGATGACATTATTTTTGGTTCCACTGATCCCAAACTATGCAAAAAGTTCTCCAACTTAATGCATTCTAAGTTTGAGATGAGTAGTATGGGTGAGCTGTCTTACTTTCTTGGTCTCCAAGTAAAGCAAGATGCTGATGGCATCTTCATCTCCCAATCCAAATATGCCAAGGAATTGGTAAAGAAGTTTGGGATGGCAGATGCTTCAGCAATGCATACACTTATGGCTACTAATGTAGTTATTGATTCTGATGATCAGGGAAAGCCTGTTGATCAAAAGAATTATAGGGCCATTGTTGGTTCCCTATTATATTAAACTACAAGTAGGCCAGACATAATGTTTGCTACATGCCTTTGTGCTAGATTCTAGGTCAACCACAAGGAATCTCATCTGATTCTTCTCAAGAGAATCTTGAGATACCTGAAGGGATGTCCAAATCTAGGACTTTGGTACCCAGCTGAGTCAGAATTTGAATTAATTGGATATTCTGATTCTGATTATGCTGGTTGTCGAGTTGACAGGAAAAGTACCTCAGGAACTTGTCAGTTCCTGGGAGAGAGATTGGTCTCTTGGTTCTGTAAGAAGCAGGCCTCTATCTCAACTTCAACTGCAGAAGATGAATATATAGCAGCTGCTAGTTGTTGTTCACAGATCCTGTGGATACAAAATCAACTTTTGGATTATGGGTACTCACACAAGAACACTAAAATCATGTGTGACAGTACAAGTGCTATGTCCATTGCACAAAATCCAGTGCACCACTCTAGAACGAAGCACATTGAGATTAGACACCATTTCCTGAGAGATTGTGTGGAAAAGAACAAGATCAGCCTTGAGTTCATATCCACAGACCTTCAGAGAGGTGATATATTCACCAAGCCCTTAGATGAACAGAAGCATCTGTTCTTTTTGGTTCAACTAGGCATGATTAATGGAAGAGACTAAGTGTGACATCTGCCTTGTTGAAACTTGTTCGAAGATAGTCGAACGAAGTTTGACGATAGTCGATCGGATCAAGTCTATCGTCGACCTATGGTTGAAGATAGCTTATCTGCTTGAAGATCGTCGACCGGCGTTCGAAGATAGTCGAACAGGTCGAGCCTATCGTCGATCTATGATTGACGACAGCTTGCTGTTTGTGAAGACAAAAATAGTCGAACGATTGATCGACTACTCTGCTTCAGGACCGATCGTCGAACGACCGTTCGACCATCATCTCTAGTATCTTTTAAATAGATCGACGATCGCTGTTTTAATATAAAGCCGATGGTCGACCTAGGTTAAGAGATAGTTGCTCTTATCGTCGACGGAAAGCGTCTTTTCGCATTCCGTCTTCCCGCTTGCTCTTTGTCTTGCGCTCCGTCCTCGCCGTCTCTCTCTCGTCTTCTCCAGCTTTTTCGATGGCGATTGCTCCAGCGCTTCTTGTAGTAGTGAAGTTTGATGTCGGTTTCAGCGTAGATTTCGACGCCTTCAGCTGCTGCGAACCAGGAATAGTGGAGATTCTGAATCTGTGCAAAGATAAAGGGTTAGAGAAACTCATGTCCTACAGAATAAAGATAAACACTCAAGAGATTAAAGAGTGGGCCTTCACTTCATCTTCAACTGATGACTCGATGACTGGAACAATTAGCGGAGAAGAGGTAATATTGACTCCCGCTATTCTGACTGAAATTTTTGGATTGATTAATGGTGAAGAAGAGTATGAGCAAGATACTCCTGAGTTTGGAAGGATGTTAATAGAGCTGGGACATGCCGAAGGCATTCCCTCTAAGCTGCTCAAAGTGAATTTCCCGTTTAAGATTAAGTTTCTTGCGGAAATTGTTGGAAAAGTGCTACTGGGAAAGCACTGCGCCCACGATAATATTACAAGGCAGCAATTTGCACTAATGTGTGTAATAGTGAATAAGAAGCAGATCAATTGGGCAGGCATTATGTTTGATTTAATCAGGAAAAAGAATGGAAAGAAAGAAGTTTCCCTAGGAAGGGTAGTTGGGATTTTTCTGAAGGAAAAATACCCCCATCTGCTAGTGTCAGCTGCCACCTCCATCAACGCAAGCAAGAAGATGGATCCATCGCTATTCGCCAAATGGAAAAGGACCTTCCTGAAGCCCGCTCCCGCAGGGGTTGCTCCAGTTACTTTTGAGAGCACCAGGACTGTCTCAGTCACTCCCCCCTTCTAGCAGCTGGCTCAGCAAATCCATCTCTTCCATCTTCTTCATCTGCTATGCCGTCTACTTCAGTTGAAGTTCCTTCAACTTCAATTGAAGTACGACATTCTGCTTCTCCTCCTGCATCTCCTCTCCCGACTCATCTTGCTGGGATTTCTCATCCCAGTTTTGATTTGTTGGTGTCTGAAATTTCTACTCCAGTTCATTCTCCAATTCCCTCTCCTGATCACATTGATCACCCTGCATCCACTCATACATCTCCAGTTCCATCTCCAGCTCATTCTCCAGATCATCTTGCATATACCATCCCTGCTGCTCTTCCACCCTCTGAAATTCCTCCATCATCTTCATCATCTTCTTTTGAAATAACTCCAGCTTTTATTTCTAGCATTGTGGAGTTAATTACCCCCTCAATCAAAACTATGATTGAAGAGGCAATTGCTCCCCTTGCTTCTTCTATATCCTCCTTGACTGCTGCTATTCAAAAACTCTCAAAGCCTGCTGAGCCCTCTTCTTCTAGGGGCCTGGTTTCAGTTTCTACTGAAATCAGGCAGGGGGAGATGCTTGATGAAGATGTCTCAGAGCAGCCTTTGGCCTCCCCTCCAGCAGATCATCATGCAGTAGCAGAGAAAGCAACAGAAGATTCAGCTCCTCCTCCTCTATCTGAAAAGGAAATTTCTGATGCAGTATTGAAATCTGAATTCATTGTTAAAGCTTGTTTAGAAGAAAGTTCTACTCCCTTGGTTGCCCTGTACCTAGAAGGAATCATCACCTCCTTTCTAGATGAATTGTGGGAGTTAGGACATGCTGTGGTCGATTCTGAAGGTATTCCCTTTACTTAATTTTTAGACTTGTTAACTGACATGCTAGTTTGGGAATATCTGGAAGGCATGATTAGATGTCATTTAGAATAATTTTATTCATAAAATTACAGATAAAATGGAAGAAGTTCTAGATGCTCAAGAACCTGTTATCCAAACTGCTCTAGAAGTTCAACCAGAATCAGGTGTTCAAAATTCTGAAGTTGCTCAGCCAGAGGTGTAAGCAGAACTGGTCACTATGACAGTTTCTGAGATTCAAGAATCAGCTGCAGATGCCCAAATTGAAAAATCTACTGTATGGGATGATTCCCCAGGCTTGGATTTAGATACTCTCCTGGCACAGGATGCCATGGAAGAAGAATTAGAAAGAGCTGCTCGAAAGGAAAAAGAAAGAGCTATGAAAGATGCTATTGACCCATATGATCTACCTATCTCTTCTAATTCTGAAGATGAAATCGATTCTGATGAGTCTGCTGAATCTAAAAGAAAAAGAATTGCTAAAAAGACAAGAAAAGTTGTTGCTCCTCCTCCTGCTAATCCAGATAATGATACACATTATTATATACTGAAAGGGATTGATCCAAAGTCAAAAGACTTCCAGCATTGGATGTTGTTCTCTAAGAACCAGCAAAAGCAAAGGAAAAAGTCAAAGAGGTATGACTCTCCTATCCCTAGATGGAATCCTAGAGGTCCTCCTCCTCCACCTCCAAGTGCAGGAGCCTCAGGAAACTTATCTTCTAAACCTGCTGCTCAGTCCAAAAGATCAAATCCATCTCAGTCTGCTCAAAGGAGAAGTTCGCAAGGATTCCAAGGTAAAAGTCAAACTGGCTATCAAAGACCTGATGCTGTTGAGGAACAGGTAAAGGAGGTAGTATATCAAAGACCAACATTTTCTCCTCCTCAGTCCAAAGAACTTAAAAGCTCTACCTCTCCTAAGCTAGATCACTCTGAGAAGGATGTTTCAAAAGGTAAGTGATTTATTTTTATCTGAAAATTCTAGCAAGAACTTTGCTAAGTCTGCTCCCCTTTCTTATCTAGTTAATCAGGATAAAGACCCAGTTGACACTTCTTCTGAGATTGTTTATGAAAGCCCAGAGCTTGATCCTAACTTTAGGATGGCTCATTTTCTTGAACTGGTTGGAGCAGCGCAAATTAAGAAAGCAAAAGCAGAAGGAAAGGACACTACAGGATTGACCACAATGTCTAAATTCAGAATGAAGGAGCTAGACAAGTTCCAGGTTAGACCTGAGATATTTGATCCTTCAAAGTATATGGAAAAGCATCCTGAGGCAGTGGTCCCAAGAACAACAGAATTAAAAATTATTGGAGAACAAGACTTGAAGCTATCGAAAAAAGAAGCTCTAGATCCCACAAGAAAGATTACCTTTGTTTCTAGCTCTTCTGATCCTAAGCATAACTCTGAAGCACCTTAATTATTCATTGATTGACAGTTAATTTCTTATCTGATTGATTGATGATATCTGCTTAGTTATTTCCCTTTATGCATTTTATTTTACTTTCAGTAATTAGTTTTGTATGTTTTAATTGTTGAGAGACTTAACTCAAATAGGGGGAGATTGTTGGAACCCTAGGTTTTGATTTGAGTTCAGTCCTCTCTTTCTGTCTCTTGACCCAAGATTTATCTATGGTCAAAGGTTAGTTGATAGGTTAGATTCTCTAGTTGTGTAGAATTGCTTTTCTAGATAAATATTTGGTTAAGTAGTTTTTCGTTCGACAATAGTCGAACGTTGCTCGACTATCGTCTATCGGCTGATCGACGATCGTCTATCAGTTGGTCGACGTTCTGTATGCATTGATAGCTCGACTATCTGTTGATTAGTCGACTATCTGTTTGCCTTGGTAGTTCGACTATCTGTCCTGAATAGTTCAACTATCTGATAGCTCGACTATCTGTTGATAGGTCGACTATCTGTTGTCTTTGATAGTTCGACTATCTGTCCTGATAGTTCAACTATCTGATAGCTCGACTATCTGTTGATAGGTCGACTATCTGTCCGCTTTGATAGTTCGACTATCTATTGATAGGTCGACTATCTGTGTTGCTTTGATAGTTCGACTATCTGTTGATAGGTCGACTATCTGTGTTGCTTTGATAGTTCGACTATCTGTTGATAGGTCGACTATCTGTGTTGCTTTGATAGTTCGACTATCTGCTTGGATAGTTCAACTATCTGATAGTTCGACTATCTATTGATAGGTCGACTATCTGTTTTGTTTGATAGCTCGACTATCTGTTGATAGGTCGACTATCTGTTTTTCTGTGATAGGTCGACTATCTGTTTGGTAGGTCGACTATCTGTTTTGTTTGGTAGTTCGACTATCTGTCCGGATAGATCGATTATCTGATAGCTCGACTATCGGTTCTGATAGGTCGACTATCTGCTGAGGTAGTTCGACTATCTTCTTTGATAGTTCGACTATCTGGATCGTTCGACTATCTGTCCGATAGGTCGACGATCTCCGTGCATCGGTCGACGATCTCCGAAGGTCGTTCGACATTTTGCTGTATGTTTTAAATAGTTTTGTCGTCTTCTATGATGTGACTAATTTCATACTTATTTTGGCATATGTTATAAAAGATTATCTGAATAAATTGTGATATTATTTCCATGCAATATCAGTTCCATTCTTTATGCATGAGCTAATCTTTTTCTGACAAAGTTGTTTGTCTTATAGCTGAGATATGTTTTCTGCTTTATCTGCCAGGCTGTCCTTTATAGCCGTTAGACTCAAAAAGTCTTCCTTGGCTGTAAAGAGTCTTTTCTGATGTGACTTTCTCTAGTTTTATTTCATCAGAAGTATTTGCAGCTTCTTAGAAAGCTTTATCCTGTTATAGGATATCTGCCTGCAATATTTTGTTTTGCTTTATGCTTTTTGCAGCCCAGCTTGCAAAGTCTAAAAGAAGACAAAATTCAAAATCAGTTAAGAGCCGTTGCTGCTGCTGCTATATAAAGACCTCCTTGAAGAAAGAAATAAACTAGTTCACATAGCAAAAGTTGAGTTCTCACACATTGAAAAGCTAACTGCAGCATTCAAACTAAAAGCTTACAGTCTCCAACTGCTCTCAGCTCATTCACATCTAACTGAGAAGAAGCTTTAGTTCTTCACTCTTCTTCAACCTGAGTTCTCCTTCTTACAGGAAGATCTTCACTCAGAGCCTTTTGAAGAAGAAGAAGAAGATAGCTGCCTGAAGAAGAGATTCTATTTAATATTATTTACCTTCTTGTAGCTTTTTCCTTCAGTATTTTCTGAAGTGTTTCTGCACTGAAGCAAGACTTCACCTGGACATTCTTTGAGCCAGTGGGAGCCTTGATTCTTTTAGAGCTTTCTAGCTCAGTGCAAGTTATTGTGCTTCTCTAATCTATTGTAAAATAGAGAAGACACCTTAACCTCCTTTCCCCCTCCTGTAAAGGGTTATTACTCCCTTCAAAAGTATCCCTTGGTGGCAGGGCACCTGATCAAAAACCTGTGTTGGTTTTTAGACACCTGATCAAAAGTCTAAAGGGTTTCTTGATCTACCTGAAGCAGATCTTGTTGGTGGCAGGGCACCTAATCATAAACCTGAGTGGATTCCTACCTTGTTGGTAGAAGAGTGGACGTACCCAAGTTGTTTGGGGAACCACTATAAATTCCTTGTGTCGTATGGATTGCTTTAATTAATTACTTGCATTGTGGCTGTGATTAGATCTTAACTAGGTTTGCTAGTTGCTGTTTAGGTTTCCAAGCCTTAACTGTAATTACAGTTGGCTGCCTTTTTGTGCACAACACTTGTGTTAGGCTCTAAGGTTTAATCTCAAATATCTATAACCATCATTCCGCATTTAACTCTAAGGGAGTTGAGTAGAAAGTCAACTTTGCTAGTGCAATTTTTGATTACTCTATTCACCCCCCTCTAGAGTAGTATCTATCCCTTCTCTTTCAGATTTCGTCCCGTAAACATAGGCACCCAATAATTAAAAATAATATATGTTACGGAGTAAGAGGATAAAATTCATTACTCCTATACATATACATTGGGTTTATTTATTATTTATGAAAGAAAAAAATCTATATATGTTAGGAAAATAAGCTTTCATTTTCCTAATTATTCAAAAAATTATATATGGAGGTTCGAGAAAAAAATTACCTCGCCTCAAAAATCAAAGCCCTCTTCATAACCGCCAAACCACTTAGCCTATTTTCATGATTCTAGAATTAATTTAAATCTTTTTGAATAATTTTTAAATTGAATTATTTCCTATCATGTTCATTTTAGCTAAAGTTTTTTCCATAATTTCAATCCATTTTTGTTAAACTAACAAAAATAATTTTCGCTTTCTATTTTTCTCATATTAGAAGTATTTTTTGAAACAGTTCCTATATTTATAACATTTTCATAATTTAGGATTTAATTCCGAAACCCCGGAAATTTATTTTGATCTTTCTTACAATTAAGTTAAGCGTTAGTTAAATTTAGGATTCTTTTTTATTCCTTATAGGTTCATCTCCAACTTTTGCTCTAGAATAGCAAAAGCTTAAGTATGGGGGTATTTGATGAGTTGTAAATATACCTATATTTTTGTATTTTATTTATGCCATTTTACTTTATTTTTGCCTTTTTTAGTTTGTTTTACTTAATAAATTACTTATTTTTTGTAAATTTTATACTAACTTAATTTATTTTTGTTTTCTGAAGTTTTTCAGAAAAATTCAATTTTTTGATTTGTCACGCCCGTGACACCCCCCGTCACGCCCGTGTCAGGCACTCAATGCCTTCCGCCAGTCAACACTCAACGATTTTACTGTTCAACACTCAACGCAGTCAAGACACGCCCCAGTGCCCGTGTCCAAGAACCTGTCACGCCCGCGTCAATGTCGACACTCAACGCCTTTTCAACACTCAACGCTGCCGACATTAGGACTGCTAGCTGTCCATGTCATGCCCCCCAACATGCCCGTGACCAAGCCTGTCACGCCCGTGACCTCCACGTGTCCCCTCCAGATGCTTCCAGATCGTCGACTATCACTCGAAGATCGTCGACCACTGCTTGACACGCCCGTGTCTGACACCTGTCACGCCCGTGACAGACACGTGTCACTTCCCCAACCTTCCAGAATGAAGCCAGCCAGCCAAATTCGCCAAGTCAAACACGGCTCTGTCTGTCACTCCCCTTGTCATGCCCGTGACCTAGGGCGTATCACACCTGAAAATTTTGTCTATAAATAAGAGCTTTCAGAAAGCTTTCATGTCCAATTTTTTGACCACTTTGCTTAGGGGAGGTGCTGCCAAAATGGATCCAAATGCTTATGTAAGGAGAATTTCTCCCCCTCTCTCTCTTAGTTTGTATTAGCTTTCTCATTTTAGCTTTCTTGTAATCACTTATATTTTAATAGAATATGCAATTTTCTTCTCTTTGCATTGTATGAAAATCCATTTGAATGCGCCTACCCAAAGTTATTTTTAGTTCCCTTTTTTGTGTTTTTCTTTTTATGTCTTCATTTTATAGCTTTTATAACTCGTTTAGTTTAGGAAATTTTTCGCATTTCTAGCCTTTGTAATGCCCATTTTGTTTTCATACTCCACACATGTTTAGGCTTAGATTTCTCTTTTTAGGTTTGTTTTCATTCTTATAGTTTTATAAAAATGTTTAAAAGATGGTTTTTAAATTTTCTTTAACTTAGTTTTTATTTAGGATCGTAAAACTTTTCGTTCTCTTTTAACTTTATTTCCACTTTTTATGCATTTCTATGAAAATATAAGAATGAAAATATTATCATTTTAATTTTTCGTTAACTTTGTTTTAACTTTAACTTTTTGCCCGTTTAATTTTTATTTCGTCTTTTTACGTATTTCTACTGCATTCTAGCGGTAGAAATGCAGTTGTTTTAATTTTTCAGCATCTTTGTTTTTTTTCTTATTTTTGCAAGTGTGCGTGCGTGTATGAGTTAGTTTTATAGCTTTCTTCAATTTATGTAGAGTGTGTGCGTGTGCGCATCTATTTTCGCCTACTCGTTAAGAGTTAAATAACGCTCTGCTTTCATTTTCCGCCGACTCGTTTGAGTGAGACTTGTCTTTTTAGTGCTTTCATTTTCTTCCTACTCACTTGAGTAGGAAAACTTTGTGTGAGTGTGTGTTTTCATTTATGTAGAGTGCGTGTGTGTGTTTTACTTTCAAGTAGAGTGCGTGCGTGTATGAGATAAATTTACCCCCGCCCACTCATTTGAGCCGGGATTCGCATTTACTGCTTTCTTCTCCCGCCCACTCGCTTGAGCCGGGACTGGCAATTTTCTTCTTTATTTACTGCTTTCATTTTACTACTTTCTTTACAGCTTTCTTTACCGCTTTCTAGCTTAAGAATCCCCATTCCGATGAGTGGTTAACCGCCCTTAGCCCTCAATATCGAAGAGCATTGGGACAGATAAAGTAGCTTTAAATAATTAATGGTCCTGTTTTTAAGCTTAATTAAATTTCTTAAGGTTTCCCCCGGGTTAACGATGCATAGGACCGCATATCGATGTGCGGGCTCTATTTCTGTTATCCATACGCAACACCGAGAGGTCGTGCGTATGGACCAATCACCCTTGGGTAAAGAGAGTGTAACTCAACATGAAGTTTGAGTAGCAGGTCAGGTACACGGCCTGGGATACGAGGGCGTGTCGGGTGTACACGGCCTGGGACACGGAGGCGCTATTTATTTTGCGAAATTGGCCTATTCAGGTCAGAGCCGGACACGGCCTTGAACACGGCCGGGAACACGGGCGTGTCAGGCTGGACACGGGCGTTCAGCTGCCGTGTTCCGACCCGTGTAAGCTCGATGGAGCAGGAGACACGGGCGTGTCTCAGGTTTGACACGGGCGTGTCAGGTCCGACACGGGCGTGTCGATGGGCAGTCGGTAAGCTGTGTGTACCGCTTAAGGGGTAATCACTTCGGCCGTGTCGGTGATTTTTTGGGAAGATCTTGGCCATTCAGTTTCGATCGGCTCAGGTGAATTAAGTCTTGAAGAAGTCGGAAGAGAGAAAGAGAGAGGAAGAAGGAGGAGGAGAGCAAGCCACCGGCGGAGCTTGGTTCGATTCGTGATCCAAAGACGGCAAGATAGTTTTCGATGGCACCGAAGAGATCGACAAGAACGATCTCCCTCCTTGGAAGTGAAGTGAGTATAGGGAAAGCTCAGTGTGTGGTGGGTTGTGGTGTCCCTTGGGGTAGATCTTGTTAGAGGCCGGAATTGGAGTACCTCTAGGCACTGTGTGACCGGAGTAATCTGGATTGGTGATGCTTGTTTGCATATCGGAGAAGGCTCCGTGGTAATGGCTTGTGAATGGCTTGTGAACCTGTTGCTTGGTGTGGCAGGAAGTTTAGGATCTCTTTTGTTGCCACTTTGTGAGTAGTGGAGCCGTTGGGCTGCAACTCGATGAAAAGGCAGATTGCCGAACAGGAAAGGTGAAACCGACCCGCGCCTATAAAATGCCATGAATACTTCCGTATTCGAGGTGGCTCGGCGACTTGAGCTGGCTGATCCGTACCTGCGTTAGGTCCGTCCGACTTGGAAGCCTGGTATGGTTTTGTTGGAGCGCCTAATGAGAGTCTTAGGCCCGTGCGCCGGAAAGACTAGAAATGCTCAAATACCGTGTAGACGGTGGTGTTGACCCTGGTATTCCGGTACACCGAAAATGTGCCCTGAGTGCACGAACTATCGGGCCGGGTGGCCGATGGTTGTGATGGCTTGAATGTGCCTGCGCGCACATAATTGCTATTTGATGATGCCATGCTTGCAGGGAAAGAATGCTCATGCCCCGAGAAAGGGGTTTGTTATAATTGGGTCAGCTGAAAGCTGACCGTTGCATTGTTTGCCACCAGTTGGGTGGTTTGTTCCCGTGCAGGTGCTGGAGAGCCAAGTGGTAAGTGATGGGCTGAAGCCCTACTGCTGTTGCTGCTGCTGCTGCGGCTAGCCCTGGAAGGCGAAGCGAATGGCGTTGTTTTGTTTTCTCTTTTTACTCATGTATGGCCGGCCTGCGCGCCGAGGTTTGTAAAACATGATGTATGTTCAGAGGAACTGTAAGGCCTTAAGGCCAAACTCTTGTGGTTGTGTACATTCCGTGGTATTTATATATAAAGGTGGTTTTATATATATTGGACATTCCGGTTAAGAGTTCAAAGTTGTAACTTAAAGCTTCCGCTAGAATGCTCTGAGTTAGGATTCGTATTTGGTTTGGTATTATCCTGTGACCTCACCGTCTGTTTGTGGCATATAACCTTCTACTATACGTCATTGAACGGATGGGGTCGTTACAGAGAGCTCCGCGCTAACCCTCGAGAGAGGAGGCGCGTGACTCTACCGGATTGGGTTCCCCACCCAATAGCGGGGTTCTTAGCGTAATTTGGGCATTAAGAGGAATCCTTCGTCGGTCTAGCGATCGGTCAAATAGTCTTAGCGTTCAGGTGAGCGATATCCCTAGACCAAGGTGAGCTCATATCTAAGGAACCTCCACGACCGAGTCTCCGCCTTAATTAATTTGAAATTTAGGATCTCTTTTTATTAAAAGTTATTTTAGTTCAGTTCTCTTTTTGTATCGTCGCGCTGAGTTCTTCATCGGCTTTCTGCACTTCATTTCCTGCTTTCTTTATTTCCCGCATTTATTTCATGTTTTATTATTGTGTATTAATATTATTATGCATCTTTTTATGTTTTTTTTGCCATTTTCTTTTTTAAAAACCAACTAAAATATTATCGGTAGAATAATAGGCTTTCAGGGAAAGAGTAGAAATAGCTAAGCCGGCCCCGAGAACAATACGACCACGATATTCCACACCGGAATATCATGTACTACACGCGAAAGGTGCACTTGCCTACCTTTCGTTAAAACTCGTTTCAACTTCCTTTTTTTATAAATAAATAAAATCACTATCATCTTTTCTTTTTTCCTTTAAAAATAAAAGGCGGGTTTTGACCACATCAAGTTTTTGGCACCGTTGTCGGGGAGAATTTCGACTTACTATTTTGAATTTCTGAAAACTATTAATTTTACCTTTTATTTCTATATAAAAAAATGATCAACCAAAAAAATTATATTTATAATAATATTAATATCAATAATAATAATAATAATAATAAATACTTAAAATAAAATAAAATAAATCAATCAAAAATTTTAAAACTTAAAACTTTAAAAAATTAGAAAATTATAAACTTAAAAATTCAAAAACTTAAAAACAAAAAAAAAACTTAAAAAACTAAAAAAAATTATTTAAAAACTTAAAATAAAAAAAAAATGATGAAAAAAATTTTCATCTTATTTTTCATCAAATTTTAAAATTCAAAAAAAAATTATATATCGTTTATTATATTTTTCAACCTTTATCTTATTTTCTTTTTTTCTTATTTTCTTATTTTTATTTTCAAAAAAAAAAATCAAAAATAAATCAAAAAAAAAATAAAAAATCAAAACAAAAAAAAACAAAAAAATATAAACTTAAAAATCTAAAAAAATTCAAAAAACTAAAAAATATTTATATAACAAATATTTTAATTATATATTTATTTTATCATTTCGGCGCGCTTCACTATTGTGAGTGCTAGGGGATCGCACATCTGTCACACTCACTTACCCCCCCCCCCCCTATCACCTGCACATTTTCGCTGAATTTATCTTTTTCGTCTTTTCTATATTATTTTTTGCTATTTTATTCTAACTTTTACAGGTCTTAATTTAACAGGCTTCCCCGAACGCGGTTTAGGGAAGATTTCTAAACCCCTATTTTTAATTTTTTGTACATAACTGCTTTAGTCTTTTTTATATATATATCTCGTTCCTCATACTTAGTGCAATATTGGGGACAATATTGGACTTAAGTATGGGGGTGTTTCCTATTTTCTGCACTTTATTTTCTGCACCAAATCAAAAACCCAAAAAAATTTTGCAAAAATTAAAAACTTCAAAAAAAAATATTTTCATTCTTTAATAATAATAAAAAAAGAAAAAAAAACTTTTCAAAAAAATAATAAAAACATTCGCTCAGCGACGTTCGACTCATCGAACCAACCACAAATAAGAGTCTATTCGCGGGCGATCCTTTTTTTACTTTGTAAATATTTTGTAAATATTCTCGTCTCTTTCCTCTTCTCTTTCCTATCTTGTAAAAATTCTCTCTCTCTTCTTGTAAATATTTCTATAAATAAAAAATTCCAAAAAATTTTTATAACTCAAAAAACATAAAAAAATTTGTATAACCTTTAAAAAAATCGCAAAAAAATGAAAATAAACCCAAAATATCAAAAAAATTAGAAAAACTCAAAAAAATCAAAAAAAATTTATTTTGAATTAAATAATTCAAATACCTCATTTCATAACCTCTTTTCTCTCCAAAATAACCGTTTCGAGTTTATTTATAAGCGAATTTTAATTAATTCTTTATTTACTATTCGTTTATTAATTGTAGCTCGATAGACTTAGATTTTTGGGGTTAAGATTTTAAAGAATTTTTTGTCTTTTTCTTATTATAGGAAACTTATGTTTCTCATTTTCACTTCTAATTTTTTTGAATAAAAGCATGTTTTTATGTTAGAAAATAACATTTATGGATTTCATATTATTTCTACTTATGCTTTTAGAAACGTATGAACGTTCAAATTAAAAAGGCTGCTCTCAAAATTTTTTATTAAACTCTAGTTTTCTTTTAGAAAAAAAATCCCATCCACTTTTTTCATGCCTTAATTGGCATGATTTCCCGCTTCCACCTTTAAAAGATCTTATGTCAATGGGGATAAGATTTCGTCCCATAAACATAGGCACCCAATAATTAAAAAGATTATATGTTACGGAGTAAGAGGATAAAATCCATTACTTCTATACATATATATTGGGTTTATTTATTATTTATGAAATAAAAAAATATATATATGTTAGGAAAATAAGATTTCATTTTCCTAATTATTCAAAAAATTATATGTGGAGGTTTGAGAAAAAAATTACCTCGCCTCAAAAATCAAAGCCCTCTTCATATCAACCAAACCACTTAGCCTATTTTTATGATTGTAGAATTAATTTAAATCTTTTTGAGAGCATAATTTTTAAATTGAATTATTTCCTATCAATTTCATTTTAGCTAAAGTTTTTTCCATAATTTCAATCCATTTTTGTTAAACTAACAAAAATAATTTTCGCTTTCTATTTTTCTCGTATTAGAAGTATTTTTTGAAACAGTTCCTCTATTTATAACATTTTCATAATTTAGGATTTAATTCTGAAACCCCAGAAATTTATTTCGATCTTTCTTACAATTAAGTTAAGCGTTATTTAAATTTAGGATTCTTTTTTATTCCTTATAGGTTCATTTCCAACTTTTGCTCTATAATAGCAAAAGCTTAAGTATAGGGGTATTTGATGAGTTGTAAATATACCTATATTTTTGTATTTTATTTATGTCATTTTACTTTATTTTTGCCTTTTTTTAGTTTGTTTTATTTAATAAATAACTTATTTTTTGTAAATTTTATACTAACTTAATTTACTTTTGTTTTCTGAAATTTTTCAGAAAAATTCAATTTTTTTGAACTGTGATGCCCATGACACCCCCCATCACGCCCATGTTAGGCACTCAACGCCTTCCTCCAGTCGACACTCAACGATTTTACTGTTCAACACTCAACATCATCCAGACACGCCCTAGTCACGCCCGTGTCCAAGACCTGTCACGCCCGTGTCAATGTCGACACTCAATGCCTTTTCAACACTCAACGCTGCCGACATCAGAACTGTCAGCTATCCAAGTCACGCCCCCCAACACGCCCGTGACCAAGCCTGTCACGCCCATGACCTCCACGTGTCCCCTCCAGATGCTTCCAGATCGTCAACCGGCGCTCGAAGATCGTCGACCACTGCTTGACACGCCCGTGTCTGACACCTATCACGCCTGTGATAAACACGTGTCATTCCCCAACCTTCCAGAACGAAGCCAACCAGCCAAATTTGCCAAGTCAAACACGGCTCTGTCTGTCACGCCCCCTGTCATGCCCGTGACCTAGGGCGTGTCACACCCGAAAATTTTGTCTATAAATAATAGCTTTCAGAAAGCTTTCCTGTCCAATTTTTTAACCACTTTTCTTAGGGGAGGTGCTACCCAAATGGATCCAAATGCTTATGTAAGGAGAATTTCTCCCCCTCTCTCTCTTAGTTTGTATTAGCTTTATCATTTTAGCTTTCATGTAATCACTTAGATTTTAATAGAATATGAAATTTTCTTTTCTTTGCATTGTATGAAAATCCATTTGAATGCGCCTACCCAAAGTGATTTTTAGTTCCCTTTTCTATGTTTTTCTTTTTATGTCTTCATTTTATAGCTTTTATAACTCGTTTTGTTTGGGAAATTTTCTGCATTTCTAGCTGTTGTAATGCCCATTTTGTTTTCGTACTCTGCACATGTTTAGGCAAAAATTTCTCTTTTTAGGTTTGTTTTCATTCTTATAGTTTTATAAAAATGTTTAAAAGATGGTTTTTAAATTTTCTTTAACTTAGTTTTTTTTTAGGATCATAAAACTTTTCATTCTCTTTTAGCTTTATTTCCACTTTTTATGCATTTCTATGAAAATATAAGAATGAAAATATTGTCATTTTAATTTTTCGTTAACTTTGTTTTAACTTTAACTTTTTGCCCGTTTAATTTTTATTTCGTCTTTTTACGCATTTCTACCGCATTCTAGCTGTAGAAATGCAGTTGTTTTAATTTTTCAGCATCTTTGTTTTTTTTCTTATTTTTGCAAGTGTGCATGCGTGTATGAGTTAGTTTTATAGCTTTCTTCAATTTATGTAGAGTGTGTGCGTGTGCGCATCTATTTCCGCCTACTCGTTAAGAGTTAAATGGCGCTCTGCTTTCATTTCCTGCCCACTCGTTTGAGTGGGACTTGTCTTTTTATTGCTTTCATTTTCTTCCTACTCACTTGAGTAGGAAAACTTTGTGTGAGTGTGTGTGTTTTCATTTACGTAGAGTACGTGTGTGTGTTTTACTTTCAAGTAGAGTGCATGCGTGTATGAGATAAATTTACCCTCGCCCACTCATTTGAGCCGGGATTCGCATTTACTGCTTTCTTCTCCCGCCCACTCGCTTGAGCCGGGACTCACAATTTTCTGCTTTATTTCCTGCTTTCATTTTACTGCTTTCTTTACATCTTTGTTTACCGCTTTCTAGCTTAAGAATCCCCATTTCGATGATTTGCTAACCGCCCTTAGCCCTCAATATCAAAGAGCATTGGGACAGATAAAGTAGCTTTAAATAATTAATGATCCTATTTTTCAGTTTAATTAAATTTATTAAGGTTTGCCCCGGGTTAACGACGCGTAGGACCGCATATCGATGTGCGGGCTCTATTTTCGTTATCCATATGCAACGCCGAGAGGCCGTGCGTATGGACCGATCACCCTTGGGTAAAGAGAGCTCTGCGCTAACCCTCGAGATAGGAGGCGCGTGACTCTACCGGATTGGGTTCCCTACCCAATAGCGGGGTTCTTAGCGTAATGCAGGAGTTAAGAGGAATCCTTCGTCGGTCTAGCGATCGGTCGAATAGTCTTAGCGTTCAGGTGAGCGATATCCCTAGACCAAGGTGAGCTCATATCTAAGGAACCTCCACGGCTGAGTCTCCGCCTTAATTAATTTGAAATTTAGGATCTCTTTTTATTAAAAGTTATTTTAGTTCAGTTCTCCTTTTGTATCGTCGCGCTGAGTTCTTCATCGGCTTTCTGCACTTCATTTCCTGCTTTCTTTATTTCCCGCATTTATTTCATGTTTTATTATTGTGTATTATTATTATTATGCAGCTTTTATGTTTTTTTGCCATTTTATTTTTTAAAAACCAACTAAAATATTATCGGTAGAATAATAGGCTTTCAGGGAAAGAGTAAAAATAGCTAAGCCGGCTCCGAGAACAATACGACCCCGATATTCCACACCAGAATATCCTGTACTACATGTGATAGGTGCACTTGCCTACCTTTCATTAAAACTCGTTTGAACCGCTTTTTTTATAAATAAATAAAATCACTTTCATCTTTTCTTTTTTCCTTTAAAAATAAAAGGCGGGTTTTGACCACATCATTGTGCCTCAATTGGATCCTAATCTTTCCTACGTTGAGGTTCCTGTTCGTATTCTGGATACTCAAGATCGAGCGTTGCGGAGAAAAACCATACTAATGGTTAATGTTTTTTGGCGAAACCAAGATGTGGAAAGCGCCACTTGGGAGTTGGAGTCAGTTATGAGGGAGGCTCATCCTCATCTGTTCTCCTAGTTGATTGGTATGTAATATTTTCAATAACCCTTGGTTATTTATTTTTCTTTTGTAATAGAGGTTTCATGCGTAAAGTTTCGGGACGGAACTTTCTTTTGGGGGAGTGGCTATAACGGCCCTGATTTTTCGATATTTGGTTTAATTCATTATCTTGTATGTTTTTGACGTCAGGGCATTACGTTGATGTGTGTTTGGCATATGTCATTGTTAGAGCATGATTTTGGCTCTTAGGTTTTTCTATGTATGGCTGGGTTTAGCCTGTTTGCAAGATTCCCTAGCGAGTCGGGTCTGTTTTAGTGACTCGGTGAAGCCTCTTTGGGAAAGCTTGTGTTTTGTCTTTGGGAGGTGTTTGCCCAAGTTGGGTTCGTCGAATCTTAATTTTGACTGCGTCGTTGGGTTTGTAGCGTCGGTATTTAGCTACGGTGTGATTTTTGTATAAATCTGTGTTGGCAAAAATTTTGGGTCGTTTGGACCATTATTTAATAATATACTATTATAATAAAACTTATATTTCTAAGTATAAATAACCTTGTGAATAGACAAACCCTATTCATCGTCTTCTTCTTGAAACCGTCGGCTGTTACGGGAAGAGTGAGAGCGGCGGTCTCTTATAAGCTTTCGGCCATCGATTTCTGGAGTGTTGGTGCTCGAAATCATCTTTGGAGAGTAGATTTGGGTAGATCTCACCTAGATCTACGTTTCTATAGTGAGATTTTCTCATTTCGTTAAATTTTGGGTGTTAGGAATTTCGTTTTGACCCTCATTCATCCTGCAAAGTTCAGAAAGTGTTTCTTAGGTGATCTTGCAGCCAGATTCTTGAGGAGCGTTTGTGTGGCCAGATTCGGCGATTTGAGGCAAGTGGTGGTCCCCCCCCCCTTGCATGTTTTTATTTCACATTTTCTTGATTTCCTCCCAGTATAGAAGGCAAATTAGGGTGGGATCTCCTCCATGTCAAATTCGTTTTCTATAAATCTTTGGGCAAGTTGTTGGATCAAGCGCATACCCAACTGTTCCAAAAGCCCGGACTGTTGGAAAGGGCGCTACTGAATTTCTTTAATAAGTAGCAGAGCGCCATGGGTCAAGTGAAGGAACGCCGGACCCAACAATCCCCCCCCCCCGGCATCCAGCACAACTCGTCGGCTCAGAGGTGGGGTTACCACATGGCCCACATGGCTCAGAGGTGGGGTTACCGCATGTCCACGGTTGCCCCACCCACACAGGTAGAAGTGAAAAATCAGGATTTAATAGCGCCCCCCCCCCCCCCCCGTCTTAAACCCGTGACCTCCTCTGATACCAAATGTTGGATCAAGCGCATACCCAACTGTTCCAAAAGCCCAGACTATTGGAAAGGGCGCTACTTAATTTCTTAAATAAGTAGCAGAGTGACACTGGTCAAGTGAAGGAACGCTGGACCCAACACAAGTGGTGATTTACACCCTTGCCAAGCTTTCATGTTACTATTTCTGTCCTAGTAGGCCGAATAGTGCTTAGCTTAGCAGTAAACTAGTGGGTGTGGTGAGGGAGCATTGTTACAGGAGAAATATCTTCCTGTGTGAGCATAACAGTAATTTGTTCTTTGTCTAGGTTTGGATATTGTTAAAAAAATATTAATACTATTAATTTAATAATTGAAAAATTAGTGGTTATTGTAAGTCTAATATCCTTTGTTTAGATAGGATAGCACTTCTGCCAATTTTTTGTATTAGGCGTTGAGTATAGCCTTAGCACTGATATTCAGTTTCTAGCCTAAGTATAAAAGCGTTGAGTGTGTTGTACACACTCAACGTGGCATTGAGTTTGTTGAATACACTCAACAACATCAGATTGTAACGCTAAGTATAAAAGCATTGAGTGTGCTGCACACACTCAACGCAACATTGAGTGAGTTTAAGACACTCATTTCCATCAGAATTTAATCTAAGTATAAAAGCATTGAGTGAGCTGACTTCACTCAACGCGGCGTTGAGTGTGTTGAATGCACTCAACGTCATGCTAAGTGTTTGAGCGGTCATGGGTAAAAGCTTTGAGTGCGCTGACTTCACTTAATGCGGCGTTGAGTGTGTTGAAGACACTTAATGCCATCGCTTAATTTGTTGTCTAAGTAAGAAAGCGTTAAGTGAGTGGTATTCACTCAATGCGGCGTTGAGTGAAGCCTCGCCATGTAGGAATTTTAAGTCTAAGTCAAAAAGCATTGATAGCATTGAGTGGACTCAACGCGGCGTTGAGTGGACTCAACGCTGCGTTGAGTGGACTCAATGCGGCGTTGAGTGGACTCAACGCGACATTGAGTGTTTTTTTTTCACTGAGTTTAGTTGGATAGCGTCGAGTGCGTTGACTGCACTCGACGTGGCGTCGAGTGTACTCGACGCTTTTCCGTGAACTTAGAATTATTTCGTCGATTCTTGTCTAATTCCGTGGGAATGGGCCTCAGGGTGAATTTGAAGTTTTCTTCCTCATTTTAGCAGAATAAACTAGTGGTTGGTTGAAGTTTTACCAGTGCATAGATGTTAGGGCCTTTGGTGCCCGGTTTTGTGCATCTTTAACCTATGTGGGTTGGTGGCTGCTGGTGTGTTGGGAAGGTCCCTTCCACCGTGTGTTGCGACTGCTGGTGTGTTAGGTAGGTCCCTTCCACCGCAGGTACCGGTTTTTCCCCGGTTTTGGGTGTGTCGAGGCATGAGACCACCTTTTCTTGGGCCCAATGAAGCATTACTATTGGTGTGTTGGGTAAGTCGCTTCCACTGTAGTTTGTTGGGTAGGTCCCTCCTACTTCTTGTGTCAGGCCTTGCTGGTGTTTTTGCTCTCTAATGATGAATTGACCGATTTCTTTTCATTTATGCACGTATTTACGCTTATGTTATTTAAGCCTTGATCCTTATAGCACTTGGTGCAACTTGGGATGTTTTAGATTTGTGAGTTCCTTCTTCCCTTTTTTTGGCTTAAATGTTGATGATTCCTTTTAATCATCTAGTCATGGGCTGGTAACCCTTTTGACATTTTGTTATCTATTGATTGAATTCTATTGCCACTTGTATTTTCTTGCTGAGGTATTCTTTTTTTAATGCCTCTGGTTCAGGGCAGTAGCCGGGTGAGCGGCTAGGTTTGGAAGTTTGCTAGTGGACTGCTATTTTGTAGAGGTTTTCCTCACTGTAGTGAGGTAGTGTTTTGTTACTTTCATATTAGTACAGACATACATGCTCTCCAGTGGGTTCGTGTCAGGTTGTTAACACCCACTGGGGGTTTTCTTTTGAATGCTAATTACTTTCCTAAGCTGCCTAGTTGGCCAGTTTTGTGGTTGTGTTTACTTGCTCGCTGGGAACTTTTATGTTAGGGTGCATGTTAGGTATTTTAACTTAT
Organism: Platanthera zijinensis; assembly: GCA_039513925.1. Taxonomy (NCBI): domain Eukaryota; kingdom Viridiplantae; phylum Streptophyta; class Magnoliopsida; order Asparagales; family Orchidaceae; genus Platanthera; species Platanthera zijinensis. The sequence goes on from CM077086.1 coordinate 146,828,461, forward strand.
AAAAGCATTACTTCTCATATTTCATACATTCAATCTTTCTAAAACTAAAATGCTATTTTCTAACTAACGTAAAGACTATTTCTATACTTATAATAAATCTAGAGTCGTGTATACCGCGAGTTGTCCTTCGGGGATGTTTATGCTCGTGCAGGATGTTAATTCAACATAATCAAAGTATTTCTGGTGCGTATAACTATACTTTTACTCATGGACTAGCTGATCCACTGTGCCGAGGGATATGACCATCTAAACTTAAATTGGTTTTTTCTTAATAACTTATTGATTTCAAATAAACTGTAGAGTTTTGAGTCTTGCTTGTGCGCCTGGAGTTATCCCCTACACAGCGTGGCATCACGGCGTGTATTTTATCTTGCTCTGATATAACTTAAATGTTGAGAAAATGCGGGTTGTGACAACCGTGCACGGAGTCAGCACAAAAAAACACTAAGTCCATTTGGCGTATATACTCGATGAATCGTCGGAGTCACTTGACGAATCATTGATTGCATTAAGTCCATTACACAAGTCATCTCTACTAATATGCGAGTCCTTTTTACGAACATCTTGACGGATTTTACAAGTCCAATCGAGTTCACTCGATGAATTCGCCGAGTTCTCTCGACGAATTCACTGACCTTCTCGGGTTCACTTAAAAATTTCACGAGTCCTTTCGACGAACATTTAGACAGATTTCACAAGTCCAATTGATGAATTCGACAAGTCCACTCGACGAATTCACAGGTCTTCTCGATGATTTCATTAGTATTCTTGATAAAATCACTCCAGGCCTGTTCTAACCATCATCCCATGGACTTTGGGTTCTCTCCTAACATTTTCTATCGAATCAAGCCACCACAGTGACACCAAAACACACACACAAGGGATATAGCTCGAAATGGGATGTTATATGAGGTAAGGCTTATGCCTGAGATAGGATCTTTGTAAAGATCTGAGGTAGGAGACATGTTGGGTCTCTGAGCTATAGGAGTTAGAAGAATCTGAGTTGTAGGGTTGTCTAGCCTTAGATTGGAGACCAATGTTATCTCTTAGGAAGGATTATGTTCAACTTGAGCTGTAGTAGTGAAGAGCACTCTGAGTTGTAAGATCTCGGGAAGGGATCTAAGGTGTAAGATGTGTTTGATCTGAGTACTATAGAAGTTGGCTGAATCAAGCTCACTGCTAGAGAGGTGAAGGGGGAAAGTGGATGTACCCTAGATAGGGGAACCACTATAAAATTCTTTGTGTTGTGTGTGTTCTTGAATGCTAACCAACTAACATAAACACACATCAAGATCAACCTCTAAAAATACTTAAAAGAATCAAAAGTAACCTATTCACCCCCCCCCCCCATCGAGGTGTTTATCTACCCTTAAAATACTTTCAAGAATAAAGCCAGGCTTGTTGCTTAATGTTACTGATATGAAGAAAGAATAAATTTCGATCAAACCTTTTCTCTGATGGCTAGAATTGAAGCAATCATATTGTTCCTAGCGTATGATGCACACAAAGGTTTTAAAGTCTACCAAATGAATGTGAAGTCAGCCTTCCTCAATGGCAATTTAAAGGAGGAAGTATACGTAGAATAACCCCCAGTTTTTGTCATTCCAACCCTTCCTAATCTTATCTATTTCCTTAATAAAGCATTATATGATTTAAACCAAGCTCCTATAGCTTTGTATGAGATGCAATCTAGCTTTCTTCTTTTTAACAAGTTTTCAAGTAGAAAGATAGCTAAGTCATTGTTTCTTAGGGAAGTAAAAGGCAAGATCTTGCTAGTATAAATATATGTCGGTGATATTTTATTTGTATCTACACACAACAACCTTTTCAAAAAGTTTTCTAACTTGATGTAAGGGAAGTGGGAAATGAGCAGTATGGGTAAGCTGAAGTATTTCTTAGGGCTTCCGGAGAATAAATCTAAAGATGGAATTTTCATCTCTTAAACGAAGTTCACCAAAGAATTACTTAATAAATTCGAAATGGAGAATGCAACCTCTATGAGGACTCCAATGGATTCAACTACGTCTTTGGATAAGGATGAGAAAGGGAAACCATTTAATGATACCAAGTACAAAAGTATAATGGGATCTTTGCTCTACCTTACTGCAAGTAGACCAGATATAATATTTTCAACATGTGTTTGTGCTAGGTTTCAGGTGAAATTTAAGGAATCTCATTATGCTGTGATAAATAGTGTTTTGAGATACCATAAAGGCACACCGAATCTTGGCTTATGGTACCCAATAAGTAATGACTATAAGCTAATTAGTTTTTCAGATGCTGACTTTTTAGGAAGCAGGGATGACAAGACAAGCACTTCCGGATTTGTTAATTCCTTGGAAAGAGTCTTATCTCATGGAGTAGCAAGAAACAAAATTGTGTAGCAATTTCAGCTATTGAGTAAGATTACATCTCTGTAGGCAGTTGTTGGGCACAAATTCTATGGATAAGGAATCAACTTGAGGACTACAACTTAAAGTTGAAGAAGATTACAATATTTTGCGACTCATACAGTGCAGTAACAATTGCTAACAATCCAATCTCTCACAGCCGGACAAAGCATATCGTGATACGCTATCACTTTATCCAGGAGCAGGTGGAGAACAAGGAAAACAATCTTTTTTATGTCTCGATGGACAAGCAGGTTGTATATATTTTCACAAAGCCGTTTGATGAAGGCAAGTTCACCTTCTTCAAAATAGAACTTGGAATGCTCAACAAGGAATCTGTCCACGTGAAGAAATTATTTTCAAGTTTATGCAAGTACTCGTGAAATAAATCAGAAGAACTAAGTTTTTTTGACGAATTGACGGGATATCTCGACGAATCGACGAGACATCACAAGTCCTTTCGAAGAATTAGATGAGCATTCACATCAGCTTTTGACGAATGTACTTAAGTATACTTTCTTTATTATTAGATCCAAAGAATCTTTATCGAATATTCAAAGGTACATGCCTCTTCGTTTTCCACAAAATAAAATATGTATATAAATGTTTTAAAAGACATTACGAGACTTTACGCAAACTTTACGAAACCCTTCATCAAACCGTGCTTCCGACTCTTCGTTTTTCCACTTCTTCTTTGCTCTCTCCCGTTAAATCTTTTCCAGTTCTCGGGATGTCTCGAAGAGGAGCAGGAAATCTTCAAGTTGGAGGAGAGCAAGTTAGGTTAGGTTTTGCTGATACTTCAGATGAATTTCGCAACATCATTCTACTTATGGAAACCGCCGGGTTGTCGTTCGTTCTGGAAATGGAATGTCGGGTATTGGAAAAAGAAGTTATTGACTTTTACAAGAATGTAGAGATGAAGCATGAAGGGAGCGTTCGGAATTTTTAGGTTTGAATGAAGACAAACTTTCTAAATCAATTTTTGTAGATGCCAGAGGTAGAGGAAGAAGATGAACTTACTGATGAAGACTATAATATAGCCTTATCTTTCGGTGATCAAGGGAAGAAATCAACTACAATTCAAAGGAAAGAGATTAATGATGAAGGAAAGTTGTTAACTGACATTCTCTGGAAAGTGTTTCTATACAAGACCGGTTCGTATGATTATGCTTTAAGAGATATGTTCAGGTTGTCGATAGCTATTATTTGCAGAATTAGTATAAATGGGGAATCGTCCTATTCGACAGAATAAAGGAATGCTTCATGGCACCAAACTTTGGAAGAATCATCACTCTCTATCTTAATTAACTGGACAAGAATCAATTTGATAAGTCTATTGGAATGCAGATCCATCAATTCAAAAAATTAGGCTCGTCAATTTTTGCTAGATGGGAAAGGAGAAATCCCAGGCAAAGTGCAGAGAGAGATGTTGGTGAAGGTTCTGGTATACAGGATAGACCTAACCCTGCATCCGTGGAGAAGGTTGTGTCTTTACCTCCCCCCTTGAAGCAACTAGGAATGTTGGTGTGGTTGCTGAGAGGGAGAACGTAGAAGTATTTGTTAAAGGAAATGTTGTAGTACCTGATATTGTTGAAGAAACCCCTGCTAAAGATACAATTCCTAGTGGTCAGGCTACTAAAGAGCTAGTTATTCTAGAAGATGTCAGAGCTGAGTTGGGATCCACATTTGGTGGAGTCTCATATTTAAAGGAAGTTCTTGCTGAGAAGGAACTTCCAACAGAGGCTGAGGGGGAGACATTAGTAGAAGGCTTTCCTCAAGAGGACCTCAGTGTTGTTAGAGCATCTAGTGAGGGGGAAGCTGCGGTAGGGCCTTCTGCCCAAGAACCACTAATTCCTTTCCTTCTGCTCAAGGACCTTCTATCTCCAGGGGGAGATGTATCTATCAGTATTGAGACAAATATTGACAGTTTTGAAACTCCCAGATCTCAGGGTGAGAGTGTGTAAGACCCTCTTTTTTTTGCTTCACCATCGGTTCTTATGCCCAGAATTGTCGCTTTGCGGTAACACCAACAGCACGAAGGTTGTCACTACAAAACGCCGATCCTGTTGACCATATCGATCACAGAAGAAGGTAGAAGTACAAATGAAAAAATATAAGTCCAAGTCCACAAGATCACATAAATTATAGAATCACACTAGTAAGGTGTCCACATAATAAAAACAGAATAACAACAACAGAAATAATAAATGGGCTCCTGCCCAGTACATCACATCCTCACGAAAAATCACTCGTGGAAGCAAAGCTATTGTAGACACTCACTGTCCCGGTAGATGGTAATCCTATGCTAGAATTGCCCACCTCCAACTATACCGGCCTTTGGTGGTGCTGCGTCTCATGGTGCTGCTCCTCGATCCCCTAAAATGATATGGTCCACCGATCGTTAGTCAAAATACTAAGTCAACGATCCCCCACCCCTCCCCCTGTGACTCCTAGGCACCGGGCAGGAGGATTGAAGAGAAAGGACACCAAGGCAGAAGATATCAAAGCTTGTAAAAGAAGCCTTAAGTTAATAGTTATATAAATATGTAAAGAAAGCTAAGCGATTATATATATAACATGAAGTTTGGAACAATAATGATAAGAGGTAAATAATAAAATGTACATCTAGCTACCACAGGTAAAACATTAACCTTAACTTATATGAATGCTCATACAACCTTATAAGATAAGGGTTCTTTCGCAAGGCTCCCATTATATAAGTTATCCCATACTAGTTTATATGATGGGGTGTCAGGTTATATGCAGGTATGTGTGATGTGATATGTCATGCCATGATGAGTGCAACACACACACACATGACTCTACGTGCACAGACCTTTAGTTCCCCGATTTTGGAAGCTAGCTTCACTCCTAGAAGACTCTGTAGTGGTAAACAGAGATAGTGGGTTAGGCAACCCCACTCCTAGGCGGGTAACCGCACTACCAGGCCTAGCCCTTACATACTCCTCTGAAGGACACACCAGAGTCACCATGTACTAATGCTGGCAAACACGCCAGTCTTTCGTGGTCAAGTGTTGGGTCACTAGGTAAGGATCTCCACAGACACTAGCAAGCCAGTCGCAACCAATACACCCTCCAGAGTCATCATCCCTCTGTCATTGAGATGACTAGAGCGAACTGAAGACCCGTCACTTTTATGCACATGTACACATATTATTCCTGAGTTCCCGAGCCCACAGCTTTTTGGACTAACCAGTTCTTATCAAACAGCACCGAGCCTTAATCTCGCAGGACCAAACCATCCTTTCTCACCAGTACTACCTTTCCATTTAAGAGTGATGAACGTGTGTGCTCCTTATTTACTCTGATTAGTCTTATCATGTTTATATAATTCTATGACTTAGTGTTAGTCTTGTACTTCCCGAGGTCTAACCTGTGAGGGGCTCGTAGCGGTACTAGGAGGTACAATGGGATGACACCGCAAACCTCCCTTTCTAAAGACACTTATTCTTATTGGTATCTACCCATAAATCACCCCTTTTACTTGTATTACTCTAGTGGCCAATGGTGAGTTTTTCTCACGAGGAAAGCTAGTGTTCTGTTGAACACCACGCACCTCTTAAGCATACTTCTTCCATACTACCAAGAGATGCATGGAGGGTACTCCTTCCCTCCTCACCACGTGGTCGATCCCTACACACACTCCTTAGTTGAATCCCAACCTCATTCACCTAAGTGACCTCAAGCATCAATCTAGGCTACCTAAAGACCAACAATCCTTGAAATCAAGGATTGAGACACATGATGCACCCTCATGACCCCATTGTATTCCTATGGTCAATGATGTAACATCCCATTTCCAACCAGACCCCTAGGAGTGGTTTTTTCATGACTAGGTCATGACAAAACCCTAGAAAGCCCAAGGAGACCAAGTGACCCAGAATCAGGGCGAAAATCACCTTGGTCTGTAAGTAGTAGATCAGATATTCACTTAAAACAGATTTCAGGGCAGGCGTTGAGTGCGTCGAGTGCACTCAAAGCCATAAGCTGGATGGCGTTGAGTGAGTCTAGTGCAATCAACGTCGTAAGCGGAATGGCATTGAGTGCGTCGAGTGCACTCAATGCCATGGGCTGAATGGTGTTGAGTGTGTCGAGTGCACTCAACGCCATAAGTTGAATGGCCTTGAGTGCGCTGACTGCACTCAACGCCATCTTGTCATGGGTTGAATGGCGTTGAGTGTGTCGAGTGCACTCAATGCCATAAGCTGAATGGCGTTGAGTGCGCTGACTGCACTCAAATCCATCTTACGTGGGCTGTATGGCGTTGAGTTCGTCGAGTGCACTCAATGCCATAAGCTGAATGGCGTTGAGTGCGCTGACTGCACTCAACGTCATCTTGCCATGGGCTGAATGGCATTGAGTGAGCTGAGCTCACTCAATGCCATAGGTTGGATGGCGTTGAGTGAACTGAGCTCACTCAACGCCGTTGTACTTAGATTATTTCCTGGCGTTTTTGGTCTGTATGCTGGTTCAGCTGAACCGGGCCGTTTCGGCAAGTGGGCCAGGATGTCTTAAATTAGTCGTTTCTCCATTAATACCTAATTAAGTCTTATTTAAATAAATTTTTACCAGTCAAGTGGAGGAAATGCCACATGGCCAACGGTTATGAAGGTGAACAGCCACGACCATGGCCGAGAGTCGGCTTTCATGGCCACTAATATCGCTTGAATGCCTTGGCATCCTTTCACTCTTCTTTTAACGACTGGATTCAACTCCCCTAGGGAAGAGGAGGAGTTTCCAGCCATTACCATGCTGGTTTGAAACGTGTTCATCCCCCCACCACCATGGCCGAAATTGCTTTTAAGGACCATTAATGGCCACCATTAGTTAGACCTCCTCCTCCCTCCCCCTTTTACTGAATTAAAAGCTTACCTATACCTCAAGCATTCATTTTCACACTTTGCTCGAAGGATACGAGAGATTTCTGTGTGCTGTTGAAGAGCGTCGGCGACACCTCCACCACTAATGGCTTTCGGTCAATCGGCACGCCTCCAACCCGTGAAAAATGTCCTCCCTTCCTCTCTCTCTCTCTCTACGGGTAGATATTAGCCTTCTTTAGGATTAAGAATCGGGCTCAACTGAGCCCGATCGGGAAGAGGTGGTCTTCCTGGTTTTTCCGCAAAAAAAAGAAGAGACATCTCGGGCAGCATCTGGAATGCACTCCAGGTCAGGCTAATCTCAGCCCTTGGCTGGAGGAAGAAGACGATCCCAGCATTGTTGGATCTATAGCAAGATGTGTGCTGATTAAATTTATTAATTCCTTTTATCCAAATTTTTGTCCCGTTTTTTGGATGATTTTTTAAATAATTATTAAAAATAGGTAGGCTCCACTACTGGAAATATTACCAACATTAATGTTGTAGGCCGTGAAGTCTAGTTTTATTTAAAATTTATTTGGACTCATTTGGGTAAGTGGTTCGACCACAGAACCCATTTTGGTGGAGTCTATACCTAGGCTAGACCAGATAGTATTTTGAATGCCCCCACCAATCTAGACATCCAAATGACCTGACATTTTTGATGGGGCTCACTATTACCTATAACTAGAACATATCCAAAAATTTGGATTTTTGGGAAACATTTTTCTATAGTTTTTGGAAAAAATTAATAATCTTTATACAATTTAATTAGGTGTCTTAAATAGCTCAAAAACCCCCCAATATTTTGGAGGGTGATCTTGGGTGATGTCATAAGGCGCTTGTAAAAAGCTCAGCCCAGTAGGTTTGATTTGAATAAGTTTTGGTGTGACCAAAGTTTGGTCTCCTAAGGGATAAATTAGGGCAAGGAGTATTTACGACTTGGAAGAGCCAATTCTCACCCAAATTGGTTGGGACCTTGACCAGATCCCCATGGTCAGTAAACACACCCTCTCATGGAGTTTGAGATGGATTGGGTGGGTTAGCCCTAGGACCCTTGTTCAAACACTAAGGCTGGACTTTGGGAGTTTGTGAAGGACATAGGGTGATATGTCTTTGTATGGACTTGGTATTTAGAATAAATTCTTGTAGGGTGGTTAATGGCCCTAGGAAGTGATTGGGTAGTGGTTGGACACAAATACCCCACATAAACTACTTAATAAGTATTTAGGTCTTTGCACCCTAGGAATTTTATAATGAGTCATGTGACCTTGATTCATAGTGAAACTTTGGCAGGAGTTTTTCCATAGTGATTTTCATGTCTGGGAATTTTTTTATGAATTATAGATCAATAAATATATTACTTCATAACCATCAAATTGTACTTTCAACTTAGAAATTTCTTATGAATTAACCACTCACTGGAATCTTATGAAATTTAGTCAGAGGACCTTTTATGAGGTTATAAAGCTTTGTAGATTTTTGTGGAATTTTTGGAAGTCTTGTTGTATGGGTTGCTTCACAAAGTGATATTTTTCCATGTAAAATAATTTGAATTAATTTTGGTACTTAGTAGGCTTGAAAAATTATGATATTTGCTCAGAGGTCCTATTTGGTCACCCTTAAGATTCAGTAATTTTTCTATAATTATCTGATGATAAATTGTATTACTTCCTTCTTTATCCATGATTGTTGGAATTACATTGGATTAATTAGTTAGAAGCCAAAGCATTTAAAGAAAATTATGGAAGTTGATATGTATGTTAATTCGCTGTTATCTAATGTTCATAAATTTTTGGTGGCCATTACTTGAAAAAATATCGTACATCATGTTCAATTCAAGCATGGATTAGTTTGGAAAGAAATTAATTAAATATCAAACAAATTAGGGAAATGTGAATTTCTAGATTTAGCCTAATTATGTCATGATAGACTCTAGTAAATAACTTTGGTCATTTGGATAAATATTTTGAGTACTTTCCCTTATATACATCATATAGCTTAGGATAGTCTGCGTTTAGTAAAAACTGCAGGAATCATATTAGGGTGCAAAAGTGAACTAAGGGAGATGGGATATTAGTGTAATGGGTTGTTAAGTGATATGAGGAGTCATGATGAGGAGTGAGAAGTCTTGCTAGTGTTTAGAGGTGCTTGGGGACGACAAAACATCGTCTACCCCATATGAGAGAAAGAGTCAAATACACTAGGGTTAGACCCAGTATAATATTAAAAGGGATCGGGAAAAGGGTAATAACCAATAATATTAAGTGTCTTGTGAAAGGGAACGATGGGCTTCAGCTACCATCATAGTTCCTAGTGCCCTTTGAGAGCCCTTCACGGGGTTGCCAGGGGCAGTCCTGGGCTAACGTAAATCGTAGGAATAATAAACTAAAAGAGAAATTAGTATAACTAGGGTTTCACATTCACACACCTCGGTAGCTCGGGAGGTTGACTTGGTTGGTTTGGTTGCCATCCGAACGGTAGGTTCGGAAGGTAGATGCACGGATGAGATAGTCCGGGGAGCCGGTGGCTCGGAAGGTTTTGGATATAGAATAAGGTGGTGGGTCTTCGGTATTTGCGGTCATTCACACTGACGTCGATACGATGACTCGACGGTGTGGGACACTTAGCTAAAGAAAGTCTGGTGGATATAGCCAGCATCAATATGCGGATACTCTAGGTTTTGTTCTTCAAGGGGCATACAGAAGGGCTAGGCCCGGTAGTGTGGATACCCACCTAGGAGTGGGGGGGCCGACTCACTGTCTTCGTTTGCCACTACGGAGGTTCCTGGGAGTGAAGCTAGCTGCCCGAACAGGGGGAACTAAAGGTCTGGGCACATAGAGTCGTGTACGTGAGTTGCACTTGCATGAATCATGGCATAGCATTTCACTACACTCATATTTGCATATAACCGACACCCCAACTTATAAATCGGTATGGGACTTTTTATATGATGGGAGCCTTGCAGAAGACCCCTTAACTTATAAGTTTGTATGGGCATTCATATAAGTTAAGGTTACTTACTTGTTCTCTACCTTGTCTTTTATTACATTTGCTGCTTATTTTACTTGTTTACTTTACTGCTCATTGAAAGTGAGGCTAAGATCTATCTCAACTCTAGAGGGGGGTGAATAGAGTATTTTTAAAATAATTTTTCACAGTTGAAATCAACAGCACATATAAAATTCAATTTATGATATAGTGTAGAGTGCTAGTAAGAAGTTAAAAACTAAGAAGTAAAAAGCACAGCACACAGCAAACAAATCACACAAACAAACCAGAAGACACAAGGAATTATAGTGGTTCCCCAAAAACCTGGGTACATCCACTCTTCTACCACCCTTGGTAGGAATCCACTCAGGATGAGTTGATCAGGTGTCCTGACACCAATGAGCTTTTGATAAGGTGCCCAAAAACCAAAACTAGATTTTTTGATAAGGTGTCTTGCCACCACTGAGTTTTGACAAGGCTCTCAGAACCAGACAAAACTTTTGAAGGGAGTTCAAGAACCCTTTTACAGCAGGAAAAGAAAAATAAGAGTGAAGGGTGTCTTCTCTGTTCTCAATCAAATGAGAGAAGCACAAGTGGATTGGTGATGTCAAAGCTCCCCCTGAGATGTAGAAAAGTTCAGGAAAAGAAGCTTTGCTCTAGGGTGATAGGTCTTCAGAACTTTGATCTCCAGCACAGGATGGTTTCAGCAAGAAGGCTGAAGGTAAGGTGTCTGGAGTTCTGAGATGAGATTGTGAACACTTTTCAATCAGCAAGAAGATTTTTGAGTCACAGTTCTTCTGTTGTTCTTCTGCTATCAGTATATTCTATTCTGTGTGTTCACTTCTGTATATCTTCTTCTTGTGTATTCTCTAAATCTTAATAACACAGAAGAAAGGAATAATAATTTTCTGACGTTTCCTTGTCCAAAATTAGCCGTTGGGAGTCATAAATGTCTTCCAAAAATAGTCTTGTCTTCTAGAGGAAAGTCCAGCAAACATTCTCTGAATAATTCCTTGAAACTTGCTCCAGAAATAAAGACAAACGGCTGGGAGATCTTCTGACATAAATGCTGATAATATTCAAAAAACATTCCAATTATAAGCAGCATTTGAATTCCTGAAAGCGTCGATCTCTCCAAAGAAAACGTCGATCTGAGCTCTACGATCGTCGAACTGAGCTCAGAGATTAAATGGACAAGCAGACAGAAAACGTCGATCTGAGCTCTACGATCGTCGAACTGAGCTCAGAGATCTGAGAAATAACTTTAGGGAGGGATCGTCGAACTGAGCTAGAAGATAGTCGAGGGGAGTTCGACGACTCAGCAGAAGCTAGACAAAAGCAGATAGTCGATCTGAGCTCGAAGATCGTCGACCGGAGTTCGATGATTTATTGAAGATGAGCTCAGAGAGCGTCGAACGGAGTTCGACGATTCGTCGACCTTAGCTCGACGAAAATTGCCTTAGACTAAGCTCTTCAACCTTGATCTTGGAATGATCCTGGGGGCAGCTTCAAACCTAAGTTCTAAGCCCTAGACTCATTCTAATGTTGACCTTTTCAACTATACAACTAGGTCAACTGGGATTCCTAAGACAAGCATAGTGATCCTTACCCAAATTAGTAATAGGGTGTTCCAACAATCTCCCCCTATTTGGGTTAGGATTACTATTTACAGACAATCATAGGAAATGAAAAGCATACAACAATACATAAGCTAATACAAAATGCAGAGAAGATATATAGCAGTAAAGCAGATCACAGATAAATATCAGCAGATATCCAAAGGTGGATGAAATGTTTAGCTTACACAGTTCACTTCCTTTCAGATCCCTTTTTAAATAAAATTTCTCTATTTGGATTCTGACTTTCTTTCTTTGACCTTCTGTCATCCTCTGCACCTAGAGAAGTTTGAGATTTGGGCCTTGGAACAACAGCCTCAGGGTGCAGCTTCATATAGTCTTCTGGATTGAAAAATTTCCTTGATGCATATCTTTCCAGTTCTTTCTTTCTCTGCTCTGATAAGGTAGTTATGTTTTAAGTATCCTTGCCTTGTTCTCTGGCCTTTTTTATTTGATCAAGGGCAGCCAATTCTTTCATTCTGGCTGTCCAGGATACAGGGTTGTTCTCAGGATCTTCAAAAGGAATAGGAGATTCATATCTGTTGATGATTTCAGAAACAGTAGAAGGAGTCCTGGAAACAATTGTGTCTTTCAGCTTGTAAGGAAAAGGACCTGAAGAAGGGTCAGGGTGACCTTGTCCTTCCCTTTGATAGGATCTTTGTTCTCTTTGATTTCCTCTGTAATTACCCCTTCTGGGTTGATATCCTCTTTGATGCTGTCCCCTTTGATATGATCTTTGATAATATTGGGAAGAACCGTGTCTAGAGATTGGAGCTTGAGGGGCTGAACCTGAGCCAGAATCTGGAGGAGGAGGAGGAGGAGGCTGATATTGAGAAGATCCTTTTTCATATTTGTCAAGCTTCCTCTTCTTCTTCATAGCTTTCAGTTGATTTTTGGAATATTGCATCCAAGGCTCAGAGATGGGGCAGTCATGCAGGATGTAGTATGGAATATCATTTGAGTCTTTGGCTTTGGCAGGAGGGACTGACATCATTGCTTTACTTCTGGCTTTTCTCTTCTTGGCAATAGTTCTAGCAGAATCATCAGAATCAGTCCTGTATTGGTCACTCTCAGAACTTTGAGTTTGATCATACAGATCATCAATTCTTCTGATAAGCTCTTCTTGAGCTTTAAGTTTTGCAGAAACAGCAGGAGCAGGAGGAGAGAGAGCAACAGCAGAGCAGGCAGAAACAGGAGCAGACACTGGAGCAGGAGCAGCAATTTCATCAGCATCAGTTGCTGGAATCATTTCTATATCAGCAGTAGCAGCAGTAGCAATTTCAACAGAAAGAGGCACAGTGGCCTTAGTAGCAATTGAAAGAGGCACAGTGGCCTTAGTATCAGCATCAGAGATATCCACAGCCTTCCAGGATTTGATGTAGGAATCAATATGGCTTGGATCACAGGTAGCTATAGGCACAATGGCCTTAGACAAATCTTCAGCAGGAGTTGCAGGCAGACAACTGAAATGGACTGTATCAAATATAGATAGCAGCCTCTGCAGATTCAGTGCAAAAGCACATCCAAGAGCTGGAGCTGGAGCAGACATAATATCAGCAGCTGGCACATCCACTTCTTCATAAGGCATCTCCCCCTGCCTTGGTTCAGAGAAAGATGAATCAAGGCACACAGAAGATGGGATAGCCAGGGAGGAGGAAAGGAAGGCAATCTTGGTAGACAGCTCCTGTACTTGCTTTAGGAGTGGAGCCAAGGAAGACTCCAGTAGAGATGTCAGCTTGGGAGCTAGCAACTCATACAGCCTGTCTGCCAAAATAGGAAGATCCACATGCTCAAGTGGGGCTTGAGCAGAGGTAGAGGCAAAGGTAGATGGAGGGATGGTGGCTGAAACTGAAAGTGTGGAGAAAGGAGGAGAGGGAATGGTTGGTTCAGAAGATGGAATAATGGAGATAGAGGAGGTTGAGGTGGAGATAGGGGAAGTAAGAGATGGTGTGAAGGAGGGTTGAGAGAGAATGTCATGGAGCATTTGTTGAAAGGAAGAAGTTGAGGGTGGCTCAGGAGGAGTAGAGGGTGAATCATCCATGAAGGAATCATCTGTAAGTGAGAAGGATGGTAGGGTGAAGGTTGAATAGGAGAAGAGAGGATGGAATTCCTCTGAGGTGGATAGAGGAGGGGATGACATAGGTGAGGAAATGGTAATTGGGGATGAGATGATTATGGTGGTGACTGGTGGTGAGGAGGTGACAACTTGGGTGGATATGGCTGGAGGAGGGGAGGAAGCAGGCAGCTCTTCTGCTGAAGGAGTGACTGAAATAGTCCTTGGGCCTGAATGAAGTGTTGCAGCAGCCCTGGAGGGGTTTATAATCTGCCTGTCCCATTTACTGAAGAGGGCACAGGAAAGCCTCTTGGATGCATTGATAAACATGCCAGAGGAGGTTAATAGGTCAGGGCACCTGCTGTGCAGAAAGACCCCTAAGATTCTCCCATAGCTAACTGCATTCTTGTTGATCTTCTTCTTAATCAGAGTGAAGAAGATGGAGCACCAGTCCAGGTGTTTCTTATCTAATAAAGCTCCCATCAGGCAGAACTGATATCTGGAAATGGTGTCATGGGCTGAATGCTTGGCCAACAGCACCTTCCCAACTACATCAGCCAGGAATTGAAATTCGATAGCCAGATTTTTCTTCAGTAGCTTATTAGGGTTTACTGCATTGTGACCCATCCTATCCAACATGGAGTCAAACTCCTCTCCAGACAGTTCAATGGAGTCTTCTCCAATACTGAGTTGAAAGACTTCTGTTAAAAGAGCCGGGGATAGAAATACCTGAGTCCCCTTAATGGTACCGACAACAGAATTCTCAGACTCGTCTGTTGCGGTAAAACACCACTCTTTAATTTCTTCTGAGGCGATCTTCATCCTTGTAGTCATTATTGGAGTCAGCTGTTGTTCTCGGAATAAGTTTAGGACGTCCTTGAAGCGCTGGTCGCTTCCGTCGAAGGAGTTTATGTCGATGTCAAAGCCTGTGTCGAACTTCATCTTAGCAATAGCAGCACTTGATTCAGCCATATTCACCTGCAACAGAAAACCAAAAACGACCAAGCGTAGAGAATTTGGAGGGAAAAGAAGGAGAGTTGCAGAGTATGAAAGCACAAAGGGAGAATGACGGCTGAAAGAAAGATTTTATATTAGGGTTCGACGCGAAAAAGGAAAATCGTTGAGCTTTCGTCGAGCTAAGCTCGACGATTTGGGCTACAGAGGGAATCTGAAGAGTCTTCAAAATCGGCGATCTTCGTTAGACGATGTTGAAAAACGTCGAGCTCAGCTCGACGGCCTCTGATCAGAAGGAGAGAAAGCCTAACTCTAGCGAGGGCTCTGAACTCAGATCGACGACTGCAAAAGCGTCGATCTCTGGTCAACGATTGTTGGAAAATCGTCGATCTCTGTTCGACGATTTTGGGGAAAACGTCGAGCGCAGTTCAGAGTCTAAACTCATTCTACAGACACAAAAAGAAGGATTTTTGGCCTAGTCTTGGTCTGTTTTAGCTTTTCAAAATCTTGTAATTTAATTAAGGCTTCCTCCATCTAACATACCTAACTGATTTAGGAAGAAACTGTGTTTTTTTTCATCCAAAGGTTTGGTGAAAATATCTCCCCTTTGCAAATCAGTAGGAATATATTGAAGTTCAATTTTATTTTTCTCTACATTATCTCTTAGAAAATGATGCCTAATTTCTATGTGTTTTGTCCTACTATGGAGGACTGGATTTTGTGCTATAGAGATAGCACTAGTATTGTCACAGAAAATTTTAGACTTCTCTAAGTTGTAGCCATAGTCTAAGAGCTGATTCTGTATCCACAATATTTGTGAACAGCAACTGCCTGCAGCCATATACTCAGCTTCAGCAGTTGAAGTTGGCACAGATGTTTGTTTCTTACAGAACCAAGAGACAAGTCTATCACCAAGGAACTGACAAGTTCCACTGGTGCTTTTCCTGTCTATTCTGCATCAAGCATAATCAGCATCTGAGAATCCAGTTAAATCAAATGCTGAATCTTTTGGATACCAGAGACCTAGATTTGGACAACTTTTAACATACCTAAGAATTCTCTTAACTAAGATTAAATGTGACTCTCTAGGGCTAACTTGGAATCTAGCACAAATACATGTGGCAAACATTATATCAGGCCTACTAGCTGTAAGGTACAATAAAGAGCCAATTATTGCTCTATATGTAGTCTGATCAACAGGTTTCCCATGTTCATCAGCATCTATCACAGCATTTGAGGGCATGGGTGTTTTCATACATGATGCATCAGACATACCAAATTTCTTAACTAATTCTTTTGCATACTTGGTTTGAGAAATAAATATGCCTTCAGCATGTTGCTTGACTTGCAGTCCTAAGAAGAAGGACAGCTCACCCATGCTACTCATTTCAAATTTAGAGTGCATAAGCTTGGAAAACTTTTTGCACAATTTTGAATCAGTAGAACCAAAAATAATGTCATCTACATAAATTTGCACTAGTAGGGTATGGGACTTATGGGTTCTAATAAAAAGAGTTTGGTCTACTCTCCCCCTAACAAAATCATTTTCCAGAAGAAAGCATGCTAGGGTCTCATACCATGCTCTAGGAGCTTGCTTGAGTCCATATAATGCATTATGCAATTTGAAAACATAATCAGGGTGAGTTAGAGAGATAAAACCTGGAGGTTGTCTAACATAGACTTCCTCTTTGATGTCCCCATTGAGAAATGCACTCTTTACATCCATTTGATACACTTTGAAACCTTTGTGAGCAGCATAGGCTAGGAATATCCTGATGGCTTCCAGCCTTGCAACTGGTGCAAATGTCTGATCATAGTCTATTCCTTCTTGTTGAGAGTACCCTTGAGCAACTAGCCTTGCCTTGTTTCTGACTATAACTCCTTGATCATCCAGCTTGTTCCTGAATACCCACTTTGTTCCAACAATGGGATGATCCTTTGGCTTAGGCACTAGTTCCCAAACCTTGTTCCTTTCAAATTGATGCAACTCCTCTTGCATTGCAATGATCCAGTGTGGATCTTGCTCTGCATCTTGAATGGATTGAGGCTCAATTTGAGATAGGAAGCAAGTGTGCATCAGGTTTTGGTTGACCTGACTTCTAGTTTGCACACCAGCTGAGATCTCTCCAATTACTTGGGTGATTGGATGATCTCTTGTTGTTACTAAGTCAACAGGGAGTGTTGATTGTTCACCAGCCTGTGTTGTTGTCTCCTCTAGTGGAGCAGCAACTGGCTCTTCAGGATGATTTTCTTCAAGATGTTGAACTTCTTCTTTATCATCACTGCTCTCATTCTTTTCAGCAACTTGCAGTTTGTTCAAGTCTTCAGCTAGAGAATGTACCTGCAGAGGTTCTATGGTAGAAGCATTCTTCTCCTTGAAAGACATGTTAGCTTCATCAAAAATAATATGAACAGATTCTTCAATTTTACAGGAAGATTTATTATAAACCCTATAGGCCTTGCTGATCATGGAGTATCCCAGAAACACTCCTTCATCAGCTTTAGCCTGGAATTTTGCTAGATATTTCTTGTCATTATTATGAATAAAACAAGTGCAACCAAAAACTTTGAAATAGCCTATTTTAGGTTTCTTCCCTTTGAGCAATTCATAAGGAGTCTTGCCCTTCAGCTTGTGTATCAGGCTTCTGTTCAACACATAGTTGGAGGTGTTCACTGCCTCAGCCCAAAAGGACAGAGGTAAGTGAGCATCTGCCAATAATGTAGTTGCAGATTCAATGAGTGTTCTATTTTTCCTTTCAGCTACCCCATTTTGTTGAGGAGTTCTAGGAGCTGAGAAAGTGTGCCTGATCCCTTCACTCTGACAGAACTCTTGCATGAGAAGAGAATCAAACTCTGTCCCATGATCACTTCTGATCAGGGCAATGTGAGTGTTGAACTCAATCTGAATGCATTTGAGAAAATCTGTCAAACACTTGAAGTTATCAGACTTCTTCCTCAGAAAGAACACCCAAGTGAATCTTGAGAAGTCATCTACAACCACTAAAGTATAGGACTTCCCTCCTAGGCTTTGCACAGATATGGGTCCAAAAAGATCCATGTGCAACAGGTATAAAATCCTAGGTGAATCACTCTTATTAATTGATTTAAAACTACTTTTAGTTTGCTTGCCTAATTGACAAGCCTTGCAAAGTCCTTCCTTCTTGTAGGGACCAGAAGGTAGTCCTTTAACAAGGTTGTCTTTAGATAGCTTAGCAATGGTTCTAAGGTTAATATGCCCTAGTCTCTTATGCCATAAAACATTATATTTTGAAATGGAATTAAACAGGCAAATATCTACCACTGGTGAATGAAAATCCACTAAGTAAATGTTACCTCTTCTGTTACCTGTCAACACAGTTGTGTTGTCCACTTACTTGACTTTGCATATGGCTTTGTTGAAGGTCACTTGATATCCTTCATCACACAGTTGACTGATACTTATCAAGTTGTGCTTGAGTCCTTCAACATATGCCACCTTCTTGAATGTGACTGGGCCAATTTTGACTGCACCATATCCTTTTGTAGTTCCAAAGCTTGAGTCTCCAAAAATTACTTTGGGTCCAAGCTTGGCTTTGAAGGAAGTGAAGTTGTCCTTGTCCCCTGTCATGTGCTTTGAGCACCCACTATCCAGATACCATTGATGGTTTGATGCTGGATAGGTCTTCACCTACACAAAAACAGCTTATTTGTTCTTGACCCAGTTAACCTTGGGCCTAGGTTGATATCCCTTGAATTCTGAAATAAAGGACATCCCAGGTTGATCCTTATAACCTTCAGGATGGTATCTCCTAGGAGGTACTATCCATTCAGTATAGGGATTAAAGCCTTGGGATGTGGAGCTTCTAGGATTGAATCTGAATGTGCCATTGAAGGAGTGTTCACAAGCCTGAACTCTGTTCGACGATCGTCGAACTGAGGTCGACGATCTTGGGTCAGATCGTCGATCTCCGTTCGAAGATCGATTATGCTGAGATTCAGAGTTTGGATATCGTCGAGCTGAGTTCGACGATCTGTAGTTAGATCGTCGAGCTTTGTTCGACGATCGTCGAGCTCTGCTCGACGCCATTTGTTGAACTGAGTTCTTCTCTGACAGATCTGCATTCTTCCTGGGTACCTCTATTACTCCCTTTCCTTTGTCAGAGACAAACTTGATTGGAGTTGTCAAAATTATAGGTTGGCTGGATGAAGCACCCAAGCCCAGTATGCTATTAAATCTAGAGTTCACTGTGCTTGTGATGTCCATCAGTCTGATACTTCTCCCATTTAGGGATTCTTCAAACTTTTTGGCCTTTGATAGTTCATTTTTCAGTGAAGCTATCTCCTCCCTACAGCATTCTAACTCCTCAGAGAGTTTGAGGTTCTTTGAGTTTAGGACACTGTGCTCAGATAATTGATTCCTGAGAGAGATTATCTCCTTCTCAGATTTTAATAGATCTAGACACAATGTCTTAAATTCATCTTTGAAGTCTTCAGAATTAAAATCAAAAGAGTTGATTACCTGATCCTCATCTGGTTGACTTTCTGAATCTGAATCTGATTCTTCATCAGAGTTTTGCTGTGATGCATTGATAGCCATCATGCAAAATTCTTTTTCATCTACATCATCCTCATCATCACTGGAGCTGGATGAGGCTTCAGATTCCTCTTCAGTCTCACTCCATGTCTCAGCAACAAAGCCCTTCCTTGTATGTTTGTTCTTGCTGGAGGAGGCTTTGTCTGAGCTATTCTTCTTGTAATCCTTTTCTTTCCTTCTTTCTCTTCTTTCCCTTTTGTCCTTATTCTTGTTTTCTGGACAGTCAGGCACAATGTGGCCTGGTTTCCTGCAACCAAAGCATATGATTTCTTTATTGTTATTTGATTTATCATACCTTGGTTTATCATGACCCTTGTATGGTTTCTTTCTGAAGTCTTTTCTGGCCATCTTGTAGAATCTTTTGGCCAGTAGACTTATGAGCTCATCATTTCCTGTAGCTTTATCTTCAGGCTCCTCTTCTACAGCTTTGAAGGCTATGGTCTTTTCTTTCCTTGTAGCTGGAGAGATAGCCTTTTGTTCTTCTTCTCTATTTTTAATGAGCAGCTCATAGGATTTGAGCTTGCCCAGGAGAGCTTCAGTAGTAATCTCATTTAAACTTCTGGCATCCTTAATTGGCCAGATTCTTGAGTCCCAAGTGCTGGGGAAGCACATCAGGATTTTGTCATTCAGCTCAGTCAGTGAGATTTCTTTGTCTAGGGTTTTTAGCTCATTGACAATTAGACTTAGTCTATTGTACATGTCAGCCACTGATTCAACTTCTCCCTTTTTGAAGTTCTCATATTGGCTTATCAGATGAGATCTTCTATTTTTCCTTTCATCAGCAGATCCTGAGACAATTTCAGAGAGTTTGTCCCAGATTTCTTTGGCTGAGTGGCATTCAGCTACCTTCTGAAAAATTTCATCAGACATTGTTTGGGCTAAGATGTTCATAGCCTTAGCATCTGCAGTCTTCCACTTCTTTATATCTGCATCTGTTCTAGAAGGAGGTGGGACAGCATTTGAACTTGAGCTTGCTGGTGGAGTTGGACAAACTGTCAAGACAGAATTGAAAATGTCTTCATCAATAGAATTCATGTATAATCTAATCCTTGCCTTCCAGAGTGCAAACTTAGAAAGGTTGCACACTGGTGGTCTGGTGCTTGCATAATCTTTGTTCTGTGTCATGTCTTTAAGTAAAAAGGAGGATGTAGAGAAAATAATCCCCTTAAGAGATTGATCTTATCAAGGATCTTTTGGTTCAGGTGTTGGCCTGTATGAGCAACCAACCTGCCTCTGATACCAATTGAAAGTGAGGCTAAGATCTATCTCAACTCTAGAGGGGGGGTGAATAGAGTATTTTTAAAATAATTTTTCACAGTTGAAATCAACAGCACATATAAAATTCAATTTATGATATAGTGTAGAGTGCTAGTAAGAAGTTAAAAACTAAGAAGTAAAAAGCACAGCACACAGCAAACAAATCACACAAACAAACCAGAAGACACAAGGAATTATAGTGGTTCCCCAAAAACCTGGGTACATCCACTCTTCTACCACCCTTGGTAGGAATCCACTCAGGATGAGTTGATCAGGTGTCCTGACACCAATGAGCTTTTGATAAGGTGCCCAAAAACCAAAACTAGATTTTTTGATAAGGTGTCTTGCCACCACTGAGTTTTGACAAGGCTCTCAGAACCAGACAGAACTTTTGAAGGGAGTTCAAGAACCCTTTTACAGCAGGAAAAGAAAAATAAGAGTGAAGGGTGTCTTCTCTGTTCTCAATCAAATGAGAGAAGCACAAGTGGATTGGTGATGTCAAAGCTCCCCCTGAGATGTAGAAAAGTTCAGGAAAAGAAGCTTTGCTCTAGGGTGATAGGTCTTCAGAACTTTGATCTCCAGCACAGGATGGTTTCAGCAAGAAGGCTGAAGGTAAGGTGTCTGGAGTTTTGAGATGAGATTGTGAACACTTTTCAATCAGCAAGAAGATTTTTGAGTCACAGTTCTTCTGTTTTTCTTCTGCTATCAGTATATTCTATTCTGTGTGTTCACTTCTGTATATCTTCTTCTTGTGTATTCTCTAAATCTTAATAACACAGAAGAAAGGAATAATAATTTTCTGACGTTTCCTTGTCCAAAATTAGCCGTTGGGAGTCATAAATGTCTTCTAAAAATAGTCTTGTCTTCTAGAGGAAAGTCCAGCAAACATTCTCTGAATAATTCCTTGAAACTTGCTCCAGAAATAAAGACAAACGGCTGGGAGATCTTCTGACATAAATGCTGATAATATTCAAAAAACATTCCAATTATAAGCAGCATTTGAATTCCTGAAAGCGTCGATCTCTCCAAAGAAAATGTCGATCTGAGCTCTACGATCGTCGAACTGAGCTCAGAGATTAAATGGACAAGCAGACAGAAAACGTCGATCTGAGCTCTACGATCGTCGAACTGAGCTCAGAGATCTGAGAAATAACTTTAGGGAGGGATCGTCGAACTGAGCTAGAAGATAGTCGAGGGGAGTTCGACGACTCAGCAGAAGCTAGACAAAAGCAGATAGTCGATCTGAGCTCGAAGATCGTCGACCGGAGTTCGACGATTTATTGAAGATGAGCTCAGAGAGCGTCGAACGGAGTTCGACGATTCTTCGACCTTAGCTCGACGAAAATTGCCTTAGACTAAGCTCTTCAACCTTGATCTTGGAATGATCCTGGGGGCAGCTTCAAACCTAAGTTCTAAGCCCTAGACTCATTCTAATGTTGACCTTTTCAACTATACAACTAGGTCAACTGGGATTCCTAAGACAAGCATAGTGATCCTTACCCAAATTAGTAATAGGGTGTTCCAACACTCATTATTGTAGAACTGCTAGATTGTACCTTTCTTTCTTAGCTGATATACAACATGAATAACTGCTAGATTAGTTCCAATATCATCTGCTTTGCTTACTCGCCACCTTTGTAGCTTCCCTTTCCTCCTCTCCGCTCGATGCTTAGGATCCATGGGGGGAGGGGTAGGGGATGAAAGGACTTCGTCTTTATGACTAATTGTTTTCGGACCACAACATTACAGGAGCTCCGGATGGGAGACAGGGTCCAGCAGCCCAGGGACCAGCACCAGCGGAGTATGGTGCGTATGGAGGTGGGTCAGTCTAGTTCCGGAGCATCAGTGAGCATCTCAGTGAGTGTTTAGTACTATTTTATAGCTTTTGTGAGAAATTATAGTGAGGATTTGATGTACCGGGCTTAAGCCCATCTATATTTCATTTGTACTGATCTTTTGCAGTACTCCCTTTTATATATCTATGGAATTGCTGTGATTTTTATTGATATTTGATTTTGTAGACATGACTATATTTTGTTATAATTACTTCTCTCTCTTTTATGATCGAAAAGGCTGGCAGAATTGGCGTTTTGTAGCGGCGGCCTTCCCGAGTGTCGGTGTCACCGCGAAACGGCAATTCTAGGCATAAGACCCCGGTGGTTTTAAAAGAAAAAAAAATCGGGGTCTTAAAAATGATACACACAAATGTTATGTATGATCAAGATTAATGGAAAAATTAGCAATTACTATTTCTCCCTAGTTAATTTCATGATAAAACATAAATTGAATAATTGGGGCACTACTTAAGTTTGTGAAGAGTCTACTATTTTCTCTTGTCAAACATTATAAATAATTTACCGGAGGTTTATCCAAGCTAAAAAAAATGTTCTCTAATCAGGGGTGATGAGAAAACAAGTTCATTTAATCACATAAATTAATTAAATCATAATTGCTAAATAAACACCACATGTGAAAGACAAAAATTACAAATAAATTCTCAGAGCATTGTAACTAACTTAAATGATCTCTGCCTAATTTTCACAATTTCCCAGGGTAAATTAATCACATAAAAAATTAAATTCAAGAAAACTATATACATTAAAGGTGTGAAGGAGGTACTATAAATATACATATAAATGATTCCATAAAATTTCCACAGCACTATGTTATCCCTAGGAGCTCTCTTGCCAAGATTCATATTTCCAAAATAAAATGAACAGCCAATTAATTTATATCAATATAATTGAATTAGGGCACATTGTGGATAATCTACCCAAACTACACATCCAAAAATAATACCAAAATTCGCAAAGGATATTTGTATCATAAAAACATCACTATCAAGATTCCATGGCATTTCCACAAAATTTGACCCTTCATTTTGGCAGTAAAGTAAAGGATCCATATTTAAATTAATTGAGAAATAAATGTATAAATATTCCCAAAAATTCCCATAAAATTTATCAAGTGATATTAACAAGAATAAAACTCAAATGCCAAGTTTCACTGAATTCTATGGAGGTTTGACTCTATGTCCTTTAAAAAATCCAAAAGTGCACTTTTAGGGTTTACACTCGGCCCCATGGTCAAACAATCCTAAAACCCTACCATTTTTCACGAGGTTGTGTATAATGACATTTTAAGTGTGTGACCAAAGTTTCACTCCAAGGGGATGAAGGGAAACCACTTAATTTCCTCAAAACACCCCCAAGAAATCCCTAGGTCAAATATTGCCCACTTGACCAAATCTTGTTTTCAAAACCCACTCTTTAAATTAAGCCCAAATGGGCTGAAATTTTAACCAGAGCCCTGCCATGGCCCTAAAAGCCTCTCACCAAAAATTTGGTGAATTTAAAGTAACTTACCACTTTAAAAAAATCTCATTTGAATTATTTAACTTCTACAAAACCTTTAGGAAAATTATCTCCAAAAATTCTAATTTTTAGATATAACCTAGTCCCTATAACGACAAGCTCATGTCCCAAATTTTAGGTCATTTGGACAAAAAGAGCAGTGGGGGCACCCATTTGAATTTTTGTTCCACCCTAGGGACACCCTCCACTAAAACAGATGCACCGGGTGCTCCAATGGTCCAAATGACTTGAAATAAGTGTCACTGGATAGGGGACTTCCTTACCTACATTTCCTATGTTGACCACTTTTGCAACAAAGGCCTCTAGGTATTTTTAATAATTAAAACTGTATGTGGTACAGAAATCATCATATAATATTTATACAAAACATTTTGATCACAATCAACGATTGTGATTTTATCTTCACCAAACAACACATCCGAAAAGCTCACTTCGTATAGCTTTTCCAGAAACAAAATTTGGCCATCCGACCACCTCCCCGAGTTGCCACCATCACCACCACCTCTGTTGGGGTTGTGGCTATCGCTTGGAGGCGGCACGACCAATGGAGACAGTGGGTTGGGCCACCCCACTCTAAGGCGGGTAACCATACTACTAGGCCTAGCCCTTACGTACGCCTCTTAAGGACACACCAGAATCACCATGATCTAATGCTGACAAACATGCCAGTCTTTCTTGGTCAAGTGTAGGGTCACTAGGTAAGCGTCTCCATAGACACTAGAAAGTTAGTCCCAACCACTACGCCCTCCAGAGTCATCATCCCTCTGTCGGTACGACGACAAGAGTGACCTGAAGACACGCCACTTTTATGCACATGCACACATGCTATTACTGAGTTCACGATCCCACAGCTCACTAGACTAATAAGTTCTTATCAAACAGCAACGAGCCTTCAGCTCGCAGGACCAAACCATCCTTTCTCACAAGTACTACCTTTCGCTTTAAGATGGGTGAACGTTTGTGCTCCTTATTTACTACTGATTTGTCTTCTCATGTATATATAATTCTATGACTTAGGGTTAGTCTTGGACTTCCCGAGGTCTACCCTGTGAGGGGCTCACAGCGGTACTAGGAGGTATGATGGGATGACACCCCAAACCTCCCTTTCTCAAGAGACATCTTATTATTGGTGTCTACCCATAGTTCACCCCTTTTACTTGTATTACTCTAGTTGCCTATGGTGAATTTTTATCACGAGGAAAGCTAGCATTCTGTTGAACACCACCCACCTCTTAAGCATATCCCTACTACCAAGAGATGCACGGAGGGGACTCCTGCCCTCCTCGCCACGTGGTTGATTCCTACACACACTCCTTAGATGAATCCCAACCTCAATCACCTAAGTGACCTCAAGCATCAATCTGGGCTACTCGCAGACCAACAAACCTTGAAAGAAAGGATTGAGACACATGAAGCACCCTTATTACCCCATTGTATTCCTATGGTCAATGATACACCCAAATGTTATGTATGATCAAGGTTAAAAGAAAAATCAGCAATTACTATTTCTCCCTAGTTAATTCCAAGATAAAACATAAATTGAATAATTGGGGAACTACTTAAGTTTGTGAAGGGTCTACTATTTTCTCTTCTCAAACATTATAAATAATTTACCAGAGGTTTATCCAAACTAAAAAAATGTTCTCTAACCAGGGGTGATGAGAAACCATGTTCATTTAATCACTTACATTAATTAAACCATAATTGTTAAATAAGCACCACATGTGAATGAAGTACTCTAAATATTCTTCCAAAAATTACCAATAAATTCCCAGAGCATTGTAACAAACTTAAATGATATTTGCCTAATTTTCACAATTTTTCAGGGCAAATTAATCACATAGATAATTAAATTTAAGAATACTATAAACATTAAAGGTGTGAAGGAGGTACTATAAATATCCGTCTAAATGATTCCATAAAATTTTAAGAGCACTATGTTATCCCTAGGAGCTCTTTGGCCAAGATTCATATTTTTCCAAAATACAATGACCAACCAATTAATTTATATCAACATAATTGAATTAGGGCACATTGTTAAGAATCTACCCAAAATACCCATCCAAAAATTATACCAAAATTCACAGAGGATACTTGTATCATAAAAACATCACTGGCGAGATTCTATGGCATTTTCACAACATTTGACCCTTCATTTACAGTATAGTAAAGGACCCTTATTTAAATTAATTGAGAAATAAATGTATAAATATTCCCAAAAATTCCCATAAAATTTCTCAACTGATAATAACAACAATAAAACTCAAATGCAAAGTTTCACTGACTTCTATGGAGGTTTAACCTTATGTCCTTTAATAACTCCAAAAGTGCACTTTTAGGTGGCCAAACCATCCTAGAAACCTACCATTTTCCATGAGGTGGTGTATAATGACATTTTAAGTGTGTGGCCTAAGTTTCACTCCAAGGGGATGAGGGGAGACCACTTAATTTCCTCAAAGCACCCCCAAGAAATCCCTAGGTCAAATATTGCCCACTTGACCAAATCTTATTTTCAACACCCACTATTCTAATGAAGCCCAAATGGGCTGAAATTTTAACCGGAGCCCTACAATGGCCTTAAAAACCTCTCACCAAAAATTTGGCGAATTTTAAAGTAAACCACTTTAAATAAATCCTATTTGATTTATTGTACTTCTATAAAACCTTTACGAAAATTAACTCCAAAAATTCCAATTTTATGATATGACCTAGTCCCTATCAAGACAAGCTCATGGCCCAAATGTAATATCATTTGGACAAAAAGAACAGTGGGGGCACCCATTTAAATTCCCTGTCCACCCTATGGACACCCTCCATTTAAATGGGTGCCTCGGGTTCTCCAGTGGTCCAAATGACTTGAAATTAGTGTCACTGGACAGGGGACTTCCTTACCTATATTTCCTATGTTGACCACTTTTACAGCAAAGGACTCTAGGTGTTTTTAATAATTAAAACCGTCTGTGGTACAGAAATCATCATATAATATTTATACAAAACATTTTGATCACAATCAATGGTTGTGATTTTATCTTCCCCAAACAACAAATCTGAAAAGCTCACTTTCTATAGCTTTTCCAACCACAAAATCTGGCCACCCGACCACCTCCCTGGCTGTCCACCATTACCACCACCTCCGTTGAGGTGGTGGCTATTGCCGGGAAGCGCCAAGGCCTCCGGAGGGGCGGTTTACAGCAAACTCATAAGGAAGCCCAAATCCAAAAATCCATGGAAATTAAAGCTTGGAATCGGCTCAATTGAGCTCGATTACACATCCTAGTTTATTTATATTCAACCACAAAGAGGGAGAATAAGAACCATGTTGGATCGAGTGGCAAACCTTAGAGGGGGTGAATAAGGTTTGCTAACGTTTATTGAATTTAGAAATTTCGCACGCCAAAACAGTCACAAAGAAAAGAATTTCATTGCATTAAATCAATAATGGAAAACAGTACAAGATGAGTATACATCAAAAATTGATCTTCATGACATCGAAGATCGGAGACGAAGAGGATAAGGATTCTTTTGGTTTACATACCGACCAAAACTATGACCGGTTGGCTCTCACCCTTTCCCTCCAGGAAAGGAGTTCAAGCCCGCTCTTTACATCCACACAAGGAAGGGTCTTAAAGCCCACTCTTCACCTCCACACAAAGGAGGGTCTTAGAGCCCACTCTTCACCTCCACACAAGGGAGGGTCTTAGAGCCCACTCTTCACCTCCACACAAGGGAGGGTCTTAGAGCCCCGCTAGATCCTCTGATCTAGACGTCCCAAATCCCGAGACGATTTACCGCGAAATCCTTCCAGGATTCCGACGACCCTCTCCGGTCGATTTTGCTCACCGACAACTAAACAGAAAATAGAAAAGGAGTACAAAGATTAAAATTAAAGACGATAAGAAAGTGAAGTTCTCCCTCTTGACGACTTCTCCAGTGTGCGATCTACGGCTGGTGCTAGAGATCTTCGTTGGCTAGCAACCGATCGGTTCTCAGTGGTCGATGAAGATTCTGGATCGCCGTAGTTATTCGTTTACGAATGGGAGGGCGAATGTAATGCCTCCATCTGTCACATAGAATATAATAGAGGGTCCGGCCGGGGGCCCATGCCATATTTCACAGACAAATGGCGGAATCACGTATGAATATCAAAATTACTTTCTACTCGCATCTTAACTCAGAGCATTCTAGCGGAAGTTTATAACTTGAAAGAACTCATCCAATGAATGTCCACTAAATATATAAATAACACATTTAAATATAACAACAGGAATGTATACAAGTACACAAACTCTCATGGCCTTAAGGCCTTACATGTTTCTCTTTACAAGATGTGGTTTCATACATCGGCACGCAGGCCGACCACACATGAAAATATAATTCTTCTCACGGCCTTCAAGGGCCTACAAACAGCAGCAAGGGATTCAGCCCGCTCATTCCAAATCAGCCCGCAATACCTACATATAGACATCCACTCCAAGGGTGATAAACAAAGCAACAGTCAGCATTCAGCTAACCAATTATAATGACCCTACCCCTTACCTGGGATAGTGGTTCCTTCCCTGCATGCATTGTGAAAGATCAAGCGCATACCCAACTATACCAAAAGCCTGGACTGTTGGAGAGGGTGCTACTTAATTTTTTATATAAGTAGCAGAGCGCCACGAGTCAAGTTAAGGAACGCCGGACCCAACAATCCCCCCCCCTCCCGGTATCCAGCACAACCCGTCGGCTCAGAGGTGGGGTTACCACATGGCCCAAACGGCTCAGAGGTGGGGTTACCACATGTCCACGGTTGCCTGACCCACTGAACCCACACAGGTAGAAGAGAAAAATCAGGATTTAATAGCGCCCCCCGGTCTTGAACCCGTGACCTCCTCTGATACCAATTGAAGGATCAAGCGCATACCCAACTGCACCAAAAGCTCGGACTGTTGGAGAGGGTGCTACTTAATTTTTTATATAAGTAGTAGAGCGCCATGGGTCAAGTGAAGGAACGCCGGACCCAACACATTGCAATCACAGCATATATCTCACAACAAGTGCTCTCACACACAATAACATCACAAACGCCGG
The DNA here is from genome assembly GCA_039513925.1 of Platanthera zijinensis. Taxonomy (NCBI): domain Eukaryota; kingdom Viridiplantae; phylum Streptophyta; class Magnoliopsida; order Asparagales; family Orchidaceae; genus Platanthera; species Platanthera zijinensis. The sequence goes on from CM077086.1 coordinate 146,857,616, forward strand.
CATTCATTCTAGACGCTCCGTGCACTCAGGGTACGCTTACGGTGTACCGAATCATCCTTAGTACCACCACCGATTAGAGGTTCTCCACTTGGTGGTCGGGACTAGTCTACTACAACACGCATGCTGGAGACATCCTCGCCCATCCCACTCAGATGTGTTCACCTCACGGCAACCATTGAGCATTTCTGATCGACCCACCATTGTGTTGTAACAAGCCAGGAAGGCCCGCAGCCCACCATTTGCATTGCTACCAACAAGCTGGGAAGGCTCGCATCCCCCCATTTGCATAGATCGACCTACCACCGTAGTGTAACAAGTCGGGAAGGCCCGCCACCCCCCATTTGCATTGCTACCAACAAGCCGGGAAGGCCCGCAGCCCCCCATTTGCATAGATCAACAAGCTGGGAAGGCCCGCCCCCCATTTGCATAGATCGACCTACCACCGTAGTGTAATAAGCCGGGAAGGCTCGCATCCCCCCATTTGCATTGCTACAAATCGATCTCTCACAACGCAGGTACAGGTCAGCCCTTTCTCGTTGCTCAACTCGTCAATAGCGCAGATCTTGACGTGGTTCAGCTTTCCCTTTCCTGTTCAACACACATCTCACGCAGAGCCACTTTCCAATGCCACAAAGGCTCCACAACCACAACGAATGCCTCTCACGGCCACATCGTATACAGCTCACGCAGAGCATACAACACAAGGAGCTCACCCAGATCTTCCTAGATATGGTAGAATTCACCATTAACGGGTACTCTCACAAACTCCGTACAATACTCGTTTCATACACTGAGTCTTCTCCGGTTCATAATATAAACATCACCAATCAAGACTAACCGTCCGGATGGGCTTCACACAGCATGCCTATTCCGTACTACTCATTTCCGAATACATGTGTTGACTCAACCGGGGATATCAACTATCAACCCGTTGGAATCACTTACGCTTTCCACCTCTTGGTGGAGGATTCCATGCACATGCATAAACGAGGACTTCACTTGTCCAAGAAGGAGATCGTTACCCTTGACGATCGCTTTGGAGCCATGGAAATCTAGCCCAATGGAAATCACCGCAACAGCCTTGCCTCCACAAATTTGAACTCGGCCCTTAATTACGAATGTTGAAGCTCCTCCGGCGGCCGGATTCCTTCTCCTTCTTCCTTCCTTGCTCTCCCCTCTCTCTATCTCTTTTAGAAATAGAATGGACAAGATAAATGAGAGTTTATCTTCAACTCTTGGCCTTATAACAGCAGGGAGGAGCTTGGACCATTGGATCCTAGATGAAGGAAATGAACGGCCACAATTTGCTATGAAATAACTTTTCCTTGGATGATACGACTTGTGACACGCCCGTGTCACAGTCCGTGTACCTTAATAAGTAAAGGAACCGACTCAATACAAACTAGGACACGGCCATGGGACACTCCTGCGTCCCAGGCCGTGTGCCAGACATGGCTTCAGACATGCCCATGTCAAGCCCGTGTTCAGCTGTCTACACAGCCTGGCCACAACCCGAGAAGGACACAGCCAAGGCACACACCCGTGTCGCAGGCCGTGTACCCGACCGACATGCCTCTCGAAGATCGTCGATTGCATTTCATCGAGTACTTGAGATAATAAGAGAAGGACATGGCTTGGGACACGCTCGTGTCCCAGGCTATGTGCTTCACTTGAGACACACTTGAGGCCCACTCGAGTCCCACTCGAGACCCACTCGAGTACACAGAGCAAGACACGGCCTTGGACATGCCCGTGTCCCTGGCCATGTTGCCCAGTCTATAGTCCAAGTATTTTTGGGGTGTTACAACCCTCCCCCCCCCCCCTTACAGAAATGTCGTCCCAAAATTTAGCTCAACTATAGACACCAATACAACCACTCCTTTGTTACACCTTTAATAAAAATGATCCAGGTTTAGAGCTCAGAGGCCGCAGCTTGTCTCGCCCCACGGCATCGCACAAACACAAGTCTTTAACAAACAGACAAACAATAGGTACTTTATTGCATCACGTCAATAGCAAAGTACACTCTTTACTTTATTTCCGCACATCCGCGCCCTCATAATCTGCTTTTTGGCCTCCTGTAATTCCAGATTATACATGCGAGGCTACTGTACTTCACGATTTGAGCTTTGCGACTCCTGCAATTCGAGAGTGTACATTCGAGGTTGTGCCCGAGATGTAGATGACTCTTCCACTGCCTTGCCCTTTTCCTTATATGACACACCTATCTTTTTCTCACCCTTTGACGGGCCACTCCAACAATTACGGGAGACATGTCCATGCTCCCCACAATTAAAACATGTACGTGTCTCCACACATCCTTGCCTATACGTTGCTCCCAAAGCAACATCTGAAGAAGTTTGTTTAATAGGCCTGAACCTCTTCTTATCTCGTTTCCTCAACTCTGACTATTCCGACTGCGGAACTTTGAACTCTGGCTTTTCCATCGCCAAGTCCTTCTTGTCCTGCACCCGTTTGAAATCCTTCTCCAGCGCGCAGGTTGTATCTACTAATGCTTGGAATCCTTGGTTCACCGAACTCAGGAGCGCCAACCTACGCTCATCACGAAGTCCCTCATAGAACCTAATCTTCTTCCGCGCTTCCTCCGCAAAAGTAGACCCCGTATAGCACCCCAGCCTGGTAAACTCATGCAGGTAATTATGAACAGTACTCTCACCTTGCACAAGACATTGGAACTCATTCTTCATTGTAATTTGTTGCGATACTAGCAAATACCTTGCCCAAAATAATCGTGAGAATTCCTCTATCGATATCTCCCTTAGGCCTATGCCTGCCAAGTGGTGCAATTCCAATTCATCCCACCAAAGCCTCGCATCTCCTTCCAGCAGGAAAGTTGCTAGAGTAACTTTCTGCCCCTCATCAGTCCTAATCACTGTCAGGATCCTCTTCACTCTTGTGAGCCAATCCTCGGCCTGCGTTGGGGAACCCGCCCGGACAAACATAGGTTGATGAAAATCCATAAATCATTTCAGTTGCTCGTTAGCCGCTTACTCGGCAATTAGAGCCTCAACACGCTCGTGCCTCTCTCCCACCCGTACTGGCTCCATTGAAGGCCTTTCCTGCCCAATAGGTTGTGCATTTATCATTGTAAACAGTGCCTCAGCAACTAAGCGCACAGTTTTCATAGAAGGAGGAGGTGTACGCACTTCAGTTGGTGTCGCACTCTCAACAGAATGTTGGGGCCCAGACTGCCCAGCTCCACTCCTCGTCACCTATAAGTGTACAAAACACCATGAACGTCCAGTCCAAAATGGAAACCATGCCTAGTATACATGCTCACACTCCGCAAACACATGTATTACATTCCTATTGGACATTCATGAGGTCAATTATGTTATCCCTACCAACCCTATCCTCTGATACCACTTTGTAACGCTTCCATCCGTCACATTGAATATAACAGAGAGTCCGGCTGGGGCCCCACACAATATTTCACAGACAAAAGGCGGAATCACGTATGAATATCAAAATTACTTTCTACTCGCATCTTAACTCAGAGCATTGTAGTGGAAGTTTATAACTTGCAAGAACTCTTCAAATGAATGTCCACTAAATATATAAATAACACATTTATATATAACACCAGGAATGTATACAAGTATACAAACGCACATGGCCTTAAAGCCTTAAATGTTTCTCTTTACAAGATGTGGTTTCATACATCGACACGCAGGTCGGCGACACATGAAAATAAAATTCTTCGCTCGGCCTTCAAGGCCCTACAAGCAGTAACAAGGGCTTTAGCCCACTCAATCCAAATCAGCCCGCAAAACCTATATATGGACATCCACCCTAAGGGTGATAAACAAAGAAATGGTCAGCATTCAGCTGACTAATTAAAATGACCCTACCCCTTACCCGGGGCAGTGGTTCCTTCATTACATGCATTGCAATCACAATATATATCTCACAATAAGTGCTCTCATGCACAATAACATCACAAACGCCGGCCTTCGTGCCATACGCTCCGTGCACTCAGGGTATGCTTACGGTGTACCGAATCATCCTTAGTACCACCACCAATTAGAGGTTCTCCACTTGGTGGTCGGGTACTAATCTACTATAAAACGCATGCTGGAGACATACTCGCCCATCCCACTTAGAGGTGTTCACCTCACGGCAACCATTGAGAAGTTCAGATCGACCCACCATTGTGGTGTAACAAGCCGGGAAGGCCCGCAACCCCCCATTTGCATTACTACCAACAAATCGGGAAGGCCTGCATCCCCCCATTTGCATAGATCGACCTACCACCATAGTGTAACAAGCCGGGAAGGCCCGCAGCCCCCCATTTGCATTGCTACCAACAAGCTGGGAAGGCAAGCAGCCCACCATTTGCATTGATCAACAAGACGGGAAGGCCCGCAGCCCCCCATTTTCATTGCTACCAATCGATCTTTCACAACGCAGGTACAGGTCAGCCCTTTTCCGTTGCTCAACTCGTCAATAGCGCAAATCTTGATGCGGGTCGGCTTTCCATTTCCTGTTCAACACACAGCTCATGCAGAGCCACTTTCCAATGCCACAAAGGCTCTACAACCAAAAGAATGGCTATCACGGCCATATCGTATACAGCTCACGTAGAGCATACAACACAAGGAGCTCACCCAGGTCTTCCTGGATATGGGAGAATTCACCATTCTAGGGTACTCTCACAAACTTCGTACAATACTCGTTTCATACATGGAGTTTTCTCTGGTTCGCAATATAAACATCACCAATCCATACTAACCATCTGGATGGGCTTCACAGAGCATGCCTATTCCATACTACTCATTTCCGGATCTAGATGCAGACTCAACCGGGGATATCAACTATCAACCCACCGGAATAACTTACGTTTTCCACCTCTTAGTGGAGGATTCCATGCACATGCATAAAGGAGGACTTCACTTGTCCAAGAAGTAGATCGTTACCCCTGACTATCACTTTGGAGCCATGGAAATCAAGCCGGATGGAAATCACCGCAATGGTCTTGCCTCCACAAATCTAAACTCGTCTCTCAATTACGAACATTGAAGCTCCTCCGGCGGCCGGATTACTTCACCTTCTTCCCTCCTTGCTCCCCCTCTCTCTATCTCTTTTAGAAAGAGAATGGCCAAGATAAATGAGAGTTTATCTTCAACTCTCGGCCTTATAATAGCAGGGAGGAGCTTGGACCATTGGATCCCAGATGAAGGAAATGAACGGCCACGATCCGCTCTGAAATAACTTTTCATGGGCTGACACGGCCTGTGACACGCCCATGTCATAGGCCGTGTACCTTAAACGGTAAAGGAACCGACTTAATCCAGACCAGGACACAGCCATGGGACATGCCCGTGTCCCAGGCCATATGCCAGACATGGCTTCAGACACGCCCGTGTCTAGCCCGTGTTCAGCTATCTACACAGCCTGGGAGATAGTTCCTGAAGATAGAATTCCTACTCCTACCCTCGTTTAAATTTCTGAAAACTCGTGTGCAGGAATCGAGGGGGAGTCAGTTAAAACACAAGTGGCTACTGAAGCTATAGTGCCCTTGAGTGTTCCCACTACTGTAGAATCAATTGTTCCTATTAGTTCTGAGCCAGAGGTACCAGTTCTAGCTGTAAGTATTTTAGTTTAAGAGACAGATGATATTCTTACTGAGGTCGTCAATATAGGTTGTGTTGCTGCTACTGAGATTGTGTCAGATTAGGCTGAGATTGAGATAGCTGATGATGATGTTCTGATTGCTGCCGATGAGATGGTTGATGCTGATATTGAGTTGGATACTACTGATATTGAGGTGGATGCTGAGGATAACATTGACTTAGATGTTACTGATTATGATGTTGTTGATGAGGATGAGCTTGTTGCTGATAATGTAAATGATTCTACTGCGCTTGTTTCCACAGAGAATCTGATTGTAAGTCTCCCAAATGTTCTACCCCTAAGGACTAAGGGAGAGCAAAGTCATCCTTCGATCTCAATTCAAACGGAGTTGGAATGATTTGTTCAAAAACTAAAGAAAAGAATTGCTGCAATTCCTGGTGGATCTCTAGTGGAGTAAGTAGAGATCATTGATCTTTCCGATGAGGAAGGAGATGTAGAGGTGTATCCTCCTATCCTAGAGACTCCAAATACTGGATTGTTGAATAAAGCTCACATCTCTCTTATGGCAGAGACTTCCAGTGACTCTGAGCCCAGTACAAACATTCCAAGTACCAGTGTTCCTGCTACAGATCTTCCAAGCACAAGCTCAAACATTTCTCTCCTGAAGTCCATAGAAGCTATGATGGCAAGACAGAGAGCAAGTTTTGATCTCTCTCTGAAGAAAGTATTGAAGAAGGTGAAAGAAACCGAAAGAGATATGAACAATGGCCTTGCAGAGATCAAGGTATGTTTTAACAAACAGGATTCAAGGTTAGATTCTTGGTTTGTGCAAGGAGTTCAGGCCATTGTTCACACGATGGCTGGGCTCAAAAGCAACTTGAATGTTCTTCAGAATGTTGATGAGAATGCAAAAACTGGTATTCTTGCCCAAAATGAAGGAATGAAATACTTTGACGACCAAATGTTTTATTATAGTAATGATATTGCAGCTAAAGTGCTTGAAGAAGTCAGAAAGGGGAAGGACGCATTGAAAACTAAGGTTAATGCGCTAGAAGCGTCAATGAAAGATCAGTTCAATGCGACAAACATCTACTGTTATGATAACTTTAACTGGCTACATAGAGATTTATTTCCAGGGTCGGTTGAAGCCAGAATGCCAGAACAGGTAATACCAGATCCTGGTCATGACTTTGTTCAGCCTGCTCAGGAGTACGCCCAATATTGGTCAGAATCTCTAGATCAATCTGCTGCTACTGCTGAACCAGAAATTCAAATAGTTGAAGAATTATCTCTACCATATGTTAAAAGAAGAAAATATGGCAAAGGCCCATCTACCATCAGGACTGAGCCAAGTGATGAGAGTGATTTATATAGCATATTTAATATCATTGTCTACCTAACTTTAAATGAAAACCTCACCCATAACATGCTTTTATAGTGTTTTATCTAACCATTCGATTTAGGTGATTAATGTGAGGTTATATTGTAGAAATGATGTAACTTTCTAATCAATACTACAAGTTAGTCATGAGATGTAGGAGTAGGGATAGCTTGGGCATGATTCGGGGAAAGAACAAAGTTCCAGAAAGTACACGGCGATGTACACGACTGTGTTAGGAGCCATATGCAGTTATAGAAGATGTTAAAGAGCAGAAGAAAAGGCAGAGAGCCATACGGCCATGTCAATAGCCATGTCACTTAACACGGCCAGGCACACGTCCATGTCACTTGACACAGCCAGGCACATGGCCATATCACTTAACATGGACAGGAACACGGCCATGTGACTAGCCGTGTCCCTTGGCATGGCCATGCACACGTCCGTGTCCATGGCCGTGTCAAATGTTCGTGTTCCCCTGAATGTTGTCAAAGAGGAGACCAAAAGACAGAGAAGGACATGGCCATGAACACAGCCGTGTCCAAAGCCATGTGCCCCTATGAATGTTGCTGAAGAGCCGCGTTCGTGCGCTGTAACCGTCGGATACAGATCTACACGGCCATGAACACGGCCGTGTCTAAAGCCGTGTCAATGGCTTTTTGCTCCAAATCTATAAATATGACCAGAAGATGAAACTGGAAATCTCTCTTTACTAAGGACGAATTGTGATAGTGTTTGGACGACGAAATGTGAGTACTTTGCTAGAGAAGGCTCATTTGAAGGTGGATCGAAGAATTCAATTTATAAAGTATTTTATCTTTCAATTCTTCTTTCCTCTTTGATGTTTGTATCATTTTTATCTGAGTATCTCTCTTTTTTTGTGTGTATGGATTATGAGAACAATGTTTATGGATTATACGCTTTGTAATATCTAGATTTGAGTTTATTTAATCATTCATTTTCTTGATCTTTACTATGATTCATCTAAGTTTTATAACTCTATAAGATCTTCTACGATTTGGATTACTCTAGTTTAACATCAAGCCTTGAGATCGAGAGATGAAAGGCTTGACATTCTCATGTTTAGATGAAGAGTAATCCGGATAATCTTATGTGATTTTACGCCTTGAGATTGAGAGATGAAAGGTTTAACAATCTCATGATTAGATGAAGAGTAACCCAGATAATCTTATTTGATTTTAAGTCTTGAGATCGAGAGATGAAAGACTTGATAAGATCATATTTAGATGATAGGATTTGCATGTGATTCTAGAGATAGAAGAACATAAGTTCTTTTTATTAGTGTCTTCACTAAAGAGTCAAGTTCATGACGATTAAATCAAGTTTTAGGAGTTATGTTACGAAAGAGATTTCTAACATTCATCCTAGGCTTAGTCATTAAGTTGCTCGAGAGAGAACTCGATGAATTTCGAAGACTCTACGGTCATGTAGATCATATGAAATGATGGAAAGAAAATATTCAAATTATCAAATCTATTTTGGAAACCGTATATTTCTACTTATATAATTATCACAAAAGCACTGTATCACCAGTCTACCCATTTACAAACACTAAATCATTTTATCCTTTGACTATTTATTTTAATTAAAATTATCCTCCAATTTTAATATAGGTACGATAATAGAGTGAAAGTGAGTATGAGTACTTGAAAAGACCCTGTGGAATACGACACGAGATGTAGATTTCTCCTATACTATGATTGATAGGTGCACTTGCCTGAGAGTAAAATCTATTTAAGCTTTTACCTACCTACATGGTCTATATTAGATATAAAATTTGCATCACCAAGCAGAGAAATGTCTGAAGTTTGGAGTCCTACCTCTAAAAGAATCATCCTAGACACCTTCAAGCTGGTAAACTTGGCTAATGAGAACAAATGGGATTACTATAAAAGGGAGGAGTGGTAGAATCATGAAGTTACAAATGTAAAAAGAAAGCCACATTTCAGGAAGTATAGATACGATCATCCAGATGCTCCTCTAGCCCCGTCCAAGTACTATCCAAAGCCAAAAGCCTATTTTGTCAGACAGTATCAGAAAAGCCAGGGCAAAAATGCTTGATTTGTTTTTCAGTTCATGTTTGTGGATATTATTTGCCCCATATAAAACATTTATATATATATAATTTAATGTTTTGATTGGGAATGCTATTGTTTTTAATTTTATATATTCTTTCCTTTTCTTGTTTTAAGATTATTGTGTGTATAATTCACCTTAGTTTGTAGGGTTCTGACTTATTCAAATAGGGGGATATTATTGGGTATTGTATCCACAATAACTCTGATTTGATGAAGTGTCCCTTGAACTAAAATGAATTGAGTTTGTATTTGATATCGTTTTATAGTTATGTTTTTTGCAGGATGATATTGCTAAGTACAACCCAATGACATGTTACAGTGGGTATTGAAACATAGGACTATACAATGTAATCCCTCATTGTGTAGGCCAAGGTGTTGAATCGTGTGTAATCTCTCTATTGTGATGTACTTCTATTTCAAGTAGATTATAAGAATCCAAGAAGATCAAGTTGAGGCTTTCAGAAGAGAAGATTTTTCTCTAAGTAAAATTCGTCAAGTATAGTAACAAATACTTGTCTAATTCGTCGAGTATACTCATGAATACTTGTCGAATTCGTCGTGTATGCTTACTGGCACTCATCGAATTCATCATATTTACTTAGGGAATAATCTCCAAATTCCTGGAAATCAATTAAGTAAAAGTCATCGAGAATAGTCATGTATGCACGTCGAATTCATCGAGTGTATCTATCGATACTCGTCGAATATACATGTCGATACATGACGAATTCGTCAAGTCATCTCGACTTTACTTCTCTGGATTTCTCTAAGTGATAGTCGTCGTATATCACTTGGTTAGGCGTCGAATGCGTCGAGTTATCTAGCCGATACTCGTCGAATTCGTCGAGAATACTAGTTGATACTCATCGAATTCGTCGAGTATCTCTTCTGCAAAGTGTTGAGTTATATGATCGATCTGGCTAGAATTATCTAAGTAAATTTCGTCGAGTTTCCAAGTGTTTCGACGAGTATACCCGTAGATATTCGATGATACTCGATGAATTATACTTAGGGTTATTTCTTCTCCTTTCAATTTTTTGGCTCGGTTTGACCTGATCGTCATATACAGTAAATTTCGGATCTCCTGATAAGGAAGGATATTTCTAGCCATTACAGAAGAAGGTTTCCTATATATATATATATATATATATATATATATATATATATATATATATATGTATGTATATGTAGGGTAGATTACAATCAACCCTAATCGTGCTTATTTGTTAAAAATCGAGAAATCTCAAGAAGGAAAATATTCCCGTCGCCGCACGATACGAACTTCGCTACCCTACTCGGCCGATGACTTCTTATCGCACGGTTTGTTCTTCTTCGAACAAATCGACTAGGTCATTGATCTTTGAAGATTCTGATTCTCTCAGATCTAGTCGATCTGTGCGTTCAGACCAAGTCTTCAAAGCGTTTGGTTTCTCTTATTCTTCAAGACGTTCAAGATCAACTTTTCAGAGGAACGAGGGATCGAAGATTTCAGATCTATTGAAGATTATTTTTAATCTTTTCTTATGTAAATCTTTTTACTATTGTCGGAGGTTTTCCCTCCGAGTTGTATATCCTTATTTTAGGATTGAGTTGTATGAGATTTTGATCTCAGAGTTGTAGGAGAGTTTGTTCTCCAAATTATAGGAGTGGTTGTTCTCCGAGTGGTAGGAGCGTTTTCTCTGAGTTGTAGGAGTTGAGGCTCCAAGGTATAAGATTGTTTGCAATCTGAGATAAAGGTGAAGTAGCTGAATCTAGTCCTTTGTTGTAGATAGGAGAGGCTGGACAGTGGACGTACCCCATACGGGAACCACTATAAATCTCTGTGTTTCTTTGTGTTTGTTTTTCAGTAATTTTTATTCCACAAAATGACACAGAATTCACATATTCACCCCCTCTAGGTGATTAGGTTGACACTAGATAATTTCACATTCGATATCCAAGGAGTCATCTTGATACTTCTTGTAAGCATCTTTATTGGCCCGGGACACATTCCTGATTGGCTCTTTAGGGGAATCCTCTTCCAAGACATAGTTTTGCGCTCTTGCTTGAGAACAATTCTATAGTTCCTTTACCAATCCAAATAATTTATCCCACTCAGTTTCTCCTTCTCAAGGATGGCTCTGAGGGATAGGGTGGAGTGAGATCCACTTGCCATGGAAATTCTACAAGGATTTATGAAAAAAAAATCAGTACTATATTTCAAAATACATTTTATTATTTCAACTAGGACTTTAATTAAAATTACTCCCACTATTTTATTCAAACTTATAACCCTCAATATCAATTCTGAGAGTTTATGCGAGCTACTCTTTTAGTAGACAAGATCTGTATTTCACCAACACCATGAATTAGCTTTGGCTTTTCACTCACAATATAACTATTTAGGTAGTCAACGCTTGTCGATTGCATCATTATGTAACTCTTGTATGGTTGGTGAATAACTCTTTATTCGCATCCATCATATGGTGTATGTCAATCCTATGCCTCTGGGCACTCAACCTTTGAGGTCACCTAGTTAAGTTTGACCTAATATCGATAGTGGGATATTATAATTATCCACTCGCACCCTTACCAAGATAGATTAATGCACCTTATTTTAGCAAGCCCACACTTCATCGATCGAGGCAGGAAGAGTGCCATCCATCGGAAGGCATCCGAATATTTAATATTACATAAGGGACTTTTAAGATAATTGATTAACAATTAATCATGGTTAACAATTAACCAATGTGCATATCCACAAAATATTCACAATCCAAATACATCCCAGATGTGCACATGAAAAATCATCAACACTTGACAAACAGGGCTAAATCTGAACACCTAGAACCCTTTTAAATCTTCAGATTTACATATATTGGACATAAGCAACACAAACTCCACTTACATAGTAGACAAGCTCGTCTCTCTATTTGAGATTCAAAATCTAACACACTTGGTTTCACAAACTAACAAGAGGGACGGTTACTGTTAAGGACAAATAAGGATATCATACAGAAATCACATGCATTCTTGGCAGGGTTCCAAGAATAGATTTGGGTATTTAGAACACTTCTAAATTTCTAGATCTACATGTAATAGATTTAGCAGCTTCTGAAATAATGATCATCGTGCAACCTTGCTCTGATACTACCATTGAGTTTTTCTATACGTCACAACACTTGTGCGTAGTGGAATAGGGAAACAAGAAAACCCCTAAAGAAATGGATCTTGCGATGAACATTGATCAAGAAGAAAAGTGTTGTAAATAAAATTTACCTTTACGGGATTGAGTCAATACTCAACCAATACGCTCCATGAAATCCGACGACCACTAGCGACTGGAGTTCTGAGAACAAAATAATGTCCATGCCTCTACAGGTGATCCACACAAACGGGATAAACCTTAGACTCTTGTCACACAAGATCTAGTTTGCAGGAAAGCACTCTGCATCTTCACAAATTGCTAGATCTACTCCAAAAGAGGCGGTGAAAATAGGCGCCATAAACGGGCTGAGCGACGGCAACGGGCGCCGGAAACGGGTTGAGCGACGGCGACGGGATCGAGACTATTGGAAAAAATTTTCGTCGACCCTTTCTTCTCGGGTTTCACACACTTTTCCTTCTTTGGCTTAGCGGCTTGCACTTGTACGCGTACAGTAAAACTTTGAGACATCTTATATTTATACCCAAAGGAATAAATAGCAGAAAGGTGACATTATCGGTAGACCCATAACATATGGAATGTCGATTCGACGGATCAACACTTGACTCGACGAATCATTGAGTGGTCACAATGCACTCAATGCCTGGCAGTGGACTCAGCACTTTACTCGACAAATCAACATTTAACTCGACAAATCATCGAGTGGACACAATGCTCTCAATGCCTGGACGAATCAACAGTTGACTCGACAAAGCATTGAGTGGTCTCAACGCTCTCAATGCCTCGACGAATCTACACTTGACTCGACGAAGCATTGAGTGGTCTTGATGCACTCAACGCCTAACTCGATGAATCAACATTTGACTCAACGAATCGTCGAGTGGTCTCGACGCACTCAATGCCTAACTCGACGAATCAACACTTGACTCGATTAAGCGTCGAGTAGTCTCGACGCACTCAATGCCTGGCTGTGCTTGGTCTCAACACACTCAACGCCTGGCTTCTTAGTCCTTCACTCATCACAAAAGTAGGACCAACAAAATCCATTCCTCCAAATTCTCCAAATGCTCTTATGTGCGACCCTGTAGGCTCATATTGCGTTGGCAGTAAGACTACATTCTTAATCACTTCCAGATCACAATAGTAACACCAACAAATATGTAACACCTCCATCCATCACATGAAATATAATAGAGGTCTTGTCAGGGCCCCACGCCATATCCCACAGACAGCCGGCAGAGTTACATGTTAATATCAGAACTACACGCATCCTAACTCAGAGAATTCTAGTAGAAGCTTCAGGGGTTACACTTTGAACTCAAACAGTACAAATGTCCACTAATAAAAACCAAATATGAATGTTTACAAAAATACACCAAAGTCAAAATGACTTTAAGGCCTTACAACAGTTTCCTTTTTACACAAGTATTTTCATACATCGGCACGCAGGCCGACCACACATGAAAACACGAAAAATCCTTCACTTGGCCTTTGAGGGCTGGCATAGCAATAAGGGCAGCAACCCATTATTTCCCACTCGGCTCTCTAGCACCTGCACGGGGACAATCCACCCCAAGGGCTGCAAACAAAGCAACGGTCAGCTTTCAGCCGACCAATTTATAACAACCCTACCTCATTCTCGGGGCAGTAGTATTCCTTCCCTGCAGGCATAGTATTAATAAACCAGATATATCACATGGAGGTGCACTAAAGCACCATTTAATATATCACAAACGAGTGCCTCAATGGTCAAAAGTTTCGTGCACTCAGGGCATATTCTCGGTATACCGGATTTCTCTGGGTCCCACCACCATCCATAGTCCTGGACTTAATGGTTCACTTGAGCATTCTAGTCTTTCCAGCACGGGGCCTAAGACTCACATTATGCCAATGACAAATCCAGCTACTTTAGGCAATTTAGTACAAATGACATAACGAAGGTACAGTTCAGCCACATCACGTTGCTCAAATCGTCATGCCAACATTGACGGTCCCAGCCATCAAGGCGAATTATAAGATGCCGATCAGCCTCCCCTTTCCCATTCGGCTCACTGGCCTTTCTTTAGCTGGGCTCTTCAAGCTCTCATCTTCGACTACTGCCCACCAGGTCCCCAGTATCAGAGCCTGTAATCGATACATAATGTCACTCACGGCCAAAGATGGGCACCCAGGCTCACAGCTCACCTACTAGCCCTTTAGTCTCCACGAGATAGGCCTTGCAAGTCATAAGCTATCTGGAAGTTATCGCCAGCGATAGTCACTATTTCCTAGCGTTAGTGAAAGAACTCTCTTTTATCTCTAGACTCAGCCATAACAAGAACATCTGTCCAGCCAACACCCTGCAGTATCCTACAGTACTAGAAAACTAGTCTTTTACAAAAATAAAAGCACACTAAGAGCTATTGCAAGCGATACTCGCTGTCTCCCGGCGATATCCAACAGTTATGCAAATTGTGGTATTTTCTGTGTATATTCCTGGAGCTCACCCCTAGTACTTCTTGCTACTCTCATTTCGTAGGTACAACCCATAGACCCCGTAAACTACTCGTTTATACTCTGAGTCTTCTCCGGCATGCAAAATAAAACATCACCAATCCAGACCAACCTGTCCGGATGGGCTTCACACAACATGCCTATTCTGTAATGCAATTTCCGAATTTTATATGCAAAATCACCCGGGTATATCACGTAGCAACCCATTGGAATTCCCTCAACTCTCCACCTTTTGGTGGGGGATTCCATACATATGCAAAAAGGAGGACTTAACTTATCCAAGAAAGAAGATCGTTACCCTCGTAGTTCATTTCAGAGCCATGAACAAGCTTTCTATCTGGATGGGAAGGAGTGCCTCACTATCCTCTTCATGGATCATGCCTTAGTTCTCGATTCCGACCACGGGATCTCCTCCACTAAGCTAGCAAAGCTCAGCCTCAGCCTTTTTCCATTATCCAAAGCACTTGATGAGAAGGATGAGAGAGTGTGAGAGAAGATAAATAAATCTTCTCTCCACCTCTTCTTTGATTAAGCATCCTCGAGAATAAACCCAGCCACACGATCCTCTCATCAAAAGAAAGTAAAGGCCACAATATCAGTTGACAAGTCAAAATTAACGCTATCGCCTGGCAATATCCGCAATCTCCTAGGCGATATCGTCGGTAGCCTTTTTGATCCCAGTCAACCACCGCTCATCGACCGTCCTTCCAGCCATTTGACACGTGTCCAACCATATGTGGCAGTATCGCCCAGCAATACCCACTATCGCCACTCCGATAGCTCACTCAACGTTTTGTCGAGTGCGTTGAGAGCGTCAAGTGCATTGAGTCTACACAACGCTTTGTTGAAGACATTGAGTGCGACGAGTGCTATCGCTATTTCCAGCGATACTCACTATCATCGTGTGATTGTATTCGTCGAGCCCACTCAACGCTTTGTTAAAAGCGTCGAGTGCGTCGAGTCCTCTCAATGCTTCGTTGATAGTGTCGAGTGGTATCTCCAGCGATACCCACTATCGTCCTGCGATAGCCATCAAAAGTTCTGTTTTCTCATTTTTGGGGTGTTACAAAATACAACAAAAACCCAAGTATAATCGATGAATTTGTCGAGAATACTCGACGAAAAAAGACTTAACCTCTCATGAACAATCGACGAATTCTGCTTCACTCAACGCCTAACTGAAATCGCTCGACGCCAAGGCTTCACTCGACGAATTCTGCTTGGACCGATTCCTACCCTACACTGAATAAACAAAACTTAATTTATACCCTGATCCTAGGTTCTATGCAGGGAATAAAAAAATAACAAGGACACAATAACAAGCAAGAGGGGAGGAACCACCACTTTCCTCAAAATCTCCCAAAAAATAGCCTCTCCAGCACTTTGCTTCAAGGATCGGCCAGAAGAACTCCTCGTCCATGATCTCCGAAACATTTCGGGGTAAAATAAGGGTTATAGTCGAATACCTTAACGTCAAAAATCCACGAAATGAGAAAATCTTATCGTGCACGCGAAGATTTCATTGAGAGCTTTCCGAATCTATGCTACATTGAAGGTTTCGTTCACCGGAGCTTTCCGGAGACTTGACATTTTTGAGATCTATTCTTGATGTTTAGGTAAACAAAATTAATTACTGAATAATATATTTTATTCAAATTTTTATCAGTCCTCTTTTTATATATATATATATATATATATATATATATATATATACATTAATTATTCAAGATTCAACATGTCAAGTTCAAACTTAAAGAAATTAAATTTCTCTTCATCTAGGGGCTTAGTGAAAATATCAGCAATTTGCTTATTTGTAGGAACAAATTCTAGATTTATATCTCCATTTTCAACATGCTTCCTAATAAAGTAATATCTAATTTCAATATGTTTAGTTCTACTATGTGACACAGGATTGTTTGCAATAGAAATAGCACTAGTAGAATCACAATATAATGGAATTTTACTTAGCTGAATGTTGTAATCTTGTCATTGATGTTGAATCCAAAGCAATTGTGCACAACAACTTCCAGCTGAAATGCACTCAGATTCAGCAGTGGATATTGCTACACTTGTTTGTTTTTTGTTGCTCCATGACACCGACCTTCTTCTAAGGAATTGACATGAACCTGATCTGCTTTTCCTATCTTCTTTACAACCTGCATAATCTGCATCTGAAAAGCCTATTAGTTCAAAATCACTATTCCTGGGATACCATAGGCCAAGATTAGGTGTGCCCTTTAGATATTGATAAGTAAATTTTGAGTTAAAGAGGATAGATTTGGTGTTATATAATCTTTTACGTATATAAGTCTATCTCTTTTTTACTTACTTATATCCTGTGGATTAAGGCAAGAGTACCTATTGCATAGGAGTATAATATTTTGTAGAAAATATCAAGGTCGTATTTTTCCTAGGATCGGTGTTAAATATTCTACTTTTTAGAACGGACTATTATCTTATCGAAAGAACGGAGTGGAGTTTATATTAAAAACAAAAAAAATATAAAATATAAATACGTGGTTTTATTAAGATAAGGACTCCGAAGGTATTCCTTGATTTCAGAATTACTATGGGAGAATATTAATTCACCTATTAAAGGACAACTCTATTTCTTGATTACCTAACTTAACGAGAGGGTCCCTTTGGTAGCATCACTGACTCGAAAGTACGATCGGGGAGGCTTGCGTTTAAAATAGGTTAACGTTAAACATAGTGACTCTTCACCTGGTATATGATCAATTAACTGTAAACTCTAGTTAGAATAACTAGAACGTAGAGTTGAAATAGTTGAAAATAATATCCAGCCCAGAGCTCATCTTGACCAAGTGTTAAGGTTTCTTAGCCTCTTATCAGGATAGGGGCGGTATAAAGTGCATAAAATAATATCTACCATTGTAGACTGAGAATCTGAACTCTTCACTGCATACCGTTGTAGACTTTCATCAAGTTCTATTGCCTGCCGAACTCTATCCGTAAGGTCACACTGTACCTCTGTCTAGTTCAAACACGCATTTGTAGTGGAATCCTTGTCAACACAAGAAATGTCTAAGACTTCCAGTTCTCGAATTTGGATTTCATCATGCCTTAGCAACCAATTAGCCCTTGTCGGAGTCCTACGACTTAAGGCATCCGCGACGACATTCCCCTTACCGGGAGTGTAGTGAATCTGAAAGGTGTAGTCTCCAAGAAACTCCATCCACCTTCTCTGTCACATGTTGAGATCCTTCTGATCAAACAGATACTTCAGGCTCTTATGGTCCGTGAATATATCCACTTTCATGCCATATAAAAAATGACGCCACAGTTTAAGTGCAAATATTACCGCCGCCAACTCCAAATCATGGACGGGGTAATTCCGTTCGTGCACCTTCAACTGGTGTGATCCATAAGCAATCACCTTCCCAAACTGTAGAAGAAAGCAGCCTAAGCCGCTCCTTAATGCATCACTATACACTTCAAAGCCGTCCAAACCAAATAGTGATGTCAAAATTGGCGTCTTGGTCAACCGACTCTTTAGCTTCTCGAAAGCTCGTGCACATTCGGGCATCCAAATGAACTTTTGATCCTTCCTCGTCAGTGTGGTGAGAGGCAAGGCTATCCGCGAGAAATTCTCTACGAAGCGCCTGTAGTAGCCTGCCAGTCCAAGAAAACTCCTGACCTCCGCCACAGTAGTAAGAACATGCCACTCCCGTATAGCAACAATCTTAGCCAAACCACCGCAATGCCCTCTCCACTAATCACATGGCCAAGGAAAGCAACTGACGACAGCCAAAATTCATACTTAGAGAACTTGGCGTAGAGCTTGTTCTTCCTTAGGGTGTGCAGCACCAACAGCAAATGATTTGCATGATCTTCTTTAGTTTGGGAGTATACGAGGATATCGTCGATAAATACGATTACAAACAGATCCAAGTATTCCATAAACACTTGATGCATTAAATCCATGAATACCGATGGAGCATTAGACAGCCCAAACGGCATTACCGTGAACTCATAGTGACCATAACGTGTTTCGAACACTGTTTTGGGTATGTCACTTTCACGAACTCTCAATTGATAATAACCTGACTTCAAATCCAACTTGGAGTATACATTCGAGCCAACTAACTGGTCAAACAAGTCGTAAATCCGTTGAATCAGATATTTGTTCTTTTTCATTAGCTTGTTTAGTTCTCTGTAGTCAATATATAGACGCAAGCTACCATCCTTCTTCTTCACAAAGAGAACTGGCGCGCACCAAGGTGATTGACTTGGACGTATGTAGCCTTGCTCTAGTAGTTCCTTTAACTGAACCTTCAACTCCTCCATTTCCTTTGGCGCTACTCGATATGGCGAGCGGGCCACAGGTTTCGCACCTTGTACCAACTCGATAGCGAAGTCGATCTCCCTTTAGGGTGGTAACCCTGGAAGACTTTTTGGAAACACATCAGCAAACTCTGACATAATCGGCACCTCACTAATACTAGCCTTAGGCTCCATAGCCTTTATAAGTGTGAAGAATAACTCTGCACCCTTCTGAACTGCCTTAATGACTTGGAGGGCATATAACAGTATCCTACTCATCCCTCGCATGCCATTGAACTTAGTCTCTTGTTCGGTATATTGACCCATTGTAACCTCTTTGGAAGTTCAATTTATACTGGCATGCTGCTCTGAAAGCCAGTCCATACCAAAGATAATATCGAACTCAGATATCGGTAGCACTGATGCGTTCACCAAGAAATCCCGACTTCCTATCTTTACTTCCACACTACACGACTTATCCGCGCACAACACACATCTGTTAGGTAGGAGCACCTTAATACTGTCTGTCATGGTCCGTGCAGGTACCCCGATCCGTAAAACAAAGTCTTCAGACATAAACGAATGTGAGGCACCTGTATCGAAACGGGCTCTTGTCGGATTGTCCCGTATAAGGACAAAACCTATATTACCAAAATTAAAACAAGCACAGCACAAGGCACAAAGTAAAACTACAAACAACTCGTACCTGTGACGACGTTAGCCTATTTGATAGCCTCCTGTTACCCGAGATTGAAGACCTGGGGCAGCACCTGCAATGAAGAAGACTCCATCACTATCTTCCCTTTCTCTGCATACGACGCTCCCGTCTTCTTTTCGCCCTTTGGAGGGCCAGAGCAACAGTCACGAGCAAAGTGTCCCAGCTTTCCACACGTGTAACAAGCTCGAGAACCAAACCCAAAAGATGCCTCTATCACAACATCTGAAGGGGCTTGTCCAGCAGATTTGGACCTCTTTCCCCATCTCTTACGGAACCCAGACTTCTTCGGACGTGGCATCTTGAACTCTTGCTTTGTCACTACCAAGTTCCTCTTGCCCTGTGTCCTCTTCAAGTCCTTCTCCAAAGACCTAGCCGTACAAACCAATGCTTGAAATCCTTAGCTCACATAACTCGAGAGCAAAAACCTTAGCTCATCCCGCAGTCCTTCATAGAATCTACTGGTCTTACGCTCCTCTTCGGCAAAGATAGATCCTGCATAACATCCCAGACGTGTAAACTCATGGAGATATTCATCCACGCTCTTTTCTCCTTACGTCAGCCGTTGAAACTCCAATTCCATACCAATCCTTTGCGGCGTCGGCAAATGCTTTGCCAAGAACAATCGAGAGAACTCCACCATCGAGACCTCAGTTAAATTCCTGCCTGCCAAGTGATGTAGTTCAACCTCATCCCACCAAAGCCGAGCCTCTCCCTCCAGCAGGAAGGTGGCTAACATTATCTTCTGCTCCTGCTCAACCCTGATTGTTGTCAAGATCCTTCTTATCCTTGAGAGCCAATCCTCTGCATGGGCTGGCAAACCGTTCCCATCAAATGTTGGAGGATTGAAGCTCATGAACTGCTTTAGTTATTGATCTGCTGCTCGGAGATCAACCGCAACTTCTACCAGTTCTTGCCTTAGCCCAGCCTGATTTGGCATCATTGCAGGCCTTGCTTGTCCAGCCTGCTGAGCATTCATCACAGCAAGTACCGTCTCCGTAATCATACGAATAGTTTTAGCAAAAGGAGGAGGTATGGGCACCTCCACTGGTGTCGCACTCTCATCGGGACGTTGGGGTTCTTACTGTCCTGCATGACT
The DNA here is from genome assembly GCA_039513925.1 of Platanthera zijinensis. NCBI lineage: Eukaryota > Viridiplantae > Streptophyta > Magnoliopsida > Asparagales > Orchidaceae > Platanthera > Platanthera zijinensis. The sequence continues at coordinate 146,878,424 of CM077086.1, forward strand.
TCTAGTCACCTATATGTGTAAGAAACACAACTTAGCGACAAAACAAAATGGCAAATAAATAAAAAGGAATACGCAGATTCCACAAACAAGTGTATTTTTATTCCTAAGTGGACATTCTTGAGTTCATTTTGTGTTATAACGACAGCACTTACACGTGCTCTCCACCTCTCAAAAGAATTCGCCCACGAATTCGGAAGAGAAAGACCTACAAGCTGATACCAAATTTTAACATCCCTACCTGTTACATGGGATATAGTAGAAGGATCGGTCGGGGCCCCACACCATATTCCACGAACAGGCGGAGAGGTTACTTTATAATATCAAAACTACCAATGATTCATAACACAGTGAATTCTAGCGGAAGTTTCAAGGTTGAAAAATTTGAAATCAAGTACAACAAAAGAAATGTCCACTACTAACAATTAGGAATGAAAACAACCAATACACAAGGTACATGGCCTTATGGCCTTATAAGTTTCTCTTAACAGGAGTGTGGTTTATAAACATCGGCACGCAGGCCGGCCACACATGAACAAGAGTAAAGCAAAGTAAAGTCTTCAAGGGTAGCAGCGCAACCAGGGCTTCAGCCCGCTATTTCCTACTTGGGCCAGCTCCGCCTGCAAGAAACAATCCACCAAGCGGCGGCAAACAGGGCAACAATCAGCATTCAGCTGACCAATTATAACGACCCTGCCCCTGGCACGGGGCAGCGGAATTCCTTCCCTGCAAAGCATTTTATTAACCAGCACATATATACTATAATCCACCACGGCTGTGCACAACCGCACTAGCCAATACATAACAAAAATGTCGGCACGACGGCCCGACGCTTCGTGCACTCAGGGCACCTTATTGGTGATCCGGAAAATCCAGGGTCCCACCACCGTTTTAAGGTCTCTCTCCCTTACGGTCCAGAATGAGCATTCCTAGTCATAACGGCGCGTAGGCCTAAGACTCTCGCTATGAGATCCTAACAGGGACTTAAGCACCCAAGGTTAGACAACCATAATCGGGTACAGATCCTCCTTGCCCGTAGCTCATCATCGTCAGTCATCACACCGGACCGACGCGGGTACAGCATCTCCTTGCCCGTTCGCCACCAAGGCTTTTAGTTGTAGCATGATGACTAGTTTTAGTCATCGTTTTTGGGGTAATTTAGTAGCTTAAATTCCTAAGTATTATTATAATTTTATGTTTTTGTATGCTTGTTTGTTGTTGTTATGTTATTTTATATAAATCTATAGTTTTATTTTATATTTTGTTGTTATTTTATGTTATTGTTATGTCTAGTATTATTTTTTAAATATTATTATCTTTGTTATAGTTTTACAATGACATGTTATTATGATTAATGTTATAAGTATTTTGTTTAGAATTGTTATATGTTCTATGTTTAGTTATATTTTGTTATTATAAATTTAGCTAATGTGTGTTGTTTTGTTTTATTTTGTAGGATGAAGCCCACCTTTGGAGCAGCTCTAGTCCAAGCCTAGCCCTACCCGAGCCCTTGGAGCAGCCCTCTTCAAGTTCAAACATGTGCAGTCGGCCCTCCTCCAAGTGCAGCAGCCCGAGCCCATTAAGAGCAGCCCCCTACTCAAGCCAACCCGATTTCATCCATGGTGCAGCCCCCCCCCCCAAACCTCCTACCCGAGCCCACCATGCAGCAGCCCCCCTTCATCAATGCTTGCATGAATTTTTGCCATGCATGAATATCCCCATGCATTGGCCGGCCACACCCCCCTCTCTCTCCTTTATTATTTTGCCACCTTTCTCATGCATGCACATGTCTTTCTCTCTCTTCCCTATTTATTGCATGCATGCATCCTCCCCTTGAATGGTCGGCCCCTACCATTTCTCTCCCCTCTTTTATTTTCCATTCACTCCCCCCTTCCTATTACATATTTTTCATTAAGTAAAATGCATGCACCCTAGCATTCTCTCTCCCCTCATTTAATACCATGCATGAACCCTCCCCCTCACATGGCCGGCCACCCCCCTTGGTCTCCCATTTTCTAGATGCTTCCCTCCTCTCCTATAAAAGGAACCCAAGTCCCATGGATTGAGAGGTTGGATTGAAAGTTTGGCTTTTGGAGAGAGCTTTGGAGAGTACAAATCAAGAGAGTTTCATTGTAATTTTCATTTCTAGTTTCCTTGTTTTTTTGTAATCTCATGTTGTTCTAAGTAATATCATTTTGTTTTGTTTTTATTATTGTGTACTTCCTTTTCTTTTAGTAAAAGAAATATGAAATCTTCTTCTCTTATTATTGTCGTTTTCTTTTCCATCATGCGTAGCTAATTTTCTTTTAGCATTTGATCATGAGGATCCATGATTTGAGATGAGAATTATTTTTATTTCATAGTTTTATTTTTGCTTAATTCTACTCGGTCCTTCTTTGAATATTATTTCGTCGACTCCGTATTTCTGGTATACGGTAGTAGGCCTTGTTCTCATTTCATAGTAGTCGAGAAACTCATGATTTGAAAGATCACTCAAAGAAGGAAGGAGTTGAACGCAACCCTAGAGATAGGACGACGTAAATCTTCCGGATTGGAGTCAAATCCAATAGTGCGGATCACTTCGATAATGCAACTTTAGGCTTCTTTGGTTTGTAAAGAGATTTCGATCAAAGAGTCTATAAGTTAGGAGACCTAATGCTCTAGCGAGATTTTGTCTCATTTTCGGATCCGTCACGGCCGAGTTTGATTTGCAAATTTAAAACTATGCCTTTTATCTCTCTCGTTTCATTTCATGGTGAATCAATGATCGAATGCTAGCCTTTTTTATATAAGTTTTTCGTCTCGCAAATTATCGTTTATTTTACTTTAAAAAAATTCTCAAAATCCAATTATTTTCCGGTAGGATAATAGTTCAAGCGTGAGTAGCAGTAATTGACAACCCCGTGTTTAAATATGACCTTGGTACTACAATTCGACAGGTACGCTTGCCTGTTCGGGTTTTAGCCCATCAAGTTTTTGGCGCCGTTGCCGGGGAGTTTTCTCGTCAATATTTTGAAAATGCTTGCGCTATTACTTCTACAAAAATCAAAAAAATATTTCTATATATATTTAAATATTTATAATCAACCCACCTCATTTTTATTTCTACCCCACCTAAAATCTCTCGAAAAGAGTAAGGGGCTTTAAGCGCCACCATTTTACCTAGTACCGGGCGAACCCTTCACCGGGTAGTCCTCGGGAAGTTCGAGAGCCAAGCCGTAAAAATCTATTTTTTTAAAAAAAATCTATTCAAAAAAAAAATCCTTTCTTCTCTTTTTCAAGCTTTCATTTTCATTTTCCCTCGTTTTCTGCACTAGTGCATGACCCGAGCGAATCTGTCACTACTTACTGATTTGGACCCGGAAATCGAACGCTCCTTTCGGAGACAACTACTATTCAGGGCTTCCACTTCTCAAACAGCGGTTGAGGATTCCTACGGGGATTGCAATTTTAATTCTGAGATGGAGACCCTAACCCAGGATTGGCTCAGCAAAGGACTATGTCCGATTATGCTCGACCAAACTTGGAAGGGACAGAGACAAGTATTGTTCAACCTGCGATTGCGAACAATAACTTCGAGCTTAAGCCTAGCATCATACAAATGGTGCAGCAATATGTACAGTTCGACGGATTACAAGATGAAGATCCGAACTTGCATATTGCTAATTTTCTTGAAATCTGTGACACCTTTAAGATTAATGGTGTTTCAGACGATGCTATAAGGCTAAGACTCTTCCCCTTTTCCCTAAGAACCAAAGCCAAACAGTGGTTGAGTTCTCTTCCAAGAGGATCAATCACTACTTGGAACATTTTAACTGAAAAATTTCTTTCTCGTTATTCCCCCCCCCCCCCCCCCCCCCGCTAAAATTGCTAAGCTGCGAAATGATATAACTTCATACTCTCAAATTGATTCTGAGACCCTCTATGACACTTGGGAGAGGTTCAAAGAACTTTTGAGAAGATGCCCACACCATGCTCTGCCTGTATGGTTGCAGTTCCAGACATTCTATAATGGGCTAAACCAAGAAACTAAGCAGATGATAGATGCCGCTTCCGCTGGTTCTTTAGACCGCAAAACTCCGAAAGCCACTCTTGAGCTTATCGAGGACATGGCGATGAACACCTATCAGTGGAATTCGTCTAGGACTCGCCCATCTAAACCTGCAGGTATATATGAAGTGGATTCGGTGACGCAACTGGTGCTGCAAGTGGAAATGCTCAACAAGAAGATCTCGGAGATGACTGCTCCCTCCACTGCTAAGGTATATGAAAATGCTACTACTGCCGAGCAGGTGGATTATCTGGGGAACATACCCAGGCCTGCTCAAAATATTTCTGCGAACAATTTTTCTGCTTTTTCGAATTTTTCTTCTCCTCCTGGTTTTAATTCTTCCTCTAATTCTTATCACCCCGGATGGCGTAACCATCCTAATTTCTCGTGGAGTAATAATGCTAATGTTGTACGCCCACCGCACGATTTTATACCACCACCACCACCACAACAAAATTTTCAAAAACCTTCCCCTTTGGAAGAGATCCTCGCTAAGTATATAAGCTCAAACGATGCTACTATTAAAAACTTAACAGGATCAATGAAAAATATAGAAAATCAAGTCGACCAACTCGCCAAGGCCTTTTCCGAGAGACCACCTGGAACTCTTCCCTCGAACACTGAGCCTAACCCAAGGTAACACGCAAATGCGATTTCCCTTCGGAGCGGTAAGATTGTTAACGAGCCCACCACAAGGGAAGAGCCAAGGGTGATTGTCCCTCCTGTTTTTACCCCCACGGAAAGTGATAACTTAAATCTTGAAAAAGAAAAATCTACGTTTGAAAAAGAAAAAGATAGCTCTATTATTTCTGATTCTCAAAAAGAAAAAGATGGTTTTCAAAATGATGCTCCAGTTGTTCTAAAGGAATTTCTGCCACCTCCTTATCCGGCTCGACTTAGGAAGGAAAAACTAGATGATCAGTACCAACGCTTCCTTGAAATGTTCAAACAAATTCACATTAATTTGCCATTTCATGAAGCGATTAGTCAAATGCCGAAGTACGCAAAATATCTTAAGGACTTATTAACGAACAAGACGAAATTGGAAAATTTATCACACGTAACATTGAATGAAGAATGCTCGGCGGTCGTTAAAAATTCTAATCTTCCTAAAAAGATAAACGACCCGGGTAGTTTTTCCATTCCTTGCGTCTTTGGTGATCTGTTTGTTAAACATGCGTTAGTGGATCTAGGAGCGAGCATCAATTTGATGCCTTTTTCATTATTTAAGAAGTTAGGATTAGGCACTCTTAGCCCTACAAGAATGAGAATCCAATTAGCTGATAGGTCCATTAAGTATCCATTAGGTATCGTTGAGGACGTGCTAGTAAAGGTCGACAAATTCATCTTCCCGGTGGATTTTGTCATTCTTGATATTGAAGAGGACGTCGAGGTCCCTCTTATCCTTGGCCGACCATTCTTAGCCACCTCTCAAGCAGTTATAGATGTTAATAACGGAAAGTTGTTTTTGCGTGTGGGAGATGATGAAGTCACATTTTCCATTAATCAATCCATGAAAAACTCTTTAAAAAATGATGACTCATGTTTTTTTGTTGATGTTCTAAATGAAGACTCTTCCCTTTCCCTTTCCAACATTTCTTCAAATGAATTTTCCTCTTCTTTTTCTGAAATTTCTTCAAATAATTTTGAAAACACGGTGATGTCGATCCAAGAAAATTTTGAAAATTATTTTGTATGTAGTAGAAAAAAGTATGAAAATCTTGTTTTTTAAAAAGAAAAGAATCTAAAAAACTCTTATGACGAACCACCCCACCTTGATTTAAAACCACTGCCTGACCATCTCAAATATGCCTTTCTTGCAAAAGACTCTAAATTGCCCGTTATAATCTCGGCTTTGCTTTCTCAATCCGAAAACGATCAATTGATCGAACTACTACAAAAGCATCGACGAGCTATAGCGTGGCAAATTTCTGATATTTCTGGCATAAGCCCCTCCTTCTGCACCCACAAGATATTTTTTGAAAATAATTCTAAGGGTGTAGTCCAACCTCAAAGTCGTCTTAATCCCAACATGAAAGAGGTTGTGAAGGGTGAGGTTCTTAAGTTATTAGATGCGGGGATCATTTATCCCATTTCCGATAGTCAATGGGTAAGTCCGGTCCAGGTAGTTCCTAAAAAGGGTGGAGTCACGGTAGTAACAAATGACAATAACGATCTAATTCCAACTAGGACGGTAACGGGATGGAGGATGTGCATCGATTACCGTAAACTCAATGATGCCACTCGTAAAGATCACTTCCCCCTCCCCTTTATCGATAAAATCTTAGAACGCTTATCCGGGCAAAGTTTTTATTGTTTTCTCGACTGTCTTTCGGGATACTTTCAAATCCCTATTGCACCCGAAGACCAAGAGAAGACAACATTCACTTGCCCCTTTGGAACATTTGCCTACCGTAGGATGCCTTTTGGGCTATGCAACGCACCAGCTACCTTTCAGCGGTGTATGCTAGCCATCTTCGATAAATATGTAGAAAATATTATGGAAGTTTTTATGGACGACTTTTCCGTTTATGGCGACTCATTTGAACTATGTTTAAATAATCTAGGAAAATTTTAAAACGCTGCGAGGAGACAAATTTAGTCTTAAATTGGGAGAAGTGCCACTTTATGGTACGTGAAGGTTTAGTCCTTGGCCACAAAATTTCCGCTAAGGGAATTGAAGTGGACAAGGCAAAAATTGAAATAATTGAAAAGTTACCGCCACCTACAACCGTTAAAGCAATTAGAAGTTTTTTAGGTCACGCGGGTTTTTATCGTAGATTTATTAAAGACTTTTCAAAAATAACTAAGCCTCTCACCCACCTTCTCGAAAAAGACACTCCTTTTGTTTTTTATGAATCTTGTATCGACGCCTTTGAATTAATAAATTCAAAACTTATAAATGCTCCTATTATGATCGCCCCAGTTTGGGATTTACCATTCGAAATAATGTGCGATGTGAGTAATCATGCGATAGGTGCGGTTCTAGGTCAACGAATTGCTAAGAACTTTCATCCGATTTTCTACGCTAGTAAAACTCTAACTTCTGCTCAAGAAAATTATACCACGATGGAGAAAGAACTCTTAGCGGTTATTTTTGCTTTTGATAAATTCCGACCGTATGTTACTCTTTCTAAAGTTATTGTTTTCACGGATCATTCCGCTTTGAAGTACCTCCTTTCTAAACCGGATGCCAAGTCGCGTCTTATCCGTTGGATCCTCTTACTTCAAGAATTCGACTTGGAGATTCGGGATAAGAAAGGAGCGGAAAACTTAGCATCTGATCATCTCTCTCGTCTTGAAAATCCCAATCTTGATATTTTAAATGAAACCTTTATTAATGACTCTTTTCCGGATGAGCGCATTTTAAATATTTCTTCTTCTTCTACCCCTTGGTTTGCCGATCTGGCCAATTATCTTGTGGCCCGGGTCCTTCCAAAAGAATACTCAACTCACCAAAGGAAGAAATTCTTTTCTGAGTTGAAGTATTATTTTTGGGAAGACCCATTTTAATTTCGCATTTGTGCGGATCAGGTAGTAAGGAGATGTGTTTCCCGGGAAGAGGGTCATCAAATCTTAAAACATGTTCATGAAGGTCCGACTGGCGGGCACTTTCAAGCAAACCGCACCGCACACAAAGTACTTAGTGCTGGCTTTTATTGGCCAAGCATATTTAAAGATGCACAAATCTTTGTGGGCGGATGCGATCGATGCCAGCGGACTGGAAATCTCTCTAATAAAAATTAAATGGAACAAAACTATTTTCTCGAATGTGAAGTTTTTGATCTATGGGGCATAGACTTCGTCGGCCCATTCCCCTCGAGCTTAGGTAATAAATATATTTTAGTCGCAGTTGATTACGTTTCCAGGTGGGTGGAGGCCCAAGCTTTACCAAATAATGATGCTCGCGTTGTTGTTAATTTTCTTAAAAAATTATTTTCTCGTTTTGGTTTTCCTCGCGCGATCGTTAGTGATAGGGGAAGTCATTTTTGCAACGCTCAACTCTCCAAGGCTTTAGCTAAATATGGCGTTACGCATAAATTATCAACCGCTTATCACCCCCAAACTAACGGTCAGGTCGAGGTAGTCAATCGAGAACTTAAAAGAATTTTGGAAAAAAAATGTTTCTACTTCTCGTAAGGATTGGTCATTAAAATTAGACGATGCTCTTTGGGCCTATCGGACAGCGTACAAGACCGCCATCGGTTGTACTCCTTTCCGATTAGTTTATGGAAAATCGTGTCATCTTCCGGTAGAAGTAGAACACCGTGCGTATTGGGCGTTAAATTTTTTTAATTTCGATCCGCACTCGGTCGGCGAGCATAGAAAAAACCAACTAAATAAGCTTGACGAGTGGCGAGCGTACGCATATGAAAATAATAAAATTTATAAAGAACGCACGAAATTGTATCACGATAAGAACCTGCGCCATCCTAAAATGTTTAAACCAGGCGATCAGGTTCTTCTTTTTAATTCACGTTTACGTCTCTTCCCTGGAAAACTTAAATCTAGATGGTCTGGACCGTTTACGGTCAAGGATGTTTTTCCTTATGGCACTGTGTTATTTTCGCACCCCGATAAGGGGGACTTTAAAGTTAATGGCCATAGACTTAAACTCTATTTTTCTAATGATTCTGTGACTCCTGCAAAGGAGAATCTTCTTTTGGACTCTTAGATGATTATTTTATTATGGACATTTTTATTATTATTATTATGAAACTCTTTTATTCGGACTTTGGACTATTGTAATAAAGAACATTATCGGGCATCTGCCCATGGACTCTCTATTTTTTTCTTTTATTTTGCTCTTCCTACCAGAGGCCAATCAAGTCCATGATCGTGGTCGCCGCTCCGCCGCTGTTGATATCAAGATGGAGCAAGTCAAACCTGCTGACGATCAAGCGTACTAAAGAGCAAGCATGGGGGAGCGACATCCGCCTTCATCTCACGAACCCGGGGAAGTCCTGTTTTTATTTATTTATTTTCCTGCATTTTTCTTTTTCTCTTCTTCTCAGTCCCCTTCTCTTTTTCTTTCTGTTTTCTTCATTGAGGGCAATGAAGAATTTAAGCATGGGGGGGTCTAGTTTCTTTTGGTCTTTCTTTCTGTCTTTCTTCTTCCAAAAAGAAAAAAAATGCGTTTTCAAATTAGTATTTTATGTTAGCTTCATCAAAATCCAAAAAAATTATAAAACTATAAAACCCAAAAAAATTAGAAAAACAAAAATAAAAAAAAATAAGCTAAAATCTATTTGAAAAACAAAACCTAAAATTATTTCTATTTTTATTTTTATGTTTCTTCTAGTGATGTGTAGTCCCGTGCGGTTTTTGTAGTTCTATATAGACTACTTTGAAAATGTTTTTCTAAACTTATCATTTTAACATAGTTTAGTTCTACTAGTTTCTTTTTCTTAAATATAGGCATCCGGTTTTTACATTATAAGCTAGCAATGTGTAGTTATGTATTTTTATTCGGTTAGTTGCTTACGAATGGTTGTTAGGTATCATTAGTTCTTTTTCATTTGCGGGGTAGTCTTTCTTGGTGTCTAGAACTTATACCAAGCTACTCTCGAAGCATTTGCGTCGTTTTTACCTTCTTTAGAAATAATTTAGGCCACCATTTGTCTAGTTTGAGCTTTTCTTGCCCACCGAAAACAAAACCATTGCAAAAACAATTTTGCACCTTTTCCATGTTTTCCTTGTTTTTAGCTCCACCTTTCATTTCATTATGATCACCAAAGCCAAATGCCTTTTCTATTTTTCACACTATAACCTTGAGCTTAAAAATTATTTTTGTGGGAGGGGTATTATCTTTGAAATGAATAGGAAATTCTCAAGCTTATTTTTGGAGCATTCTTATCAAAATATTATTAAAAAAAATGAGAAAGAAAAAAAACGAAAAATCAAAATAAAAAAAAAAATGAATGCAAAAAAGGTTTATGTTTGGCCAAGTTTATAAAAGAAAATTTCATGGCCTTATTTTGTAGTATAAATTGGAGAAATGACTTGCTTGTCATTTCTCATTTTGTTATGCTTTGTTTATTTTTGAGCTCACCTTGGTTTAGTGCTTAAAACCTTCATGTTTATCTTTGATTCCACTTCCTAATCATTTACCTAAGCCAAGTCTCAACGCCTATTAGAAGTCCTAATGATCTTAGAACGTAAATTCGCGTAGTGGAGAAAGTGTGAACGTACAAGCCTATGGCCACCATCATTGATGGATTTCTTTGGAGGTTATCTTGGAGTGTTTTAGGGTTAATGTTTATCTAGTAACCTAGTAGTTTGTTAATGCGCCATCTACTTAGAACCTCCACTTTTGTTTTCCTTATTTTCAATTATTTTGGATGCCTTGTTTTTAAGATTTAGAAATGAGTAGACTTTTCTTATGTTTTAATGAGATTTTTAGGGTTCCACTTTCAAATTTTCTATTGTGCACTTCTCACCCCACTAGTTGATAACATGGAAATTAGGATAGTTTAATTTTTCATATTTTGCTTTTCTTAACTATGGAACCTAAAAAAAATATTTGTCTTTTATTTTTCCCTAGTTTTTATTTCTATTTGCTTGAGGGCAAGCAAATGTCTAAGCATGGGGGAATTTGATGACTAGTTTTAGTCATCGTTTTTGGGGTAATTTAGTAGCTTAAATTCCTAAGTATTATTATAATTTTATGTTTTTGTATGCTTGTTTGTTGTTGTTATGTTATTTTATATAAATCTATAGTTTTATTTTATATTTTGTTGTTATTTTATGTTATTGTTATGTCTAGTATTATTTTTTAAATATTATTATCTTTGTTATAGTTTTACAATGACATGTTATTATGATTAATGTTATAAGTATTTTGTTTAGAATTGTTATATGTTCTATGTTTAGTTATATTTTGTTATTATAAATTTAGCTAATGTGTGTTGTTTTGTTTTATTTTGTAGGATGAAGCCCACCTTTGTAGCATCTCTAGTCCAAGCCTAGCCCTACCCGAGCCCTTGGAGCGGCCCTCTTCAAGTTCAAACATGTGAAGTCGGCCCTCCTCCAAGTGCAGCAGCCCGAGCCCATTAAGAGCAGCCCCCTACTCAAGCTAACCCGATTTCATCCATGGTGCAGCACCCCCCCCCCCCAAACCTCCTACCCGAGCCCACCATGCAGCAGCCCCCCTTCATCAATGCTTGCATGAATTTTTGCCATGCATGAATATCCCCATGCATTGGCCGGCCACACCCCCTGTCTCTCCTTTATTATTTTGCCACCTTTCTCATGCATGCACATGTCTTTCTCTCTCTCCCCTATTTATTACATGCATGCATCCTCCCCTTGAATGGCCGGCCCCTACCATTTCTCTCCCCTCTATTATTTTCCATTCACTCCCCCTTCCTATTACATATTTTTCATTAAGTAAAATGCATGCACCCTAGCATTCTCTCTCCCCTCATTTAATACCATGCATGAACCCTCCCCCTCACATGGCCGGCCACCCCCCTTGGTCTCCCATTTTCTAGATGTTTCCCTCCTCTCCTATAAAAGGAACCCAAGTCCCATGGATTGAGAGGTTGGATTGAAAGTTTGGCTTTTGGAGAGAGCTTTGGAGAGTACAAATCAAGAGAGTTTCATTGTAATTTTCATTTCTAGTTTCCTTGTTTTTTTTTGTAATCTCATGTTGTTCTAAGTAATATCATTTTGTTTTTTTTATTATTGTGTACTTCCTTTCCTTTTAGTAAAAGAAATATGAAATCTTCTTCTCTTATTATTGTCGTTTTCTTTTCCATCATGCGTTGCTAATTTTCTTTTAGCATTTGATCATGAGGATCCATGATTTGAGATGAGAATTATTTTTATTTCATAGTTTTATTTTTGCTTAATTCTACTCGGTCCTTCTTTGAATATTATTTCGTCGACTCCGTATTTCCGGTATATGGTAGTAGGCCTTGTTCTCATTTCATAGTAGTCGAGAGACTCATGATTTGAAAGATCACTCAAAGAAGGAAGGAGTTGAACGCAACCCTAGAGATAGGACGACGTAAATCTTCCGGATTGGAGTCAAATCCAATAGTACGGATCACTTCGATAATGCAACTTTAGGCTTCTTTGGTTTGTAAAGAGATTTCGATCAAAGAGTCTATAAGTTAGGAGACCTAATGCTCTAGCGAGATTTTGTCTCATTTTCGGATCCGTCACGGCCGAGTTTGATTTGCAAATTTAAAACTATGCCTTTTATCTCTCTCGTTTCATTTCATGGTGAATCAATATTCGAATGCTAGCCTTTTTTATATAAGTTTTTCGTCTCGCAACTTATCGTTTATTTTACTTTAAAAAAAATTCTCAAAATCCAATTATTTTTCGGTAGGATAATAGTTCAAGCGTGAGTAGCAGTAATTGACAACCCCGTGTTTAAATACGACCTTGGTACTACAATTCGACAGGTACGCTTGCCTGTTCGGGTTTTAGCCAATCATAGCACAACGGCCCAACAACACACAACATGGTACTCATGACCACACGAGTTGAACACCAAGTATCAACTCTCACATTTTCCTGGACTTCCTCCAGTACTTCCTGCTACACCAAGCAACAGGTATTCATCAAGGGACTCCATACAAACAATCAATGAACACGAAGTCTTCTCCGATTTGCAAACAAAGCATCACCAATCCGTACTACTCACTTCAATATGGGCTTCACACAGAATTCCTAACCGTACTACTCACTTCCATTTCTAATGAAACAAATCAAGGGATGAACCACCGATCCCATGGGAATCACTTAACGTTCCACCTTTTAAGTGGAGGATTCCTATGCAAATGCAGGAAAGAAGGACTTCACATGTCCGAGTGGAAAATCATTACCCTTGCAGCACATTTTGGCGACATGGAGAAAAGTGCACGGTTGGAAAGGACCGCAACGCTCTTGCCTCCGCGAATCAGAATTCGGCACGCGATTCGGACCACTGTAGCACCACCGGCGGACAGATTCCTCTTCTCCTACCTCATCTTGCTCTCCCCTCTCTCTTCTCCTTAGAAAGAGAAATCCAAAGATGAAATGAGGAATAACTTCCCCATTCTCATCCATAAACCATCAGGAGGCAAGCCGGGGTCGTTGGATCGTATTTAATAAAAATGAACAGCGCAGATTAACTCTGAAAATCATTTTAGATGGTCGAACATGGCTTTTCATACGGTCGTGTGCCTGGCTGTGTGCCCTGCTTGCACACGAAATCATCGATTCATAGCAGGACACGGGTTGAGACACGCCCGTGTCCAAGGTGATACGCCTGTTTCGCCTAAACTAGCACGCCCATGTCAATTGGCGTGTTCTATAACCGCCCTATGGAACTGACATGACCCTTAGTGTACACGGGTCCTAACACGCCCGTATTAGGATTGACACGCCCGTGTCGACCAAGACATACCCGTGTCCCGAGTCGTGTACACGCCTCTCGACACAGCCCAATTTCCAGAGAAGGACACGGCATGTTGACACGCCTGTGTCAACTTTGACACGCTCGTGTCGGCACCCCTTACACACTCGTGACCTCCAGCCAGGAAATTCCTAGGGCTCTAGAACCCATAAAAATACTTCCCATACCTATAGTGTTTTTGGGGCATTACACTATCTTAATCCAGGTCATAGGCTTTCGCCTCGCCTTTCATTAAGGATAGTATGAAATAATAAGGTTTTGAAAGCAGTTTCACGTTATCTTAATCTAGGACATAAGCAGAGCTTCGCCTTCCATTCGGGATAGTATGAGAAAATAAAGTAAAGTAAAACAGAAAATAAAATTGTAAAGTACTCAGAATTGAAATTGAAACATTCTATTTTATAAATTCAAAAGTTATTATAACTTTCTACAAAGCTGAAAAAAAGCTAAAAAAATTACAACTTATAGAACTTGGAATACTTGAAAGCTACTATCAGTTCTTTGTCAGAGAGCTGGGGAGTCCTAATAGTTCTTAAGGAAGCTGCTAGTGTTCGAATAATTTTACAAAACTCTGGCCATCTATTTATAGAAAAAAAATAAATGCTTTTGGAAAAGCACTTTTGGAAAAGTTGTCAAACAGCTTATGGAAAAGCTGCCAAACAGCTTTTACAAAAGCTGAAAATCAGCTTATGGGTCAACTGGCTATTGGACAGCTTTACACGTGGTGGCTTGGATAAGGATGGAGCTGACTTGGCAGCTGAGTTGGCTGGCTGGATAAGGATGGCGGGTCGGGCAGGGCTGGCGGGTCGGGCAGCGGTCTTGGCGGGTTGCAGATCCTGGCAGCTGGAGGGTCGGGCAGCGATCTTGGCAGGTTGCAGGTCCTGGCAGGTTGGGATTAAATTGGCGCAAAAAACCACCGCCTGGAGTCAAACCCGCAACCTGTTGAAACTCACCAGAACTCCCACTCCACTAGGCCAATTAGCCTTTGATGCTTAAATCCTGAATATAATATATTTATAATATTTAAAATACAGATTTTATTATACTATAATTCTTACAATTTTATACTATTTTAAAATATAATTATATTATTTACAATATAATTAAAAACATTTTTAAAATAATATTATACATTGGTAATAAAATTTTATTTAAAAGATAATATACATAATATTACTTATATAATAATATTTAAATATTAATAATACTATACTTAACATATTATATTATAATTTATAAGTACATTGTAATTAATGTATATACATTATATTAACTCTTTTTCTTTACATTATTATTATTATTATTATTGTAATTATATATAGATTATTAGATCCTATATATATATTTTTTAAAATAACATGATGGTTCAGCTCCGTTCAGGCCGTCCAAACCGGTCGGACCATGAACATTACCACAAAACATAATATAGTAGATTAAAATGATGGTTAAAATCGACAAACAAACTAATTGAAGAATAAAACTAAAAATAAACCGTTTATTTAAGTTTTTACATGAAGTATTGCAAACTTGAATTAGAATTGATATTAAAACATAGACCAAAACATGTATAAATAATCACTCATCAGATATCTCAATATTCTTTTGACTATTGTATAGTGAGATTCTTTAGGGCAAGCTTGATACCTAGCACAGACACAAGTAGCATACATGTCTGGTCTATTAGCTATTAGATAGGGCAGTGATCCAACTATGCCCCTATATAAGGTGATATCAACTGACTTGCCAGCACCATCCTTATCTAAAGACATACTGGACCCCAAAGGAGTTCTCATGGAAGTGGTTGTTTCCATGTCATACTTCTTGATTAACTCCTTGGTGAACTTAGACTTACTAATGAAAAGTTCATCTATAGTTTACTTAACTTGGAGACCTAAAAAAAACTTGAGTTCACTCATACTACTCATTTCAAACTTACCTTGCATAAGTTTGGCAAACTTAGTGCAAAGTAACTCATCAGTAGAACCAAATATAATGTCATCTACATATATTTGTATTAAGATGGTCTTGCCTTTTACTTCCCTTAGGAATAGTGTTTCGTCTATTTTTCCTCTTAAGAATTTGTTCTCTAGAAGGAATTTAGACAGAGTCTCATACCAAGCCCTTGGGGCTTATTTTAGTCTATAGAGAGATCTTAATAAAAGATAAAAATAATTTGGATGAGTAGAGTCAACAAAACCTGATGGTTGCTCAACATAGACCCTTTCTTTGAGATTACCATTAAGGAAAGCTGACTTCACATCCATTTGCTAAACAATGAATCCTTTGTAGGTTGTATATGTCAGGAAGAGTCTAATAGCTTCCAATCTAGCCACTAGTGCAAAGTTTTGATCAAAGTTTATACCCTCTTCTTGTCTATAGCCCTTTACAACGAGTTTAGCCTTGTTTTTTACTATAACACCATTCTCATCCAATTTTTTCCTGTAGATCCACTTAGTTAATATGATTTTACAGTCATCTAGTTTGGTAACCAGCTTCCAGACTTTACATCTCTTGAACTGGTTCAATTCTTCCTGCATAGCCCCTATCCAGAATAGATCTATATTGGCTTCTTAAAACTTCTTTGGTCCTGTTTGGGACAGAAACTGCCCTTCATTAGTTCATAAGGTGTCTTATTCTGCCTTTTGTTGATTGAAGCTCTATTAAGAACATGGCATGCTGTGTCAATAGCTTCAGCCCAGAAATATTCTTGGAGAAAAGAATCACTCAGCATGGTTCTTCCAGCTTCAATGAGAGTTTTGTTCTTTCTCTCAGCAATCCCATTTTGTTGGGGTGTTCTTGGAGTGGAAAACTCTTGCTAAATCACAAGTTCTTCACAAAACTTTGTCATGCATTCAGATTGAAACTCAATTACATGATCACTTTTGATTCTGACCACAGAACTGTTTAATTCATTCTGTATTTGTTTGACAAATATCTTGAAGACATCAGTAGTTTCATACTTTTTCCTTAAAAAGAAAACCCAAGTAAAACTGGAATAGTCATCAATAATCACGAAGGTGTAGACTTTCCTTCCTAAATTATGAACTGGCATAGGACCAAACAAGTCTATATGCAAGAGGTATAAACACCTCATAGTGTCACAACCCGTATTTTCTCCGTATTTAAAAGATGTATCATAGTAAGGAGAAAACACGTGTCGTGATGCCACATCACCCAGGGGATAAATGTAAACACTTAGGCAAACTCCCACCCTACTTTTTATAAGAAATTCATAAGTTGTTATAAAAGAAATCTAGTTTTAAGTTAAGTTGGTCGTATCCCTCAGCTCAGTGGATCAACTAGTCCACTAGAAAAATATAGTTATACATTGCGGAAAATACTTGATTAAATTGATTAACACCTTATATGAGTATAAACATCCACAAAGGACAACACATGGTATGCAAGACTCTAGATTTTTTATAAGTATAGAAATAGTCTTTACGTTAGCTAAAAGATTGTGACTTTAGGTTTGAAATATGATACATATGAATGAGGTAAATAGGACTAATGCCCTTATAGTTTAAAATAGCTAACATGCAACCTAGCATAAAACCTTCCCGGAGAGCAAGAAAAAACAACCACAAGAGGTAAACTTAGCAGCTTAGCAAAATACTTAACATCCAAAAGAAAATCACCAATGGGCGTCAACAACCTGACACGAACCCACTGAAGGTATGTATGTCTGTACTGATCAGGGAATAACAAAACTACCTCACAACGGTGAGGAAAACACTGCAACCACGGCAGTCTACCAGCAACCACCAAACCTAGCAGCTTAACTGGCTACTGCCCTAAACCTGAGTCTTTCAAAGAAATAACACCTCAGCAAGAAAATATAAGGGGCAAAGGAAGTAATCAGATAATAAACAAGTGAAAATAGAAGGGGGTTTAACAAACCCAATTATAAGAAGGCTGACAACCTCTGCTAATAAGAAATAAAACAACGGTAAAATACTAACTTACTGACTCCAAGAGTAGGAAAATTTGCACCAAGTGCGATAAAAATATAAGTTTCGAAGACTTGTACATATGTGAGTTCATAAATAAATAGCAAACTCATCATAAAATGAATATATATACTGGGGTAAACCGGCATCTGTGGGGGGAGAAAACTCCGTCAGCACACCCACAGTCACAACCCTACCGGGGTAAAAATAAAGGTGGTCTTATGCCTTTACACACCCAAAATCGGGAAAAATGGCATCTGTGGGGGGAGAACCCTCCGCCAGCACACCCACAGTCACAAACCCACTAGGGTCGAAAGGTCATAACCAACCACGGCCACCCCAAAAATATCTTTAATACATATAACACCATAACCTCAACCGCACGGCATCTACAAGGGTAATTTAAGGGAGAAGACCCCAAACACCAAAGCTCAGACACTTCTCATGACAAATGGGATGAAAAGACCCAAATTATACCCTAAGGTCCAAACTCGACGAACCGGATAAAAATCGGCGAAAATATTCTAATCCCTAGCCAATTCGGCGAGTATACCCGGCGAATCATAACGATACTCGACAAATTGTAAGAAAATACTCGGTGAATTCTACATTACTCGGCGAGATGACTAAATGTTATTCGACGAATTCTAATGATATAATCCGAAATTCCCTTAGCTAACTTATGATATTCGACGAATTGCTGATACTCGCTGAAAAATACTTGGACTAACAAACCCACACCCAGAGAATTATACTCGTCAAAACTACTGTTGATACTCGATGAACTTGCCAAAGATATTCGATGAATCGGCCTTAACGTACTCATCGAAACTCGCTGAATTTACCTTAGGCAAAAGAAGTATTCTATATTCGACGAATCCTAACTGCAAAATCTACCTCCCTATAGTTGACGAATTCTACACAGCTGATACTCGGCGAATTATGCGATACTCGTTGAATTGTTGACAGACTTCTTTATCTCTAAATCAGGGGATTTCACTCGAACGATGGCACCCATACACGCCGGATTTCTGGCTGAAATTTCCAACTATCCTATGGGTTCTTCCAAAACTCATCCTACACTACTCATGTTCTCTAAGGGAGGAGGAAGGAAAAGAAGATAAAGACTAAAAATGAACATGCAAGGAGAAAGATCCACTTGCCTTGAAACTTCGGAGAATGGCCGCCCGCTCGCACCGCGACAAGGATCGGCCATGAAAGGCCCTAGCAACGTTTCCTGAAACTTTTAGGGGAAGAAGGAGATCAAAACCACAAACCCTAACTCACAAAAAAATGGAGAAATTGGGAAAACTTACCACGATCGCGTAGCTCTCACCGAGAGCTTTCCGAATCTCTACTCCTTCGTCGAAACTGACCAACGTAGCTCACTCATCCGTCGGCCGAAAGCACACGAAGTCCACCGTCTGTCTCTCGTGAAAAGGTCGGCATCGGGTTTAGGAAGAAGATGAATAGTGAAATAGTGTTTTCGTTTTAACGCTTTCTATTTATATATATATATTTAATATTTTTTAATTAATTAAATAACGTCAAAACGACCCAAAATTCAAATCAACTCAGAATTCTACGAAAATCACACCGTAGCTAAATACCAACACTACGAACCCAACGACGAATTCGAAATCGGATTTTGACAAACCAAACTCGAGCAAACACCTTCCGAAGCTAAAACACAAACATTCCCAAAAAGGCTTCACCGAGTCACCAAAACAGACTCGGCTCGCAAGGGAAACTCAAAAACAGGCTAAGACCCAGCCATACTGATAAACCTAATGAGCAAAACCATGCTCTAACCACAGTACCTGCTAAACATGCTTCAACATAACGCCCTGACTTAACAAATACGCCAATAAAAGAAATAAATAAACATCGAAAAATCAGGGGCGTTTCAGCCACTCCCTCTAAAAGAAAGTTTCGTCCGAAAACTTTACGCACAAAAACTCCTACTATAGAAGAAAAACAACTAAGGGTTATTGAATAGAAAAACATACCAAACAAAACTAGGAGAACAGATGAGGATGAGCCTCCCTTATAGCTAACTCCAACTCCCAAGTCACGCTCTCCACGCCTTGGTTTTGCCATAAAACCTTAACCATAGGTATTGTCTTCCTTCGCAATACCTGATCTTGAGCATCCAAAACATGAACATGCATTTACACATAAGAAAGGTTAGGCTCCAACTGGGAACAGAATCAAGAACTTGCCTGTCGTTTAGCACACACTCCCGCAATTGGCTCACGTGAAAAACATCGTGAACACCAGGAAAATTCACGAGCAAATCCAGCCTGTAAGCTGACACACCAATCCTCTCAACAACTCCAAATGGTCCCACATATCTTGGGTCTAACTTGTGGTTCTTACCAAACCTCTTAACACCAGACATCGGGGATACTTTAAGAAACATCATGTCCCCAGCAGCAAACTCCAAATCGGTCCTACGCTGATTGGCATTCTTCTCATAGCGCTCTTGAGCTATCTGAAGCTTCTCTCGAATAAGCTTTACAGAAACATCCATCTCTTCTAATGCTTCAGGACCTAACAACGGTCTCTCACCAACCTCGGCCCAAAACAAGAGAGTTCTACAACGCCTCCCATATAGA
This sequence comes from Platanthera zijinensis, assembly GCA_039513925.1. Taxonomy (NCBI): domain Eukaryota; kingdom Viridiplantae; phylum Streptophyta; class Magnoliopsida; order Asparagales; family Orchidaceae; genus Platanthera; species Platanthera zijinensis. The sequence goes on from CM077086.1 coordinate 146,898,449, forward strand.
GCCTCAAACGGGGCCATCTGCAAACTTTCTTGATAATTGTTATTGTATGTAAACTCCATTAATCTCAAAAGCTCATCCAACGCTCCTCCGTGGTCTAAAATATAACATCTGATCATATCTTCTACGATCTGATTTACTCTCTCCGTTTGACCATTAGTCTGCAGATGATAAGCGGTGGAATACCTCAAATCGGTGCCCAACCATTCTCGTAAACTATTCCAAAAGCGGGACATAAACCTGGAGTCTCGATCCGATATAATACTAATAGGTACTCCATACGGCCTGATAACCTCATCTAAGTATAACCCAGTTATCTTCTTCATGGGGTAATCAATCTTAACGGCACAAAGTGAGCACACTTTGTAAGTCGATCCACTATAACCCAAACTAAATTATGCCCCTGCGGAGATCTCGATAAACCAGTAATAAAATTCATGGAAATACTCTCCCAATTCCAACTTGGAATCTCTAAGGGCGTTAACTTGCCACCAGGCCTTCCATGATAAGCCTTAACTCGCTTGCAAGTGAAATATTCTGATACAAATTTAGCTATATCACCCTTCATCCCATACCACCAGGCAATCTGCTTCAGATCTTGATACATCTTAGTAGAACCAGGGTGGTAGGCAACACTAGAACCATGAGCCTCGCTACATAACTTAACTCAATTATCCTCAACAGCGGGGATACAAAATATGTTGCGGTACTTCAAAGTACCCGCGTCATCAATCGAAAAGTCTAGCAACTCCCCTTTCTCAGTTTTATTATAAAGGTGCAATAAATCAGGATTTTCCTTTTGGTGTAGCTTTGTAAGAAAAATCCATGAAAGCTCTGCTACCACCAAACTGCTAGGCGAGTCACAACCACCAAATGAAACACTCATCAGTGGAAATTCCTCAACCAGAGAATCCACAGAATGATTAAATATTTTTTTGCTGTCTTCCTACTCAAGGCATCAGCTACCACATTACCTTTGCCCAGATGGTATTGGATCTCAACATCATAATCTGCAACATACTGTAACCATCTCCGGTAGCACAAGTTCAATTCCTTCTGAGTGAAAACGTACTTTGAACTCTTATGATCCATGTAAATTCTACACAATGTGCCATATAATAGGTGTCTCCACAGCTTCAGGGCATAAATCACAGTTGCAAACTCTAAATCATGCGTAGGGTAATTTCTTTCATGAATCTTTAACTATCTCGACCAATATGCTATTACTTTGCCCTCTTGCATCAACATGCAACCAAGTCCCACGTGTGGCGCATCCACATATACGGCATACTCTAACCCTTAAGTAGGTAAGGACAAGATTGGAGCACTGCACAATCTCCTCTTCAATTCAAGAAAAACCTCCTCGCACTTATCGCTCCACACGAAAGCTTTGTTTTTCTGCGTCAGTTTAGTCAATGGTGCAGACAATGTAGATAAACCCTCTACTAACCTTCTATAATAGCAAGCCAGCCCTAGGAAGCACCTTATCTCCTTGGGAGTGGATGGCATATTTTAATCCAAAATAGCAGCTATCTTCTCTGGGTCAACAGAAATCTCGTCCTTATCAACCACATGACCCAATAAAGAAACATGAGGCAACCAAAACTCACATTTACTTAACTTGGCGAACAACCTATGCTCCCTTAAAACAGACTGAACCAACCACAAGTGTTGGGCATGCTTTTCAGCACTACGGGAATATACCAAAACATCGTCTATAAACACGACCACGAAACGGTCAAGAAAATCTTTGAACACTCGGTTAATCATATCCATAAAGGCAAAGGGTGCATTCGTCATGCCAAAATACATCACCAAGAACTCAAAATGTCCGTGCCGGGAACGAAAAGCGGTCTGTGGAATATCTGTCTCATGAATCCTCAACTTGTGGTAGCCTGAAAAAAGGTCAATCTTCGAAAACATAGTACTGCCACGCAACTGATCAAACAAATCATCAATTCTCGGCAAGAGATACCTGTTCTTGATAGTCACCCTGTTTAGTTCTTTATAGTCAATGCAAAGCCTCATTGATCCATCCTTTTCTTCACAAACAGCACGGGGGCTCCCAACAGTGAAGAACTCGGCCTAATGAAACCATTTTGAAGCAACTCAACTAGCTGGGTACGCAACTCCTCCAACTCACGTGGAGCCATCCAGTACGGTGCCTTAGCAATAGGACGGGTACCCGACTCCAGATCTATGACGAACTCCACGTCTCTCTCAAGCGGAAGTTCGGGAAGATTTTAAAAAAATGCATCAGGAAGCTCACGCACCACAGGAATCTTCTCGATACGGGGCAAACCAACCATGGTTTCCAAAACTGAAACCAAACAAGCAAAAAAGTCGGAATCTAAAAGCTTTCGAGCACATACATCATAAATAATCGGAGAACTCTAGCGCGGATAACAACAAACACTCCTTGGTTGAACGTTGTCCATATTGAAGTCCAAGCGCATGACCTTGCATTAGATGACCTCATTATACTTGGACAACCAGTCCATCCCCAAAATCACGACGAAATCTTCCAAGTCTATCACCTTAAGATCAACAGCGGCTAGAAAAACACCTAACAGAATCGGATAACTCTGAATGCCTTGGTCTGACACCATTGAATTTCCAGAGGGAAACTCGACACGAAACGCTTCGCCAATATGATCGAGGGTCAAACGGTGATGCTCTACAAAGGTTCTAGCCACGAACGAGTGGGTAGCACTGGAATCGAAAAGAACGCGCGTCCAGCGGTTCTTTACCTTAAACTTTCCTATAAAATCGCATACGTAGATAGACAAACAAACATTGAAACTCTGGCTAATAGATAAGAACTAGATTAGAATCTAACCTGAGATTACACGGGTTGAAGACAGAATTTCTTTCTCGGTCACCGCAATTGGTTTACCCTTTCCTTTGTCCAATTATTGCAGCTGCGGCAAGGCTTGAAGTGGGGCTGGCTACAGCGTGGGCTGAGCCTGCGGGCACTTTGACTTAGCATGCCCCTTCCATCCGCATTGGAAGCAAATCTTGTTCTTTCCCTAATAATGGGCAGCATCGTGTCCCCTCGGATTACACGCAGTGTAATGCCCCGAAACTCAAAAGAGGGACAGACAGCGTTAGAAGCCAAGTTTGGGGCCTAGTAAGGGTCACACGGCCTTGGACACGGGTGTGTCCATGGTCGTGTCGTGCTTGGGTTGGACAATTTTTCGTGTGGTCGATGAGATGCAACTGACGATCATTGGAGGTCGGGCACACGACCTGAGACACGGGCGTGTCTAGTGTCATGTCCTGCTCGGGCTGTTTTACAGGTTGTGTCGAGTGAGTTGCACGGCCTAGGACACGGGCGTGTACCGGGGGCGTGTTTGGCAAACGGCATGTGACACGGGCGTGTCACATGGCCGTGTCCTTTTCGGGATGTTTGGTCCTGTGTCAAGTGAGAAACACGCCCCGCAACACGGGCGTGTACTGATTAACATGGGCGTGTCAAAGGTGGACACGGGAGTATCTAAGCCCGTGTCCTGGTCGGGATGCGACGGTTTCAGCATCGATTGGGGAACACGGCCCATGACACGGGCGTGTCCATGGCTGGCACGGGCGTGTCCCAAGCCATGTCACAGGCCGTGTCCTGTTCTGTATTTCCTAGTTTACGGCGAGTGAAGAACACGGGCATGTCACAAGCCGTGTTCGGCTCAGGAAATTGATTTTTATTACGAATCATGGCCGTTCGTTTCCTTATTTTGGGATCCAAGGGCTCATATTTGTTCTTGTTGAGTTAAGGCCGAGAATAGGGTTTGAAACCCTCATTCCACTTCAAACTTTCTCTTTCTAAAGCCTTAGAGAGAGGGGAGGGCAAGGAAGAAGGAGAAGGAGAGAACCGGCCGCCTGATGCATTTGAACAGCAAGTGTATCGGTCGCACAAGTAATATAAAAATGGGTAGCTTTCCCAAGTATCGATCTATTCAAGGAACACAGTAAGGGGGGAGTTAATATTGAGGAGGACTTCAAATTGAAGTCCTTAGGTTGGAGTTAACTATGGCGGTTTAGATTGTTGTGGAAGAAGAAAATAAAATGCTAACAACTACTTCTACGCAATGTCGCTATGCATCGCTAAGCCAGACGGGATGGAAGACTACACGGGCGGCTATACACCGATTCGTTTGGAGGAAAGACGAGTAGGCAAGCGTATGAACCAAAAGGATAGCGGAATTTGAGGGTCATAAGCACCTCTTCGCAACGCACGCTACAAGCAACCGCTAGTGCGGCAAGAACACTATGGGGGATGGACAAAGGTGCACCTCAAGCAAATAACGAGCACATAAAATCACATAGACATGATTAAACATAAACGTATATTACAATATGCATACTTCATCAAATACAAGAGATCAACTATACTATCAACAACAACAAGAAGAAAAGTGTGTGAAATCGACCGGTCCGAAGTCTTGTTGAGGATTCACGGTAGGATTCGTCGGGTTGTCAATTCGCATCCTAGCTCGGTCCTCAACTACGTCCGAGGTAGAGGAGGTTGTCACTCACTCCCAATGGACCCGTCTTCATCGTGTCACGAGCCGGTGGAGAATGGCACAAAATTCTCCTAGCTTGATGGAGAAAGCTAGGTAAAAACTCTTCTTGAAGCTAAAGGATGAAGGAGGAGGCCGAGAGGAAGCTCCGACTTGGATTTGGCGGTGAAAGCTTGCCCAGAGCACCTCCCCTTGGTGGAACGGCGGAGTTCGCACAAAAAATGCAGAGGAAGTGGCGGGTAAAAAGTTTGTCCCAAATGGCAGAAAATCTACGCTTTAAATAGAAACAGGTCAGAAAAATCTGCACGCACGGTCCCGCGCACGACCGTGCGCTTACCGTGCATTATTAACATTTAGATCTAGATCATATATGAAGATGCGTTGACCCGTGTGTTTTACTCGCGCATGGGCGCTTCCGCCCGTGCATGAAGGAAATCGCACGGGTAAATACAGAGCGCAGGAAAACAAGGGAAACAGGGAAACCGTGCGTTTTACTCACGCACGGATGCGTTTGCCCGTGCGAGAAGGAAACGCACGATTTACCCCAGAATGCAGGAATTAAAAGAAAATAATACATACCGTGCAATTCCCTCTCACACGGTTTGTCCGAAACCGTGCGGGAACAAAACGCACGAGTAAAAACAGAAGTCCCCAGAATAGCTGTGTGAAACGCACGATTGCATAGAAACCGTGCGCAACAAATTCGTACGACCGTGCATTTTATACAGAACTAGAAAATGAATCTGGGACGTCCCGACTACCTGCAAAGTAATAAAATCAGGTCGGAGCACAAGCTCCCAGCAACAACATACAGTATAAAATAAATAAAAAGATCCATGGGGAGCACCATGTGCTTACCCCCAACAAAAGAATGCGCAATTGCACACCCTTGGGCCAAAATAGTGCATTTAGCGTGATAAGCATGATAAATGAAATATCAACGATAACATACTAAAAGTGAAGTGAAGTGCGTTAAAACTAGCCCAGATGAGTCCAAAAAACCCTATATAAATTGGACTCCTCACACCACCAGACTTACCTGTTTGCGCGTCCCGAGCAAACAAAATCTATGCAGATATGGAAAATGATTTAGCTAATATGGAAATTAAGATACGGAGTACCATGCGAAGTCTCATGCTCGCATGCATAAAAATATAATAGAGGAAATTTCTAAGTATACAAAATAGTTTATACTTTTCACAATGCATATCAAAATTTTATTACTACTCAAAAATGGAATCACAGTGAATCTTCCGGTCACGCGTAGGAAGAAAGTAGGTAGGCCACTAAGGTGAGCTTTGCCAAAGATCAGGGCTCAGGATCACCTCCAAAGGAATCCACCAATGTCGGGGGCAATACGCTTGCTCGTTCACACTCTCTCCACGGCACTAGTTCGACTCAAGTGTGAATCCGTGGGACTTTAGGATAATCGTGGGGCTTGGGTTACGGTGAGGTAAACACAGATAAACAGGAAGGCTATGCACCTAACCCAAATGAGCTATCATAAAAAGAATCCATCAGCTAACCAAAATATATATAGGTACACCACACCCCCAGACTTAACTTTTAACATATTGGTGTGTGCACCGCCTACTCCAAATATAATCATATCTCCAAAAAGATTTTCAATCAAACTTTTTCTTTTCACTTTTCTTTTTCACAGATATTTTTTCAAATCATTTTTTTTAATAGTTTCATCAAATAAGAGCCTTAGAGCACTTCCACAAATTCACAGGTAATATCACCACATCAACACCCCAAAATTTAAATGTACAACACTAAAGCTCGACTTGGGTGTGCGACAAGGATCGGCTATGAGGCTTTGGTGAAATAATAGTGGATCTGAATCAAAAGAAGGGGTAGGCACAATGGGGCTTAGCGAGGATAAGACGTTAGGAACAGTACAAAGCTCAACCGGGCCAAAATGATAGCCTACATCACGCTCACGCTAGACTAACCATACACCAATGCTTCAAGAGTAGCTTAGGGCAATTTCTTAGCCACCGAGAAAGATAATCCTTCCTCCCGACTCGAGTAAAACGAGTCTAGTGACGGCTACACAGATCCCTATACTACCATTCAATTCACACCTGATTCACCAATTTTTTAGTAGAATAAAAAGTATTTACGCAAATAGCAAAGTATAAAACTATAAGCATACAGAAAAATTAAATCTACTCTAATTTTTACACGAGATGAGAGCACTCGACTAGGAACACAACAGGAGTCAACATTTTACTCCATCTCACAATCCTATGTCAGTACAATAATTTTCCCAAATCATACAAAAGAAACGAGTTTAACTCGCAGCATGCTAATAGCTAAGCACGTGCTCATGTGGGTGCAGTGGTGTGCGATGCAATGAACTAATCAAAATAAAACTATAAAAGCTTCTAGTATGCATATGAAATGTGCGCATGCAAACGGTAACTAATAATGTCTCTCCCAGACTTAAACAATTCTTCACAACATATGATAATGAAATTAAAATCAGATAGACCTAAGGGAAGAGGTTACCCAATGCTCAACCAGTGAGCATATCAGAAGACGCATGAAAAACTAGAAGCAGGCCCGCCATACGAAGAATCACAACCCCGCAAACATGAAGTTGTCATGAATACCTGCAAGGGTGAGCTCCACAAAAACAAAAGAAAAATAGACAAAATATAATAAATACTAAACTAAGATAGACATGGAAATAAAAATACAGAAAATTAAAGATAAGTACTGGGTTTACTGTCATCCCAGCACGACTTATTGAATTCTATAAAGTTCTAGCTAATGGGCCTATGAAAAGAAAAATACACAGGTAACTGTTCCATTATCCGTTTCGGTAACAGGTACCGATACGGAGAGAGAGAAGTTACCCCTCCACCTATATAATAATACCTGTACAACCCCGGTAAAGGAAATAGGAAGTAAGAGGAGGAGGAGCGCTAGTCCTCGCTCATCTTATCACAAAACATATCCTCGTCTATCAAGGCATCATCAACCACAGATGTGTAGGAAGCGATGGCAATGACATGAGTACCAGGCTCATCATCATCCCAGCGTACCCATGGAGACTCATCCTGCACAGGCTCCGAGAAAGAAGGGGGATCAAGTAATAAAAGAGATGAAGAACTAAAATAATAAGAAAATGGGAGAGTGACTCCGGCTTCACTCTCAGCAAGATCTGAACATAGATCATCGTCGGCATCATACGAGTCGTATCGGTGGGAATCTGAGAACTCGAGATCCATGGCGGTCAGAGGGACCGCCTCATCTAATAAGGAGGTGCAAACCTCCGCATCGGAAAGAGGATATTCCTTATCCCACCGGGGTGCGTCATCATGTTCTAAGATGTAATACTCTCCATCGAAGAGAATCAAGTCCTCTTCACACATGGGTGCAACCTCAGGCTCTGAATCATCCACAAATACAGCATCATCAGCCGACTCACACGAAAAAGGTGTAGCAAACTCAGGCAAAAATTGCGGAGGGGTGAAGCTGCTCTCAAAATCAAGCACTGAATGAGCAGGCCCCATCTCAAAATCATTCATAGACACCATCTTGTCGACTACTGGAACAATCGTATCATCCCATTTAGGAGCATCCATGAGTTCCAGATCCACTTCTTGTAGGCTACCACAAGAGTGATCGTCATCACTCAAGGGAAGCTCGTAAAAAAAGATCGAGGGACCCATGAAGGATCTGTATGCAGCGAGAGATTCTTCGGTAATCACAACGGGCAAATAACGAGCAAGGTGCGCTATGTCTTTGTATGGGCCAGGAAACACCCTGGTAGGCCTGTCCACAATAGTCTTCCGCGAACGGGAGGTTGTTGCATGCACGCCCACAGAGGGAGAAGGCTCGCACAGACGAGGGCAATCCTTTACCATGTGGCCTACATCTTGACATAACATACATCGAATATAATGCTTGGCATTCATATCAGCCATGGCATCGATTCCTCGGCGCAAAGCGTTAAGTAGACTGTACTCGGCTATGGAATGCATCGCGAATAAAAAGAATTACATAAAAGTGCTACACAACTATAATAAAAATAGCACGGATCTGCTATCTAAACAAAAAAGCAGAAAAAGGAAAAGAGAAATAAGCAAAATAAAGAATAAAAATTCTAACAGCTAAAGCAAAAAAAGAAACATGAAATGTACAAATGGAAAAGGGCTTCGATATACTATCTCCCTCTCCAATAACTCACACGACTGTGTTCCCCGGCAACAGCGCAAAAAACTTGATGCGTTTGAACGGCAAGTGTACCTTTCGCACAAGTAATATAAAATGGGTGGCTTTCCCAAGTATTGATCTCTTCAAGGAACACAGTAAGGGGGAGTTAATATTGAGGAGGACTTGAGATTGAAGTCCTTAGGTCGGAGTTAACTATGGGGGTTTAGATTATTGCGGAAGAAGAAAATAAAATGCTAACAACTACTCCTATGCAATGTCGTTATGCATCGCTTCGTCAGGCGGGATGGAAGACTACACGGGCCGCTATGCACCGATTCGCTGTGCGGATGGACAAGTATGCAAGCGTAAGAACCAAAAGGACGGAGTAATTTGAGGGTCGTGAGCACCTCTTCGCAACGCACGCCACTAGCAATCGCTAGTCTGGCAAGAACACTATGGGGGGATGGACAAAGGCGCACCTCAAGCAAATAACGCGCACATAAAATCACATAGACATGATTAAACATAAACATATATTACAATATGCATACTTCATCAAATAAAATAGATCAACTATACTATCAACAACAATAAGAAGAAAAGTGTGTGAAATTGACTAGATCCGAAGTCTTGTTGAGGATTCACGGTAGGATTCGTCGGATTGTCAATCTGCGTCCTAGCTCGGTCCTCAACTGCATCCGGGGTAGAGGAGGCTATCACTCACTCCCAATGGACTCGTCTTCTTCGTGTCACGAGCCGGTGAGAATGGCACAAACTTCTCCTAGCTTGATGGAGAAAGCTAGGTAAAAAATCTTCTTGAAGCTCAAGGATGAAGGAGGAGGCCGAGAGGAAGCTCTTGCTTGGATTTGGCGGTGAAAGCTTGCCCGAAGCACCTCCCCTTGGTGGAACGGCGGAGTTCACCAAAAAATGCGGAGGAAGTGGCAGGGAAAAAGTCTGTCCCAAATGGCAGAAAATTTGTGCTTTAAATAGAAATAGGTCAGAAAAATAGGCACGCACGGTCTCGCGCACGGCCGTGCGCTAACCGTGCATTATTAACTTTCAGATCTGGATCGCATATGAAGATGCGTTGACCCGTGCATTTTATTCACGCACGGGCGCTTACGCCCGTGCATGAAGGAAATTGCACGGGTAAACACAGAGTGCGGGAAAAATAGGGAAACAGGGGAACCGTGCATTTTACTCGCGCATGAGCACGTTTGCCTGTGCGAGAAGGAAACGCACTATTTACCCCAGAATGCAGGAATCAAGAGAAAATAATACAGATCATGTGATTCCCTCTCGCACGGTTTAGACGAAACCGTGCGGGAACAAAATGCACGGGTAGAAACAGAAGTCCCCAGAATAGCTGTGTGAAACGCACGATTACACAGAAACCGTGCGCAACAAATTCGCACGATTGTGTGTTTTACACAGAACTGGAAAATGAATCTGGGACGTCCCGACTACCTGCACTGCAATAAAACCAGGCCGGAGCACAAGCTCCCAGCAATAACATACAGCATAAAATAAATAAAAAGACCCATGGGGAGGACCATTTGCTTACCCCCAACAAAAGAATGCGCAATTACACACCCTTGGGCCAAAATAGTGCACTTAGCGTGATAAGCAGAATAAATGAAATATCGACGATAACATACTAAAAGTTAAGTGCAAGTGCGTTAAAACTAGCCCAGATGAGTCCGAAAAACCCTATATAAATAAGACTCATCACCGCCGGAGGAGCTTCGGAGCTCCAAATCGCAAGCCGAGTCCAGATCTACGAAGGTGAGGCCGTTGCGATGCTTTTCATCTGTCTAGATCTTCATGGCGCCAAAGAGAAACCCAAAGGTAACGATTCTCTTCTTGGACATGTGAAGTCCCTTTCCTTTTTGCATAGGAAACTCCATCCTGCGAGTAAGCGGTGAGTGTGAGGTATTACTTCGGGTAGACATGTATAGTCCCCTTTGTTTTGCATGTAGAGTCCGGAATCTAAGTACGGACATAGGCATGGTGTGTGAAGCCTACTCAGACAAGTTTGTCTGGATCGGTGATGTTTCATTATGCATGAAAGGTCAGAGAATACTGTGTGTCGATGGATGTTTTTGGGTTTTCTACGTGGCAGATTGCAGCAGGTATCCTTGGGGATTAATTCCAAGGTGAACCCAGAAATCTGGGCAGAAGCAAAGTTCTGCCATAACGGTGGCCTGGGAGCCAGCCGTGTACATAACTGGATTATGTACGGTTGTTTGAACGATATGTTGGGACTAGGGGAAACTTGGCCCGCGCTGATGGCTAAATGGTCGTAGCGAGGTGAGCAACGGGCGGGTGGAACCTTACCCACTCCAAGTGGTTCAGTGAAAGTTGGCTTGGAGAGCGAGTCTAGGCTTCGGCTGAAAGGACTTTAATGCTCACGTTGTTTGTCGTCCTGGGGGCGGTGGTGGACCACGGAACGGACCGGTTTTAGACCGAGTTCACCGAGTAAGTGACCTGAAAGCACGGGGTGTGTGGTCGTGCGGGCATGCACATGTGGTGTATTGTGCAAATGTTGTACTTTCACATTAATCGTTGGATTATACTAATGTAATGTAGGGAAGGAGCACCGCCACCCTAAGAAAGGGGTGGGGTCATTATAATTTGGTCAGCTTTAGCTGACCGTTGCTTTTGTTTGCCACCGTTGCAGTGAATTATTGCTTGCAGGTGCTGCGAAGCCTAGTGGCAAATAGCGGGCTGAAGCCCTTATTGCTGAGCCGGACCTCAAAGGCCTTTGCGAATGTTTACTTGATATTCTCATGTATGACCTTCCTGCGTGCTGATGTTTGGAAGACACTGTTTATTTAAACCGATTCTTTGAGGGTCTGCGGGATGACCTAAGGCTACTGCTCTCAGGGCCTAATGACGTGGGGCTTCTTAACCCTGGTCAATACAGCCCGTTCATTAGAAAAGGATCTGAGGAATGTACAAGCGAAGAAAGACTCTAGTGCAAAGAGGACCGAATTCAAGGTGTCGACAACCTCAAAGTCTGGGTTTCGCAAGTTTAATAAGAAGGCTAGGACTTCAGGTCCAGCCTCTTCTTATGGTGCATTTGGGGCAACTACAGGCCGAACCACGGGCGCATTCTACAATTGTGGGAATCTGGGGCACTTTGCCCGAGATTGCTGGAGCGGATGCCCAAAGTCCGAAAGGAAGCCTGGAGCCACTTATAAGGAGAAGGGCAATGCGGTGGAGTCCACCGCATCGCACTATGCTCCAACCCAGCCTAGAGTTTATAATCTTGGACAGCAGGAGGCGATAAAACAAGCCGACATGGTGACAGGTACAGTTTAAATTTATAGCAGTTTAGCTTTAAATACTTGTTACCTTGCGCATGTTAGCTTATTACTGCTTGTACTAGGCTTTGTTCTTATTTTTGTTAATCCGGCAAGAGCACTCTTCGATACGGGAGCTTCGTATTCCTTTTTGTTCGAAAGATTTATATCGCGCATCGGAGCACCCTCTTCGATGGCAAAGGACAAATTGGATGTGTTGTTGCCAAATGGGTATTCAATTCGCGCGGATAGAGTCTATTGTGTAAGAATACTGATTGGGAGTCAAGAGTTCGACTTGCAAGCGTCATTACTACCACTGGTGGAGTTCGACGTGATACTTGGTATGGACTGGCTCTCAGAGCAGCAAGCATACATTGATTGCAACTGCAAGGAGGTCAAATTGGGAACTGGTCGTGAGACGTCATTTGCGGGCTTGAAAGGGTCGAGCAAGGCTTTGATGTTTGCTCTTCAGGTGGTTAAGGCAATTCGTGTTGGTGCAGAGCTGTTCTTCACACTAGTGGAGGCTTCGAAGCCTAAGCCTACTTTGGACAGTATCCCAATGGTATCCAAGTACCCTGGCGTGTTCCCTGGCGATCTCCCTGGAGCCCCACCTCAGCGAGAGATTGACTTCATAATTGAGCTAGTGCCAGGTGCTATACCTGTGTCACACTTTCCGTATCGATTAACACCTAAGGAGATGGCAAAACTGAAGGTTCAACTTGAAGAGTTGTTAGAACAGGGTTATGTGCGTCCAAGTTCGTCGCCTTGGAGTGCACCAGTCCTTTTAGTTAAGAAAAAGGATGGAAGTTTGCGACTCTGTATAGATTATCGAGAGCTGAACAAGTTAACGGAGAAGAATAAGTATCTGATCCCAAGGATTGACGATCTGTTTGATCAGTTAGTTGGGTCATCGGTGTACTCGAAATTGGATCTTAAATCCGGATATTATCAGCTGAGGATTAGAGAAAGTGATATCCCCAAGACAGCTTTCAGCACGAGGTATGGGCATTATGAGTTTACCGTCATGCCATTTGGGCTTACTAATGTGTCATCCGTGTTTATGGTTCTGTTGAACAGAACATTCAGAGAGTACCTGGACCACTTTGTGATAGTCTTTATTAACGACATATTGGTGTACTCGCAGTGCGAAGAGGATCACTTCAAGCATCTATATTTGGTGTTGGAGATGCTGAGGAGGAACCAACTGTATGCCAAATTCTCCAAATGTGAATTCTAATTATCCTCGGTTGCATTCCTTGGTCATATAGTTAGTGGAGAAGGGATTGCGGTGGATCCAGCAAAGATAGTTGCGATACGGGAGTGGTCTGTGCTGTCTACGATAGCGGAAATCTGGAGTTTTTTGGGGCTTGCCGGCTATTACAGGCGCTTCGTAGAGAACTTCTCACGGATAGCATTACCCTCACGACTTTGACGAGGAAAGATCACAAGTTTGTTTGGACACCTGAGTGCGCACAAGATTTCGAAGAGCTGAAGTGACGGTTGACCATGGCGTATGTTCTATGTTCGTCGAGTGGGACTGAAGGTTTTGAGATCTATAGTGACACTTCGGGCAGTGGTTTGGGTTGCGTTCTACTGCATCATGGGAGTGTAGCTTATTGTTCGCGTCAGCTAAAGGTACACGAGAGGAATTATCCGGTCCACGACTTAGAGTTAGCGGCCGTGATATTTGCCCCGAAGCTGTGGAGGCATTACCTGTACGGTGTGAAGATCGATATCTACGCCGATCACAAGAGCCTAAAGTACTTGTTGGATCAAAAGGATCTAAACATGCGGCATTGGAGATGGATGGAGTTCCTGGGGGACTACACATTCAAGATATATTATGTACCTGGTAAAGGCAATGCGGTTGCAGATGCATTGAGTCACAGGGCTCTCGCGCAGGCCAACTGGCTGTCAGTTCATGATGAGCATTTTATTCAGGATTTGGAGGCATTGGAGATCTCTTGTGTTGACAAGCAGACTAGTGTCCAAGCACAACTGAACTGGAAAGAGGTGCAGTATGACCTTGCTGATAGGATTCAACAGGCTTTGGTTTTGGATAGTAACATGAAGCGGATCATGGATGAGGCTGTGGATGGGTCAAATTCCCAATTTGGTGTTGTTGATGGACTATTATGGAAGGACAGTCATCTGTGCGTCCCAAATGTGGGTAAGCTATGGGAGGAATTGATGTACGAGGCTCATCATACCAAGTACTTGATTCACCCAGGGAGCACGAAGATGTACCGTGATATAAAGAAGTTGTTCTGGTGGCCAGGACATAAGAAGCATGTGGCACTTTACGTGGCAAAGTGTCAACGCGCGCCTTGGTGAAGGCGGAGTGCCAGAAGCCCGGAGGTTTTTTGAAGCCCTTGCCTATCCCGGAATGGAAGTTCGACAACATTTCTATTGATTTTGTGCATGGTTTGCCAAGATCGCAGAAGGGGAACGACGCCATCTGGGTGATCGTAGATCGATTAACGAAGGTATCGCACTTTATTCCGAATAGGAAGGATGATTCGGTGGCTAAACTGGCAAAACTCTATGTAGATAATATTGTTCGACTATACTGTGTACCCCGCAGCATTGTGAGTGACCGAGACGGGTGGTTCACGTCCAATGACTGGAGGTTGGTACAACAAATGGTGGGGACCAAGCTGAGTTTCAGTATGGCCTTTCATCCACAAATGGATGGTCAGACCGAGTGAGTCAACAAGACGATGGATGACATTATTCACATGTGCGTTGTGCGTCTTGGATTTCAGGAAGTAGTGGGAAGATCAAATATACTTGGTGGAATTTGCTTATAACAATAGCTACCAAGCAAGCATTCAAATGGCGCCCTTCGAGGCCCTATATGGTAAAAAATGTCGCACGCCATTGTCGTGGTTGAAAACTGGTGAGTCGAAGCTGTACAAACGACAAGAGGTGGAGGACTCCACTTTGTTGGTACGAACTATTCGAGAACGACTGATGTTCGCTCAGGACAGGCAGGATAAATACTATAATTCCAAGCATCAGAACGTTGAGTTCATTGTCGACGAAAGTTGAGCGAAGCTCGACGAAAGTCGAATGGAGAAGCGCTGGCAATGTTTTGGCGGGCTGAGATCGATAAACGTCGATCTGGCATTTGATAGAAAAGTCGATCAGGTTAAGCTCGATGAATTTCGAGCTGAGATCGACGAATATCGATCTGGCGAAGTGTCGAGCATTAACTTGCTGGAGGCGTTGAGTGTTGATCGTTGAGTCAGTTAGCAAAGCGTCGAGCTAAGATCGACGAACGTCGTTCTAGCGTTGATTTGAGTTCAGGTCGACGAACATCGTTGGCTAAGTCTGGCATCAAATCGTCGAGCTGAGATCAACGAACGTTGATCCGCGATCGACAAAAGGCTGGCGAAGCGTCGAGCTGAGATCGACGAACGTCGATCTGGCGTTGCAGGCGGCTAATCTTTGTAGAAAGCAAATTTTTGTTGGAATCAAAGTAACACGCCCAGGTCACGGGCGTGACCAATTTGACACGGGCGTGTACCTTGAAATTTTTGCGACTTTTCTACAAAGTTACAAAAAATAAAATAAACTAAAATTTAGAAGTGTATTTACAAAAAAAAATTATTTAAGAAAATTAACTAAAAACTACAAAAATAACCTAAAACTACTTATATAAAGTACTAAAAAGTATGAATATTTACAATTCATCAAATACCCTCATACTTAAGCTTTGGCTATTTCAGAGAAAAAGTTGGAGATATACTTATAAGGAATTAAAAAAATATACTAAATTTAGCTACTGCTTAAATCAATTAGAAGAGAGATCAAATAAACATATGAGGCATAAGAGTTAAGTCCTAAAATTATGAACATGATTTAAATAGAGAAAAGTTTTGGCCAAAAGACTTCTAGATGTAATCAATTAGAAGCAAAATTTTGTAATCGTTAACTTAACAAAAATAGTTTGGAATTATAGAAACTTTAGCTTGTAGGAGTTTTACGGGAAATAATGCAAATTAAAATTATGCTCTCAAAACGATTTTAAATTAAGTCTAGAATCTTTGAAATTGGCTAGGGGGTTATTTTGGTTTATGAAGAGGGCTTCGATTTAGAGGTGAGGTAATTTTTTATCAAACCTCTAATAATTTTTTTTTTGCATTTGGATGTTTTAGGAAAATGAAATCTTATTTTCCTTAACATATAAATTTTTTGAACAACTTCAAATTAACCCAATGTATATGTATATAAGTAATGAATTTTATCCTATTACTCCGTGACATATAATCTTTTTTAAAAAAATATTGGATGCCTTTGTTTACGGAACGAAATCTTGTTCCCATTGACATAGGTTCTTTTAGGGGTAAACTTTTGTTATCATGCCAAGTAAGGCATGATAAATATGGGGAGAAAGGGTTTTCAAAGAGAAAACTAGATTTTAATAAAAAAATTTGAGAGCAACTTTTATAAATTGAACGTTCATGTGCTTCAGAAAGCTAGAAGTAAACATAATTAAATCCTATATTTGTTTATTTCTAACATAATACACGTGCTCTATTTATGATAAATTAAAAGTAGTGCCGAAAACGAGTCCCCTATCTTAAGAACAAAGTATTTTAAATTCTTTAAAACTTAACCCCGGATATTTAAATCTATCAATCTATAATTAATAAACGAATAGTAAACAAAGAATTAATGAAATTCACTTATAAATGAACTTGCAACTATATTTTTGGAGAGCAAAAAGGGTTAAGAATGGAATATTCGATTTATTTGTTTTATATTTTTTTGGATTTTTAAAGTTATCATCTTTTTTTGTGTTTTCAATTTATTTCTTTAATATATACATACAAAAAATACGAAATATATATATATATATATATTGAAATATTTTATGTTTGTTTTCTAAATTTTTTGTAGTTTTGAGATTTTAAAGCAAACATTTACAAGAGATGAAAAAGGAGAAAAGTTATTTACAAAGAGGAAGAAAGGAAGAGGGGAGAGAGAAAATAGTATTTACAAAAAAATTACAAAAAAAATATACAGAAAATATTTACAAAGAATATTTACAAAGTAAAACTATATATATATATATATATATATTTAATTTTTTTGTTTGTTTTGTAATTTTTTTGAAGATTTTTATGATAAAAAAAGAGTATTTTTGGAGTTTTCATTTTGTAAATTTTTTGTGTTTTGTTTTTGTTTTTGTTTTTGTATTTTTAAAATTTTTTAAGTACGAAAAATGGAAGTGCAGAAAGGAAAGCACGAAAACACCTCCATACTTAATTCCAACATTGTCCCCAATGTTGTAATATAAGTATGCGGAACAAAAAAGAAATGAAATGCAATATGTACAAAAATAAAAAGAGTGGGTAGGAACTTCCCTGGAACGTGTTCGGGGAGGCCCAATTAGAAACCCTGCGGATCGGTCCATTTTGCATCGACCACCTCCTTACCGCTATAGAGGGTTATAGCATTGGCATTCTCCCGAGGATTGGGCTCCGTGTTCCCCGATAGTGCCCCGAGCGCGTGCTCGGACATCATTCTCGCCAGCTGTCTAACCTATTGTTCAAGGGTTTTTAGTGATCCGGTGATGTTCCGGATATTTGACTCGTTTGATGCTATGTATTTAAAAAAAATTCCTCAACCGGAGAGGGTATCGGAGGAGGAGGCCGGAAAATGGGGTGCAAGAGAACTAGGGGGCGCTGCATATTGTTCGCATTGCTCCAAGAGAAATTGGGGTGATTCCTCCAACCCGGATTATCGTTGTTACTATAAGGGTTGTTATTGGGGTTGAAGGAAGGATGACCCGAATTTCCTATGAAGTCTATGAACTCTTCGGCCTTACAGATGTTAGGGGGAATAAAATAAGGCGGAGTGGAGGAGGCATTAGTTATCTCCGCCACTTGCTTTGTTAACCTTTCAACTTGAAGGGTTAAGAGAGCAGTGGCATCCACTTCAAAAAGGCTGGCCGCCAGCTTGGCGCGTTCCCGCGGGACGTTCCATTGGTAGGCATTCATAGTCATCTCTTCGATAAGCTCTTGGGCAGCCTCAGGGGTTTTTTTATTTAAAGTGCCCCCGGCAGTCGCGTCAATCATTTGACACATCTGATAGTTAAGCCCACTGTAAAAGATTTGGACCTACAACCACGCAGGCAGCGCGTGGTGCGGACACTTGCGGAGGAATTCTTTAAACCTCTCTTAAGTATCAAATAGAGACTCAGAATCGTTATGCACGAATGAAGAAATGTCCGCGCGCAACTTTACAGTTTTTGCAGGCGGAAAATACTTTGTTAAGAACCGTTCCACAAGCTCAGCCCAGGTGGTGATACATCCTCGCGGGAGGGACATCAACCACGCCTTCGCTTCGGATTTAAGGGAAAAAGGAAATAAGCTCAAGCGAATGGTGTCATTAGTGATGCCATTAATCTTAAAGGTGTCGCAAATTTCTAAAAAATTAGACAAGTGAACATTCGGGTCCTCATCCGGTAGTCCATCAAACTGCACGGCGTTTTGGATCATTTGAATGACACTCGATTTTATTTCAAAATTATTATTCGCCACCGTAGGGCGAACAATACTCGACCCGGTATCGTCCAAATTTGGTCGGGCGTAATAAGACATTGTACGCTCCGCAACCGCGTTCGGATTAGGGTCGTCCATAATTACGGCAGAGGGTTCTCCGATAGATTCTTCGTGGTCTAAAAAAGTATTTCAGCGTTGAGATCGAATATGCGCAAGGGAGCGTTCGATCTCAGGATCGAAATCAAAATTTTTAGACTCTGAGGGTTGTCCACGGGTCATACACCCTAAAATATAAACTGAATAATAAACTCTTTTTTTTTGTTTTTTTTTTAAATAGAGTTTTTAAGTTTTTTTTGTTTTTAGAAGATAGGTAAAAGTAATAGACTCCGGAATTCGAAATAACAACTCAATGGCTCCCCAGAAACAACACCAAAAACTTGATGGTCGTGAAGCCGACTCTTATTTAGGTGGTTTGTTCGATTGGTCAAATGCCACGGACTGCTAAAAAGCGTGTTTTTAACGAAAGGAGGCAAGTGCACCTATCGCATGTAGTACCCGATATTCGGTGGGAATATCGAGGTTGTATTGTTCTCGGGGATGGGTTGATTATTTTTACTCTTCCCGGAGTAACTATTATTTTACTGAAAATACAGTGGGGATTTTAATTAACTAAGGCGGATAAAATAAAGGCACGAAAATGAGTTAGGAAATTCGATGAAGGGTAATGCTCAGCATCGAATCAGATCGAAATTAAAACGACTCTTAATAATTATAGAACTTTGTTTTCAAATTAACTAAAGGCAACATGGCCGTGGAGGTTCCACAAACATGAGCTCACCTATCTCTTGGAATATCGCTCACATGAACATTAAGACTATTTGACCAAACTCTCGTCCGATGAAGGATTCCTCTTAATGTCTGCTTTATTCTAAGAACCCCGCTATTGGGTGGGGAACCTAATCCGGTAGAATTATGCTTCTCCTCTCTCGAGGGTATGCACGCAACTCTTAAAACCCAATGGTGATCGGTCCATACACACGGCCTATCGACTAGCTAGCATATGGATAACGGAAATAAAGTCCACACATCGATATGTGGTTCTACGCCTCGTATACCCGGGGAAAACCTTAAGCCCTTTAATTAAAGTGAGAAAAAGACCCTTTAATTATTTAGTGTGATTTCATATATCCCAATGCTCTTCGATGTTGAGGGCTAAGAACGATTAGCCACTCATCGGTATAGGGATGGCTTATGATTTTAATGAGGCGTGAGTTCGAGACTAAGTGCTAAAGGGTTACAAAAAAGGGAAAGAAAAGAACACATCGTTAGAAAATTTTAAAACTAACTAAAACGAAAACTCACACCTTTAAAAATCATAAAATAAAAAGCTAAGTTACACAAAAAAGAGAAACTACAAGTCCTACTTGAATGAGTAGTCGGAAAATAAATGCATTACAAGTCTTACTCAAACGAGTAGGGTGGAAATGACAAGTCCTACTCAAACGAGTAGGCGGGAAATGACAAGTCCTACTCAAACGAGTAGTCGGGAAATGACAAGTCCTACTCAAATGAGTAGACGGGAAATGAAAGCGAGTCTTACTCGAATGAGTAAGCGGGAAGTAAATACACACACACACACTCTACATAATTGAAAGAAAATAATAAAAATTATCTCATACACACACACAATCTACATAATTGAGAAAGCGATAAAGAAAGCAAGAAAAATTATCTCATAAACACACACACTCTACATAATTGAAAGAGCAAAATGAAACTTATTCTCATAACCTCACACACACACAATAAAAAGAGAAAGAAAACAAACTCATCTAAAAATTAAAATAACAACTTTTCATTTTTATAATTTTATAAAAGAGTTTAAAAAGTGGAAAAAAAGTTGAAAAGAACAAAAGTTTTACAAAAAATAAAAAGACTAAGTAAAAAAAAGATAGGAAGCCACTTTAAAAACACTTGTAGAAAATCATAAAAATGAAATTAAAGTACTAAAAAAAACTAAACTTAAACAATCCTAACGGACTAGAAAATAAAAGTTAACATAACAACTAATAACTATAAAATAAAACCTAGAACAAAAGCTAAGCAAAACAAAACTATGAAAACATAAAAACATGAAGTTAAACTCATACACACAGACACACACATATTTTTAAGAGAAAGACAAAGAAAAATAAAGGAAAAAAAGAGAACAAATTGGGGCACTCACATCCATTTCAAGATAACATAAGGAGAGAAAATCTAACATATTTTATTAAGGAAAAAGTTGATTACAAAGCTAAAACAAACATAAAAGAGAGGGGGGAGAAAATTCTCCTTACATAGCAAGAAGTGCACCCAAGCAGACCACAAACAACAAAATTGGCCCAAAAGTTTGAACATTGGATCTTACAAAAAAGATCTATTTATAAACAAAAAATTAAAGGAGGTGGCACGCTTGTGTGCAGGGGAAGACAAAAATTCTTATGACTGGCCTGGTTCTGGAAGTAGCGGGTACGGGACACGTTATGGTCAACTTCACTGAAAGTGTCGAGTGCAGGGGCTAGGGAAAAATCGTCAAGTGCAGGGAGCATTTCATCGAGCGGAGAAGCGCTGGCAATGTTTCGGCGGGCAGAGATCGACGAACATCGATCTGGGGTTTGATTGAAAAGTCGATCAGGTTGAGCTCGACGAACGTCGAGCTGAGATCGATGAACATCAATCTGGCGAAGCATCGAGCGTTGACTTGCTGGAGGTGTTGAGTGTTGATCGTTGAGTCAGCTAGCGAAGAGTTGAGCTGAGATCGACGAACGTCGATCTGGCGTTGATTTGAGTTCAGGTCGACGAACGTCATTGGCTGAGTTTGACATCAAATCTTCGAGCTAAGATCGACGAACGTCGACTTGCGATCGACGAAAGGCTAGCGAAGCGTCGAGCTGAGATCGACGAACGTCGATCTGGCATTGCACGCGGATGATATTTGTAGAAAGCAAATTTTTGCTGGAATCAAAGTAACACGCCCAGGTCACGGGCATGACCAATTTGACACGGGCGTGTACCTTGAAATTTTTGCAAATTTTCTGCAGAATTACAGAAAACAAAATAAACTTAAGTTTAGAAGAGTATTTACAAAAAGAAACAAATTATTTAAGAAAATTAACTAAAAACTACAAAAATAACCTAAAACTACTTATATAAAGTGTAACGACCCCATCCGTTAAATGACGTATAGTAGAAGGTCCGGCCGGGGCCCCACACTATATGCCACAAACAGATGGTGAGGTCACAGGATAATATCAAACCAAACGAGTCCTAACTCAGAGCATTCTAGCGGAAGCTTATTAAGTGCAAGAACTCATAACAATGAATGTCCACTACGATATAAATATCACATTTATATGTATAACCAGGAATGTATACAAGACCACACCGCACACGGCCTTAAGGCCTTACAAGTTACTCTTTACAATACATATAATTTCATACATCGGCACGCAGGCCGGCCACACATGAAATCCAACACTTCGCACGGCCTTCAAGGGCCTACCAGCAGCATGGGCTTTTGCCCGCTCAATCCATCAGCCCGCAACACCTGCATATGGACGTCCACCCCATGGGTGATAAACAAAGCAACGGTCAGCATTCAGCTGACCAATTATAACGACCCCACCCCTTACCCGGGGCAGTGGTTCCTTCCCTGCATGTATAGCAATTTCAACATATATATAACATACACACAAGATCACAAACGCCGGCCTCAATGCCAGGCGCTCCGTGCACTCAGGGCACCTTTTATGGTTTGTACTTGGTAGGCGGGCATAAGCCTCCAAACCCTTGTTGAAGACCTCACGCACCCGTCTCACTCAGAGGTACGCACCACACCAAAACCCGTGAGCACTATCAGTCGACCTACCCACGTAGTGTAACAAGCCTAGGGAATTCGCCCTGCTGCTTTGCTACCAATCGACCGCTCATCTGATCTTAACATTGCCACTTGGTGGAATGGGCATAAGCCTCCAAAACCCCTGTTGAAGACCTCTCGCACCCACCCACTCAGAGGTGTCCATCGCCACTTGGTGGAATGGGCATAAGCCTCCAAACCCTTGTTGAAGACCTCACGCGCCCACCCACTCAGAGGTGTCCGCACTCCATCAACCAGCTCTTACAAGCAAGCAACCAAAGGAGCTATACAAAGCATCCTATACACCACGCACATCGTCCTCACCATCTCCGCAGGCTAAACGATGAATACACGGAGTCTTCTCCGGTTCGCAATATAAACATCACCAATCCCGACATACGTCTGGATGGGCTTCACACAGCATGCCTATGCCGTACTACATACTTCCGGCTCTAGATGCAGACTCAACTGCTGGAATCACTTATGCGTTTCCATCTCTTGATGGAGGATCCCATGCACATGCAAAACAAAGGGCTTCACCTGCCCAAGGAAGAAAGATCGTTACCCTTGACGATCGCTTCGGCGCCATAGAAAAACTAGCCGGATGGAATTCACCGCAGCGGCCTTGCCTCCGCAACGCTGCACTCGGCTCTCTATTCGGCTCGACGAAGCTCCACCGGCGGCCGGAAAGCTCCTCCTCCTCTTCCTCCAAGTTCTCCTCTCTTTCTTCTCTTTAGAGAGAGAAAGGCTAAGTGGAAATGAGAGTTCATCTCAATCCACGGCCTTAAAGAGGCTGGAACAGCTTTGGACCACACGATCCAAATAGAAGGAAACGAACGGCCGAGATCTGCCCAAAAAACCCAACTTTTGGCTGACACGGCCTGTGACACGCCCGTGTCACAGGCCGTGTACCCTTAAGCGGCACACGCGGTTTGGAACCGACTGAACAACACGGGCATCGACACGCCCGTGTCGAACCTGACACGCCCGTGTCATTCTTGAGACACGCCCGTGTCCCATGCTATACGGCACTCATCGACTTCCAAAACCAGTACACGGATCGGAACACGGCAGCCGACACGCCCGTGTCCAGCCTGACACGCCCGTGTTCATGGCCGTGTTCACGGCCGTGTACGGCTCTGACTCGAATAGGCCAAATTCGAAATTTAAATCGAACACGCCCTGGGACACGCCCGTGTCCCAGGCCGTGTACCCCCGACACGCCCTGGGACACGCCCGTGTCCCAGGCCGTGTCTAACAGCCTACTACTCAAAATTGTGTACCAACATATTTTGAGATTCTGGGGTGTTACAACCCTCCCCTCCTTATAGAAATTTCGTCCCGAAATTTAGCGCAACGCACAAGGATCAACACAACCACGCTGTTGCGATACAAACCAAAACGATCCAGGTTTAGAGCTCAGAGGCCACAGCTTGGCTCGCCCCATGGAATCGTACCACCACAACTGTTTGTCCCAAACAGAAATACATGCATACATACATACAATAGACAACATAATAAAGTGCACACTCCACTTTATTTCGTCTTCTCCGCATCTCGCAGAATCCGTTTAGCGGCCTCCATTAAGTCTAAAGCACGGATTTGATGTTCTGCTTGATTTGAGCTTTGCGGCTCCTGCATCTCAAGAGTGTATATTCGCGGTTGCGCCCGCGATGCAGACGACTCTGCCACAGCTTTACCCTTCTCATCATAAGACGCACCTGCCTTTCTTTCACCCCTTGACGCACTATTCCAGCAAAATCGCGCGATATGTCCTGGCCTCCCACAAATGAAACATGTACGCGGCTCAACCCATTCTTGCCCAAACGTTGCTCCTGACGCAACATCTGAAGAAGTTTGTTCAGCAGGCCTGAACCGCTTCTTATCACGTTTCCTGAAATCTGACTGCTCTGATGGCGGAACTTTGAAGTCGGACTTTTCCACCGCTACGTTCTTCTTCTCCCGTACCCGCTTCAAATCCTTCTCTAGCGCACTAGCGGTATGCACCAATGCTTGGAATCCTTGGTTCACTGAACTTGGGAGAGCCAACCTCAGCTCATCACACAGTCCTTCATAGAACCTATTTGTCTTCCGCGCCTGGTCCGCAAACATCGACCCCGCATAACGACCGAGCTTGGTAAACTCATGCAGGTAATCGTCTACGGTCTTATCACCCTGTACCAGACGTTGAAATTCATTTTCCATTGCAATTCTCTGCGCCATTGGCAAATATTTCGCCCAAAATAATCTAGAGAATTCGTCCATCGATATGTCGCCCAGATCTCTACCGCCTAACTGGTGCAACTCGATCTCATCCCACCAAAGCCTCGCCTCTCCTTCCAGGAGGAAAGTGGCTAATGGGACTTTCTGCTCCTCACTAATCCTGAGCGCAGCCAGGATTCTTTTCACTCTGGAGAGCCAATCCTCGGCCTCTGTTGGAGACGTTGCCCCAACAAACGTAGGCGGATTAAACTCCATAAAGTGCTTAAGTTGCTCGTCCGCTGCTTGCACAGCAACCGGAACCTCAACATGCTCTTGCCTCGCACCAACCTCAACATGCTCTTGCCTCGCACCAACCTGCACTGGCGCCACAGCGGGCCTCGCTTGCCCAAAAGGTTGTGCCTGAAGCATAGCAAAGATCACCTCCGCAACTAAGCGCACCGTTTCCGCAGAAGGGGGAGGTGTAGGCACCTCAGGTGGTGCCGCACTCTCATCCGAACGCTGGGGCTCCGACTGCCCAGCTCCACTCCTCGTCACCTATAGGTGAACAAGATAGCATTACTTTCCATGGTAATACGGCAAACTCACCGAAGAGACGCACACACACATTCCTATTGGACATTCCAGAGTTCATTAGCATTATAGCAGGTCGCACAAACACGTGCTCGCCACCCCACAAAAGAATTCGACCACGAATTCGAAAGAGGAAGACCGACAAAAGCGCTGATACCAAAATATAACGACCCCATCCGTTAAATGACGTATAGTAGAAGGTCCGGCCGGGGCCCCACACTATATGCCACAAACAGACGGTGAGGTCACAGGATAATATCAAACCAAACGAGTCCTAACTCAGAGCATTCTAGCGGAAGCTTATTAAGTGCAAGAACTCATAACAATGAATGTCCACTACGATATAAATATCACATTTATATGTATAACCAGGAATGTATACAAGACCACACCGCACACGGCCTTAAGGCCTTACAAGTTACTCTTTACAATACATATAATTTCATACATCGGCACGTAGGCCGGCCACACATGAAATCCAACACTTCGCACGGCCTTCAAGGTCCTACCAGCAGCATGGGCTTTTGCCCGCTCAATCCATCAGCCCGCAACACCTGCATATGGACGTCCACCCCATGGGTGATAAACAAAGCAACGGTCAGCATTCAGCTGACCAATTATAACGACCCCACCCCTTACCCGGGGCAGTGGTTCCTTCCCTGCATGTATAGCAATTTCAACATATATATAACATACACACAAGATCACAAACGTCGGCCTCAATGCCAGGCGCTCCGTGCACTCAGGGCACCTTTTATGGTTTGTACTTGGTAGGCGGGCATAAGCCTCCAAACCCTTGTTGAAGACCTCACGCACCCGTCTCACTCAGAGGTACGCACCACACCAAAACCCGTGAGCACTATCAGTCGACCTACCCACGTAGTGTAACAAGCCTAGGGAATTCGCCCTGCTGCTTTGCTACCAATCGACCGCTCATCCGATCTTAACATTGCCACTTGGTGGAATGGGCATATGTAACGCCCCCGATTTTCTGCGATTATTTAAATTCTCAGTTGGCGTTACGTTGGCGTTTGTCCGACTCGAGCCGTTGTTTTAGTACCTCGTTAGGTGTTCTTAGGGGTTTGGCCTGTTTGCGGGGTTCCCCAGCTAGTCGGTGTTTGTTTTAGAGGCCCGACTGAGTTTTTCAGGGAATCCTCGCGTTTTGGCTTCGGGCGAGGTTAGCTCGAGTATGTGATCGTCGGGAGTTGTTTCCGACTTCGTCGTTGTTTTCGTAGCCTGAGTGTTTAGCTACGGTACGAGTTTGGTCGAAATCCGAGATCGTTTATTTTTTTTTCGCGTCGTTTCGACGGTTGCTTGTTAGCGGGTAGCCACTTTATTTAAGCGTATATATATATATATATACGCATTTTGGGTTGTTGTTTGATTTAGGCGTGCCGGTGAATAAATGCATACGTGCTCGTGCGTGTGAAGCTTCATAAAAAGAAATTGCTTGTGCGTGTCTATGCGTATATGTGTATAGAGTATATGTATGTGTATACATAGATGAATAGGTATAAATATGTATAAATGTGTATAGGTGTATAAGTATATAGGTATACATACTTAATTAGGATTTCACTTAGTTAATTAGGTGTAATAAGGTTAATGATATAGTTATTAGATTAATTAAGGTTGTATAAATTTATATTAGGTATTACTTTATAGTTTATTTATAAACTTAACTATTAGGTTTCCTCCCCCCCTTTGACCGAGCAGCCGACCCCCCCCCCTTTTATTTTTTTTGTTCTGCCTGTGCAAGCCGATCGGGAGAGAGACGGGAGAAACCGCCCTAGCCGCTGCCCTTCCGCCGCCCGCCGCCGGCGAGTCCCGCCTCCGATCACCCGTCCGAGGCCGGATCCGAACTCCTCTCGCCGCGATCTTCGTTCCGAGGTAACTTATTTGGGATTTCACCGTAGTTTTTTTTCGTGCTTAGAGGTGTGTTCTTGTTGGTTTTGTTCCTCATTGTGATGAGATGTTTCCTCTAGGATTTGGAAGCTTTGCGTGCTTTTGGGCGTCCGCCATAGCGCCGTTGTGCTGGCGAAATTTTTCGGTGTAGTAGCGAGGCAAGTGCTCCTTTCGCCCTTGCCATTTTGATCCCTTAATTTCTCTCATTTTAGTACTTTAAATTTCAGATTTTTGGTGATGTTATCCTCCTAACCGAACCCTACCCGAAAACCCTAACCGAACCTACCCGAAAATCTCTTGGGAAATCGTTTATTTTTTTCCTT